>JAULUF010000001.1:16737500-17347500 GCA_031834385.1 Semotilus atromaculatus | reverse complement strand
AATTTGTCCAGGGAATGTATTTTAAGTTAATGTATAAACCGTTCACGGAAGCTGCCACACAAAGACATACAACAAACAAAGCGTAAGCAGAATGAACTTTGCTCTCTCTTCTTTTATTGCTGTTCTGAAGCTAATAGGCTACCTCACCAAACACTCACATCAGCTGTATGGGGGAATGACGATTGACAGATATTTGACAACTGTAGCGCCACCATGAGGAAAAATAATATAGCCTATCAATGAAGTCTAAATTATAATTTATAATTTAAGCAGTGACCTGGATAAATGAAAATTCCAAAACATATAGAATCCTGAAATATCGCCGTTCTTGAAGCCTACGACATATTGGGAGATAGAGAGAGTATTCACACTTGTTAAAATTTAAGTGACATTAGGGAATCAGCAAAAAATATATTGGGAATATCCTAGAAAATAATACAATAAAGATTGTGGATTAAAAATGAACTACAAAATTTCACAAAAAATCTTTTTCTCTCTGAAGGGGTTTTCTGAGGATGGTACGGGGGCCACCAGGGGGTCTTCTTTTGCATGGGTCTCACAGTAAGCCATCAGCTCAGCTGCTGCTTTAGATACCTGTGCCAAGAGAGACAAGTCAACACATCCAGGAATAACATCCCATAAATCTGATTTTCTTTACCCCTGAAATAAATGTAAAGTATTTTAAATAATTTCTCATTCATTTTAAATAGCTTTTGCAATGATTATTATCATGTGAATGAATAAATCTAACCAAATTCTTTTGGCATGTGTCTTACCATCATCCTGTCAATATTAACCTCCAGTTTCAATTGTTCCACTGTTTTTCGTGCTTCTGCAATCTTGGCCATGTTATTAGACATTCTGCTCTCCTGTTGACACCAAATGAACCCTGCAGGAATATGGCAAAACAAACCCCAGGTGAGTCCAGCTAAATGCATCTGGTGGATAACAGGTTAAATCCAGTTCTACAGATGTCTGATGTTTTAGTTCCCTAAACAGACTATTGGCTCCTCTAGGCTATTAAAGACATCTCTGTTGCAGAGTTGCATTAATTGTTTTGCTGGGTCTCAGCTGGTCGTGTTTTGGTTGAGGCTCAGTGGGAGAGAGGAGTGCAGATATCCTCCAGAGAGCAAATAATCTGCTCACTTATTAATATAAAGTCACTTGACACGTTCACAATATCATTCTTCTTAATTTACTGTTATCTTAAAAACCTAAACAAAACGTTTCCGTTGTTTTGAGATGTTCTTTTGATGGAACGGTTTATGAGTTTTGCAAAATCTTTAAAAGTAGTTTTTTCATAGATTGAAAACAATGGAAATCATTGTGATTGGGAACATTGATTTTCATATGTAAATCTTACAATGCAATACGGTATAACTGTTCGTCATATTATATTACAGTTTCAGTGCATTCCAGATATTGCTAAATCTTCCTTTTTAAAGATTCCAAGTACTTTGTAGATAATTAAAAGAAATGAATCCCCCCTTTTTCAATTTATTTTAAATGTTTCTACAAAAACAAAAACATATGTAAAACAGCATGCTGCTTATATATGCAAATGGCTTACCACAGTTTATCCAGATTTATCCGTGATGCTGGTAAAAGAAACGTCTTGTTATCGTTGATTGTTTGTTGTATCACATTACGACCTGCACTGAATGAAGAGATAGTAAGGAGTGGAGGGATGGGATGGGAAACGCTGCCTCCTCTTATAATTAGCTTTTATTCCTCCCCCATATTGGGCTGAAGAGGCAAGTCACAGGCATCATGGGGTGTGACCTTCAGCTGAATATCTCAGTCATGCATAATAGTGTGAGTGATACCTGCCTGCCAACACAATGAGCTGCACTATGAGCTTTTGTGTTTTGTGTAAAAGTGCCATTTCACCAGACAGATAAATCATCAATAAATGATTGTTCAGAAGAAAATAATTAATGGAAGATGTTTTCAATAAAATATAAAAATGTTTATTATTTGTACTATTGTACACCGTTAAAATAAATAGTTTGAGAATATCTTAAATATATGTTTAAGTTTAATCAACTTAAATATCCAAGTTGTCACTAAGTACAACTTCACATTTCAAGGTGACTAAACTTAAAATTTTAAGGCAGCACGAACACTTACTTTTTTTTACAGTTGAAACAACCTTTCTTTTTGTCCTGGGTATGGTATACTGTGATGGTTTCCATGCCCTCCTATAACAAAAGTTTACAATCTGTAAAGACCAAAGACTATTTCAGTTTTTCTTGATAGCTACACACTATAACTGATTCAGTTGGTCCAGTTTCCCAAACCATCCATTCAGTTCTTGAAATAACACATTTTACCTGCATTTCACACACATTCCAATTTTCTCAATGTTTTCTGCAAAACTCTACACAAATGTCCTCATTTTGCACAGGTTTAATTCGGTTTTCATTCAGGAAACACAAGTACACAATTACCTCAAGTGTCATATTATGAACTCAAATAGCACACATTTATCCATGTGTAAAGATAAACTGATGACACACCACTCAAAACCTCCGGATAATATAATTTGGGCTACAGGTGATTGCTTTGGAAAATGAATCCTATAATGGTGGAAGACAAAGAGGAAGAGAAGGGGGAAAGGAAAATTAAGGGGACAGGGTCAAAAGACATTTGTTCCTGATATACAAAGCTATATAACTATTGACCATGTTCTTGTGCATGCATGCAGGGAAGTTGGCCTATAGGCTCATCTATAGGGTTTTTAAACATACAGTATAATTACAGTGCTTTATTTAATTACTTTAGACTTTCACTATTCTATGTAAATACTGTAGCACGTGTTGTGCACCCTCAAACTCATGATTGTCAATTGATTTGTAGCCATGTACTTCTTACATTTGGTATTTTTGCAGAACAAAGAGACGACTGTCTGGAGTGAAAGAAAGTCATGTCAGAAGATAAAATAAAAAAACGTTATAGTATGACAAATATGATCATACTTTAATGCAATTTGGCCAAGGATGCTGATTTATTTATTTATTTATTTTTACTGTACTGACAGTATACTGTATTGTATTGGATACCAAGTTTATATGAAATTCTTTGGTATTTAAACTTTTCTTTTACAGTGCTCTTTATAGAAGTGTACTGAAAATAAAACTTTTCTTAAAGTTTACTGTTGAATTTCACTGTGTCTGCACCCCTCTATGTGTTGTATACTGCAATAGACCTTATTCACAGCAGCGCCATCTTTGATTTTGAATGGGAATGAAAGTGAGGCTGTGAGGGACAGACATGCATCTCTTCAATGGGCTGTACAGTAATTTAATGTGTTTTTGGATTGTTCTGCGCACGAAACACTGGAAAAATATCTTTCCAAGAAATAGCTTTTTACAGCGGATGCCGTTGGAAACACGGCAAGTCCCTCACAGCCTCACTTTCATACCTGTCATGGCACTGCTCTGAATAAGGTCTATAAACATAATGATTCCTGATTGGCAAAAAGAGGTTTTTGTGTTCTGAACTGAACTGTTTTTTGACTAATATATATATATATGTATTATTTATATATATATATTTTTTTTTTTGTGTGAAAATAAATATTGCACACCAGATAAGGACAGTGACTCCAGCAGAAAGGATTGGTTGTTGAGCTCACTGCAGGTGTCTCAAAGCTCCTCTCTTGGGCTTTAATGTCAACTGGCTCATTAGCAGCTGTTTTCAGACATGATTTATTGATCTACAAGTACAGTGCAGATGTGAGAAATGTAGTTAAATCCAGCCTTGAATTATGTACTGAAATATGGGTGGGGGGGTGGGGGGTGGGGGGGATTTTCATATACAATAGGACACAACAACAGGTAGTCCTATATGAAAACATTATAATCTGACGTGTCATTCAATGGATTATCTTCCCTTTGCACCATTCATTACAGTATTGTGCTGTATAATGGTTTTGATATTTACATGCTTTTAAATATGTTCCCATGACGTGAAACCAGGAATAAAAAAAATCATAAAATTTAAATGATGCTTTCATTTCACATTTCAAACACTGATTTTGTCAACTTTTTGACTTACAACTAAAAGGTTACGTTTCAAAACTTGACTGTAACTTGGCAATACTTTCAAAACCCTTGCTTCGTTACACTTAAAACAATACAAATAATCATGCACCAAGTCTTGAATGTTTCTGCATCACGTTCTTGCAGAGATTCCCTGCAGTAACATGGTGTTTAATTCACTTGCAGGCATTGAGCAGATTTACAATGAGCAGAATGTATAATTGTGTCTGAAAACAGTGTTACAGCTGTTCTTTTGTGTCATTGACATTATATGTTAATGTCTTTTAGGACTTTGTCTTCAGCTTTGCTTCACATCTAACACGTGCAGTAGTATCCAGAGATGGAATCGTTCCAGTTTCCAAACAGGCCTTTCTTCACTTCCTTAAGGTGATACACGATGCCAGCAGAAAACTTCTTCTTGGATCCTTGCTTCTTGGTTTTAGACCACACTGTCAGGGAGCAGCCTCGGCTCACCACAAGAGAGGAAACACGGTTGTCCCAAACCCATGGCATGATGGGGGTGTCTTCATCAGGATAAACATTAATGAAACTGCCAGTACAGCTCTCATCATAGTAGTAGCTGCTGTCTTCGAACATCTGGGCGCAGAGTTTGCTTCCATAATCATCTTTCAGGGTGGTTGGGTCGGGACACTCTGCATTGAGCGCCTCGAAGCACAGAGCAGCCAGGAGAAGAGCGATGACTACCTTCATGTTTTCAGCGTGTTGAGCAAAAAGAGATCTTTTGCCCTGGCCTATATACGTGGAGCTTCTCCATGCGAATGACGTGCGTGAGAAACATCAGGGTTTCCAACAGACTCCGTGAAGGTTGCAGCTGCAGCATTTACACAAGGTTCTTTGCAATTCTGTGAAATGTGTTCTTTGAAATGTTTAAAGTCCTTTTAGATAATTTTCGTGACCTGAAAATGCATGCAATTTTGACAAAAACAAACATCACAGATATTCACAACCAACCAGCCATATCTACTGTCTTTTAGTCAATAACTGAATCAAAATTTAGAACAGAAATAGGGGAAATGTTCATCTCTTAGAACATTTGGAATTTCTAATAGTTTGTAAAATGTACAGATGTCTTCAGCAAAAAAAGTTAAACATTTCAGTCATATCATTTGGGTGTATAGTTTAACTTTTGCATAAATTATCATTATATCTGAGCTTGATAATAAGATTACACATAAGAACACTTTTTCATAACTTTGACTGAAAGTAATTTGGATATTTTTGGTGTTCTAATGTATTAGCGTGATTTTAAAAGATTTTTGTACCAAATTAAAAGTATTGTGTAGGTTATGTCTCCATTATGTGTCACTATTATACTACTGGGCCAAAAAAAAAAAAAAAAAAAAGCCCAAGCCCAAAATGTCTAAACATTAGGCTTTTGATTGTCTTGAGCACACATTATTGGTCAAGAAATCAGCAAAATTTAAGTAAATGCACTACTTAAGCCATTGCTGTCTCTAAACAACATCAGAAAAGTAATTGTGCAATTCTTGATAATTTCCTGACCTGTGATTAAAATGGTTAAGACCATTTATAGACCACTACATATTTTTGCCATTTTTGGCTAGGCCCTTTTTTGTTTGCCCAGAAGTGTAGAAAAAGTGTAATATAATCAATAACGAGAAAATGAACAAACTATATGTCTGTCTACATCATGTGTCTAAATTCTGAAAACTGTTCTCTTGTCTCAATACATATAGACTACATGTATTTTATTCTAAATTCTAGTCTCCTGACAAGTGTTTCCTCACTTGGTGGTACACAATGCCAGGGAAATATTTTGCAATCCTTCCTTCCAAACCCCTCAAAGCCCAGAGTAGCGAACAGAAAGCGGTGACACATCATGTTGAGTGAACCCTGACACCAAGCTGAAACAATCTGAAATGAGAAACCTTTGGTTTACCGACAGATGGGAGTTTTCTGAAGGTTGGGAATTCAAACAGCTTTTAGTTAAATTAATCTCTTAACTTTGAGTTAAGCAGTTTGAGATGAGAACAGGCTCTAGTCTCTCATTATTGTCTGAGTTTCAACAGTATACTAGTCTGTAATTTGTTGTGTGTAATTGACAACTGACACCACAGCATTTTATATTAAGTGATGCAAAACTAGTCAATGCATTTATTTACTTGCTTTTTCCTCCAATACTTTTTAGGGTTGTTGATGCTGTTTTAGCACCGTAACGTGCATTCTGTAACATATTTCTGTAACAGAAAATTATTAATTTCAAACAATTGTTAGTGTTCTTGACATTTCTGTATTGTAGAAAAAAATGTGTGCCTTTAGAAAGAGGACGATAAACAATTTTATTGAATAATTCTAAATACAATTTCTTTTCTGGTTTCATAATGTTATTGTTTTATGGTGAAAAATGTCACTTGAACACTACAGCAAGAACTGTGTCATTTTTGGCATGCACTGGCCTCCACAGATCTGTAGCATTCATTTGTTGGCTACATGCAGACACAGATCTTGTTGCGATCGGTATCTAGGCCTACTTGTTTTTGGGTCGGGCATTGTGTGTCGTCTTCATATTTTCAGTCTCTTTAGGTGTCATTGTCCTAGATTTGAATGCAAAGTGATAAGCTGATCCATTTGTCAGTGTGAGAAACATTAGGTTGCCAACAGATGCTCTGAAGGTTAAGAGTTTCCACAAATCTTCACAGGTTTTATCCGGCAAGTCAATATTTTAACATTTAAAATCTAAATAAATAAATAATTCCAGTATAAATCTGAAAATCTCCTCACATAGTAAATGAAGGCCTGGTACTATCACAAATGAAATGTGGACGAACATGAACATCGCGCACGCACGCACGCACGCACGCACGCACGCACGCACACACACACACACACACAGAGTAATTGAGTTTTCACCCTTCACTCCTGTTTATATCTACTGTTTTATTCGTAAAAATTTTTTTAATACGTTTGGATTATTGAAAAAAATGTATGTGATTATTATCAAGTCTTGTTTTTTAGTGGCACGCTATGTGGCATTATTGCAAAAAACAAGACAATACACTTACAACACACTTCAAAAGACCTCAAACAACAACAACAAAAATAAAAAAAAATTACAAAAATTCTGGTTTAATTTACCAAATATATATCAGCTGTTATAGCCTACGTAAAATCATAAACAATCAAGTATGTCTCTTAACTCTTAAGTGAGTTCGTTGTGTAACATTTTGGTGTAAAATACAGTGAAATTATTAATTTTAAATAACATTAAGTGTTCATATTTACAGTTTTTTACAGTCGCTAGGACACATTTCTCAATACTTAGGTCACTTTTTCAAAACTCTTCACACAGTGAGCACAACAGAAGTAGGCTATATGTGGGCTAAACTGTGGATCATTTATCATTGCTTTGGCACAAAATGCATTCAATGACTACATCTTTTAAATTACATTAATTATTTACTCACTTCGACACAACAACCGCCAAAACTCTGTGTACCGACAGGCCAATTTGCACATGTTTACATACTGTTTTCAAAACTGTTAAACTTAAGTTCAAAACAATAACATAATACAAAACTGAATAAGACAGCATTTTGCCACATTTCTACAGTAATATTGTAATGAAATATATTTAGAATCTAAAAATTAAATGGCATGAAAAACAATTGGACCAACCACAGCTGATTCCTATTGTATCTGTATCGGTGGATGGTGTGTGTACAAATATTTGTATTTTGGAATTACTCCAAAAACATAAAATATAATAACTGCATGATGTCTGATTCATTCTAGTAACATATATTGCAGTGAATTCTAAACAGTAGAGAGGTAGAAGAAAGAAAGCATTTACATAGGAAAACATTGTATAAAGTTACCGGTTGTTAGTGTTTTTTATGTTATTGTTTTGTGGGTGACAAAGTGTGTTTGTTAGCTGTCAACCTTTGCTAGTGTTATGGAAGAATGTGTTGATTTGAGATATGTATGAAGTGATTTGGTAGTTTTAGTGCATTTTGAATGTGAAATTAACTGCTGTGCCGAGCTGAAAGTTGGTTAGGAGAACTGTGTGAAGAGTTTTGAAAAAGTGACTTAAGTATTGAAAAATGTGTCCTAGCGACTGTAAAAAACTGTAATTGTTTTAGCTAAATGTGCTTCTTGGTTTCACTTATTATCGTAAAAAGGAAGTTCAACAATTTTGTGTAATTAATTGTATCGGATTTTCAATGTTCTTTGCTAGCTTGTTACGTAACTTACCAGGCTATATTTCCTTACATAATATTATTTATTTATAAATAAAAAGTCACTGGCTGCCTTTGCCGGAAGTGACGGCATGTCAAATTTGTTTTGTTCCTGTCGTGGCGGGAATACGGGCTACTGACGGTCAACATGGATGTTGAGATGAAAGAAACAGACAGTGAACAAAGTCAAGTCGACGGACTGCCTAAAAAGGATGATACTGCACCGAAAACATCAACGACTGCTTATGAACTACCATGGTACTGTTTGTGGCTGTTTGTAAGCGCGCTGCCGTGGCATTTAAATGAATTGCATGTCGCAAAAGATCGCGAGCCTGCCATTTTTTTTTTTACAACTGAACTGGCTCGTCTTTTTTTTAAGTTTCATGTTCATTGTGTTAACTAATTTTGATTTAATTTTGTTATTAATTCCAGGGTTGAAAAATACAGACCCCTGAAGTTGAATGAAATAGTTGGAAATGAGGAAACTGTCAGCAGACTGGAGGTTAGTGCGACGTGCTGTAATAAATTGCCTGATGTGAATAGACTTGTAAATGTTGACATATTTTTGCTTTTGTTCCATTATTGTCGCAGGTGTTTGCAAGAGAAGGAAATGTGCCCAACATCATCATTGCTGTAAGTTAAAATATGCTTTCACATCCAGGTGCCATCTGAATTTACATTTGATATGTCACATGCATTATAACAAAAAACACTTTGTATTTAGGGTCCCCCTGGTACTGGAAAAACTACCAGTATTTTGTGTTTGGCCAGAGCTCTTCTTGGCCCGGCCATGAAAGATGCTGTTCTTGAGCTGAATGCCTCAAATGACCGGTAAGAAACGCTTAAGGTGAAAGGATTGTAATTGGAAAGCAATGACTGTTTTCAAACTGGTTTTCTGCAGATATTTTGGGTGATCATATTGTTTTTTTTTAATGTCTGTTTCTTTATATTTGTTTGTATATTACTTATTTCAGTGGTATTGATGTTGTAAGAAACAAGATTAAAATGTTTGCCCAGCAAAAGGTCACACTCCCTAAAGGTCGCCACAAGATCATAATATTGGATGAGGCTGACAGGTAATAGAAGTATTTTTTATTAAAAATAGGGATGCACCAACATGAAAATTCTGTCCCGAAACCGAAAATTATTGATGTACTTTGACGAAAACTGAAAATTAACTCTTTTTTTTTTTCCTGTATAGTTATTAATTTCTTATTTTAAATGAAGTTTTTCTTTGTATAATTATATTAATATATATATATATATATATATATATATATATATATATATATATATATATATATATATATATATATATATATATATATATATTTATTTAACTCATTAATTTGAATGAATCTAAAAAAAAACATACAAGTCAATAAAATACTTTTATTAAAAATAACACTCAAAAAATGTTTTCTTCTTCTGCGTTGTTTCTTCTGTGGCTCCCACACCTACTTATTTACTACGGTGGCGCTGAGAATTTGTTGTGCCCAGGAGTAAAACAAAAAAAACTTTTTTTTATTCCATGTGCTCTTAAATTGTTTGACAAGTAACATACAGGTGCTTGATTTTATGAATCCTGATGTATTTCAGGTTTTTTCTGTGTTGAGAAGAAAACCGATATCGATGATATTATTAATATTTTACTTCACCTGCTTTTTTTTATGTTTTCAAATCAGATTCATAGGATTGGTTTGAGTATGTTTTATGTTTGACACATTTCAGGGTTTTGTGCTGCAATATCCTGCCTTTTCAAACTTTAAATAAAACTAAACTATACATTAAAATATTAATGTGGCAAGCAGGACGAGGCAGAGGGTCGTGAGAGAACGGCCCTCGGCCTCGTCCTGCTCGCAACAATTCAATATCAGTATATTGACTGAAACCTGAGCGCTAAATACTGAGGCATGGCATGTTAAAGGACTTTTTCGGCCAATAATTTTACCAAAAAATAAAATGACCAAAATGTTTGTGCATCACTATTAAAAATTAATATTATAAATATTTTTTAAATTATTAAATGTATAAAAATGCTTTATGCAAGTATGTTTTTGTATTTCTAAACCAGCATGACAGATGGAGCTCAGCAAGCTCTCAGAAGAACCATGGAGATTTACTCTAAAACCACACGCTTTGCTCTGGCATGTAATGCATCAGATAAGATCATAGGTGAGCGAAGTGCCACATAAATTAATAACATAATGCTGTTTATAATAATTGTCAAAAAGTACATGCCAGCACACGCATGATACAGAAGTTTTTCAGATGATCCTATCATTGTGTTGCAGAGCCCATCCAGTCCCGCTGCGCTGTTCTGCGTTACAGCAAACTCCGAGACGACCAGATCATGATGCGTCTCACAGAGGTGGTAGAGAAGGAGAACTTGCACGTCACCAACGACGGCCTTGAGGCCATTATCTTCACCGCTCAAGGGGACATGAGACAGGTCAGGTCAATTCTATTTTTATCTATATAGTATTACACATAATAACAAATTATTTCCATTTTAGATTAACATTAATAATGATAATAATAAATATTAATAATTAATTCATATTTATATATATTCCTCTTTACCTACCATTTTAATTTTTTTTACTATCATTATGATATACACTTTCAGTTTTTACTGTATTTCTTTATTTTTATTTTTATCTAGGCTCTGAATAACTTGCAGTCAACAAATTCTGGATTTGGTTACATCAACAGTGAAAATGTGTTCAAGGTATTTTTGGATAGGTTTTATTTTTGTTTTCTTTCTTATGCATGGAAATCCTTTCAGGATTAAAATGTATTGGTAAAGTTCAGTGTTGCTTGTGCAGGTGTGTGACGAGCCACATCCTCTGCTGGTTAAAAGCATGCTAGAACACTGCGTCAACGCCAACATTGATGAAGCCTACAAGGTATCTCCAAACATTTGCCCTTGAAAATATTCCATATCCTTTTGAGAGAAAAAAAAAGACACTAGACAAAAATAATGCTGCTTTCTACAGGTTATTGAGCAGCTTTGGTCACTAGGATACTCACCGGAGGACATCATCGGAAACATCTTTAGAGTGTGTAAGACCTTTCAGATGGCAGAATATTTGAAGCTGGAATATATTAAGGTATTTATTACCCTTGTAGAGTCTCCATAATAAGCTTTAAACTTTATTGTTGTTTTTTCCATGAGTGAAAGTATTAGATAACAGTGATGATACAGAGATAAAACTATCTTTATTTGAATCGCACTGCAATCATACATTTGATTCCCCAGGAAATTGGCTACACGCATATGAAAGTGGCAGAAGGGGTGAACTCTCTGCTACAGATGGCTGGTCTGTTGGGTCGGCTGTGCAGTAAGACGGCTGCACCTGATGCAAGCTAAAGACAAGAGATGTTACCAAATAATCACACTTCTTCTCATTGTTCTTAATCTCCAGAACTTTTATATTTTGAATAATTATACAAATATGACAAGTTGCAGTAATAAAAATGTACAAAATCCTTTTGGTGCTTGTGAACGATTCAAGGACCAGTTTTTGGTGTCTGAGTACTTAGTGCACAAATTGCAACGTAGTAGAACTAATTCCATTTACCTAATAAGAATTTAAGGCAATTTATAAATCATGATTAGGTTAATTCCAACAAAACATTTCCTTGTACCATGTTAGAAATAGAACAGCAGAAGAGGTGATAGTTTTAGAGGTTTCATTTTCAACATAGCCAATGACAATTTTAGAGCAAGGAAGAAAAAGTATCATCAAGTTGCAGACACCAAATTAGACTTGAGACTTGTTTGTATATAATGTTCCCCCACTAAAACGTACCTTTCGCCCCCAGTAGTTTTTTGTTTAACGTGTGATGGAAAGGACATCTGACTCATCTGTCACACCTTTTTGAAACTCTTATAAAAAAAGCTCTTGATATGTATTAACACATTTGGTTTCATGAAGTATTTTAAACGGTCTTGTAATAGTTGTACAGCACTAGTCTATATTTGTTCACTAAAGCTGAATTGAACCATTGTTTATCGGTCAGCAGAGCTGAACATTATTTGACATTAAAAATGTGAACATAGAACACTTTTTTTTTTTACTTTACAGTAAATGCACAACAACATAAAAATAAGATCTAATGTGAAAATCAAAATTAAAAAAATTCTCACCTCATTTCATTCTGATACAAATGTTTTTCTTGTTGGTGCGTTCACGTATTCTGATTCTGTATAAAAGGGAAAGAACAAAGTGAGTGGTGCCGTCTCATGAATTAATAGAAATATTTTATCAACCAAACCAAAAATGAACATATTACCTTCCTCACTTTCATTTTTCAAGTTTTCGTAACTATTGCTGTCTGGTGAAACAATGCCAAACACAACAAAGAAAGAAACAATGTTTTTTTTTTAAATGTAATAGTACAGAAATATGTAATTGCACACAAAAAGTTTAGGTAACACGTGTACATTAAGATACAGGTGAAACTCGAAAAATTAGAATATCGCGAAAAAGTTATAATTTTGATGATTATGGCGTACAGCTTAGGAAAACCCTAAATTCAAAATCTCCGAAAATTTGAATATTACATGAAATCAATAAAAAAAAAAGGATTTTAAATACAGAAATGTCAGCCCCGTGGAAAAGTATAATCATGCATATGTATATAGTTATATATTTAAAATATATTAGTTTCACCTTTTAATTTGAATTACTGAAATACATAAACTTTTGCACGATATAAAAAATTTTCACCTGTGTATATAAATTGAAAGTCAGGGCAATTACAAAGTACGGTCAAGCTAGCGAATAATAAACAAATAAAATAAATTCTAAAAATAATCGTTATTATTATTGTTGTGCCCTGGATGACAGTGACTTTGAACATTATTATTTGCTGAAAACACCAACCTGAGTCATGTTGCACGTCTTTTGTTGGAAAAACATTCTCGTATGTTCCTGTATGGAATGTGACATGTAACACTTCCATTAAAAGAACTGCTTTAAGCATCTTGTCATCCATTTGTGCAATGTATCATGCACCTTTGATCTATTTTTTTTTTCAGTGTGTGACTTCTGGCCTCTTTTGAAATAGACATAAATCATTTATCATCAACTGCTTTTTGACATCACCGGTTCAGAGGTATCCAGTTTAATATGTGTCACTTGACCTAATTTTTCTGAAGAAAGTGAACCGTGCACAACGGTTGAATTAGACTTTCATTTATCAGCACACATTTACCTGGATCATCATCATCATCATCATCATCATCGTCGTTTGCATAAAGGGAATTTGGAATCGGGTCCCTATAAAAATAAAACGGCACGTAAGCATATCAAATATAGACTGTAGCATAATTTTGAGCAAGCTTAGCTTTTGTAAACCAAAGTCTTTGATTAGTATTTGACTTGTTTTCCTCACATAACCATTATGAAAAACAAAACTCACACATATGTTGGTTCCAAGATGCCATGTTTTGCTGCAGAAGCAAAAACACGCATTACTTGAGGCTACATGTTCATGTTCAAAAATGCCATTCATTTATAAGTGACGTCTTAAGATCGCATTAACTATGACTCTTACCATCTGTAAGGTTCTGATAACTCCAATGGATGTCAACAGCTGGAAAACAGTTTAAATAACCCAAATGATTGCATATCAGCATATTGAAAGAATTCCCCTAAATTGGTACCATAAAGATGAGTTCAAACATTGCAAATTTAAATAGGAAATTCTTACTATTCGTAGGCATGTTCACCATTGATTGCCTGTAAAAATACATTTAGCACATCTGTAACATTTTCTTCATTTTGATCTTTCTATTAAGACTAATCAGAAAAGACAGTTAATTTGGTAAATTTAATCATTACAGCCTCTAATGGCTTTCAGTTATGTACAAGAACATACCCCCCTTGCCCACCCAAAACAATATGGTATTTTAGATAAAGAGTAAAGTGGATGTGAAAATAACAGTAAATAAAATTGTAAAACAGTAAATAAAAAAACAATGGTTATTGTTCAAAAGAGCTCACCTTGAGGTTGAAGGCGTCTCTCTTTGGTTTGGTCTTATCACTAAAAAATAGACAAGATAGGAATAAAATCTCATTCATGGATAACGAAGAGCGCATTCTGAATTTCAGCTTTCCTGTGACAGAAAATGTCCTAAATAAGCCCTAAATAAGATGTTTTTCTCTTCAGAATGTGATGAAAGATGACGTAGTTTACCTGTTTTAGAGTGTCTATTGTCATCAAATTTACCATCTAGATTGCTGAAAGGAAAAAATGATAAATAGTATTATTTATTTTATAATAATAGTATCCATTATTTGCAAGCATGCATTTGCATATATATATATAAACTATTATTATTTGGTCAATAAGTTATGACAATAAATGTTTTTACATTGCTTTAACTCATCAAAATAAGTTAAGCAATTTTATACAAGATTCAACTAATTTTTAAAATAAAATATTTAATGTGATTTGATTTTAAACGACTTAAATATCCAAGTTGATTGTACTTAAAAATGTACGGCAGCCACACTTTTTTACAGTGTCTATAATTTACATTATTATATTATATTAATTATATTACGTAGTTGACTTAATATTTAGTGAACATTTATAAATAGATAAAACATTTAACTTACAAAGGATCTTGGTCATACAGGTCATTGTCCTCTTGTTGCATATCTCAAAATAAAAATACAATTTAATCGGATGACAAAGACAAATATATGTATAGAGAGAGGCACATACGATAGAGTAAGCAGCTGAGAAAAATTATAATGCATTTTTCTAAAGCCGTTGTGATGTCAGACCACTTACTGGATTTCTTTCTGCAGCACAGACAGAGGGCATAAACACAACCAAGACAAGCCAAAGACACGATGGCAAGGACAACTCCTTGCTGGCTTTGGACTTCAATCATGCCTTAAACAATAATAATAAAAACAAAAAAAGATTTTCTTAGAAAATATAGGCTAATTCTCTTCCATCTAATTGAATTATCAGAGGTTTACAGATGTTCTTCTACATGCATAGAGTGAGAAAATGAGAACAAATTGCAGCGTGTTATCTATTCATTACCACAAACACAGGTCTCACCCCTCTGAACACAATGACACAAATCAACGATAAGTGAATTATTCATATGTGAGATGATTGAACTTGATAGCGTTCGATGAAGTACCATGAGTTTGTTATCAGCAGCTAACTGAACCACAGGATGCAAGTTATATAATCATAAATAGTTTCTTTCTTTAATTTATAACAGGTCATTTAATGTGATGAAGTGGTAAGTAGGCTATCTAACAACTTTCAAAGTTAACTTCTTCCCCCCTCCCCATCCCCCCTGAATTATGTAGAGTATTAGTTGGTGAGCTGTTACCTTTTCTGAGGTACCGATCTCCATTCTGATTCATTTAGCTTGAAGTCGAATGAAGGACTAATGAGCGAGAAGAATGAACCTGAGTGTTTCCTGTTTCAAACTGAATCTAACCACATCCGTGCAGAATCATGCTGGCTGGACACCGGTAAAGAGACCACCACAAACCCACAGCAACACAAAGACAAGAGGTGAAAACACAAGTCTGCTAGCGACATGTGAGTTTACTGTCATACAAAATGTCAAACCTTTGAAATGCAGCCCCTTCATTAGCATTCGGTGAAAAAAAAAAAAAAAAAAAAATCTCTTGCAACCAGACAGAGAACCATGAAGAATTAGGGCAGAATGTGATTTTTCAAAGGTTGAGTTTATAACGAACTCACATTTTTTGAGGGTCTTGAGCTAATATAGGCTTGTAAATGTTTGCAAGATGTAGCTTTTTTTAATGCTAGGGTATTGTTTCATTAAGCTTTATGACATTTGAAAAGTCTGTAGGTGGTGTGTGGGTAGGCCTATGTTTTTTCCGCTTTTTAAACATCTTGTATCATTGCTTTCTTACTACACAATGGCTTAAATTTGACAAAAATCTTAATTTGAAGATATTTCTTATAATAAGAGGGTTAAATGATTAACGATATGGTCTAATTCAATTAATTAAAAGTCCATGTAATGTTATACAGTATTTGAACGGTTTTAAACTAAATAGGCTATAAAATATATTAGGATACTGTATACAAATTGATTTATATTTATTTATATCTTTTTATACATATTTTTTTAAGAATGTGTATGTACATTTTATATACTCTTGCATATATATATATATATATATATTATTATAAAAAAAAATTACAGACACACTTTATTACTATTAAATTAATCATTATTAGAATTGAGATTTGATTGAAATAATGGAAATAATGGAAAGATTACAGACCACTGTGTTTTTTCCTCAGTAATGACCATGATGGATTTTTTACATTTTATTATTGTAGCAGGAAGTGATGCATGAAAATAAACAAAATCATGCAAAAACAATATTGAATTCTGAATACAGAATTTGGACCCTCGTCAAAAATTACCATACAAAATGAACATAAAGAGAGGGAATTAATCTTTCATCGTTATTTTAAATATGTCACGGCGTCAAAATGTGTGAACTTTTGGGAGGCGTTCTTCATGAAGCGTGATGGTAGGCTTGCTTTCCATATGTGGAAGCTCAGCATTCTGTTGTGGCTTGATGAGTGGAGGTTGTGAATCTTCAGTAAACAGTGGATGACACTGAGTGAAAACAATGGAAAGTGTGACTTCAAGCGAACTTGACATTTCACAGCAAATAATTTGCGAACGCCATTTTTTTTACCATTTGAGTTAAGCTAGTGGGGTCCTAAAGCCTGAGACCACAACTAAAAATTGCTTTTATATTTTAATATAATTCACTTATACACTATATTATAAGCAGAACAATTTAAGTGTAAAGATGAACTCGTTTTACATTACAATGTTCATAATCTTTACAAACTTTTAGTTTATCTACAGCTTTAAATCCCAGATTTTCAATGTGGCCTCAGACCTTTGGAGCGCACTACAGATGTTTGTATAACATATGGTGTACACGTATGAAAGCATTTATGAATACTTACAAGCACTGCTGCTCAGGCTGGAGGACATGTAACTGCTCCCTGCACCGTAGGAACTTCCTGCACCTGATCCAAAGACCAGTCCTCCCCCGAGTCCCAGTCCTAGACCCCCAAGACCTCCTCCTAGCCCTCCGCCCAGCCCATATCCACCTCCGAGACCCAGACCTCCACCTCCTGCACCCAGACCTCCACCCAGACCTCCACCCAGACCTGCACCTCCTCCTCCTCCTCCTCCTCCTCCTCCGACCACAGTCTTAGACATGTGCACGGTGACACCACCTCCAGATCTCAACCTGGTCCACGAGACAGATACGATGTGATCGTTGAGTGAACAAAACCTCACATTAATCTCATGTTAAACCACCTCACCTGTTCTCTTCACTGTCCAGGAGTTTCTTATAAGCTGTGATTTCAACATCCAGGGACATCTTGCTGGCGAGAAGCTCCTGATATTCTTGACCGTAATGAGTAATTTGCTGAAGAACATGGCCATTTAGATTTAGTAGAGTCTGAGTGACAGCTTTATTTAATTAATAATGATTATCATTTAATCTTAATTGACTTTACCTTTCTGAGGTCATCAAGCTGAGATCTGAGAATTAGAACTTGATCCTGGTACGTCTCCGTGTGAGAGTTGGAGTGACACTCTGCCTCCTCCACCTGAGACTCCACCTGTAAGTTCTGTCATTGGAGAGGGCAGCAGTTATTCACAAGAATGCCAAAAAAGGGGCAATCTGACATCTTTTACCCAGTGTTAATCTCCCTTGTTGTGTCGCACCAGAGTTTTGAGCCTGTCGATCTCCCTCTGTACTGAGTCAATCTGTAGTTTGTAAACTCGCAGCTCCTCTTTGGCTGTGGTGAGTGTCTGAGAGCTTGGCTGAGAGGATGCAGACATCATGGTGAGCTATATAGACGAACAAACGAAAAGAGCCTGTAAGTGGATTTCAAGTCTGGCCCAAAACATGGGGTTATGTCGTTACACCTGCAATACAAGCACTCGCCGCTTGGGGGAGGCAGTTTGTTAAAGATTAATCAAGTAAGACTATAAAGTCATGTAAGGATCCGGCGACCACCGAAATTGGGAGCTTTTGCAATGACAATACCACAATAAGAAGTATAGGCTTATTAGGCTAATACTAACATTTACCAGCAAAATCACATCTTCTGTCCTGCAACAGAGCAATAACCAGGTGGTCTCCCTATGTAAGGATGCATCAGAGTCTTACATTAGGTTAATGTAAATATTACTATTAAGCATCAAATTACAATAAGATTCTATATGTTAATGATGCCTTAGGTAAATCAAAAATGGGTGCATTTTGTCAGGATTAATTATCTTTAATATTTTCATTCATATTTATACATTTATATTAAATGTACTCAATTAGATTTAGTTGAATTGTTAAATATTAATTTATTAGAGCTAAATTATAAAATTATATATTATATTATATTTTAACATTTTTAAATATTTATAATGTGGTATAATATATAATGTATAGTAATCAGTGTTAACTAATGTTATACAATCTGGTTATCTAAAGGGATAGTTCACACAAAATGTTTAGTTCTGTCATCATTTACTCACCCTCATCTTGTTCCAAACCTGTATGAATTTCTTTCTTCCACTGAACACAATAGAACATATTTTGAAGAATATCGGTAACCATACAGTTGATGCACCCCAATGACTTTAGGGGAAAAAATACTATGGTATCAATGGGGTCCATCAACTGTTTGGTTACTAACATTCTTCAAAATATCTTCTTCTAGAAGAAAAAAATTCATACAGGGACAGAACTATCCCTTAATATTTCACATAGGAGTTAATATAGCTTGCTTATAACAGAGCAAAGGTTTCATACACTGTCCTGCACTGAGAGGAGGGCGTCCTGCTTGCTGCGTTGAGCCAGGGCTTCGTAGTGAGCTTTGACTTCAGTCAGCGCTGAGGTCAGATCCTGGGCCTGGGCTGCGTTATCCACTGAGATAGACACTGCTGACTTCATACCACCAGTCACAATGTTTCTCACCTCTTTCACTTTCTAACACACAAGCAGACAGACATATAGAAGCTTAGGCCATTGGGGAAATTCATAATTCACTGTATTTAATGTATGTTGAAATAAATGGAGGTAAATCCTGCAGACTCACAGCGTCATACACCTGTTTGGACAGAGCAATTTGATCCTCCAAACCACCGATGACGGTTTGCAACTCAAAGATGGAAAGGTACAGATTATCCACTTCCTGATGGAGGAGAATTTGTGAGACTCGTTCGTCTGTAAATCTATGGGTAACCTCCTGATGTATGATGATGTATGTTTCGTACCTCTTTCAATGCAGTCCAATCGAGCTCCAGACTTTTAGTTTGCGAGGTTTCCTCATCATACCTGAGTAAAGGAGGAGAGAATGTGCAGGTATATTAGCAGATGTCCTCTTGACTGGACCTTTCTCACCCAAAAGGCTGAGACAATCACACGTGGTGAAAGATATACGGACTAATTTGAGAAACTTTAAATGCCTTACTCATTATGTATGTAGAGTATTAAAATCAAACCACGAAGTGCCAATAAGAAGCCAACATGAATAGCAGTTAAGCAGAATATAATTACAAATGTCCACTGAAATGTAATGAAAATTTTAATTGAATGAAAGTGCTTCTAAAATTAGCTTTAATGTTGGGGCAATCAATTATGTTTCTTTAACACAATGTTTTAAACTACTGATCATAAGTTTGGGGTCTGTATTTTTTAAAGATGTTTTTGAAAGTCTCTTCTGCTCATCAAGGCAGTATTTATTTGATTAAAAATATGATTACAATTTAAAATATGATTTGATGCTCAAGAAAAATTTCTTGATATTATCAATACTAAATAAGTTGTGCTGCTTAATATTCTTCTGATAGAGTTTAGTTTGATAGAAAGTTCAAAAGAACAAAAAACTTTTTTCACAAGATTATAAATGTCTACTGTCACTCTCGATACATTTTTAATGCATTGTTGCTGAATAAAAGTATTAACCGATAGTTTTTTTATACATGAATGTGCATTTCTTCTGCTGCAGTGAGAGATTCACCTGGCTTGAACATCCTCAATAATGCCTTTATAGTGCTCAATCTCAGCAATGATGGCCTCTTTAGTAACGGTGAGGCTGTCGATCTGAGATTTATAGGTTCCGATGGCAGAGGTCAGAAGGATGGAACTGCTCGCAGGTCCTCCCTGCTCTGGGTTAGTAAACATAGAAATCTTAGCTTTTAGTACTGCGTTGTGCTGCTCCAGAGACCGGGCCTGTGAAACGACAAAGTCATAGTCATTAGAACCTTATCTTTAAAAGCAGTGACGTTGAATTCAATGCATCTTTTCTTTTTACTCATCCTAAATGAATCCAACTAGCATGGTATTTACAAAAATGCTTGTAAATAAACCCACCTGAAACTTTCACTCACCTTATCGATGAAAGATGCAAATTTGTCATTGAGGGCCTGCAGCTCCCCTTTCTCTTTCATGCGTGTGATCTGCACTGTGTCCAACGACGGGAGTGTAGGATCGATGCTGAGCACCGGACCGGCACTTGCGTCCACAGTAGTGGTAGAGCTGATGAAGGACGGGTTGAAGCCATAGCCTCCGATTTTGAAGACTCTGCCCCCCAGACGGGCTCTCAGAGGAGCCACACCAGCCCTCATCCCCGCTGCTCTGGCTCCTCCGGCACCCAAGCCGAATCCGCCACCGAGAGCGAGAGCGCCCAGTCCTGCTCCTGCACCAGCTCCAGCCCCAAAACCTACACCCAGACCTCCTCCCAGGCCAAAACCGGCTCCAGCTCCACCTCCACCCCCCCTCGACAAGCCGAGCGAACGGGACAGAGCCATGCTAACACCTCCACCACCGCTCCTAGCTCCGGAGAACAGACGGTTGCCTCCATAGGTGGCTCCAAATCTGACGGCTCCCCCACTGATACGCAAGTTTGAATCTGTCATATCTGCACTCAGAGCTGGGGTCCAGGTCTTTGCCGAGGTGCTCAGTCAGGATGCCTAGCTCCAACTTTGTGCTTTAAATACCCAGCTTTTTGAAGGGCCGCCCAGAAAGGTTTGCTGTCAGTGAAAGTCACATGTCCCGGTGGACAAACAGCCAAGCGTCCCCCCTGCAGGCACTGAATTCTCTCCAACATGTTTGAGTCATTTAACAGCCTTGGTATTTGAGATTGAGAGAAACAAAAACCCTGCAACTATGTGCACATTTAAAGAGAGTCTCATATGATTGACGTTTTGAAAGTCATTTTATATTTGAGTAAGACACTTTTTTTATTGAGTCGACTGCACTGACACTTGGATGAGAACAAAACTTGAACTGAATTGAACTGGATGGTAACACTATTGTCTTCGGTAGAGCTGCTTTAGGGCTAATTAGTTTCATTATTGACGAATTTTGCAACATCGACACTGTAATCGGAAACAGAATCGAATTAACATTGAACTGCGCTGAATCATGACACCGTTGCCTTATAGCTAAATTTAATTAGTTTCATAATTTATTAACTTTTCAGTTATTGAAGTGAACTGAATCAACACTAAACTAACTTCAGCTGAATAATGACACTTGTCATTTTTAGAGATGCTTTCCAGCAAAATGTTTATTTGTCTTATATTTGATGAAATTTGCATCATTCATTCTGTTCAGACTTGCCTTGCGTATAGTCTTTTTTTTTATTATTGTCAATGTTAAAAACAGTTGTGTGGCTTAATATTTTTGTGGAACCTGTGGTAAATTTTTTCAGGATTCTTTGATGAATAGAACATTTGAAAGGACATAATTTCCTTTGCAACATTATAAATGTCTTTACTGTCACTTTTGATCAATTCAATGTCCTTGTTTGTGCACATTCATAGAGAGCATCATTATTGCCATTTTAAATTGGTGTAGTCTTATTCATCCGCGTATGGGAGATAAACTGTGAATTTGATGTTACTGAGCTGAGCTGACAAGTCTGCAAGAGGAGCCTGTCATAAATCACAATAACTGTGACAGTGAGAGACAGGTGAAATTTTTTACCCCAAGGGATAAAATTAAGTTTCTGCAAAGTTCCTGACAGGTATGCAGCGTGCTGTAACAGATTCGAGAGTGTAATGATGGGTCAGCCTATGCTATAACTGTAACTTAAACCGCTGAGCTGTAGTTACAGGAATCAACTCTTTTTCTTTAAAATAAAGAGTTACAATAGCAGGCAGCTCCTTCTAACATGAACAAATGAATGTGCTAGTGTCAGCTGCACGGAAGAGACAGGAAAGTTATTGTCCCAGGAGAGCTCATCCCGACCCTGACACACCATCCAGATGATTCCAGGCTTTCAATCTGCCATTTTTATCAAGCTTCTCAAATTAAACTCTTTGTTAATCATCGTTTCACATTATCACCCAGTATTGTAAAACGTATAGATAATGCAATTCTGAGATTACTGATGAAATGTTGGATTAGTTGTACAGATTCATACCTTTATAAACACAATCAGATTTAGAGACGCAGTGTGGTCTCATTTAAAGACAATACACAGGCTTGTAAGAACATAACACATTTATGTCTGGAAATGGCCTGCTTTGTCATGCTTTCCAATAACAAGATGCAAAGATGATCTGTAGTTTGGCCTGGATTATGCTGAAACTTTGCCAGAGGAAAAACAAAAGCTTTCATGAGTGTCCATCCACACATGTGGTCTTCTTAGTGATCACTGCTATACAGATTGTCACTATTGTTTGTGTATAGATACACTCATTTATTTGCCTCTGAAACGCAACAAAGATACTGCTCTGAAATCTCTTTTTGCATGCCTAGAAGAAGTAAAAATGTGGTTCTCTCAAAATGTCTTATTTTTTAATGAATCCAAAACCGAGGTTGTAGTCTTTGGCCCCGATGACAACTATAATAGCAGTAACATTGATCTGGATTATCTTGCATTAAGAACTTAGGTGTTCTCTGGGATCAGAACCTCAAATTTGAAAAACAAATAAATGCAGTGATTAGTTCTTGTTTTTTTCCAGCTACGTCTTCTCTCTAAAATCAAATCCTCCCTGTCTGAGAAAACCTTAGACATTATTGTCCATTCGTTCATATACATCGCGGTTGGATTATTGCAACTCTCTTTACTATGGCATACCCAAAAACTCTATTGCCAATTTGTCTCCAATTAGGACAGAATGCTGCTGCAAAGTTCCTCAAAAGAAAACGTAAATTTGATCATGTTTCGCCTATCTTAAAATCACTGCATTGGCTACCTGTGCATTTTTTAATGGAGTTTAAAATTCTTCTCTTTGTTTTTAAATCCGTAAATAATCAGAAACCAAGCTATTTGTCTGAGCTACTCTGTCCACACAATCCCACACGAAACCTGAGGTCTGGTGATCTGTCTGTCCCCAGATCACGGTTAAAGGATAGAGGGGACAGAGCCTTTGTGATTGCTGGCTTCTGCTTTACATCAGAGCGGCTCAATCTAACTGTTTTTAAATCCTCTCTTAAAACCTTTTTTTTTTCTTTAGCTTTCAATTCATTGTGAGCTTCTGCCATGAATGTGTGGTTTGTCCTTGTTCTTTATCTTGTGTATTGTTTAGCACTTTGGTCAGCCCTGTTTGCTGTTTTTAAATGTGCTATATAAATAAATACAAACTTGAAACTTGATACAGATGACTCCAGAAATACAGAAAACCGTCTTTATCTTGCACAAACATTTATAATAATAAATGTGGGAAAAAATGTTGTCTGCATGCTGTGTAGGCAAATAAGCTTTGTTTGTACAAGAAAATCATCACAACTGTGAGAGTATCTTTCATAACATAAATTAATCAGAAGTATAAATCTGAGAGAAACATCTTAATGATGATCTTTTAATGTGCTTTGATATTGGCATGATGAACACATGCTTCTGCTAAATGCTTGGTTATGGCAAAATCAAGTGCATAGGATAAACAAAGTTGAGTTCCTCTCTGCAATATTGTTTCATCTTCAGTTACAAAGAAATATACAGTCTAATAATAATAGTTACTAACAGCAGAATAGTAAAGTTCATAGTATTATATTATTCCCCTCCTGATTAGACAGGATTAACCCATTTGATTAAAAATTTGGTCACAATTGTAGCCGGTGAGAAAACATTACAAACAATAAAATCCATTATTGTATATTGTATATTGTTCTCAGGCAGTTTTGAAAAAAGAGAAAGGTAAAAATGAGTGAATATTACTTGTTTCATTAATGTAACAATACCTTGTCATTTACACTTTTGATGCGATTAAAAATAAAAGTTAACTATTCAACATGGGACGCTGGGTTTTCCACTGGGGCACAAATGTAACCAATGACATCTTTAACAGAGCATTCTAAATTATACATTAATAATAGGCCCTTTAAATATTATGATGTACTGAACTTGGTAGTTATATCTGTATTATGACATGTTTTATGACATTATCCTTAGAGAGGCAAACTGGAATTAAACCAGTGGTCAAGTGACAATTTACACCACCAGCCATGCATGTAACATGTTCATATGAAATCAACACATTCTGCTCTTTCATTTATAGTTGTCAGATGTGTGTAGAATCTAAACTTTTTGTTTTAAACCATTCAAATTCGAAAGTACAAATAAATAGAGGGATTAAATGGATTAAATAAGTAGCCCTACAGACAACTATTCAGCACCTTGGACAGCATCTACAGAGAACCCCATTCAAGATTGCCTTTAAAGCACTGACCCACCATCCAAATCAGTTTCACTTACAACATATTAGGCTCAGCTGTTATTAAACTAAAGGACAGTCATTATTCAGAGACTTTGTAAAGTCCGCCATAAGGAGATCGTAAGAAAGGCCAATCATATTTCCCAACGTGAACAAAGATAAGATGCCTGCTTATCTTACATATTCACAAACGCCACAGTTTTCATTCGGTCCGTTATGAGGATCCAGCAACTCCTTCAAACACGACTCCCTCGCGCTGTTTCGCGTCAGTGTTTGTCGGTGGATGTTGCGGTGGAGCGGGGCGAGCGATCACGCAGCGGCTCAGCGAGGGCTTTACCCTGACCGGGACAGAGGAGCCACAGTTATCCCGCTCAAATTCCTCCTGTGCCCTTAGCATCTTCCTCTTCTTCATCTTGCTTTTGTGAAAGTGGTAGGTGGTCAGTGAGATTAATATAATCCCTATAATGACCAACCCCAGCACCAGAAGAGCAACGGTGGACGAGAAAGGCTGGAGCACGTGCTGAACTTTCTCCGCGTGCGTCCCGTTAGTGTCGGATGCCCCGTTAAAAGCGCCCCACATAATCTCAGATGCCTTCATTATTCACAATCCGTGAATTCAGGTTTACAATTTCACGATAAGTGCTTATAAATATCCAGATTTATTTCAATTAGCCATCTCTTATGACAACCCTTAAAAGGAGAAAAATATGTTTCAAAACTTAACGGTAAACGTAATTGTATAACATTTTATTTAGCCTACTATCTTCCTAGACAACAATAATTGCTTTTGGAAGATAAAGAATGATAATTAAATGTCTTATCCGTACCTGATATAACAGCCCAGTAGCCAGCGTTCACTGAATTGGTGTGGGAAAAGGTGTTGGTTTGGAAAGACGACTTCCCACAAGATCTCTGACGTAACTGTAGCTATTCATTACGCATTCTGCGAGCCTTCTACGCTACAACGTTGTAAAAACCTTTCGTGGAGAGATTTACATTTTATGGTAGGCTACGTACATAATACAACAAATGTATTTTTTTTTAACGAAATAAATAAATCACAACGTTGCAAAAATGTTGTCTTGACGTTGTAAGCACATCCCCTTGCGACGTTTTCGTAACATCCTAGTTCAGCATATGCCGTGTTTTTTCTCAGGCACGTTTCAAAGTAAAGTGGTTACCAATAACATAAATCACCATTTGTGAGAGAAAGATAGAGATAAAATATTAACTAGCCTACTAATATTTGTCGTGAGGTAAAAGCGTCTTACCTCAGAATTCAGAAAGCATTCTATCAGACTCCCTGCGCGCGCTGCTCCAATCAGGTAAACTGGTTTGAATGAGAAAACTGTCTTGCGCCCGACTAAAAAAACATATCTTCCATCCACGTTGAAAAACTAGGAATAATCATAGTTACTTAAGTGTCTGGCAGTTGTGGTAAAATGATTTAAATTTGTCATATTTATTTAATTCAGACTCCGCGTAATCAGCAGTCCAAAAGAGTGTTCTCATTTATCTCATCCAGTTCGTGCTCCCCTACTATTTTTCGCCATTTATTTTTAATGACGCACGAGGACTGCTCACTCGGCCAAATAAACCCCACGAGAAGGAACATTTGGAGCACCAACGGCTAGTGAATCAATGAAGTGCTCCAGTAAACACTTAACACAAAGGGATCGCGTGGACTTGAATGTAAATGAGACAACAGCCAACTATAACAAATCCCCAGAAAGATACAGCTAGACTAGAGAGGTGGTGCTGTCCAGTGCTGAAAACATCCTGTAGCTGTAAATTAAAATCCATCTGGATGGATTTTCCATTTTGAATAGGTGATTTTAATGTAAATTCCTTTATGTTTTTAAACTATCAGACTTTTTTTTTTTTAAAGCAATTGCACTGTGCCACCTCTATGCCTATGACATTTCATGACCAGCCTTGTCTGGAAACTAGTTATTTAGAAAAATAATAATTTAATGCTGATATTTTACAAAGATCCAGTCTTAAATTATCTTTTTTTTGGTCCAAATTAAATCATGGTCACAGGGGTTAACTTTTTAAGACCCCAACACAGACTGCAAAAAAAAAGAGAAAAAAAAAAAGAGACACTTACTTGTCCTTGAATAGTTCATTCAAATCACCTGGCGGCACACCATTACATATTTAAAATAATAATTATTAAACCATGGTTTTTGTCTGAAAACTCGTTTCTGACATTGAGCCGTGGATTATCCCTTACATAATAATAATAATAATAATGAAAGAATAAACGCAAATAGATGACTAAAAATTGGGTGTAATAATAATTAAACGGATCTGTCATGAAAATTACTTTATGCTGATGCTCTTTCAGTGGAATCTCAGGGTTTATTCTTTGATACTCTTTTCACACAGGAAGAAACTTATAAACTTTGTTTTTATATCTTGTCTTTGTCAGAAATGATCTTCTCTAGTGGTCCTGCCTACCTTTTGAAGTCGAGTGACAGCTGTCCCCTTTTCCTTCACAGTCAGATCACCAGGGCAGACAGCTCTGGACACATCTCGAAACTACAGCTAAATTGCCTTATGATTTTCACCTGAACAAAAAGTCAATAAGGGATTCAACCACTTGGCAATGACCGAATCAGAATACAGTATAATAAGATGTGAACCCAATCACCCCAGAAAAAAAAAAAAAAAAAAAAAGACAATTTAAGTCACATAATCCACAACAATGCTGTCACCACAGGGAAATAAAAAGCTACGATCCGGGGAGTAGAAGAGGTAAATAGCACCTTGGGCATCTCATTAATTCAGGTTGTGGATCATAATGTTCTACAATGTTACAAACTACAGCATATGGAGAGGCGCTCTCAAATGCATCCACCAGATCAGAGGCAGCAGTTGTGATAAATCTCGGCTTTTCTGTCGCTAATAACAACAAGGTACATCACCATAACAACAAGGTATCTCATCCTCTCCCAAAAGGCAGTGCAGTCGATCCATTCTTTATAACCAGCTCGGGAACAGAAGAGCCACTTAAACATCAAGCAACAGACATCAACTAGCTTGGAACCACTTCACAGCTTCGTCTTCATCTTTGAGATGTATAAAATATTTCTCAAATCTGCTTCCATTAGCCTGAAAAGAACAGTTCGTCCAAAATCCAACGTTCATCGTTCCAAACCTGCATGACCTTTCTTCTGTGGAACACAATGAAATCAATTTTATAGCAGAATGTCCAAGCTTGTCTTTTTTTAATCAATGAAAGTAAATGGTGACAGTTTTCAGTGAATATAATTTCAATTTCAGTCAGGTTTTTACACAAAGCTTTTGTGCCGCTTTCAAAGATTGGAATACAGTACTCAAGGTGTTTGGACTAGTCTATTATAATGGTTTTAAAGGGCACCTATTATGGAATTTTGAAAATTACCTTTCATGTAGTGTGTAACAGATCTAAGTGAACGAAAAAATCCTGCAAAGTTTTAAATATGAAAGTTAACCGTATACAAAGTTATTGTCTCTCAAAAGTAAGAGTCGACTGAGTCGCTGATATGAATCGATAGACGAACGATGCTTTTTCTCTGTCTAGATGACGTCAACTTGAGTTATTTGAATGAGATACGCCCACTTATTGCGCTCGTAGACGCCACAGGGAAACCTTGAAAACATCATGGCGACGAGACGCTGTGTTCTGAATTGTGACGCAAAAGCGAACTTTTTTCATCTGCCCAGGGAGGAGCATTTGCATCATTTTGAAGATGATTGCTTCACAAACATAAATGCTATCAAATATGGATTCGCGAGCCAGCTGATATTGAAGGAAGGTTCAGTAACGTTACCAAGTTTAAGTTGATCACCTTCCTCCTCCGAATCACAACCTGTAAGTAGGCTATTATTAATATTAATAATTATTGCTTTTATGTTTTCTGTAGCATGCTCAATAATTATTTTGTGTGTTGTGTATGCACAGCGCAGCTTCTATAGTCTTCAATGTCAATTGTATTGAAATATGTGAAGTGTTTGTCGTTGTTATTGTATTGGAGTTATGTATTGGAGTTGTCATAAAGAATAGAGCAATACCTCGTAGTACTGCATTATCAATATGTTTATGCGTTGGGCTAACGCAAACAAAGACTTTTACCACTGAACTTTGGGCTATGGTCACTAACATAACTTAAATTCCTTCTCTTATTTTGAATTTTTTACTACAAAGCGGTGCACTATACTCATTATTGTAACACAATGTAATTGATAAAAGCATTGTACACTGTACTCCGTGTTAACCAACTGACTGGGTCATCTGAACAATGCAGATGCAGACGCTAAATGCAGATTAGCGTCACGCAAAGGTGGGGTTTGGAAAAATGAATCTCTGAACGATTCATATGGGAGTCAATGCATATTATAAAACAACAAAAGTGTCAGCATGTACTTTAATTGCATGGAACTGCTAGTGGAGAGTCATATAGATTTAGAATGACGTGAGAGAGAGAGAGAGAGAGAGAAAATTATGAAATAATTTTCATGTTTAGGTAAACTATTTCTTTAACAACCTTTCTTTGTTCTCAACAGTAGCTGGAATTTGAATTTGTATCATCATTAACGGGCATGTACATGAAGCTCTGGGTGCACACTGCTACAGGGAAATGTCTGAAGTGCTACACACTCCTCAGTGCTGAAACAGTCATTAGAGGGGAGAAATAGCACCGAGGGAAATAGCTTTCCAGGCAGGATGAAGGCACCTAATAAACTCACGTCTGTGATGGATGACCACCCACAAACTCAGAACACAAAGAGAATCTATGCAACCCAGTCATACACAAACATAATACATCAAGCTGCATGCCTGTCACATCCGCCACAAACACTACGAGTACTGCCTGCCTGCAGTCGTTCGGGAAAGGTGATAAGTGATAAGAATCAAAGAGGGATAAACAAGTCATCTCTGAACTACAGACAGAGTCAAAACATTAAACAAGCCCACTGTGAGAAGAGTCACTCCTATCATGTAGTACACTTTAATGTGATGTATTGGATAGCACACGTTTGACAAAACAATGACAACATTCTTATTTGGAAGATATATGCCTCCTTCACCACCAACACGGATCAACAATTTTGAATCATTCTGGATTTCAATTCTGGACAGCTTCTCAGATTTTCTGTCCAGTTAAATGCTCTCTCGAATCTTAAGCATCTTCATATTCTTTATAAGCATGTACAGAAAAATACTATTTCTTAATATTATTGTTGTATACAATTTTTTATTATAATATATATATTATTATAAAATATATATATATATATATCCTATATATATCCTCCTCAATATCCCTCATGATTCTATTAGTATTTTGCAGTAAGTTAAAAAAGGGTAAAAATTCATTTTAAAAAAAATTCAGCCTCATGTAAGCAGATTTTTAAGATTTTTATTTCCATCCTGTTATTTTCTATCCTGCTAATAATCTTTTCATTGTGGTAATAAGTGATCATTTAAAGGACTGTTCACCCAAAAAATGAAAATTGTTGTTATAATTTACTCACACTCAAGTTATTCAAAACCTTTATGAGTTTCTTTCTTCGGTTGAACACAATTTTCACGGTCAGTAGCCATTGACTTTCTATATTAGGGAAAAAAATACTATGGAAGTCAATGGCTTCTGTCAACTCTCTGGTTACCAACATACTTTAAAATATCTTTTGTGTTCTACAGAAGAAAGAAACTCAAACAGGTTTGGAACATCTTGAGGGTGAGTAACCAATGACAACATTTTTGGGGGAACTATCCCGTTTATAAATTCAATTGTGTGTGAACTTGACCAGAACATATTTCTGAAAGTTTGGAACACTTTTTTACAGAAATATGTCCTTAATTGGTTGTACCAGTCATTTCATGCCCAAAAAAAGGCCGAAACATAAATTATCACATTCATCTAATCTTTCCTAACGATCCGCTAGCTGCCCGCCCCATAAGCAGGCCGTCCATAAACCGCGTCTCTGTATGCAGCCTAGGCTCTGAGATCTGCACACAAAAACAAATGGGTACACCACCACTCAAAACCAAAATAAACAGCGTTTCAACCAATCACCTTGAAATGGCCTGAAATTACTGATACAACCTTTAAACAACAACTCAAGTATATTCACTGTGGCACTGTAGAGCAGGAGTGACTCAGGACACTTATGTTAAACAGTGGCTATATAAAAGTGATTGTGGAAAACTTAAACTAGCTGCCAAATCAGAGTGGGTGAATGATTATATCTCCAGAGGATTTTGAGAAGCCATTAACGGATCTAAAAACAGAGTGAATAAAGGTCACCATGGCACAATGCAAGGCTATGTTGGTGCTAAACGTGGCTATTTGTATAGTATAAACCCAATCCATTCTCCCTCTTGACATGAGCCAGCTAAATGCAGACAACCAGACAATTCAGAAAGATAGATTTGTGTTGAATAGGGGACAACGGCCACTAAACCAAAGTTTTCTTAGAGAATCCTCCATTTCCAACAGAAATGAGTGAGGGTAAATCACACATAAAGTGACGGTTCAATGTGACAGGAAGGCAATATTCAAACCAGAAATAATGAGAGCAGTTTAACAGTAATAGGTTATAGATGGCACCTGGGACTTCACAGTGGTTCTCTATCAGGATTGGCATCAGCTGCGCTGCTTTTTTGCTTCACTGCAAAACAGGAGTTTTTAGGTAATTTGAGGCTGTCTGGCAAGATGCCACATGAGAATTCAATTCCTGTCTTGAGGAGGAGAGGATGTAAAGAAGGGAAGAGGCAGGAAAGGAAATTATAACCTGCACACTCGCACAATAAATCACAGAAAGATATGTGCGGCACTGAATATTAAAGTTTCCATCACAATCAGGAAAAATTTTATTAGTAAAGGGGCATTCTTAATATTCAACATACAATTACAATGAATAAGAAACTCTGAAGGGGAAGATGGGTACTTTTACTTCCTTCTTTTTTCCAAAGGAACTAGCTGCGACTACCCAATAAATGTAACACAAGCTCCTCGTCTTCGGCCAGCGACAGGCCAGTGTCCAGAGGAGCTGCTGTAGACTCCTTCCTGGGCTTCTTCCTGCCCACCTGTGTCTGCTGTACTTCATCATCACCATCATCATCCTCACTGCTGTCGCTGCTGAAACTTCTCTTCCTGCCACCATGGTCTGATGAATCACTGCAAAGACAAAGATAAAGGAGGGTTAAATGTAAAGATATGAAAACAGAATAGAAGGGAAAGACCGACTACAGGGGAGAGTGGGGTAAGATGTGCCAGCGGTGTCACCCCAATAACCTAGGAAAATGCACACATGTTAGTCATGTAACCCTATATATACTGCTGCCAGTGATTCAGAGATTGTAACAAGTATTTGTAAAAATTTTAAAAGTATTTTTTCCACATTATGTAAAATGAGTTTATCCTGAAAGTCTTTGTTATATACACTATCATTCAAAAGTTTGGGATAAGTAAGATTTTTCAATGTTTTTGAAAGTGCCTTGTGCTCACCAAGACTGTATTTATCGGATTAAAAATAGAGTAAAAACAATAATATTTACAATAATTTAAAATACCTGTTTTCTACATTTTTAAAATGTAATTTATTCCTGTGATGGCACAGTGGAGTTTATTTTTCACTTTTCAGCAGCCCTTACTTCTTTCTTCAGTGTCACATGGTTCTTCAGAAATCATACAGGATCATCAGAAATCATTTGATTTTGTGCTCAAGAAACTTTATTACCAATGTTACTTAACAATAATATTTTTATTATGAATGTTAAAATGGCTGTGCAGCTTAATATTTTTGTGGAAACTGCAATACATTTTTTCAGGATTCTTTAAAGAATGGAAAGTAAAAAAAAAAAAGCATTTATTTGAAAATTGAGTTTCACTAAAATTGTTTCACTACATTCTGAATATCAAATGTTGCTTGGATGGTTTATGGATTTCTTTGAAAAAGGGTACTGAATTATTGAAATGACCATCACAGAATGTTCATACTTTTTAATTAAAAACGCCTTGCTTTATAAAATGCTGCTTTTTGAGAAGTCTAATTTAAGTGGTTTTACCTTCAAGATGCTGTCTTTTAAATTTCAGTTTATAGGATACATTATATTTGCTTAACCTCCATCACACTCCATCCTCTACGTGCAAACACAAAAGATCCTGTGATGTGCTACTCTTACTTGATCTTTTAAGATGCGCTGATACGCCAAAGTGTTTGTAAAAGCAATAATTTGAGATGCATCTGGGAGGCTATGACAATTCCAACCATCAACATGCATCTAGAGGTAAAGGGCTTTTTCAATGTACTGGCTCATGTGGGTGACCTTGATAGCCAATGCAGACAATTCCCAACTTAATTAAATGAGTTAAGGCTGGAATGATGCACTCATGCACATCCAGGGCAACGAATACTATTTAAGTCCTGTCAAGAGACTTTGAGGTGTGAAAAGCAGTCCTCTGGTCTGATTTATAGCAAGAACCGAAAATGAATCTATTTTGTAAAGGAAATGTAATTGGACTTTCACTAGAGGTGCACAATAAAGTGTTAAAAGATCACAATCTTGATTCAAATTTACATGCAATCTTATTTTTAAATGAAAACGATTCTCCTATGTCTAATAAACCTTTGACAAAATGACACAGGAACATTCAAATCTGACCCAAAAAAGCAGTTATCATGAGCCGCATTCGGGCGGGCTAAAAGCTGGCATGCCAGTCGCGTTTCCACGGTCACTTCCTGGGCTTGATGGGGCCTCGTCGGGGCTAACGTCAAGTGTTTTTTGGCCCGCCGAATACCTTGGTCCAAAGCGGGCCATGCAGCTCGGGCTTGAGGAGTGGTTAGGGATCTCATCTAAAGATGGTTCTGCACAGTTTTCTACATAACTAAACGATGAAGAAACCAGGAAGGACGACAGATCAGCACAGAATTTAATTAAGTTAGAGGGTCTTAAATGGTTCTAACTTAATTACATGAGTTAAGACTTGAATTGGGCACTCATGTATATCCAGGACAACTAATATCATTAAAGGCCTGTCCAGAGACTGAAGAGACCACCTGGAGGTGGGAAAATCTATGCTTTAGTCTATAGCAGTCAGGGTTGTATCTAGCACACATCATTAAGCTGTTAAGGGCTTCTGGTCTTACAGACTTTTAAATCACAGGCTATGTCCAGCCAGCTGAAAGACTCAGGATTAGGGATGTGCAAAACTATGTCTTCAAAATCAACTAGCTAAATAAAACACCTCTGGTATATATAAAGCAATTATACAAAATATTTAAATATTAAATATTTCTATATTCAAACTCTATTTAATAATTATGTAAACATTTTCAAACAGTTTATATTGTTTACTTTGATGTGTCCAGTGTAGAACGCCTCAAACAGTTGTGGCATATGTCAGAAAATGTGCCCGGTGCAGATACATTGGATGGGTTTATTATAAGCGAGACGCTCGTGTTCGAGGCTCTAGAGAGAGTGTTAGTCTTACGAATGACACATAGCTACACAGCTAAAAGTATCCCTAAAACGTTGGACCAGTTATTGAAAGTATCCGTAAGATTTGCACCTGCGATGTTTGAGTTGGTGGAGGGTTGACACACGAAAGGAGTGCAACTAGTGTCAAGAAACTACATATGTTACCTTTAAAACCTCTTAAAATTATAGTTAAAACTTTTGTTATGCCATTTAAGATTTTAATAATAAATAATATTATTTGAAAAAAAAAAATCTTTTTTATTTTTTCTATATATTTTTTTTTGCAAACAGATTTTATTGAAATGCTGAGCTCTGTAAATTATGACAGAATTTTTTATTTTGGGTAAACTATCAGTTTAGGAACACTGTATATTCGATTATTCGTGCAGCCCTAGTTGTTGAATCACCTCCTGTGATCTGTTAACTGCCGTGACAGGATCAATGAGTCAGTCAAACTTGAGAATGAATAACTGAGAAGAGAGTCGTAAATGAAAGACCAGATCAACCGATTCATTCACAAACATTGATGCTTTTCACATGAACCTTCTTCATAAACTGACCAATCATTTATTTCATTGTAACTTAGCATTCATTGTGACTGCACTCTCCCTTTAAGAAATATTCCCAAAGACTTGTACAGCATCATGCTACTCTGGATGCAAAGCACTGGCAGGGGCAGAGGTGAGGCAGGTCCAATAGGATCCCATTAAATTTATGGGAGGGGAGTATCTATCAAGACAGCAAAGCAGGAAGAAAGGAACCGCAACAGGAAAGAGCTCAGGGTTAGTGATGCCTCTGGCTCCAGTCCCGAACAACAGCCTTCGATATGACGGTAGAGAGAGTGGTTGAGTGAGCCAAAGGAAGAGGAAGAGAGAGAGATTTATCAGATTTACAGCGCCGGAGCCTCTCTTGCATTCGGAAAGTGTAGCCATGCAGTAAACACCCCACACCAAGTCATTAATCAGAGCCACTACTCCTGTCTATGCCGTATCACCTGCACCGCTACACCAAGAGTGTTTGTGTGTGTCACGAGCATCCTAATGTGCGTACATGAATGACAGAAAAACAGAGACATAAAGGTGCAGATGGAAAGATCAACGCCAAAGGAGAACAGAGGACGTGATCAGGCTTTACAAGAGAGACAAAAAGCGAGTGTTAGAAACAAAGGGTGAGAGCGCCAAAAAAAAAAAAAAAAACATAACGTATGGTCCAACCTCTCACTTTAAATCTGGATGTAATTATGCATTTTATAGATTATCTACAGACAACTAAAGGATTAGTGCTTAATGCTGCCATGGGGAAAATGAATCATCATGATTCATTTTCCCCTGTAGAGGGATTCCTCCTCTGAGAGGAAATTCTGCAGCGGACCTCAGTACAAAAAGAACACCGGCTCAGCATGCCTGAGCCTAATCGAACGCTACAAACTCGATACAAGCAGAGAGAGCTGAGAAAGCCGAGGCGGTAATTAAGTATCAGTCGAATCAATTCCTCATTTCGGAATAATTACGGCCTCGTGATGTGGTGTCAGACTGATTGGCTTGATTTACCAGTGTAATGGTTTTTCCACTAACACAAAGCACTGCGTGCCCTTCGCAATGCGATGATGATGGGAAAATATGATACGTGGTTCCACTCTCAAATATAGGGATTCAATTTGAAGCTGTACACAATTAGAAACTTCATATTTTAGAGGATCAATATCAGTTAGGCCATGTCCTGTGCCTTTTTAGTGCTCCTAGCTTTTCACAAAAAACTCAATTGGCTTTCATTGAGATGAATTTCAGAGCTTTAAAATGCAGCATAACCTTTGAAAATGATGAAAGTCATTCATGTTGTTCACAAAAGCTTCATTCTTACCCATCTTCCTTGGAGGAGGACTCAGATTCACACACTTTGTCTGGGTCAGGAAGGGTGCTGGGATCAAATTCTTCATCAGCACCTGACAGATACGCTACCACCTCCTCATCATCCTCATCATCATCATCGTCATCAGCAGCAGCAGGAGCAGCTTTGTTTTTCTCCTGTGTAACAGAGGGAATATGTACATTTCATACAGTTTTCTTTTTCCAGATTTGTACTCTGTATTTATACTTATTATCTAGTAATATCTGACACAATATAATCATTGACACTTTTGGGATTTAGCCTGATTACCCTTATTTTAGAAGTCAGTGGTTAATATAGGTTTAATCAGAGTCCAAAATGTTTTGTGATCCCATTTGTAGTCAAAAATGCATGTTGCCATATTGCATTTTTAGCGTAAATACTAATGCACGCTGAAGGACAGCCTACTCACCCATAAAATAAACCATTCTGCAAAAAAAAAAAAAAAAACTCAAATACAGTTGAGTAGTCAAAAAAAAAAAGTGCAAATATTTAACTTTTAGAGGTACAACAGCATGTCACTGGAGCATTACATTAAAGGACAATTGATCTACCCATAAAAGGTGTATATTAGTACTTTAGAGAATAGACTGCTATTATAGGTACATTTAGAGAGAAGTTACAAAGTTGTCCATTTAAGGGTATTGCCTCAGTGACAAGCTGTTGTACCCCTAACGGTGTATTCGAGTCCAGCTGAGCAACTGCCTTTGAGATAAAGGCTAATGCTAATAGATAGATCTCTCCAGGTATTCTAGACCTTCTTGTGGCCATAGGCAGTACTTCTCATTCTCTTCAAGGGACACCTCTCCCTAAATAGGTCCACTCTTTGATCATTTAGAACCAATCAATTCCAGCTCTGTCTCTGTTCTTTAAAATTTCCAGGAACCTAACAAATCTGACCGTGTGCCAGCAACAACCAGGTTTATTTTCCCACTGGCCTGCTCCACCTTCAGTCTGACTTCTTGTGCCCTCAGGCAAGCTTCTTAAACCTGGTACAGTGTGTTCTGACCTTTTCTTCTGTAGTTTAGGTAAGACATAGAAAAATGAATAGCTGTGACCAGACAGCAATTTCTTCCTTCTTTCTTTCACAAAACCCCCATAAATCTACACCCACACTGTGTACATTCAAATAAATACAGTACTACGCACATCTAAACAGACCGCCTATGATTGGTAGAAAATTAATTTTCTGCGTCAATCTTGTATTGTAAAATGAAACATACAAATTTAACTGTGGTTGGTCACTTCACAGTTGGGTGGCACTTGGACTGAATAATCTACAATGTAGACCAGCCTTTTGCCATCAAAGTTTTAGTTACAGGGGACTGTGTATATCTGTGCTTGGACCTGATAAGGGGTCTGTTCAGCTACAGGATACTCAGCGTTCAGCAGTGTTTCTGCCTGTGCTGTAATCTAATCGTGCTGTGTAAGACCCATTTGAATTCTGCTGACAGACCTGCGCTTTGAACAGACGCGTCTATGTGCACCGAATAACGCCAGAGTAAACAGCCAAAAACGTCTGTTAGTATAAAACTCTCAATGTTATAATGTTACTCTGTGCGTTCGCTTGATGGAGAGACTTGCTGCACTGTGGAGTAATCTAAATCAATATTAGAATATCATATTAAGAAAAACAGGATGACTAAATGACTGAGGCTAAATGACATGCAGATATTTAAGAATGTATTGTATTATCTGATTATGCTATGTTATGTGATAAAATAGTGTCTCTGAGGCATGGTAAAAACAAGGTACTCATGGTGAAAAACAAAACAAAAAAAACAAGCGGTTCAAACATTAAGACTTGCCTTGTTGCAATGTATTAAATTGATTCGTTTCTGTTAATAAATGTATCCAAACAGTTGCTCACCTATCTAATAAAACACATACTATATCAAAGAGTCTTTGGTGTTTCCATGGTTTCTACGGAAATCAAGGGTAGTGTGGATATGCCGTCATTGACAGGTGACGCAATGACACGGTCCGTTACACTGATTTCTCTGGATTTAAACATTGTTTGGGATAATGTAAGTACACAGGTCAACAATATATATAACACTGTTCTAGTGGTTTTTGGATATTTAATCTAAAAAACCTTACATACTGTGCCTTTAATAAATTATATATTTTAAATATATTCAGAGAAAACATTTATTTTAAATTATAATATATTATTTAAAAATATTACAGATCTTAAAGTGTATTTTCGATCAAATAAATAAAATAAAGACGCTGCTTGGTGAGCAGAAGACTTTCAAAATCAAAATCTTACAGACTCCAAACTTTTGAAAGGTAGGCTATAAATAAGCTGTAAATAGTGGATTCAGGCATTACATTAATGTTACAAAAATATAATTCTGAATTATAAAAACATTATTTCAATTTATTTAATATTTATTATTCAATACAAGAGGGATTTCTGGGATGCTGGTTAGATAGATGGTGTCAGAAACATTTTAATATCCAATATTGGCTGGAAAATATATTATATAGCCTAAGTCAGTATCAACAGACTAAAAAAAATAAGCTGACATCGGTATATACTCCGTATCTATAAAATAAATAGTATATTCACTACATTAATTTCCATGATGTTTTTTAAAATGTATTTTAAAATGTGCTCTTTCTGAAAAAAAAAAATATTTTGGAAAGGTAAAAATTAGCATTTTGAAGAGAAGTTTTCAGTAAACAGATGGTGTGATATTAATGAATATCTTTGTGATGACTGCCACCGATTGAACAACAAGACTCTGAAAGGTCCATCTATTTCCTCAAACGTCTCGAGCACCAAAAGAAGCGAAACTGACAGGAAATGAAGCAGCACTGCTATCTGTTACAGCATATGCTGTCAAAAGGGTGATTCAATAGCTCTCTAAATTAATCTGGCCTACTCATAACGATGGACAGATCGACCACCAGTCAGGCTGTTAAGTTGAAGGAATGAATGAATGCTAAAAGAGCGCTGAGATTCATTGTTAGGGAGGTGATGAATAGTCTCGAGTTCTTGGACAGTCCGCTGCATTGATCAGATGACAAACGAGAGGAGAGCAGCAGCTGCATTTCCATATGGATGCGCAGAGCTCAATCCCCCAGCGAGGACAGGCAGAGAGAGACGGGACACATGACAGCTGCCAGCCTATGAATTATGGGCTGTCTGCGGGAGGGAAAGGCCAGAGACTGAGGGGCATCTCTCCCTCTGACTCCCTGTGACAGGAATTCCTCATTTCAAATCAGAAACCATTTCATGAGCCTTTGAAATCATCAAATTTGCTTTAAAACCTTAATTCACGTACACTACCAGCACTCATTAATATCTAGCTATATGTTACAGCTTTCCAAGATGACTTAGGGATCCGGTTGACATACCTCTTTTTGCTGTTTGTTCGCTTCCCTCCGAGCTGCTTTCTCCTTCAGTCTTTTCTCCTGTTCAAAATAAGAGATAAAAGAAAAAGACTTAATAAAAAGCTATAATATACTCAGATTTGGTCATGGCACAATCTCATAAACATGTCAAACAGCCAGAGGTGGAGATTATTACATACGACTCAATTTAACTTTAGTGCTCTGGAGTGCTCTTTTGGAGAGATATTGAAGAGGACTTGCTGTTTGTCTTGTGTCACTTTCTAATATGAAGGGCGACTGAACTGCTAGACACAACTATACACATTTGTAGTGACTCGCAGATGTCTGGGAGACGGGAAATATTAAGAGGTTGAGGGTTGAATGGAAATCAGAAAGCTGAGTGTGTAATAAAACCAATGTCAAGTGCATTTTATTGGCTTTTCATTACTTTCGAAATGTCAAATGATGCTAAATGTGGAAACACATCATTCGGTTCACTTGGATACATCATTGAACAACAGCGGTAGTTTGTCATTAAATGTCTGAATGTTTTGGATAAAATATTAAACTAATACTTTTTAAAGACAGATATTATTAGTTAGATCACTTTTATCAAAACACTTAAAATAATTTCATTACTGGTTTGAGCAGATATTATAATTTTTTTTGCCATGTTCCTGGATACGCTTTTGTGGTAAATTGAGGTAATTTATTAAGAAAAAATATTGTTTTAATTTATAATTAATTACTAGGATTTACCCGTGTACTCAAATTCATTTTCAAACCAGTCAGCCTTTGGCCTTTTCTTTTCACTATGGTATATTTTATTAATAATACAAGTTAAATGATCAAATACATAATTTAATAATAATAATAATAATAATAATAATAATAATAAAGCTGCAAGCAGCAATAATCAAGGCCAAGCACAAAAAGGAACAATGTGACGCAAGCAATAAATATATTCGTATATAAGTATATTCGATGAGACAAAATTTGTAAAAACTATTTATTTTATCTATTAGCAATAAAACCTGACCAGATATTATAACATTGACTAAATAGCTGTTTGGCTACTGGGGAACATTGATGTATCAGAGATTATGCAAAACAATGTTTTATTCATTGACATGACGAGCCAAAAAATATTGAATTAAAAAAAAAGCAATTACATAATATTTCACGCTAGGGATGTATCCGAAGCCTAAATCCAAATTAAGGCATGGAAAATGAATAAACCATTTTACGGAGCCTCTAAAGGGACATTGTTAGCCTTGCTGTGGTAGTCGATTACATTACAGTACATCCGATTTAACTTATCACCTGAAGATAGTAAGGAGGGAGGATTTGGTGCCAACAGATCCTGAGTGTAATTGACAAATATCTTACATTGTAAAATGTTTGGTAAGACCTGCTGTTCCCATTCAAATTACGCGTGATCAAGAACTCGAAGTGAAAGCAAATAGCAAGTGCGCGATTTCATGCAAAAGCGATTTCAATATCCACATAATTGAGAGCGGCTCCCTGATGCCTGCAAATTAATTACCCAACCATATAATTGCGAGAAAACGCGAAGCACTGAAATATTTTTCTTTCTATTTCAATTCCATCAGCAGTACGTTTAGGGGCTCCGTAGAATACGTTATTTTCTTTCCAAACATAGTATTCGGCTTCAGGCTCATCCCCATTTCACACTGACTTTAATATTTGTTTTTTCAATGGATGATTCTTTTGGTTAAACAGAGCCAGATAGCCTAGTGCAATCTGCCAGATGGCCTAGTGCAGAGATTGCAGGAACTTTTGTCACTCAAAGCTCTTTAACATAAAATATAACCAAAATATTTACTCGAAGTACCCCCTGAGATTTTAAGTTAATATTTGGGTAATTTAACACATTTGCATATGCACAGTTCTCTGATTTAGGTTAATGGTTAAATGGCATGCAGGTAAACAAATAAAATATTTAATCTTTTTATTAGGTGTGTTTTTTTGTTGTTTAAAAAAAAAAAAAAAGATAGAAAATCAAATTATAAAAATTTTAATTCCTCAAAATTAATTTTTTTTGAAACCATTTAATTATTTATTCAACAATTGAAATGTTTATGATTTAATTAATTATTTGTTTTTATTTCATTATTATTTTAGGAAACTAACATTAGGCTTTAAATTGAATGGAGAAAGGCCAGTCCTCATCTGTGTACAGTTTTAGAAATAGATCCCATTATTTTTGTGCTTTTCCACTGAGCAACACACTCCCAGCGATCAATTCCAAAAAAAAACGAATAAACTGAAAACTGCATCAGACATAAACCAGGGATGTGATTCACCAAACTTGACTCTTAACAAGAAAACACTCTGCACTGGAATGGTGCAAATAGTGTAATTTTGCCAGAGAGAAATCCTTTAAAAGCTTGTCCAATACTCAGAACTACAGTAATAAGTCAGAGGCCCAATCTCAAGCACTGATGCCTGGAGCTTGAAGCCACTCTGCCTGCACAGGCATCTCAGTTATTTTCGATCTGCCTGAACCCGCTAGAGCACCAGCCACAGGGCCAGAGTGTCTTTTTGATTGCCCATTGCCCTCGGCTCCTTCAATATTACTTTAATCTGAACACCTGGAGCTGAACACAATGAATCAAAGGCCTCTCTGAATCATTTTATTGAAGGAGGAGCCACATGGACCTGGCATGAACCAGGAGGATGGAAAATATGATGGTACAGTTGATCTCACCCTGTGTCTCTCCTGGATTTTACGGCGGTACTCAATCTTGTCAAACTCCTGGTCTTCTCTGCGGAGTCGCTCTTTGGCTGCTTCCACGTTAATGCCAGATATCTCTTCGTCCTCCTCTTCATCTGGTACCATGGTCCTTTGCAGCGGAGGCCACTGCTGCACCTCCTGCACATATACATCACAGTTCATACACTGCGTTTCATGACTATCACTCATACAGGGGTTCTCATAATACAAACCTTTCCCTCCTCAGTGAAGATCTTCTTAGTGTTGACCTTTAAGTTTCTTTTATGTATTTTCTTTGCATCTTTGAATTTGGACTCCTTTTGTTTGTAATTCTTGGAATTAGCATCCGAGTCCTAAAGAAAGAAAAACATCTTTTACATAACCATATGTAATCATAAAAGCTGTCTTTTCAAACTCCCTGGAGCCAAGATTAAACCTACTGAAAACAAGAATTCATAAAGAAGCTCTGGAAGCAGTTCATTCGATCCTTTCATTCAACCAGGGCATTGACACCCAACACCACTCCACACTATAACTTTCTCCTTTGCAGTCGTTAAAATTGAGTGTTGATGAGATGTGAAAAGGTTCAGCTCTCGAAAAAAACACTTTCCACTTAACAAAACTCAAAAAAGGTACTTGCTCATCTGCACTTCTGCACAAACCGTAACAGCCATCATTTTGAAAAAGACTATAGACGCAATAGTATATCTATAAAAATTAAAAATCAAATCATTTACACGGTTCTGGCTAATCAATATGTATTGACAATCAATGAAAAAAGCTACCAAAAGATGATAATTCAAAGACATCTGATTATTGTGAAAGGAGTAAATTGAATGGATATAAAGTGTCTTTAGAACTGTAAATATTGTTTTGTCAATATTTATCCAAATATATGTCAATATCTTAATTGATTTTATTATTAAACATTATGCAGTGTTTATATTATGCATGTTTTAATTATTTTAATTTGTTAGGGCATGATAAAATCTATTGTGTGTGTGTGTGTGTGTGTGTGTGTGTGTGTGTGTATATATGTTGTAACACTACTGTTTAAACATTTGGGGCCAGTAAGATTTTTAATGTAAGATGTTTAAGTCAGTTATGCTCACTTAGGCTGCACTTCTTTAAATAAAAATGAAGTAAAAACAATTCTGTGAAATATACTGTACTGCAGTATTTAATTGTGAAGCCTAAAGACAAATCATACAATTTTGACATGACTCAGGTCGGCGTCTCTCATAAACTTGCCAGGTCTGCACAGGAGTCATGCTGTGTCTCTGAGGCATATTGAGAGAAGTGTTACATAATTTAGCATGTCCTGATATCTGCAGGCCTACTGAAACAACACGCTTTGAACGCAAAGCGCACAGACCTTGAATAGAAGCCCTCCTGAATCACAAAGAAATGTATAAGCTCCATTCTTTTTCTCTTTTAGAGTCAAGGACTTATTAGAATATACAGGTTTACAGCTGAAGTGTATAATTTGTGATTTGGTATTCGGTATGATGCATACAGGAACAACATATTAAGATATAATAGTGTATTTAGATTTTTCTGCATGGCAAAATGTGACTATTACTCTATTACATGGCCAAAAGTATGTGGACATTTCCTTCTAAGTAATAGTTTTAGCTATTTCCGTCAAAATTATTATTAACAGGTGCACAAAATCAAGCATACAGGCATGACATTTATTTTGAAATGGGACCCTTTACTGCTGTCAGTGAGCACAAAGCACAGACTATCAGAAATGAGAAAAAAACAGTAGACACCAGATGTGTGTTGTTTATTTACCTCATCGTCTTGGCTTTCTTCATTGATATTGAACACGTCTTTACGTTTGACAGTCAGCAAGTCCAGATCATCATCCTCCTCTTCATTAAAGCCACACAGAAGATCTGCAGGCTTTACTGTCTCCTCCTCTTCATCCTCCTCTTCTTCCTCAGACTGTGAGGACTGAGACTCAGCTTGTTGTCCTTCGAGTTTGGCTTTGAAGCTCTGCAGCTCATCTTCAGACTCGTGTCCAGCAGCACCGCTGTCATCCTGCGCCGCGCCGCTCTTTTGCTGCTGGGTCTTACTGAGGAACCGGACCCGTGGTGCCACCGCCAAACCCATTGACCTGACAGTGATGAGATCACACAAAAATGAAATTGAACGATCAAATGCCTCTTTTTAAAAAAAAATTTTATGAGAACCAAACTTTTTTTTTTTTTTTTTTTTTTTTTAAAACAGTCAGTTTTGGCCAAAACAACAAAAAAAGTTTGTAAAAAAAAAAAAGTTTATTAAAATAAAATGGCTTATACAAAATAAAACATTTATTTATTATATAAACAATTTATGTAAAATGTATAGTATAAATTTTTTATTAAAGAGTTATGCTGCTTTAAAAAGAAACTGTTCAAATAAGACCATAAATAGGACAGATAAATTTCAAAGTCAAATAGGGACAGTTGTGGACAGGAAAATATGAGGGAAAAGAGCCGAGAATATAGACACTTAGGCCACATCCACACGAAGCCAGAGCTTTCCCTATCCGATGTTTTTTTTCCTCGTTCTAAAAAAAAATTCCGTAAACACGGCGGCGTCTCGAAAAATATCTGCGTACAAACGAAACCACTGAAACCGACTCAAAACGATGTAGTGTACATTCCAGATCAGTATGTGGCGCTGTAATTCTGCCATAGAGATACACTAAAAATGCGAGAAGAAGACTTAGAGCATGCGCATAAACCTTGCGCGCTGTAGGCTACTATACACATAGACATCATATAGAGCTAGACGTCCTATTGGCCGCTGGGCACTGAGAAATGCGGCCGCCATCTTAAACCGGTCATACTCCTATTGCGTTGCATAGCAGCAGAAGATGCCAGAGCACTGTGCAGCATATTCCTGCTCAAATCGGCAGACCATCGCTCGGGGATTACTTTTCACAAGTAAGATTTAACATTTAACATTACCGTACTATTGTTTGTATTTTGTGAATAAAATATTCAATGTGTCCTGTATCATAGCTACATGTATGACCTTTGCAGCAAAAAAAACCACGTCAAAATCAGTTTTCAGGTATTCAGTGAGATATGATTAATTAAATGCGCTGACAGCTCATTGTAACCTGTCAAACTGATTACACTGAGCAGAGCGGGTGACTGGTTTAAGATGGCGGCGCCACGGCTCGTCCGTGCCAATAGGAAGTAGCGGTCGATAGGGCGTCTATCTATATGATGTCTATGACTATACATAGACAGTAAAAGAAATACTATACAATAATATTAGGCACAGTAGCTTCTTTTCTTTTTTTCTTTTTTACCAAGAACTTTATTGAACAACCATAAATGGCCTGGTACAAAATAGGGATGAGTCACGATATTCGATTAGTTAGCGTACTCAGAAAGCTTGCCACAAAGAACCGGCAAAAGTAGCCTAACGAATGTGCCAAATATAAAAAGGAGACATTTTAATTGTTTATTAATAAACTAGTGTTTTCTGTGTCATTCTAGACTGAAAAGATGAAGTTGACGATGCTGACTCGCCACCTTCGCAGTATTGTGAACGCGCCTATGGAGTAATGCACTTCATACGGATTAGGCTAAGAGAGAGTTATCTGTTTCTTTTCGTTTTGAATTGTTCTTCGATGTTGTTTAAAAGTAGACATTTCAAACTTTATATATATTTCTGAGTTTCGGTTAATTTATGAGACGAGCTCCAGTTGCACAAACAATGCAAGTTATATCGCGCCGGTGCGTCCATGTCCTGATTATCTGCTATAGCCTATATTTGCTTCTTATTAAATTCAGGCAACTGGTTGATGAAACATTGATTAAAATTAAAATACAATTTATACAAAACGAAATTCACTTTAAAGAAAGGCTTTATACAAAACAAAAGTTAATGTGGTCAAAATTAGGTCTCCCAAAATAGTGCGCATCTTATTATACATACGGTTCACTTTTCATAATCAACATATATTAAATTAAAAATAACATATTATTTAAACATAAATATTAAACTAAATACATTTTCTTTAATGGCTACAACATGTAGGCCTACAGTAACCTACATAGAAATGTAATGTCGGAGTGGAACATTACAGGGGTGCGTTTTTTTGCCGTAATAATCTAATAATTCCCATCGATCGTCGAATATTATTTTTGCTTTAAATCCCCATCCCTACAAAATACGAAATGTCTTAATCGGACAACAGACCAGCACCATAGCATACGAAAGAAAATATAGGCCTAAATAAATAAATTTAATAAAAAGACATTCAAGTAAATAATAAATAAAGGAATACAAGATAGTTTCTGCAGCATTATATTATATTATTGTTATTATACAAGCAGTTCGGCAGTTGTTGTTGCTGTTACGTGACTGTCTGACTAGTCGACACGTGGGGTGATGACATCATCGTTTCACAAAATATACGGATTGGCTGTACACACAAAAACGCAAGGGTGTCGTTTTCAGATTTATCCACCCTGGGACCCGGTTTAAAAAAATAGCGGTTTCAGTGTCCCAAAACGCCAGATCCGTGTGGACGAAACGCCAATACGACATAAAATTTGTACGTATACAGGTAAACGCGTCTCCGTGTGGACAGGGCCTTAGTGGTTACTAAACTATGATTTTTTTTCTCTCTTTTTCTCTTTTTCAAAGCAGATGGTGAAGGTTTCTTTTAGGAGAATTTAATTGCATAACAATGACACATCATTTTAAAGTACTCATGCATTTGTTCAAAGTGGACACAACAGCACAGCAAACACATTTACACAGAACAGACAGCTGGGCATTACTTCACAGAATCCACTCACATGGCATATTCTGGGAGTTTGAGCTGGAAAACATCAAAGACATCTTTGTTCTTCATCAGATAAACTGAGCGGAGGTAGGACACGAAACACTGCAGTTGAGAAGATGGGGAAAAATAGAAGAGGTATTACGGAGGATAAAATCTGAAAACTTATCCCTGATAAACACATTAGTGAGAGTGCACAAGCAGGCGTTTCAAGGCAGCAATTTGCCCGATTACATTTCACGCTGCTCATCTCTCTATAATAAGCCTCACAAAGCTCAGTCCCGAGCGTGAAGCAGACAATCAGATTATCCTAAAAGCATGGCTCTGCTCTACAGTATAACATAAACCTTCAGTGTTCAAGATGAGGTGTGACAGACTGCACAGGAAGTCAGGTCTCCTCTTTGACCTTACCCTCTGCGCCCGCTCCTTCTGGTCCATCTCCTGCGCCAGGAAGGCTTCCAACTTCTGCTGAACTGAGACCAACTTCTCTGGGTTCACTCTGAGAATGAATTAAAACAAATGATTAAGTCAATGGCCTTGTTTACACCTGGTATTAGGTATTACAATCTGTGGTCAAGGCAAGTATATAAGATGTAAAAAATAAAAAGGCTGTGAATATAAATATGTTTGATAAATACATGTGTGTAAAACACACAAATTGACATCTCAGATACTCAACTACAGTAACAATGACTAATAGCAAACATAAAATCAGGCCGGTGGAGACTGAGGCAGCAGATCCGCGTTCAGTCCCAGCATAATGCTGATGAACCAGCATCCAGAGAAGAAAGAGGCTACATTTCACATTCAAAACTAAACATTTACAAAGCCCATCTTATTTTCACTGTGCAATCACACAGGAAAGAGGAGCTGCACTCACTGGATTTTGTTAATAGGAACTTTTTTCTCTTGAAGCTGTGCAATCATGCCTTTTTCCTCTGAGGGCAACAGGACCAGAAGCGCCTCACCTTCCTCCTTATACCTACAGAGAAATAGAGAGTTAAAAGGAATAATTGCACTCAAAACATGTCATCTTTTCTTTGACACAGAAAACAAATATTAGCATTACGGTTTGGAACGGCATGAGAAAATGTCAGATTTTTTTTTTTTTAGGTGCACTATCCCTTTAAGGTCCCACTGGGTGGTCTGCTGCAACACAGGCCTCTCACACAAAGGTGTCTTTTTTTAAACACTCAGCTCTATAAATGCTCGTGTTAAAGCCTTCTGCTGAGGGTGGTGATCTATGAAGGGGAGTTACTGAGGATATCGATTCCACACTGAAAAGACGAGTATAGCACAAAGAAAATAGACAGCTTTGGTGGACGGCAGGTGTGTGCTGTCTCGCTCTAAGCGTTGAGAAACTTGACATGTTTCTGTAGCTATAGACTGTAGAGCCTAATACTTTCCTCAGGGTGAAACTAACAAGTCAAGCCAGAGTCCAAAAATGGAACTCAATAGATGAGCTGGCATTAATCCATCATGGGCAGTGTCAATAGAGAAATCAGTACAGTGTTTGAATATGAATTGATGTAACAAGATAACAGTGCAAGTGTAAGAAAACCTACTGTTTATTTGAGAAATATATAAAACATGCTAGCGTGTTTGTAAGAGCATCACGGAATAAGAGCACATTTAAAAGTACTTACAAATGTAATTTAAAACATTTGAAGAGCAGAATTCAAACAGATCAAATCTGCCATCTAGTGTTACAGCTAAAAACACTCTAGTGCAAATGCAGATTCCTGATAACATTTTTACAATGAGGTTTCAAAATGTAAGTGAGTACAGAATAAAACAGTTTATAATACAGTGTATCAGGGTTACCTGGCAGCTCTGCCAACTCTGTGAATGTATGTGTTTGCATCTTCAGGACAGTCAAACTGCAGCACCCAGTTCACAGCAGGGAAGTCTAGGACCAAAAACAAAAATTTTCAAAAATGGCTGTCAATCAAACTGAATTCTTTGTAGGACATGCAGATTAAGTAATACAATTTTAAACAGATATTCAAAAACATTTGCTGAGATTTGTAGTCAATCAACACAAGAAATTGACAGCACTAGTTTCAGTCATTTAAACCAATATGGGCAGATGTCCACAGAACAAATTTCCATTACCAAGTCCTCTGGCAGCGATATCTGTGGCAAAAAGGACTGCAGAGGTCTTGCGGACAAAGTCATTGTAAACCTCCACCCTCTTCATCTGCTGCTGTTTCCCATGCAAAGCAAGTACGGAGATACCAGGACGTAACCGGCAGAAGACCCGGAACAGATACTGTACCTGAACATAAGGAGAAAAAAACTATACATCTCAAAAGAATTACACTACTACTAACAGAGATAAATAATTACATTACATAACAGAATTACACTACAAGTATTCATAATGACCATCCTGAAAATAGATTTGGTAATAAACGTTTTAAAAGGAACACAAGTTATAACAGCACACACAATAATTCCAACAGGGGTTGGACAATGAAACTGAAAGACCTGGATTTAGACCACAATATTTTATTAGTATGGTGTAGGGCCTCTTTTTGCAGCCAATACAGAATCAATTCGTATTGGGAAAAGACAGATAAAGTCCTTCACAGTTCACAGTGGCCAGAGAGATTCTGAGCCATTCCTCTTCCAGAACAGGGGCCAGGTCACTATGTGATACTTGTGGAAGAAAACTTTTTTATGATTCGCTCCTCTAAAATACCCCTAAGTGACTATTTAGTTCTGGTGACTGAGCAGGCCATGGGAGATGTTCTACTTCACTTTCATGTTCATCAAACCATTCTGTCACAAGCTTCGCTAGAGAGACAAGTCTGTGTATTGGTGCATTATCATGCTGTTACACGGCACCCCCTTCAGGGCACAATATTTGAACGGTTCGGTAGTTCTTGGCCATGAAGTACAGCAGGGAATGCCATGATATTGCAGCCCAAACCATCACTGATCCACCGCCATGCTTCACTCTGGGCAGCAACAGTCCGGGTGTTATGCCTCTTCAGGGCTTCTTCACACCGTAACTCCCACGGATGTGGGAAAGACAGTGAAGGAGGACTTAATATTGCGAAATAATATTTCACAATATAAGTGGTTTTATTGTATTTTTGATCAAATAAATGCAGCCTTGGTGGGTATAATTGCCTTCTTTCAAAAACATTTAAAACATCTTAACAATCCCTAAACTTTTGAACAGTAGTGCAATTTATTTTTCAATTTTATTAAATTTACACAAATTCAAAAATACAATATAAAAAAATTTACTATGTATTCTCTGAGAACATACACAGAGATGTACTACAGAACAGAAATAGTTTGAGCTCTTACCTCTTTACAACAGGCAAAGAAGACTATGATCTTCTTCTGAAGGTGACTCCTCAAAAATGAGAAGAGCATGTTGATTTTCTGGTGCAGCTCACACACCACATAGTTCTGTTCCAAAGTTGCAGGAGTACTGCAGAGAAGATTAGTGTACAAGATCTGCATGGCCATGATGTCAAAAAGCAACTGACATTAAGAGCAAGCTGACTGACCCAACTTACAACACAAATTACTATAGAAATCACAATCTTACCTGAACTTGGCCTGCTCATGGACCCACACATACTCTGGGTCCTTCAGGCTCAGTCTGGCCAGATCTTTGACAGACTTGGTCTGAGTGGCGGAGAAGAGAAGGGTCTGTCGTGTTTTTGGGAGGTTTTCAACAATGGCATTGAGTGTGTCAGCGAAACCCATGTCTAGAATCCTGTCGGCTTCATCAAGTACTGCCGTGGAAGAGGATGCATGTTATTGAAAATAATGGGATGAAAATGAGACCTGCACACATATACAGCACAGTTGAAAAGTTTGGGGTCATGCAGGGAATTGATCGAAAGTGACAGCAAAGACTTTTACATTGATATATAAGATTTCTATTTCAAATAATCCTGTTCTTTTGAACTCTGTATTTGTCAAAGATCATGGAAAAATGCATCAAAGTTTCCACAAACTTTGTGAGCAAACCAAAAACAGTGAGCATTTTTTAAATAAATGCAGCTGCTGAGCATAAGTCTTACAAAAACATTTTAAAAAAAATGTATCAACCCCAAACGTTTGAATAGAAGTGTATTCACAGCACTATCTAAACATCATCTTACCAAGCATGTGTAGATTTGAAGCATGAAAGGTGGACGTCTCGTCCATGTGCTGTAGCAGACGTCCTGGGGTGCAGATAATGATATTTGTGCGATGGATCTTCTCTGATTCACCTTTTAGATCCTAGTCATTGACAAATAATAATCAATTATTACACAACAAAAAAAACCTAGAGACAAACATGCAAGAACCACGCCAAACACTAAAAACTAGCAAGGCACACCTTTCCACCAATTATAAGGCCGGCAGAAAATTCATGGTTCTTGCCGATCTTCCTCAACACCTCAAAGGTCTGATAGGCCAGCTCTCGGGTGGGAGAGATGATGAGAGCGCCGAGGCCGTCATCCGCAGTCCACTGTTCACGATACAAGCACTCCAAGACCTGGAGACAGTATTAGAGAGGCTTCCAAATTAGGTTTGAATTCTGAGTAACACTGCAGAATGAAAAGTCTATAATCTTTTACTCATCCTCATGGCTCTCTAAAATGTTCATTACATATTATTTACATAAATATAGCATGTTTAATATTATATTATAAATATTACATTACCGGTCAAAAGTTTGGACTAATTATGTTTTTTGAATGTTTATGAAAAAAAGTCTCTATACCCACCAAGGCCACATTTATCTGATGAAAAATACAGTAAAAACACTAATATTGCCGCAATATATTTTAAAATGTAATTTTTTCCTGTGGTACAAAGTTGAATTTTCAGCATCATTACTCCAGTCTTTAGTGTCACATGATCCTTCAAAAATCATTCTTATATGCAGATTTGGTGCTCAAGAAACATTTCTTATTTTAAAATGTTAAGGAAACTGGGATACACTACCTTTCAAAAGATTGGGGTGAGATTAAAAGAAAAGTTTTATTCAGCAAGGACTAATTAAATTGACCAAAAGCTAAATTTATTATAAATACATACTTTTCTTTTGAACGTTCTAGTCAATGTATTCTTTCTACACAAAGACATCAGTTTCCACAAAAATAATAAGCAGCAAAACTGTTAAAAATAGACAATATTAAGAACCATTATTAATAATTGAGCACAAAAAAATTATTGATAATAATTAAGCATCAAATCAGCATATTAGAATGATTTCTGAAGGATCATGTGACACTGAAGACTGGAGTACTGAAAATTCAGCTTTGACATCACAGGAATAAATTAATTTGAATTTGTATTAAAATAGAAAATAGGTCTTTTAAACTGTAATAATAATTGTCATAGTATTTGTTTCTGTAGTTTTGTTCAAATAAAAGCACAAGAGAATTATTTTAAAACATTTAAAAATAAAAACTTAATTTTTCCAAGCTATTGTAGTGTAAATATTTCCCCAAAAAATAATATAAATCTAAAATAACAAATATTAATATAAACAAATCTCCTTTTATATATATATATATATATATATACACAAAATATATATAAACATGTTATACAATTGTCCATATTAACACACCTATCTTCTTTCTTCTTGAAAGAATACTGGGTTGCGCTATTTAACAGTACATGTGCTTACCTAAGAAAATACTGGGTAATATAAGGTAACTACATGGGTTAAGGTTAGGTTTATGTGCAGGTTTAGGGTTGGTACCTAGTTATTAATCAATTATTGCAATTACTGTAATAAGTACATAGTATGTATGTACATAGAGAACAGGGCTCTAAAAGAGCTACCGAGTAATGTTACCAAGTTAAAACTACAACAAACATCAGAGGTGTATCTTACCGGGATGAGGAAGGCCAAAGTCTTTCCAGAGCCCGTCTTTGCAGCACCAAGAACATCCTTACCTTGCAAAGCAAAGCTAATAGTCTGCCTCTGAATCTCTGTGGGCTGCCTGTACTGAGCCACAAGGAGACCTAATGACATGATCGAGATCATTACTAAGGTCAAGAAGACACAAGTGAACATATAAGCATGCAAATAAACAAGATTGCTCACCTTTCAGAGTCTTTTTTGAGAGTGGAAAATCAGAGAACTTAACAGCCTCTTTGGAATTGATCTAGGAAAACAGTTACTCATGTCAAAACCTTCACAAGAAAATCAAGTTGCATGTTTTTAGATGGATTGGATGTATTAGGACCTCAGAAAATATCAAACTGATGCATCAGATATAGTATAAAATGCAAGATGCAGACCACTGAAACACGTCTGAACACGTAACATGCTTAATCAAATCAATCCAAATCCTTGATACGTAAACATAATATGTGGCCTGTTCTGTCCCAGGACTCAAGAACCAGTGACAAAAAATATGTTTATGTGAACACCTGAGCTGAAAGGCTTCCTGACCAGATATAACTATCAGCAACACTTGAAGCATGTCCCACAATATCATAAGGACTAATAAGATTTGAGCTTGTAAACATTCCTCTTAAATGTCAACAGTTTACACGGTGACTGGTCTGCCTGTCAAGCCAGATGTCACAACAGGTAAATAAACACGTGGCAGCCCCTAGAAACAAGCGATAGATGCCAGAAATGCTTCATAATATCAGCAGATTCATATATCTTACCTCCGAGTATTTTTTAACCAGTCTCTGTATATTTTCTCTCTCCACCTCCCAGTCGCGTTTCTTCCTAGTGGTCTGTTGAGCTCGTTTGACTCTGGTTTTCGTTTTATCGTACTTCTTTTTCCATTTCTCAAAGTTCTTTACAGGGTCATCGGTTACCTTTTTCTTCTCTTTGCTATTTTTCTCGCGCATTTTCACTCTATTTTGTAGACTAGGTAGAGTGTGACCAACGTAACAACACGTGAATGTTTACTTCGCGAGATGTTTTGCTCGCAGTTGAGCGTTACTGATTAAATGAATTAGCGCCATCTAACGACCCGGGGCGGTGAGACACTTATTGATCCATCTTAGAGATGCCCATATAAAAAGAGCGCGAGTAAGCATTTCAAATAATTAATATTTTACACATTCCATTCTCTTTTAATTGGTCCACTATATCTCAGAAATAGTTGCTTTGTGGTTATTTTATTAATTAAAATGTAAAATAAAAGATCATGTTGTATTTAGTTTTGTGTGAGTGCTGTTCCAAATATCAATAAGAATATAACATACAGTGTACACATACATATGATAAAGATATATTATTTAATGTAATATTCTTTTACTAGAACTAGGGGGATAAAAAAGATGAATAGTAATATAGATAATAATTCAAACAATAGTGTATACTGCTTCAAACTGTTTATTTGCAAACCAAATAACAATCTTCTTCAACTAGAAATGCAAACCGCAGTAATCGGGAGGGTAAAAGCAGAATTCCAGTAAAGCATACAGCTGCTTGTATAACCATCCATTTTGAGCAAACAACACGGTTCTTGTTAGCAACAGGCTTCTCTGATGAGAGTAATTATTTCCTTTTTTGGAAACATTTTCATATCTTTAAAATATTATTCAGTATTTATAGGACATCATTTATACAGTGTAAAGGCACTATGCCTCGCTCTGTCTCTCAGATATAAACATATTTACATAAATATAAAACAGAACAAAAATACAAAAGGCAAACCCGGTCACCTTTCTCTTGTAGCAGATTCCAGGCACTTTCCTGTAAAATCAGTGCACTTGACAGCACATCTCGTAGTTTCTAAAATTACATTTGAAAGCCTGCAAAAATCAGAAAGCGCTTTCTTGCAAATTATGTACTACATTTATATATTGTGATCAAAATCATGAATATTAATCTCACATTTATGCCATAAAGTCAAACCTTCAGTTCATACTCTCAAAAGACATTCATACAAAAAAGCCTTTATCACCTGTGTGAATGTTACTAACGGAGGGCTCTTTAAAATGACACACTAAATTATATCGTAAAATCATATATCAAACAAGCAAAATGCTTTGGTCCTTGGAATGTGTTTTAGGGAAACTATTTCTCTAAGATAAAAAACATAAACAATCTCATAGCGAGGCGACTACAGGCTTTAAACTCATTTCCACTCTATACTCACATCATTTTACTGCTATTCTTTCTTAAGATTCACAAAACATTCACTCAAGTACTCTCGACAGTCAAGATTCCCTACTTGTCTCTTTCCACAGCAAAATTATTTCAATTTTGGTTAAACGAAATAAACAAAAAAGTACTCTGGCAGAACCTACTTTAAAGTAGGTAAATTGAGAAATCCAGTGTGTCATTACAGTAACAAACAAAAGGCTCCTTGTGTCACAAGTGAAGAGTTTGTCTGCTCATAAAGCATTTGCTAGAATGGGTGTCTGTTCTATGGCAAGACCTTTAAAACAGATCAGAAATGCTTTTCTCCCATCCTCTGTAAAGTTATATGTGTGTATTTCTTCCGGTCTGGACAGGACACAAGATGGGACTTTCTCAATCTGGTAATCCTTCGGATATTCCTCCATGTCCTTTCAGGTTCACTCTGCAGTTCGGCTCATGCAGGATTGAGTAAAAAGTGGGTTGGAATTTCTTAGGGCACTGAAGAGAATTCCATTCTCTGTACACTTAAGTTACAAATAAATGTTTGGCACAGATGTCTTTATTTCCTTTGACAGATTCTTGCAGACTCATGTTAGGTCCTGTGGAGGAAAGAAAGAGCGAGTGAGCTTAAAATGGTGAGAAACAGATGTGGATGCCAGCTGTGTAGGTGCACGCAGTACCCTATTTGCCCATGATCCTCCTCTACCCAGGCCACGATCTTCCCTTCCCAGCCAGGCACCACAGCATCATCCTGGAAAACCTGAGAGAAACCAGTAATCTCCATTACTTTCTCTTTATACAATATATGTAAAATTTTTATTAATTCTTTTAAATTGATTTATTTAATGTAAATCAGTGGTTCTCAGATTTTTTTACTGTATAGTCAAAAACATATATTAACATTTTTAACAGAAACGGAAAATGTTGATATAGATAATTTAAAGGTGCAGTAAGCGATTTCTAAGAAATGCTGTTGAAAATTTAATATTTTCAACAGCTTGTGTCATTATGTGGCATTACCTCTTCCTTCACAGTGCCAAACTCTGGATCCAGTGCTTTAAAATGGTACCGATAATTGCCTTCCCGGTCTACGGCATCCTTGAAGTCTCGCAAGGTGACCTCCCCCAGCCTGCCGACATAAGACATTGGAAAGTTTCATAGCCCATACCTAAAGTATACTGCATTATAGAGATTTAAGACTAAAGACCCACTCAAGCCAAATATATGTGTAACAAAGAGTCTGACTGACCTCTTGGCGATGTTGATCATGAATGGCGTGAGTGAGCGGTCAGTAAAGTACAGGACTTTGGTGCACGATGATGAGTTTAGCGCAGGGCTGCTGTGAGAATGAGCAATTTCTGTAAGTGAACAGAATGTTAGTACAAAAACAGCTTTTAATTGCCAAGCTGGAAAAGCAACACGTTTTGTACTTCCCGGTTTTTATTACATAAAAGAGATGAATTCATCAGCACAAGACTGCCTCCACTGTCAAATCGTCTACTTCTGCATCATTGCTTCTTTAGTCCCGCTCACTCACATGTTGTATAATAATTGCTACAAGAGGGTCACTGGACTAAAAATAAAAATGACCTTTCAAGGGATCCTAAGCTTATTTACTAATGTTTGTTTGGTACATTTCACCGTGGATGCACTTCAACACAGACTTTTACAGAAAGATATAGACCCGACAGTAATGCCACAACATGTTAGTAACTATTAATTCTAATGCCTAATCTGTGATCACTGACTTTTGATATATAAGGACTCATGAACAATAGTTTATTGCTTTTTATAAGCCAGTGACTAAACGGTCAAATTCACATTGTTCCTCTTAGTCCAGTCATTTCCTGTTTTGGGATTATTTAGGATGTATTCTTACTTGAAGTAGGAGGCCAGGAGTCTCCATCAGAGTGAGATGCTTTATGTCCTGGAGATTTGCCTGGGTTCTACAAAGGAAAAGAATGATTTGAGAAGAAAGAATTCTGGGGCAATGTAAATCAGGTGCAAATCAGGTTCTCTCCCGCTGTGTGAGAATGAGCAAACATTCCTCGTACCCTCCTCTCCTGTTTGTGGCGTGTTTCCAGGTCACAGAGGCGATCCATCAGGCTGGCCACACCTTGCTCAAGCGTGTCCAGAGTGTGATGCTGAGGGTCGTGACCTCCAAAGCTGTTCCTCAGACTACGCAGAGCATCTCTCACTAACTGCAGCTCCTCGGCCTACAAGAGACACAATTACATAGATCTCTATAGATATAATATAATATCACTGAAAAAAGGCTTTGGGATTATTTACCCCATGGTGTGGTTTTGATGTTGTGACCGGTGGTGGGTGTGAGTGGCCGTTGTTTTGCGAGCCCGGAAGCTGAAAAAAAAGACAAGTCTTTACTTGAATCTTTAATGATTAAATGTAAGCACTAAACATACTCTGCAATGTGTGAAAACAAACAGCTGTGGGGAAAACACAGTCTATGTATAGGTGTGTTACCTCTGTCTCGTGGCTCATTAACTCTTTGAGAATACTCTCCTTGTGCTCCAGCTCCCTCTGCAGGCAAGCCTGAGAAACACAGACGCATTCTCTTTCACACACAATCGTCCTACAAAAACAAAGTGCAGGAGTCTTCTGCTACATAATCTGGACAACAGGTTAATCATAAGGGCTCAACCATAAGGATTTTTTTATATGCTGGGCCGGCCGTTCAGGCTTGTACGTGCCCTGGTGACATTTTCACTTGCAAAAAAGAAAACTTTACAATAGGGGTGTAACGGTACATGTAGGTACGGACGTCACGGTTCAGTGCATGCAGTTGCACGACGAATACATTCACAGGCGATCCACACTTCAATCCAGAAGGCAGTGCAACGCATGCAACGATGTTTTCTACCAGTAAAAAAAAAAAAATCGCAGAAAAAGAAGAGACGATGATCGATTTACATCTCTCAACCAGTGTTTCAGGTGTGGAAAGATAGAAGATAGGCATTGTGTCGTCAGCAGGTTAGTTCGCTAGAGAAATTAACTCTAGAAATAAGCATTTTGTATAGGCACTATATTAGCCTATTCATTTTATTTATTTAACCTGTTAGTAATGTATTGATTATTTAATAATGTATGTTTAAATAAATTTGTCATGAAAACAAGTTATGACAGCCACTGTGTAAATGATTATACTTTCAAAAATAAAATAGATTTTATGTGCAATTTACAGTACATGTTTTTTTTTTGTGTTGATTATAATATCTAAAAATAAATAGCAACTAAATTGAATCATTTAATATTATTATAGTAACCTTTAATATTATAGTAATGTGTAATTAAGGGCTCCCCATGGCATATAGTTTACAGCATTAGATAGATTTGTTCAAAAAAACACATATTAATTTAAAAAAGAAGCAATTTTGATCAATTTGATATTTCAATAAATAAAGTTTAGTTTTCTCTCCCGTGCCGTACCGAACCCATACAAAACTTTAATACCGAGGTACATACCGAACAATTCAGGTTCGGTATAATTTTGTCATATACTGTGACAAAAAAAAAATATTTACTGTACATTTAACCTACATTTATAGTACAACTAGAAAAATATTGAAAGTATTTTCATTATATATTATTAATTATTAAATATTTCTTATTTGTTTTAAACAGTAATATTACTTTATAAATTAGACGAAAAAATTGTAGCTGATACTTGTCCTCTGGGCATTTTTAATAGCAAAAAAGATTTTTTTCAGCAAGATTTTTTTTAAATTAGGTTTCAAAAGCATTTACTGTACATTTACAAATAAAATCATAAAAGACTTATGTTCATTATATATATTTTTGTACATTGTATATTTTGAATAATTATATATTTGACATATTGATATTACTGTATGAATGAGACAAATGTAGAATAAACATTTAGTTTTAAGGGTAACACTTTACAATAAGGTTCATTAGTTAACATTAGTTAATGTATTAACTAACATGAACTAACCATGGGCAATACATTTGTTATTGTATTTGTTAATCTTTGTTAACTTTAGTTAATAAGAATAGTCATTCATTGTTTGTTCATGTTAGTTCACAGTGCATTAACTAATGTTAACAAGATTTTAATAATGTATTAGTAAATGTTGAAATTAACATTAACAAAGATGAACAAATGCTGTATAAGTGCAGTTCATTATTAGTTCATGCTAATTAATGTTAACTAATGAACCTTATTGTAAAGTGTTACCGTTTTAAGTATAACTTTTATATAGTTTTTAAAATTAAATATTAATTTGTAATAATAGCTGTACATTTTAATTGAGATAAATGCATAAATTCAAACAAATGACCTCCTGGTCGTCATACCATCTATAAGGAGGAATTTATTCACACAGGAACAACAACTTTGGGCTGTTGCATCATGTTTCACACTTTTAAAGTAACATGTCAAATTAAAAATAGTTTAGGTTTCAAAAACATGTCTCAAGCTGTTTTTAGAGGTAAGAACAGGTTCTCCGTTACACCCCCTCACTCTATTCGTGTTTGTTTGCTTAACAGAAGCTCTATGCATGTGCAAACTGAATTGACTTGACCATGATGTGTGTCGGTTCCATCAACTAGCCCAAACCTTTCTCACACTGATCATGCACTGTCCTTTTTGTCGAGCACTGATTATGATAAAGCTGGGTGAGATAAAGGTTTATGATGTTAAATTATGACACTATCCATCTCTGCCTCTGTTAGGAAAGCAGTAACTATTCTGCATTTGCATTCCCATCATGCAGTTCTCCTTCACAGCTTGCAGACTCTGTTTAATGTCGTACCTGCTGGCTGCTGCTGTCTGTCAGCTTGCGCAGTGCCTCATCCAGCTTCTGTTGTTGCTGCTGCAGAAGTCGATCTTTTTGGCCCAGTTCTTTCTGTGCAGCACAAAGACAGTGTTTAAATACATTATATATATATATGGTTAAATTAGGAAAGCTGTATGATCAGCACTTGATTGGAAATAGCATATTTTATGAAGGAAGCTACAAGCTACTCATTATTTAAAGTCAGTCTACTCTTTTGTAATAGTAGTTAGCTTGCACTACAAGTTACTAATCAAAAGTAGTAACAAGACTGAAGATATTTGAGGGGTGAAAAAAAGCAAAAGTTACAGTTTTTTTTATAATATCTTTCTAAATGTATAACTACCAGATAAAAACAGAGGATCTAAATTAAGGTGACAATATTAAACAGATGAATTTACATTGAATATCACAAATAAAACTAGAAAAACAAAACAATCAAAAACAGTGGAATTAGTAGAATTTGAATAAATACCATACCATACATTTTTGTAATAAACATGATTATATTTTTCATATCATAACCCCCCCCCCCCAATATAAAAAAAAACATGCCTTATATTCGCTGAGAAGTCTGCTCCTCTCCTCTAGCTTCCTCTGTTGCTCAGCCTGAGAAGATATACACAGATAATACTTGACAACCGGTCTCAGATATGGTTTAACTGAAAATAATTTAATATGCATTGCATAAAGACAGATGCACTCACATTTTGTCCTGCCAGCTCATCTTTGGCCATACTGGTGCGCAGGAGTTCCTGTTTGAGTTGCAGGACTGAGGACTCCTGCACAGCCATACGCTGCTGAAGAGCATCCTGATGACACGGGACAGGATTAAATCAATCTCAACATATCTAACTTGCTCTGTTTTATGCTTTTAAGTGTGACGGTGAAAATACACAGGGCAACTTTTTGAGCAATGTTGCTTGGGCACTTTCCCATTGAGAATGGGCAACCAATTTCTATCTGGAAACTTTAGATCAGTCGTGGGCCCTGTGTCTCACCTAGTTGACAGCAACATTGCCCACAACATTGCACAAAACGTCCCATTTATCATCACCTTGAGGGTCTTATTTATAGGCATGTGGAGTTTAGAGATGAGTAAGACTCACTTTCACTCCTTGCAGGTTGCGAGCCTCCTGTTTGAACCTCAATAGCTCCCTCTGCATGTAAAAAAAAATCATAGACTAGTTTTAAAAATATTAGGACTGGACAAGATCAGCCCATCAAAAACTAACCATGTAGTTTATTCTGTCAGACCGAACCGAAAAATACCACGGTGATTATGAAATTATCTGTACAACATTATGAAGTAGTCAAACAAATTTAAATCATATTTAAAAATATGCTAATACATAGTCCAGAGATGGAAAAGTAATACATAACAGTGTGTGTTTCCAGCAGAACGATTCAGGGTGGGAAAATATCCAATTAATTAATAAATAAATAATTATTTCATAATACTAATAATATTTATTATTACTATTATAATCACACACACACACACACACACAATATATATATATACAGTATATATGCTATTGATAACGGTCCGTTGAATTATTAGAAAATAATGCACACCTGAGCTGGTAATGCAGCCACGACGCAAAGCGTTATTTTCAAACAAAATTAACAGACCAGTCAATTATTCTGCTTATACTATGGTTACCACATCTGGAGACATTGTTCAATTGTTGTATTTCAAGACATTTGTCACGTTTTTGTCTTTGTCTTTTCTTGTGTGTAAGACTAATTTCTTATGCATCTAACTATGCATTCTAGCCTTCGTTGCTAATTACAAAATGTCATTTTAGAGCTAGTAGCAGAGGCTTGAGCCACTGATAGCAGACTAATGCAGTTATTAGAAAAAGAGAGAGATTAAACGTGTGTGTATATATATATATATATAATATAATAATATGAATAATGCCCACCTTTAGATCTTGACTCTCCTCCATGCTCTGGTCCAGACGACTTCGTATTACAACCTGTAGCACAAAAACAGAGGATTTTTGCTTCTTCAGAACAAAACCACATTTGTTACAACATATATTACTACATATTACACTAAACACAGAAGGAACTGGTTCACACGACAACCTTTTAGAAAACAGAGAAGAACTGGAAGAGAGAAACAGACATCGTAGGAGAGAAGGGGAGAAACAGATACCTGCGTCTCTCCCACAAACAAAGCAAAGTTCACTGTGAGAGTAACATGATCTGCCCTGACAGAGCTTAGTGAAAGAGCAGGAGAGAATGAGAGAGATGGGGGAGGGAGGGGCATTGGAAGTCACATATTATCAAGAGGGAGGGATATGCAGGATATGGAAGAAAAAGAGGCCAATTTGGGGTAAAACACAATTGTGACATAAATAAAGATACGCACCAGTTGCTGCTCTGCATTTTCAACTCCCTCACCCTGACTAAGCGTCACCTCCTGCTCATCCTCAGGTAATGAACCGTGCAGAAGGAGAGCCTACAAAACCACCTGTTATTAGCCACAAGCTCTCTAAAAGCAATACAAACTAAATTAGGAGATAATATATGTTATTGTCACCTGTAGGCTGGACACCATTTTCCGTGCCTCCTGCATCTCCTTCTCCAGCTGTTCCTGTTGCTCACACAGTTTGTCCTCCCAGGTGCAGTCACCAGCTAGACCATCATGCCCCGAGACAATGGCCTGGTCACACAGGGCCAATTTCACTCTGTCCTCTAATGGTAAACAGGGATAGATCAAGACTGTTGTACGTGGATGAGACCATCAATGTCCAGATGATTGATTGAAATTGATTAATACCTGATTTAATAGTTTTCTCCCTTGACAAGGTGTCTAACAGTCCTGCCTTCACGTCTGATAGGCTGATGGAGTCTTTGGGACTGTGGGTGGGACTCTGTGAACTGAGGCTGTGGCAATACACAAAACAAAAAATACAGTTACTGACATGGGGGTAACTTTACAGTCAACATCAAATTTTGTCTAACACATGCCTTTTTATTATACTGTTGTATTTCTTCCATTATATATATATATATATATATATAAATAAATTATTTAATTTTTTTATATATTTTTTTTTACCCGGTTCCTGTCATAATTTAATTTAATTTAAAATTTGTTTCTGGCTCAACCTAACTTTAGATTTTAAATGTTAAATTACTAATCCATACAAAACACCTGTATGAACGGAACAGTTTGCAAAAAAAAACAAACTGTCATCATTTACCTACCCTCATGTTGTTCCAAATCTGTATGACTTTATTGAGACGACTTTATATAAGATGTATAAGACGTTGTGAAGAATGTTCACACTGATTTTTACAGTGACCTCAGGCTTTCAAGCTCCAAAAAGTTTCATAAAATTGTTGATGAAGAAGTGTGGCATATTAGAACATTATGCCTTGTTTTGGATAAACTGCAGTGTACACAAATCTTCAAAGTGTTTGGAACGACAAAGTAAATGACAAAAAGTTTGAACTATCCATTTGAACTATCCCTTTAAAACAATTCCACTAATTGTAGAATCACCATGGAGTTGTTCCAAAAGTGAGTTACAATATCACAAAGACAGATGCTTTTGTAATTTATGTTTATCAGGTGCTGCATCTGGTTTCCCAGAAAGGCAAAGCTAGATAAAAATAAGCAGTCCTGAAGCAAAGGAATAAAGTGCCTTTTAAAGTCAGTTGCCATGGAGACCCCTTGCAAATATGAACAGCCAAGTCTGTCAGGATCTGAGCTTCTGTTTGATCTGATGCCCTATCAATAATGCACTGTTAATCCGTTTTAAAGGCACAGGCTTATGAGCCAATGTCTGGCATGCATGACAATTTTAACACCTTCAGTTTGAATTATGCTATACAGCGCTTCTGTATCAGCTCAAATACATTGTAAACGAAATCCATATGAATTGAGTGGTTTAATCTTCCGAAGAGACAATACTTGGTTAGCATAGCTGTAGCAGTTGCATCCCTTTACAGATACCCTCCACCTTCCCCAGCTCCACCTGTATAGATCTGCTACAGGTAATTCATGTGTGCTATATTGTACAGCAGCAGCAGCATATCTTACTTGATCACAGCAGTGTCCAAAGTATATGTATTGGCAGTAGTAAGTCCTGTAGCAAGTAAGTCTCTGCAGCAGTAGCAATAACCGACAGCAACAGAAATAACAGCAGCAGCAGTGTAGCAGATCTATTCCGCAAATATCAAACATATCAACATTGTCATATCCATTACCATGCCAAACACTCCCGAGAGTTGTCATGACAGAACTCTATGATTAGGGTTGGGTATCATTTGAATTTTAACAATTCCGCTTCCGCTTATCGATTCCTAATTTCGATTCCAATAAGGTTAAAAAAAATAATAATTTAGATTTCATTCACAGTAATTCTAAGTCTTATTGCAAAACATTTCATTGTAGCTGAATGCCATGAACAAGAATCAACAGGCTAAAGAACACTTACAAAAAAGAACTTTTGCCAATGGTTTAAAAATACCATAGAAAAACTACTAGACTAACTAATATAAATTTCAAGCATTATTAAAGACAAGTAAACAGTCAGCAATTTAAAAAAAACAAATGAACAAATTAGCAATTGCACAAATAAATACAACTGAACAAAGATACGACTGAAATAAACAGTTTTTTGAGATTTTCAGGTATTCAGGAACAGAATTTGTAATCAAATGTAAAATAACACTGTAGTTTATGAACACAATATAGGTTACATTACATATATAGTTACAAAAGTGATTTAGTCAAGAACAACGAGTGAATTTTCTCTTTATCTTTTGTTGTTTGATTAACGTTATTATAGAGACGGCAGCATGACTATCAGGGTGCTGTAACTTTAAGAGCTCCACAGATCCAATATACTGTTACACAAGTATTCTTGCGCTTGAACGGTTTAAAATCACAATAAAATGCGCACAAAGAAAACGTTAAGCGGAATTGAAGCACGTTTCTTACTGAATAACCGATTCTGGCTAATTTGGAACCGGTTCTAAAATGGAAGCAGTTCTCAATACCCATCCCGATTTATGATCAATGCACATACATAGAGCACATCGCATACGGTAACTGGAAACACACCTCATTGGTTCAAACAAGCAGCTGGTTTGAGCTTACATTTTTCATATTCACAATGTAATTTACAATATCTTTATGAACTTTTTTGTAGTGTCAAAGTTATGTTGTAATGGATCAGAAATCTCTATTTCTATCTCTATTTAATTTTTTTTTTTTTTTTTTTTTAATAATATGGAATACATTTTTGGAATGAATGGATGGATGATTAATGACGGAATTAGAATTTTTGGGTGAACTAACCCTTTAAATGTTACAGTATAAGTTTTCTGATCAGCGTATTGGCATCTATCAACCCAAACATTGACGGTCTAAAGAACTAGAAGATAAATGTTGTTTGTGGCACCAAATTGTAAAACCTTCTTTAGCTCAAACAGGGTCTTCGTCATCTTCATCTTCACTTTCATTGTAAGAGTGGTAGGAAAATGTGATAAGTATGAATATAGAGATTTCTGTCAGTATTAGTTTTCCACATGAATTAGACTAGTGGAGGAGTGAAGGCTTGACACCACAATGTCTTTCAGGCCCTGGGGCGAAGGACAAGGATCTAATATTAACTCATGATGGGTTATCCAAGTGTAGGCCTGGCAGACCTGTCTGTGAGGGGACAAAAAAAGATTGCAGTGCCAACAACCTCACTCTTTCTCTGTCTGCTATCTTCATGCATGCCAAGTTGAATTCTCAAACATCAATTCTCCTCTAAGCAAAAAGGACAAAAATTAAAGAGCAGTCCTGCACACATTGACATAAATGACCTTCACATTAGACAGAGTGTGAAGACAATGCTGTCATAGTCAATATTAGACTTATATCGGGGAATAAATCCCAACCACCTCATTGGTTCAATTCGTTTGCAGTGAAACGTAACTAACATTTCACACAGCCCAACACGCAGAGCAAATGGATTCCGGATGGGTGACCTTTGGAGAATTCATGTTCATTTTCAGACAGATTAAGGCCTGGGGATCCCCAAGTCAAAATTCAATGTGTGGATTTAGTGCAGCAGTTTGATAAAACAAAAAACAAAAAAAAACAGCCAGAGTATATCATGCCTGGAAATATCCAAACATTTTTGAGCTCTGCAAATTATTTTACTTATGTGTGATGGATAAAGACAAAGGACCAAGGGTGATCCGCTTTGTCGTCTTAACAAAGCAACAATGCTTCTTCTCGAAAGAAACAGAGCACTTGTTGTTTTTTGTTTTGTTTAGTGTGTATGTTGTGCTGGCTCTCATTGTCCTGATCCAGGCTACAGACCGCAGAGACCCTGAAAGAGACAGCCCGTCGCACTCCACATTACTCTCTTTGTTTTATTTTTCTCACGTTGTGGGGAGGGGGAAGGAGGGGACCGTTCTCTTTCAAAACCAAATCCAGACCCCCCTTCTGATTGTGACCCACACAGACACTAAAGACACTAAAGACACTCACTTATTCAGTTCACTTTCTCCACAATTTTATTCTCCATTTTGTGCTGTGCTTGCCAGAAAAATTGTTTTTACCTGCGGCAACAACTTAAAATTTCCGGGTCCATCCCCAAGTTTTTACAATACTCTGATCCTTAGATTTGACTCGAGTCCTTCCATTGTACACTACTGTTTAAAAGTTTGTGGTCAGTACGATTTTTTTCCCCCAGTACGATTTAGCAAGGATCAAAACCGGGATTTTATTAATCAAATGATCAAAAGTGACAGTAAAGACTTTTTTTATTAAAAAATAAAAATGTATTTGTATATAATACAATTTATATAATATGGATTTAATACTAACATATTATATAAATTATAAAAAATGTACAATTACAATTATAAAAAATAAAACATTTCAAACCAGTTCTATCCAACTTTCTACTCAAAGAATGCATCACGGTTTCCACAAAAATATTACGCAGCAAATAATAAGAAATATTCCTTAAGAACTAAATCAGCATATTAGGATTATTTCTGAAGGATCATGTGACAATGAAGACTGAAGTAATGGCTGCTGAAAATGCTTTGCCATCACAGGAATAAATTACATTTTTAAATATATAAAAATAGAAATCTGTAATAATAATAATAATTCCGTACATTTACTATATAGTGCTTTTCTAGGTACTCAAATCACTTTTACATATGGAAGGGGAAATCTCCTCATCCACCACCAATGTGCGGCATCCACCTGGATGATGCAACGGCAACCATATTGCGCCAGAACGCCAACGAGAGGAGATAGAGTGATAGAGCCAATCAGTATGGGGATGATTAGGAGGCCATGATGGACAGGGGCCAATGGGCAAATATGGCCAGGATGCCGGGGTTACACCCCTACTCTTTTTCCGAAGGACATCCTGGGATTTTTAATGACCACAGAGAGTCAGGACCTCGGTTAACGCCTCATCCAAAGGACGGTGCTCTTTTGACAGTATAGTGTCCCCATCATTTTACTAGGGCGTTAGGACCCACACAGACCACAGGGTGAGTATCAGATCAGGCTCAACTTTGCTTAGCTTCAGTGGGCAACCAGTTTTGGGCTACAGGGTGATATGGCTGCTTGGTAGCTAATAATTGTAATAACATTTCACTGCTTCATTATTACTGCTTTTACAGTATCAAATAAATGAAGCCTTGGTGAGTAACATTAACATTAATAAATCTTATTTACTCACACTAAAGTCTTACTGACTAAAGTCATTAGTGTTTTTGAAGATTAACTTAAGGTAATATAAATGTAAAAACAGCTGAAATGAGCATGAGAATTACATATTTAGTACAGGGCAACGCAGATCATTTTTTAAAATATGGTACTAATATATATATCGAAAATCCAGTCGCTTGCAACAAATTTCTCATCAACACATTTAGCAAGATTCAAAGTATTACTCCATAACAGAGCAGATCAGCTTACACATCATTTAATATTCAGGCTAGGTGCTGGTTCAAATCTGTATTAGTAATAGTAAAAACTATGCTTAGCAAGCACCAAGACAATAATGTAAAAAATCTTAGATTCAGTGTATGGTTCAACTGGCCCAGAGGATATGAAATATAACACATTCAGCATTGCACAACCAAGCATTTCATTATAAGCATTTCAAATGGCCTTGAAGTGTACAACATCAGCAATTGCTGTAGCAGAAACATCCTTTATTCATAGCAAAGATGGATGGAAAACGACAGCTAGGGAATGACTGACTGATTCCACTGGAGAGGAATCAAAGTGAACCCACAAAGCAATCTTCTAGTTATAAATAAAGATCCGCTATAGCTGTTTTCTCTGGATGAAACACAAGCCTGCGCTGAGATTCTTTCTATGCAAAGTGTTCTCACCATTCTATCTGAAATGGAAAACAAAAAGAAACAAACAAAATGTGTTCCATTTTTCATAAGCCACTGCAGCATTCACTGACTGGGTTTTATATAACCGCTGATTGAATGCAATGGGAACATACAGAACCGTTGCTTCATGGTGAAGCCTGCCCTGATAATTCAGTCTTGCTTCACAGTTCCAGCAAGAAACCCAGTAATCTTTTTAACAGAGCTCGCTGTGATCCTCTCGAAACATCTTCAACACTGATAAAAATGACTAGATCTCACGACTCGCATATCAAAGCGCAAAAATGACCAACAAGTGGTCCAATCCAAATAAACATGTTCTGCTTCCCACACGAGATTAGTCAGTCTGAAGGGTCATTAGATGATTCTTATGAGAGCTTATCAGAAGTCCATCACAAACCCAGAAGTCATTTGGAAGAATTGCAGGAAGCTCATTAAAGTATATTCACGTTTCAGCTTTAGTAATTGGGAACAAGAGCCTGTGTTATTTAAAGAAAAAGGCCAACGTCAACATAGCGGAAATTCTCTGCTGCCAGGGTGAGAGTTCGGGAATTATTTCACTTCTGGGAGGCTGTTTTGAGGAGAAGAGTCTGAGCAGACATATCCGGCATTCTTTGCACTGTTGTAAGGAAAACAAACTGCTTTAGAACAAAACAAGAGAGGAATATTCTTCCAATATTTCCTTTCAAATGCACATGCATTAATGGCACTTCAAAGTGTCGGATTTAGTTCATATTGTGTTGTATGCATATGACAGATGACAAAGGCACAAAATTGGTTCTTAAAGCACAGCACAGGTGGCACTGACATTTAAAATTGATCCAAAATCTTATGTGTGAGCTATAGTAGAAAGATAAACTGGGTCAGACACTCTAAAGCAGTGACAGCTGTCATTCACAGCCACACATGATAATAAAATGCAGGTCCATTCACTGACAACCACTAAATCGCTGAAGGTCGACAAGCCACTGTATGTCTGTGGATCATGTGTTTGCTAAGAATTTGCATAAAACCCTTCTCAATGTTATTACATCGTCAATGGTTTATGTAGTGTATGTCACCTCAGTCTGCCAACTCTCCTTCAAATAAATGACTTCTGGTAGTCAGAAAATCAGAAAATGTGAATTGGTGTATAAAATCTATGTGAATCAAACTGGACTATACAAACTATACATTATATAGGAAAAAAAGTTAATTGCTAAAAACACTTGCAAGCGTGCAAACTATCAAACTATCAACTGTACAAAGTATTTTTAAAGGAATAGTTAACACACAAATACAAATTTACTCACAATATGTTGTTCCAAACCTGTAGAAGTTTTGGTGAACACTGACAAATCTCAAAATTTCATCATGTTCCACATATTAAAAAGTCATACTGTTTTGGAACGACATCAGTGTTGAGTAAATGATGAAAGAATTTACATTTTTAGGTAAAACTTTCTATCTAAAACATCCTAAAAACGCAGTCTTACCATTTGAATTGCTTGGCTCCCATTTTGGCACTAGAGTTTCTAGCCCTCTGAACTACGCTTATTCATCAATAGAACATCACGAAGTTTAGGAATCACCATCGTTCTTACAGACAACTTTTTTAGAGTCCTGTCTCAGCACACAGCGTCTACAGCATTACCACTCGTTCGCTAACTAGCTCCTCTTTATCACCATGATTGGAACTGACAGCAGATCCTATGCGTAAGTTCAAAGCCTCTTCAGATGCACTTGATGTTATCCGTATGGAAATCCTGTTTTCAATCCATCTACAGTGACAGGAGAGAGAGGCACTGCTCTGTCACCAAGGCAGCTGCATCCTGCCCCATTCTCTCCTTCTCTCCGGCTGTGAGTTGGGCTAATTATTCCTCTTCTCAGTTCAACCTGTTCACAGGCGACTGCTTCACTCCGTAAAGCTCTCCATCGCTAAGATCTGCATGTCCCCTGTCTAGTTCTCGTGCTCTCTCCCTCACTAGCTCCTCTTTTTCTGTGCGAAGATGTCAGACTCGGTCGGTCCGGCCTTCCTCTGTTTACCCTCCCCCTCCAGCCCTCCCTCTATTTCGTCTTCTTTTTCTCTGCCCTGCCTCTCTCCCCATCTGTTAGAATCAGTATTTTGATGGAGGGGAACTGGTAAATGGACTGTCTGGCTTGTAGATGGGCACAGATCTGTTTTGATAGCTGCTTTTGACAGTTTGCACTTCTAATTTAGCCTGACATTCAGGTGTATATACATATACACACATATATATATATATATATATATATGTGTGTGTGTGTGTGTGTGTATACACCTGAATGTCAGGCTAAATTAGAAGTGCAAACTGTTTAAATTAATTAATATATATATATATATATATATATATATATATATATATAAGATTAATATATATAAAACTGTTCAAAAGTTTGGGGTTGGTAAGATTTTATTTTTCAATTGTTCTCTCAGGCTCACCACAGCTGCATTTGTTTGATCAAAAATACAGTGAGAACTGCAAAAAGACCTGTTTTCTATTATAATATACAGTATTTTAAAATGTAATGTATTCCTGCTGATTTTTCAGCATCATCACTCCAGTCTTCGGAAAAACTGACCCCAAACTTTTGAACGGTAGTGTACTTCTGATTTGACTTGTCATTCACGAATAAGTTCTTTGACAGAGGGTGGGCATATCAGCTAATACTATTTGCACATAAACATTTTTATGCAGTGTTTTATTAAACTTCACACAGAATTTGAAATCAAATAGTGTATTATCCATTGACTGGGCTATTGGTAGATTTAGTAACTGATTCAAAAGAGAGCAGACACAGTTGGCCTAATCTTGGCTAATTTATCAGCCTTGCTGATATATCTGTCTGTCACACTCACAACATTTTCACAGTACTATTTAATAAAGAGTACAGTGAACAGAATGTGATTGGGACATGGTGAAATCCAAACCTGTCACTTACATGACTCAAAGTTGAAAATAATGTTCTGTACAAATGGATTTCATAAGTATCAGAAATACCAATGCCATAAGAAAGTGGGAATAAGCTGATGTCAATAACTACAGTTAGATTTTCAATCCTACTTCTCCCTAAAACGGCCAGTGTAAACGCCTATATATATATATATATATATATATATATATATATATATATAAAAGGGTCAATTACAAAGTTTATAAAAGCATTTAAGTTTAAGCATGAATCCAGATGTACCCTCATCTTGGCCCTTATAACAACTGTAAATAACCATCAACAAGTCTACAGGGCAGTGAGCTATTCAGATCAGTCAAGATTTGACTGATCAAGTGGATCTTAACATCATCACAAGTCACTGACCTAGACAACGTCCTAGAATAGTTTCTTACATAACACTCATGTTATGTAAATACATTTAAAGGGGTCATGAACTGCATTTTTTTATTATTATTTGCACTTAGTATGATTTTTACATTTGAAAAAAATCACATTATTTAGAAATAAAAGGCCATTTTCTACCCTGATTTTAACGCTCTAATTTGAATGCTGTTTAAAGGGGCGTGCCTGTCTGCTGTGAGACTTCAGTGTAAACGTCCACTGCTGTGATTGGCTAACATCTTTGCATATTATATTACAAGTATTATGTGAAACTCTCTCAGACTTTTACAACGTTTTTACTATTACAGCTGTAGAGATTAACTAATTGTGAAAAGTGTTGATTATAGCATTATATTTAGATTTACTCCAGTCGCATGAAAGGTTGCAGTGATGAGCATGTAGCTGATCACAGACATGTTGAGTGCATGAATGCAGTGATCTTGTCATTACAACTCAATTTCTGCACTCTCACGAATGCCTTCATCATAACTAACAGTGCAAACACAATGTAAATAAGAGATTTCAAAGACTCCACAATGAAATGTACCGAACAAACAAATAATGCCCTCCTGAGACACTTACAAAGTAAAAAAACAACAAAAAAAAAACTTTCCCAGCATTTGGATTCTTTGGAAGGTAATGTAATATTTAGTCCAGTGATCCGGTATCTCTCTTCTCTCATCTCACTAGTGGCGCTTTTCCACTGCATGGTACGGTACGGCACGCTTTGGCGATTTTCCACTGCATGGTATGGTACGGCTCACTTTGTGGCGGTTGGTTACCGAGGAGCGGATCCAGCGGTAGCTGGATGGGGCGACATGGAATGAAAAACTGTTTCAAGAAGTAGTTCAGCTCTTAGCCGCACACGGCTATAACGATCAGTCTATAATCACACCCACTTGAAGCGGTACTAACTGCAGTGGAAAAGCAAACCGAGCTAAAGCGAACCAAGCCGTGCCGTGCCGAGCCGAGTTGTACCACGCAGTGGAAAAGTGAAGCGAGCCGAACCGAACCGTGCTGAGCTGAACCATGCAGTGGAAAAGCGCCATTACACGCCAGTGGGCAGGGCCAAAGATGTGATGTGTAGAAGTAGGCGTTAATCTGCAGAGGCAGTCTTTCATCACACGATTATCCAAAACAAGTCGGTTTCTGAGCTTGGATTCATTAAAAGAAGTTTTTGGGAAGACTAATGAGGAAGTTTTGAATTCTGAAACTTACAGGATGTCTTTTATCATACAATCAATGACAAAATTAGTTTTCTCGATTCATGACCCCTTTAAAAACGCATAATGACTAAGCAAACAAATTATGTTCTTTTGGTGTTCTTTTGGATAATCAGGTACTGAATCAGCTCCTTCAGCTAAAAGACCCACATAAAAGGACAGTCACACATTTTATGGTTTTCAGTGGCAAATCACGATGATGCCTTAGAGAGAGCCAGCAGGCAGCAACATCTCAGGCTTTACAAAACAAGCAGTGAGAAAATCCTCGTGACAGCCTCCTCCAGCCAATCTATTTGTTCTCCTCTCATAAAAGCAGAGACAATAAAGAGAAGGGTTTGTGATAACATGTTTTTGTGCATTTGGTAACTAAGAGATATGGTGAAAACTGATGACACTGAAGCAAATGATTCTCAGCTGAATGTATTCTCAATTTACAAGCTATATTGTTACTGTTATTATACTGTATCTACATCAGCATCTTATTTTCTATTTATCTGCATTTTTTTGGTTGAAATATTGATTTTGATTAAATGCTTTGAATGGAACTTAAATATATAAATATCTCATTTCTCATGACCTTATTTCTTTCAGTACTTACAAATATGTAAATGTCACAATTCACATGTCCAGCTTTGACTCCACCTTTATTAGACTTATTTACTTTTATATTTTATTTATACTTTTATATCCCCTCTATATGTTCAAACTATTAGTTCATTCAGTGTGTCATGATTCTGCCCTAATGTCCTTGATTTTCTTTAGTCTTGAGGCAGGATCATGACAGACCCGTGTTTTATGTGCAAGCACATGGCCTTGTCTTTGGGCCATGTGCTTGTTACCTAACCCCGCCCCCTTGTTACCCTAGTTTTGTCATTATTGCTTTACCTTTGTCACCTGTTATGTTATCATTAGTCTCCCTACAGAGGCTGCGTTTACACTTGGCATTAACATGCGATCACCGTGATCCGATCAAGCAGATCGGATCATTAGCCAATCAGGACACGGTGCGTTTACATTTGTTCATATTAAGTAGCCTCTGTATCTGGATAACCGATCGGATTTCTGTTTTTGCATAATATTTAAATTAGGTCAGTAGCCAAATTAAGAGTAAAGATTTTCCTATGCAATCTCCAGTCTTATATCAAAGTAAATTTTTTGAATGAAGGAATATTTCAGAGCTGATCATACAAAAATAACTGGGTTGATCATGTTAAATCATCGATCATCTGGGTTTAAGGTTATAGCGTGCAATGGCTATATTAACAGAAATGGGAGATTAATAAAAATGCTGAAACAACAAAAACATTCAACATTTAAAACATTACAAAAATAAAAAGTGTATTCCCATTATTCCTCTGGCAAAGCAGCGCACGCTCTTCATGAAGATCTCATGACTAACAGCTGTTCAATACAGGCGATCGCCTCGTTCAGATAATGTTGCACAATTAAAATGAAAAAAATTACACCCACAGTGTTTTAAATATTGACGTTTATTTGTAAGGTTCAAATGTGTTTAATTTATTGTCTAAACTGTGTCTGGCCATTATTTTCTGACAGCACGTGGGGAGACTGGGCGGGGATTTAAATGATGTGCACCTGTGAATGCAGACACGATGGCTGGATTGCGTTTACATTACACTGAGATCCGATCACAATGCGTCCTCGACTACCTCTGGACCAGGACACGCTGATCGGATAACATTCCGATCAGAAACGCGTTTACACTTGTCTTTTCAATGTGTATGTGGACAACATCCAGATACAGGTCGCATGTTAATGCCAAGTGTAAACGCAGCCTCAATCCCCTTGTGTTTGCTGTCTTGTGTCGGTTCATGGCTAATCATACCTGTGAGTACCTTGTGGAAAGTCTTGTCATTATGAGCATTAATTCGAAGTATTGTTTGTTTATTGTTCAGTCATAGTCTAGTCTTGTCAGTCTAAGATTCCTTGTCCCGTCCGTGTTTCGCCCCCTCGTGGGTTTGGTTTTCCTGTTTTTGTACCAATAAACCTTGTGTTCATTGCACTCTGTCTGCATTTGGGTTCATCTCCTTGCATCCTCATAACACAGTGTAAAGTAATATACAGACTGGCTGGATTTTATTTAGCCATCAATATTCAGAATTTACCCAGTGGATCTTGCTTCTGTCTCCTCTTCAAATGACCCCTTCTGTCCCTCATATTGCTGGACCAATGCTCGGACACTCCAGCAGGGGTTCTCACTGTCCTCCTCACTACTGCAGCCACGACTAAGAACAACAACAAAAAAAAAATGCTGAGAGATTAGAAATTATAAAATGCTATTTCAATGGTGGATGATTTTTTCATTTGTAAGCTAAACGGATTGACAACACTCTCTCAAATATTGCTTATATAATACAGGCTTATGTAAACTATTTTCAAAGCTTCAACAAAGCATATTAGAGATTGGTGCTAGAGTTGACAGCAAAGCATAAGTTGAGGATGAAACTGCAAATCTGATTTTCCATATGCTGCCTCTGAACTGAGCGGCAATACCCTCAGACAGCAGCAAGAGGGCATCTGTTTATCTGTTAGTGTTAAAGAAACAGTTCACTCTAAAATTAGGTTCTTTTTTATCATCATTTACCCATTGATAAGACTTCATTTCTTCTTAGAAATGCAAAAGTAGACATTTTAAACAATGGCCTGTTTTGGTCTTTTCCATGCATTTACAATGAATGGGGACTGAAGCTTTCAAGCTTCAAAAAGGCTGCAAAAGTACCATAAAAGGATTATAAAATTCAATATTGTAAGAATGTTTCACTGTTAACATTTCACAGACTCAATTGCTTTGGGTTGCATTTTGGTGCAATTTGGTGCAATTGCTTTGGATGAACAACTGGACATTGTTACTACTTCTCTCGTGTACGCATCAAGAAGAGCTAAGGGTGGATGTCAAGTTTTCAGCGCATAATGGCGTCAATTTCAGCCTCACATAAAGTTGACAATATGAGGGTGAGTAAATGATGACAGAATGTTATTTGGGGTGAACTATTCTTTTAAGCAAAGCTAATGAATCTTCTTAAAATGAGAAGGAGAGCATGTCCAAACTTCCGCTTAATACTAGGGGTGTAACGATACACGTATTCGTATTGAACCGTTCGGTACGAGGCTTTCGGTTCAGTAGACGGTACGCATTCCAAACTGAACCGAACCGTTGGACCATTTTTCCTACTGACCAAAATTTTGTTATTTCAAATGTAGGCACATGGCAAGCGCGCTGGCCCGACCACAACATTGCCCAAAATCAAATGGCAAACATAATGAAAGCGGAACGAAACTGAGCTACTCGTTATTTTGTGTTTCACGGACCGTTTATCAGTTTGGATGCAGCGCGAGCCGATCTTGATCAAGCGACACTGTTACTACACAGCGCTAAGACATCCAGTAAAGAAAACATTTGAATTCGCCACTGTGACTGAAGTAATAACATCGCTGCAAGATCTAGTGAGAAACATTCACATTTCTCCGTTATTAGCGCAACAAACAGCGCTGACGTGGAAACCAGGAGAAACATTGTGCCATGAATGAACTATCCAGTGTCCACAGATGAGCAACAATCACCATGGATTTAGTGTAGTAACATTAACTATAACCATGGAAATTTGAAAGGAATAGTAGGCTACAATGCTTTCAAGTAAGGTTAAGTCGGTTTTATTTCTACATTATGAATAAAATTGCTGCCCTCAAATGTTAATCTAAAAATAAAAATAAACCTTTTTTTATAACTATGGTACTACAATATTACATTTAATTTTTGTTTCAAGGAGCAAGGAGCTGTTTTTGTTTTATATGCTCCTAAGAAGAGTCAAGTATAGCTCCATCATTGCTCGAAGTAAAAAATTATCATACTTTATGATGTTAGTTTTAATAAAAAATAAAAAAAGAAATAAAAAAAAGTACATTTCTCTGGCATTTCTTTCTTTTTGCTGTATCGAAAACGTACCGAACCGTGACACCAGTGTATAGTATCGAACCGAACCGTGAATTTTGTGAACCATTACACCCCTACTTATTACTGTAAAGAACAGTTGCTCTACGACAGCAATTCTACTTCAAATAATTTTATTTTACAAAACTCTATTGAAGAAGAAGGAGAGAAAAGACACAATATGTACCTCCATTCTTGTCTTAGATGGAAGACAGAGCGCCCAGGGCGTGCGGCATCCTGCCTGGCTGCTGCCAGTGCTGCTGCTGCATTCTGGGCCATGGCCATGGTGGAATGAGGCCTGTGATTGGCTGAGGAGCCAGTGGAACTCCTGCCTACACTAGCTCCAGCTCTGTGACTGGATGATGCAGAGGGTTTAAAATGTGCAGCCAGAGCGAGGATGAGCCTCATAGCGGATTTCAGGTTCCCCTCCACAATGTCTTTGAGGACAGAGAGAAAGAAATAAGTAGGTCTATCAGCTTAAGTGTGATTAAGAGTCTGCTCTGTAACTCACCCCTGGCAGACGTCTGTGGCATCCTGATCCGTTTGGATGACACAAACTGCAGAACCTTCTCCACATTCTGCTTCTTCTCCAGATCGTCCCGTGGCACATAATGAATACTATCCAGCATCTCACCAGCTTTGCCAAATAAATACAACACATCTCAATACCAAGATGTGCATTATATTACAGTATTGCAATAATTGTGGTATATGATGTATAGACTTACCCACTATCTCAATGAGGTGTGCTAGGACCACACCATCTCTGAGATCCTGTCGTAGATCACTCACAGGTTTCAGTCCAGGCTTCTTCCTCAGCTGTGCATTAACCCAAGACACATAGGCAGCCAGTTGCTGCTAGAAAGACAAACATGTCATACATGTGAATGCAAACTTGGTTATAGTCTATCGCCCCCTATAAAAGAATAATCCTTTTTCCCCCCGCAATTACTTCATTATTAGCTTTTTCTTCTTCGCATTATTTGCTTTTTGCAGTGTGTCCACCCCGTTGATGTAATATTGGTCTATTAATGACTCTATGTACTGTTAAACTGCATCCCAGAAAGACATATTATTAGTGCTGACGGTCCTGGTGGAGAGGTTGCACAGGATGTGCCTGTGTTGATACCCACTAGGATACCCGCTGTCAAAAGAAATTTATGCCTCAGTGCTCAAGAAGCACCAACTGTGACAGGCCAAGTCCCTCCCCATTCACCCCGGCCGGTCAGCATCTCCCGGGTTCAACGGCATGGATTAGTCTGACTTGCACTTTCTCTGCCTGGTCACAAAGGACAGCTTAACTCCCCACGCTTCATGCTTCCTCTTCAGCAAATACATGTAGGAACACATAACGACTGCAGTGAGGTATTCCGCAGTTCTACCCTCTGGTAAATGTGCTGTGCACTGAACAAAATATGTTTTTTTTTTTTTTCAGTGCAGAAGAATGTGTGGTGGCTGCAGGGAAAAAATACAGCAGGTGGAAAAAGTATTTTCTTATGTGAGCTAAACAAGCCCAGCAATAACTTAATGACACAAACAAACCATAAAGGCATCATAAAAGTCATCCATATGACTCATATTTCAAGTCTTATAAAGCCATACAATGGCTTTGTAGGAGAAACAGACCAAAATTTGCATGCTATTCACTGATAATATCCCCCACAATTGAGCTGTTATCCAATGCGACAGAAAGCCGTGAGTTGAACTTGAGAACCTCTATTGAAAGAGGTCTATTGAAATGTCTTCAAAATGTCTCTTTCTGTGTTCAAAAGAAAAGAAAAAGGTTTTGGAGTAAATGAAGAAGAAAATGGAAAAGATAAGTAAGATTGTTTTGTTTTTTTTGTAGATACATTTTTTTATTCAGCAAGCATGCATTAGCCTAAATCGATGTGACAGTAAAGACATTATAATGTTACTAAAACATATATATTTCAAATTAAACCGGTTTTTGAACTCTCTATTCATTAAAGAATCCACAAAAAAAGCACAGCTTTTTTTATCATTCATTAATAATAATAATAAATGTTTCTTGAGCACCAAATCAGCATATTAGGCCGCATTTACATTACATGGTTTAAGTGACCCAATTCAGATTTTTTCCTCCCATGTGGCACAGATCAGTTTGATCCACGAACGTGTAAGCAGGAAAAAAGCACATGTATTCCGATGCTCTCAGATTGGTTTCAAGCCTCATTCATATGTCGAAATAAATCTGATATGATTTGGATATGTGCATTTGTCTGCCATGTAAGCGGACAGATCGGATGCGACTCGTACGTCATACTTCAACTCAGGTGGACACCAACCGCGATCTCACATGACTGCTTTCAATGGCACAATGGATGCTCAACCCTCTTAAGACACTAAAGTTTTGCTGACACTTAAAGATGGTGCGGGAAGCAAAAGCTTCTACAATAATTTGGTAATAATAATAATTTGGCAAATCGCGCCTCTTTTACTTCCATTTCAGCCTAAGCTTTTCCGAGTCAGTGCGTATACCTAACCTTGGGTTGTTTCTGCAAGTACTGTACATCTGTCGTGACAACTCTCAGAGTGTTTGGCATGGTAATGGGTATGACAATATTTATATATTTGGTTTTGGCGGAATAGATCTGCTACACTGCTGCTGTTATAGGTTATTGCTACTGCCAATACATACACAACACACTCCTGTGAGCAAGTAAGACATGCTGCTGCTGTACAATATTACATAGATGAATTACCCGTAGCATATCTATACAGGTGGAGCTGGGGAAGATGGAGGGTTTCTGAAAATGAGCTGCACTGCTATAGTAAATGCTAACCAAGTATTTGAAGGTTGAGCACGCAAGCTTATTGGCTACTGATACAGCAGGAACCAATCAGCTGTCCCATATAGAGAATTCAAACAGGTTGAGTTAAGGACCTATCAGCATGGGCTACCTAGAGTTTCATGACAGAACTTTGTACATATTGGATATGGGTAACTTTTAATAGAAGATGTTAGCTGGACTACAAAAAAAAAAAAGAATATAATCAACAAATTGGAATTGAGCTGCAGTATAAATGCAGTCTTAGAATGATTTCTGAAGGATTTGTGACACTGAAGACTAGAGTAATGGCAGGTGAAAATTCAACTTTGCCATTATAGAAATAAATGACATTTTAAAATATATTTAAAAGAGAAAACAGTTAAGGTCCTTGCACACTGTCCAAAATCCGTGTCTGAAATTTTCCGAAAGGTAAAAAATAAATACAACCTCATGTTTTGTCAATCACGTTTACACACTGCCTCCAAAACTTTCGCCCATCATAAAAAAATTCGGATCGGGTTCGATTTTCTGCGTTTTTTGCATCCGTTGCAGTGTTTCCGCTACATTCATTCCGCCGTGGCGGGCCGCCACACCTAAAATCATCCCGCCACGGCTGCAGCTTCTCAGTGAGGTCCGATATTGTACTATTTGTTAAGCCCCACTAAAGGCATAAAAAACATTGTACAGCACAATAAAGTTTTCGCACTATATTCCAAGACTTCTAAAGTCATTCAATAGCATAATGTGAGGTAAAAATTTATATTTAAGTCGTTTGTTAAAGTTAATGGAAACTCATTTCTCCTCAGTCATTCTCCATTCAGCATTCAAATAGGCGCGTCGCGTTCGGTTACCACAGTAACACGACGACACTCTCTTCAAGATCAATGTTCCCACTATTATACTTTATTTGTAGATAAAGGTCTATGGTTTTGCATAAAATGACTTTATCTTGCTTGAGTTTATTGCGCTTTCTAAATCATATTCCTTTCTCCCGGGTGTCTGTTAGATTACAGCACTGGAGTAGAGCGCTATGCCTATGAATTGTTCTTCATGCGCACTGTAACTGAAATTTAAAACTGTAAAAAAATAAAAAAAGGCTCAATAAACTGTTGCATAGATAGAATACACTAATCATAGATAGATATACATTTCTTCTCTTCGCGTTGTGCTTTGGACTTTTCAATGCGAAGCGCAGCGCGCTGTGACTTTGTGTTGCTTCAAGTGCATCATTCTGCGCACGAGATGCGCATAATCGCTTTGCCGCTCTTGGAGCCTTCCATGTATAATGCTTAAAGGGATAGTTCACCCAAAAATGAAATTTCTGTTTAAAATTTAAAGACAGTTGCTGGACCCCATTGACTTCCATAGTATATTTTTTTCCTTCTATGGAAGTCAATGGGGTCCAGCAACTGTCTGTTCACCAACATTCTTCAAAATATCTTCTTTTGTGTTTAGCAGAAGAAAGAAACTCATACAGGTTTGAAACAACTTGAGGGTGAGTAAATTATGACAGAAATGTCATTTTTGGGTGAACTATCCCTTTAAGGGGAGGTTTTAATACCTGGGGTAAGGGGGCGTGGCCCATGAGGCCATATTCCCATGGGCCACGCCCCCTTACCCCAGGTATTAAAACCTCCCCCTGGGGAAATGGGCCTGCCACCACAGTTGGAAAAAATCCTAGAGGAAACACTGCGTTGCAAACCTTTTGATTGGTGTTTTGACAATTCAGAGCCCCAAATGAGGAATACAAAAAAACCCATACAAAAACTTCGGACTCAAGTGTACAAGCACCCTCAGGACTACTTTAAATTGTAATACTATTCATTACTACTGTTTTTACTGTCTTATAAATCAAATAAATGCAGCCATGGTGAGAATAAGAGACTTCTTTTTCAAACAAAACAAAAACCTTATCGACCCCAAACTTTTGAATGTTGTATGACCGAAATTGGACATCCATGATGCCAAATGTCACTCCCTGACAAAATACAGTCCACTATTATTCTAAAACTGTGGGGAAACTTTTCCTGGGGCCTCCCAACCAACATCTAGTAGTTGTGTCATAACTCATGACACGTCACGTGCACAGTCAAGAAAACACATGCACAACAAAATGAGCTTTGCATGTTTTTCACAGGGACCCTTCATGCACCAACTGTGCACAGTAGCGAATATTGATTTGCCACATGGTGGGCTGACTAACACAATGCAAGCTCTGTCTGAAACATATCTGTCACACACTTCAATCTAACAGTGGCCCAGAGTGACAGGTTTCTCAGGAAGAACAACTAACACAGAGAGCATTCAGCACAGATCCAGAGTAAGATGCTGACTGTGCTGTAAAACTGGAAGTTAGCAATAGTCTTGTGCAGCCAGCTGTACAAATGAGCTGTCTGCTCCCACAGCGACACTACAGATGGATATATCACCATCACTGGAACCTGCTGCTGCTACCTTATTCTAGGTGGAACTGACAGCTGGGATTCATAACAAAAAATCAATGATGGTTTGAGAACAGTGCTTGATGGTTTAATGGTTACAGCCGCAGGGCAGGCAGATGTAGAAGCACTCAGTCTTAGGTAACATCAGTAGGGAATGTCTGATGATAGTGCACATTGTTAGAAATGGAATAATATGCTAAATACCTCCTCCCACACGTAACACCATTTATAAGAGCATGATGATATAGTAATCATTTATTGTGCACGCTGTGGTTTTTATGGCATAATTTATCATTTACTGTTTTTCTTTGTTGTTTTCATTCACCCTTTCCTATTCAATGTTCATAATTAACATTATTTTTAAAGCATTATTAATGCAATTGTAATTCAAGCGTGAAAGCATTTATACCGCATATATATTATATACTCTGTGGCATTAAACAGTCTCATATTAATAGGATTGTGTCTTCCATTGTTTAACAGATGTCAAGATTATCCTTCACTCAGATTGGAAGTCTTATGGACTGTTAATGACATGTTACTGCTAACAAACTACTAAAAATAGCACTTTTATTGTGCAAACTGTGGTCTAGGCTATATGGCATAATGTATTTAACTGTTGTTTACTTAATTTATTTTTGCAATATTTAGGCTATGATTTCATATTTAAGCATTTCTTTTAAAAGCATTATTTCGACAATTGTAATGCCTTTGTAAATACATTAAAATCACATAATTTAAACATATATTTACATTGTGAGGCATTGAAAGGTCTCTAAATGAAAGATTAATGGGATTGTCTCTCACATTGTTTAACAGCTGTCAAGACTATCCTTCTCTCTGTTTAAACATCTTATGGACTGTTTCTAGCATTTTACTGCTAAAACACTTACTGAAACTATCACTTTGTTGTGTAAACTGTTGTATACATGCCATAATTTATAGTTTGTTGTTTTTATTGATCATTTCAAGTTCCATTAGGCCTATTCATAATTTCATATGTAAAACGTTTTTAAAGCATTAGTTTTGCAAATAAATAATTATTTTCAAAAATATATATTTTTATATATATTAACGCTACATAAATATCTATACATATATTTATGTTTTGGGTGATTTAAACGGTCCATAAATGCATTGCAGGCTAAATATACAACTTCTGCGCAGTGTACATGACACAATTGGCTATTGTTACTGCTGTTAATCAATAAACACTGACGGTAAAACTAATTTATGCGATAAAGTGTCTCGCAAACATCCAATACTACATGCAAAAAGCAGCTATCTGTTGTTTCACAGTAACATCTCATAGAAGAAGCCTTCTTCTATTAGATGTTACTGAAGAAGCAAACAATGCCGTGGCACTCTTCGGAGTTTCATACGTAAAACGCCTTTTAAGTTGCGATAGCTACTGTGTTTTAACTTTTCATTGAGCTTCGACTTATCAGAACTCAAATGAGCAAATGAAAAGAATGCACGTGTAAACACAGGCATGAGGGTTTATGAGTTCGGTAGTATCAGTACCTCATTAGGACCCTCCTGCAGCACGTCAAGCAGATTTCCTTTAGACAGAGATGCTATCATTCTTCTGACTTCTCATCAAGGTGAGAGTGCGCGAGCCGCGAGGGGGAAATGGTAACGTCCTTACTCAGCATAAGCGTTTTGACCGCATATCAGAGGAACTGATGTAAACAAAAGAAACTACAGAAAACACCTCAACCAAGGCAATGGCCATATGTGCCACCCCGTTAGTTCGCTAGACCTGAAACAGGATACGAGGTGGACGCGGATGGTGAGGAGAAGTACTGCGCATGCGTCCGCAGCAGCTGCTCCACGGTCGTTATGGCGACGCTTGAGCTTACGTTGGCTGCTTTACTGTCTCCAGCTTATGCGCTGTAAAGTCTGGTCTGGACAGTGGAAAATTCATATAGTAGCTTTTATAAATAAAATTACTAATTTTAAGTCCACTTAAAACGTGTTGAAAGTAAAGCACAGTAGATGGGCTCTGGTCTGGATATCACACTCTGTAGTCCCCCCCCCTTTTTTTAAACCAACACCACAACACTATGAAAAAAACACGATGTGAAATCTGAAAATGTGTAAGCAGTTTACTCTGGCTTCATTGTGTACAGCCTCATTAGACCACATCCTTCCTGTCTGCCTCGTGCTTCCTGCTTCTGCCTCTATACTTTTTTAAACTAAAAATCAAACCCACAACAAATAGTTATTTTTTATATATTAAAAAATAAGCTAAAGAGGCGCACACACACACACACACACACACACACACACACACACACACAAGGATTATGGTGTCTAGTAAAGATTATGGTGCATTATGGTGTCTATTACATTTCCATGTCTCCCCCTGCTGTAAGAACTGCAGCTGAGAGGGTCAAACTGAAACATGACTCGAAATTGTCAATAAATAATAATAATCCTCTCTAAACAATAAATATTTTGTAGACCGTTAAATAAGCTGTATTGAGTCTGTGACTATTAAAAATGGAATTCTCTTTTTTTGTGTGCAAACTGTGGTATATAATGGAGTAATTTATAGCCTATTTTAATTTATATGTAGGCTACTCTTTTTATCATTTATATTTATAATTTTTATTTATCTTTTCAGGTTTTAATTTTCATTAATTCATATTCATATTTTTTCAAGGCATTATTTTGTCCATTTTAATTCCTGCGTTAATGTATATACAGTAAGTTATATTAATTTATTATATGCAGTGTACATGGCACAATGGCTTTTATTTATCTTTATTGTCATCATTATTATATTTATTATAAAAAAAATGTATATGATTTGAAATGATTTTATTGATAGTGCTAAAAGCATATCATCTAAAATATTTTGTAGACAGTTAGATAAATGAGCTCTAGCTGCTAACTTACTGAGTCTGTGGCTGTTTAACGTTACATCTGACCTGTCCACTTCTGAGTTTTATTTTATTTAATTTTTTTATGTGATCATCATACTTAACTTACAGATTTCTCCACAAATGGTGAATGCAGCATCTTTCTGATCTACAAAGTCATAACCATTTCATCGGTTTTGATTTGTTCTCTATTTTAACAGCACATGAAACCAACCGGTTGATAAGTCAAGTCACTCCCTTTACACTGTAAACGGCTGACTCCGACAGAATCACATCACAAAAAGAGAATAAATAATCAAACTAAAATGTTGTAACGTTAAAGATAAGCGGGTTGGTTAAACACGTTCTCAGCCTCTCAACATTAAAACTAACTTTTAGCGTTAGCATTCATAACGATCTATCAGATTCAGAAAGCAACTCTTAAAGTGTGAGCGACCTAACGTTACCTTTGGTTTCTCACGTTTTCTTGACGATATCATCAGCAAGTTTGTTGATCCGCATTCATATAAATACAGTTAAATTTCCGCCAGTAAAAGTAAATCACTGCAGCAGACTCCTTAAGTTAGTTTCTATGGTTACTAGAAACAGTGGCACGTGCGCGAAACAGCCATTGGTTTGTTCATTGCGAGTTTAGATTGTTTCAATAACTGACTTTAAAAGAGAATGCAAATTCAACAGCGCAAGTGTTTTCAGTCATCCATGTCGTTATGAAAGGATAAGTTTACCTTTATTCTGTGCTGTATGATTTTTTTTGTAATCGTATTAGTGGTGTCTGTCTCCCCCTGCCGTAAAAGATGCGAACTGTAAAGTTGATTTTTGGGATGTCCCAGTTTTGCTCCTGAATGTTTTTTTATTTTAAAGGGGTCATATAATGGTACATGCACTTTTTCAAGTTGATTGTACTGAAATGTAATGTGTGTTGGCAGTGTCTGTACACAACCATCATAATGATAAAAATCCATCCAGTGGTTTTGTTTTAATCTCCTTATATGTTTTCCCCTGCCTCAAATTGAGCCGGTCGACCGTGTGATGTCACACAGTCGGACGCCCCTCCCACGATTGTTGATTGACAGCAGCGTTTCAACACAGACCCGCCCTCGCTCGTGAGCGAGCTGTCAGCGCGCGGACCGGTGTTATGCCGAAAAGACAGTACGCTGGAGCGCGCTGAATGGCGTCTAAGCGAAGTGGTGTTTTGTTCATGGGTGCAATAAGGAACACAGCAGTCATTTTAATGTTCCTAAATTCGAACCGCTGAAGACGCAGTGGCTGAGTTTGTTTTCGAAGGGAATATTCCCCACGATCAACGTAAATGCTTTCATGTGTGCGCGAATCATTTCACACACCAGACTGCTTTATAAACGAGGGTCAGTATAAAGCTGGTTTTGCTAAGAAGCTGCTCCTGAAAAAAGGAATTGATACCAACTATTCGTGTTCATGAACCTCCAGAGGAACTGAAGTGAGTGTAGCGTTTTATTAACCTTTATATTAATCTTTGCAAATCGCTAGCTTCACGATGAATGCGGCTAAGGTTTACACTCAGGGTACATTGCGGCATGTTTTCTATGTACGACGTTCTCAATATAATTCATAATCCCACGTTTATAATGAACAACGCGTTATGGTTATTGTGTTACAAACGGTGTACGCACAGAACAGAGCATAGACTGTGGAACAGAGGGGTGGGGTGAGTGAAGCTCATTATCATTTAAAGACACATACGCTTAAACGGCGTGCTGACAACAGAGTTGTTTTTGACCAGGTAAAATAAGTGTTTTCTTACAATACTAATGAGAATTTTTAATTAAAGTATATTACAAACTTTTAATTTAGACCCTAAAGAATCATATTTGCTTGTACAAAAATGGCATTATATGACCCCTTTAAAAATAAATCCCATATGACAAATGTTCAGTAGCTGTTGTACATTTGTTTATTGATAAAAAAAAAAAAGTTGCACAAGAACAACCATACAGTATATAGTAACAAAATTTAAAAATATATAAATTTGTTAATAATTATAAACCTTATCGGCTTCTGATCCAGTGTAACAGGAATACAGCATTTAAGCACATCAGGCTCACTGCATGTTAAAGACAATATTGGCAATCTGACATGCTAGCTATTGATAAATGTTTACCACATCCAGAACAGCGATTGAGTTGATTTGGATTATATTTCATATAGATCAAAAGAAAGTCACAGTCTCAAAAAATCTAAAAACAAACAAAACCAAACAATTAACAAAATGATACCCAAAAGTTAATACAGAATCCAGTGTCTCCACTCAACCTGGAAAACTTTATTCAAGCATTTCTAAGCACCTTTCAATATTTCATCTTTTTCTTTTGCTTAATGCATGCAGAGCAATTTTTTTCCGCTTGTTTTTTGATAAATACTTGTCCAGATACACATCCAATGTTTTACTTGACTTATTTCTCTTTGCAATTTCTCAGTGCTGCATTCAATGTAGATACATTTGCAAAGACACTTTAGCTTCCAAATAATGCTATTCTTGACATTTTTATTTTTTTATTTTACTTTTAAGTTTTAAGTGAGATTTAGATCATATTTATTTTCACATTTATGTAAATATTTCAGACCGCATCACAGCCTACTGATATTTCAAGGGATATAACTCCACTTGGCACATATACACACACGGGCACCTTTGCTATTACATAACATAAATTACATGGATTTTAACAAGAGGCGTATACTTAACATGTAAATGACATATTGCCCATTTCTTTTATTTATTTTTTGTAAAACTAGAGCTGTTGAAGCACACAATGAAAGCTTCAAGTACCGCAGAACTGATCTATGTCTCGAGAGCAGAAGTTAACACTCATCGCTCACAGAAAGTCTTTCCATGTGTCTGTTCATAATCAGTTTTTTTTAAATATAGTGTGGAGGTTATGGAAGTGTAAGGCCATGCTGGGTTTGGATTGATTAGACATTTGCACCGATCAGAAAAACAATGGCAGTGGGTTATCAAGATCTTTTAGGTTTATCATGTTTGCTAAAAATGAAAATACTAGTGCTGTCAAATCAATTAATTGCATCTAACATAAAGTTTTAAATATATATGTGTGCTTATATATTTACACAATCATATACAGTATATACTACATTATATATATATATATATATATATATATATATATATATATATATATATATATATACACATACTGTATTAAATGACATGTTTTTACATTGATTTAGCTCATCAAAATAAGTTAAGCAATTTGCGACTTTTTTATAAGGTATACAAGATTCAGCTCATTTTTAGTCAGTTTAATGTCATTTAAGTTGAAATTACTTAAAAATCCATGGTGATTGTACTTAAGGCAGCAACTTTTTTTTACAGCGTATATATTTATATATATATTTACACACACATATTATACAAACAAATCTTTTATGGTAGATGTGATTAATCGATTTGACAGCACTAGAAAATACATAACAAACCCAAAGCTATTAAAATATAGAATCAAAAAGATTGCCTTTTTTTAGCCAGATGTCTCATGTGCTTAAGAGATGCATTAGAAGGATCTCCGTGTCATCTACATTCAGCTCAGAAAAGCATGGAATCAATGATATGCCTCAGTTTCCTCAGCCAATGGGCAAGAAAGATTTCAAACAAAAACATTCCTATATAACCACAATTATGATACTTTCATAAACTTGCAATTTGAATCATACTTCATACGAGTAATCAAAACATTGCTCATTTTTTGAACAAATGAACAGTTATAATTGATGCTTTTCGCTCTTTATTAGGTTAACACTTTATCATACAACAAAAAATTTAGACAGAAATGAGCACCTTGTGACCAACACAGACTTGTTAGTACTACTAGAAATGGTGGAGAACTAGCCACCATAAAAAAGGAGAATGTATTGAAGCAAATTTTAAGACAGAAAAGGTCTCTCGGCAGTTTGGACGAAATCTGCCCAAGATATGAAGTCAAGGCCAAAGCATGAGACAATGGGATGGTCTGTGATCTAGAAGTGCACAGAGCCTGGAAAATAGCACCTATTCACTAGAAACGAGTACCAGTACTGGTACCGTGTGTAAATTTAACAAAGAGCGGAATGACCCCTGAAGAGGTCACATTTTAGTGGTGATTTAACTGTAATGGTGAACTATTGTACAGACTTAAACACAGAACCAACATGAGAATAAGTGCTCAGAATTAAATTTAAAGTCAACCATCTTAACCTGTTTTCACATTTCCAAGCTATTTCCACACATTTAAATACAGTGTTGTTTATACAGATAGCAGACACACTTCTTGAGGCTCTTAAGTGAAGTTTAAAGTGTTGTCTTAAAGGAACACGCCGACTTTTTGGGACTAGCTTATTCACCATATCTCCTACAGTTAGATAAGTCCATACATACCCTTTCATCTCTGTGCGTGCCGTAACTAGCTTAGCACAAAGACTGGAGGCTGGACAGCTCCCAGCATACTGCTCCCAATAAGTGACAAAATAACGCCAACATTTTCCTATTTACATGTTGTGATTTGTATAGTCACAGCATGTACAAATAACATGGTCACACGAAACACAATTCTCAGAAATGCTTCGCCTGCTGAGAATATAGTTCCCAGTATATACGGTTAGAAGATCTGTGTCTCATGTGACCATGTTATTTGTACACACTGTTATTTGTACACACTGTGACTATACATGTGACCATGTTATTTGTACACACTGTGACTATACAAATAACAACATGTAAATAGGAAAATTGTTATTGTTATTGTTATAAAATGTTATTTTGTCACTTATTGGGGGCAGCATGCTAGCTGGAGCCATTTACTTCCAGTCTTTGTGCTAAGCTAGGCTAGCGGTGGGTGCGTCAGACAGAGTTACGGCACACACGGAGATGAAAAGGGTATGTATGGACTTAACTAAATCTGGGGGATACGGTGAATAAGTTAAAGTCCCCAAAAGTCGGCTTGTTCCTTTAACCTCTAATGAACATTCATCAACTTTTTTCTTTACATTTTGTTTGCTTATTATTTACATACTGTTGTAGGATGGATATAAAAAAAAAAAAAAAAGAGTAATAATTAAAAATTAAAAAGTGCAGTAGTCAAAAAATAAACAACTCGAAAGCCACAATATAGCACTGTTGCAATGAAAAAATTAATAAGTGCATTTAATCATGTAAACTTGTAAACAAAGCAGCAAAATGGAACATAATCAAAGAAACCATAGACAAAATGTTGCTCAATGTGTGAAAAAGCAACAACCTGTAGTGGGCAGTCTGTCTCTCTGCACCGGAATTTCACGATCTGAAGACGTGCACGGCTCGAACCACGTACTGTCGGCAGATGGGACACTCGTTCATACGTTTCCCGCATTTGCTGCACGTGACCATGTGGCCGCACTCCAGTAGCACGCAGTCAATGGGGGAGTCCATGCAGATCTTACACATGTTCTCCTCCTGGCCGCTGGGCTCAGCGGGATCAGCTGGAAGAATGGTGAGAGATTCAACGTGTAAAAATAGTATTATCACACAAATTCAGGAATTGTATTTTTGATTTAGCATTTTGGGGCTAACTGCCATGGTATCCATAAAACATACCTGCTTCTGTTTTTGTATTTGACACTGAAAGTAAAAAAAGGATGTAAATTTCACAGTAAAGTTAAATACAACAATAAATAGACTTTGATGATTAAGTTACACTATCGTTGAAAAGATTGTGGTTGGTAAGATTTTTTTTTTTTTAAAGAAGTCTCATTCTCACAAAGACTGCATTTATTTGATCAAAAATACAGTAAAAGCAGCAATAGTGACATATTATTACAATTTAAAATGACTCTTTTTAATTTTAAATTTGAGATGTAATTTATTCCTGTGATGCAAAGCTGAATTTTCAGCATCATTACTCCATTCTTCAGTGTCACATGATCCTTCTGAAATCATTCTAATATGATGATTTGATGCTGACGTGTTACAAATTTATCAAATGTTTAATTTAGGTTTCCACTCCAATAGTATAAACTGATAAAGTTTAGTAGACTGATTTCAGATAATTATTGAGTCTCCAGCAAGCCTGTTTTCTCAGATCACTGAGATTCTCACCTTTCAGCCTAGATGTTGATTGGATTAACTGTAGGGGAGACTTTCTTTAATGGCTCTGGGATGGCTCTTGGAACCAGAGTTCCTGGCCACTATCAGCATTTGAATAGTTTATGCTGATTCCATTGGATTGGTAATGCCTACATTTGCATGCGTTGTTTGAATTTGTCTCCACCTCCAGAAGTCCCTCCTCTTAAAATGCCTATAATATACCATGTAAAGTTACTTTAATTTAGACTCGTGACTAGCTTGAAGACTACAGCAACGAAGAAGCTGGTGTGCTCAATAAAGAATCCTGCTTAAGATACTGCCCGAGTCTCCTGGTCTTCGCTTCTGAGTTTCTACACTTGAGAAGAGAATAAGCTTACTACAATGCTCAAGAAACATTTCTTATTATTATCAATGTTGAAAACAGTTGTGCTGCTTCATATTTTTGTGGAAAGTATAATAAGTATATAAGTAAAGTTCAAAAGAAAGGCATTTATTTGAAATATAAATCTTTTGTAAACATTATAAATGTCACTTTTTTAAATTTATGCATCCTTGCTGAATAAAAGTAACATCTTTAAAAAAAAAAACTTACTGACTCCAAACTTCTGAATGGTAATGATGTTTTTTTAGTTGCATTTATTATAAATATATTCCAATCGTAGTAATCAATTTATTTGTTATTTCATATATTGTAAAAAAACAAACAATAACCAATAATATTTTTGTAAAACATTTTAATGCATTTTCAAATACCATTATAAATGAATTAAAACAAAACTCTTAATAATCAAAAGTGAAATCTTTTGGTTGCCACCACTATTATAGTTTCAGGGCGTTCATGCAGAAAAACATACCCAGGTTGTGAAGGTCTTTCTGATCATTAAAGAGGAGGGTGACCTTCTCCATTAGTTCCCATTTCTCACAGCAGCCCTGATAGTTCACAAAGTTGCGTGCCAGAATCTCTTTCAGCTGCCGCACGCTGAGGCCTTCGATGTCCTCCACCCTGCTCAGGTCAGACAGAGAGGCTCTTCTGCTGTGCACCAGCGTCTCCTCGCTGTCTGTGGACTAAGCAACAGAATACAGTTGTCAGTCCTGTATTTGAGTCCTTAAAACAGTTATATTCACACACAGTTCATGTATTTGTGGTAGTGACAACCACATTCAATCTATGAACTCACACCCGTAAATTTGCAGGACTCGCATTTTCAGGACTCGCAACTGCTTTTTTGGGAAAACAAGTGCTGTGTGAACGGAACCGGACTGGACAACCAGTTGTTTATCACGTCATACAGTGCACTAGATCTGCTCTGCACTGCACAAACACGTATCTACTGTGTGTTGCGGGTTGTAATTTTGGTAACTTACAGTGACAGAGATATGAGCTGTGTCTGTGTGTTATCTGAAGGTCACTGTATTGCTCTCATCGATTTAGTTTTTTTCACACGACTCAAATGCTCCGCTCTCCACCCAGATATAATCTACTGTTGGTTAATGAAGATTTGACGGATGAACTCACGTCTCGATTGGACTCTTGTCATGTCAAAAGTGATAAGAGTCCAATCGAGACGCGAGTCCCGACTCCCGAAGCACATTCATAATGCAGACAGTATTCGAGACGGTACTGTAAGTTGCCGTTTGAAGTAAATGTGATTGTCAGTCCCAAAGATAAAACATGATTGCATCGCAATGAGAGGCTACTAATACATTGGGAAATACAGAGATGACATAACGGAAATAGTTGTTCACATACCTCTTCCTCATCATCTTCATCATCTTCCTCACCCTCTTCTCCATCTCCTTCTTCCTCCTCCTCCTCCTCCTCTTCATCCTCCTCCTCCTCCTCCTCCGTGAGGGGTTCAGATTCTGCAAGTGGACGGGAAGGCAGAGGAGGCGCAGGCGGCTGTGAGCGGGATTGGGCGCTGGCGCTGCCTCTGGGAGTCTGTTGAGCCAGCACCAGCTCCACCAGCTCCTCCTTCTCTCTGCACATCTGCGTGGGGGTTTGGTGCAGGTGGAGATAGTCACGGAGGTCCTTCACCTTCAACCTCATCAACTCTGCCCGCTCAAAGAAGGTGCAGTGGAGCCGCTGACAGATGTGGCACAGCCGTGGCCGGAGATCCATCTGCACCGAGCAGCGGCTGCAAAAGTTGTTCTTGCAGTCCACGCAGACATGCTAAGAAATGCAAAAAACATAATATGTTATATCTAAACAGATTTAAGCATTTTTGCTGAATTCAATCCAAAGATATCTGTGAGAACAATGGATTGAAATCAGCAAAAATGCTCAAATCTAACTCGAATTTTATGTGGCCTTTTTTTTTTGCTTTAACAGCAGAATTTGAGGGATTTGAGTAGACTTAACCTGATTTACCGTTCTTGCGGCATCAAACTGGCCTCCGCAGGCCTTGCACAAGTGTTCGGGTGGTGCTGGAAGGGGGCTGGTGCCCGAGTTTGTGTAGGCCTGGTGCCATGAGCTGCCGTTTTCTTCCACGGTGGCGGTGATGTCCACACTGAGCAAGCTATAACATAAGGTCTGCACAACCCATCCTGCACATACAACACAGGTATTACATAGAAAATATAGACATAAACAGCTATACTTCTCAGTCAAAATGTTTGTATTTGCTATTATTTTATATTTACCAATAGAAAATTGGCTGCTATATGATGAAGGACTAGGGGAAGTGACCCTATCAAACCCAACCAAACATAAACTATCAAACTCAACCCAACATAGAAACTTTAGTTTTATATGTTTAAAAAAACAAAACAAACTAATAAAAGAACTGCAGATAAAACTGGATAAATATTCATGAAACATTCTCAGTATCCAAGAACCAAGTAAACGTAAATTATACTCATTCTAGAAATTCTAACCTGTTCTTAGATATCTTAACTTATCTTAACCAAGTCTACAGTTTCTATGATGTGCTTTTTTACCTGGCTGAGCATTTCTAATAGGGTTATCAACCAGTATTAATTCTATACTATTAAATGTTTTATTAATATTTTTATTATTTTAATTTCTCCCATCTAACACATATATTTCAGCTTTATTTAAATTACCGAAAACAATAGTTTTAATAGCATTGCTATTAACGGTTTTGCTATATTGAAATGAAACAAGTGAATGTATGTCACATTGGCTTCATTTACCAAAATCAAGTATGATAAAAAAAAAGTTTAAAATAAAATAAAATAAAAAGTTAAAAGGACAGTTCATTTTGGCCCTTCTCGTTAGCCAAGGAACAAGTCATGGTAAAGTGCAAAAATACTGCGATTTCTCTATTAAACATTATTGTGATGCAGTACGACATTTGCAGGTATGCAAGAACCTAAGGAGCTGCCTACCAAGACAACTTTACTGGAATGGGCGCTTATGATGCCCAAAAATGCTGTCTAGGTAGGCAGCTCACTGGGTTATGAGATACAGCCATAGACAGTCTCTTGCAGAATATGATTAAGGTAACTGGATGCATTTGAAATCTTACCCAAAATATCCGTTGCAAAGTCCTATTACAGCCATATTATATGTGTTTAATCGGGAATGCATAAACGATAAAATACTATAAGAATGACTACGCTCTGTAGAGAAATATAGGTGAAATCGCTCTGCAGTTCTCTCGACTAACGCAAAGAAGCATGACGTCAGAACGTGTAATCACGCGAGAAAAGCCGGAGCCTGCCCAAGTGAGGGTACTCCAATGTTGCCATGTCCGGTAATTTTGATTTTGCATGAACTTTTCAGAAAGCTCTTCAAATAACAAACAGCATTATCATTGTTAAAAGCACCACAGTAAACAAAAGCAGAATATATTGAAAAATAAAAATAAAGTAATTAAATTATATAATAATTTAATAATAAATAAAAACCAAATAAATAATAAATTAAACTTAATGACTTCCATTAATATATATTGCAAGTAATTTATAAAGTCGCCACAAAACTGAAATATTTTTCATGAACTACAATCTCAACTACAATCACAATCTCGATTGTGGAGCCTTCTATCTGTGTATTTGTCAGACCAGGGTGATTTTACTCTATGATTTTACTAGCGAGATCTGGCAACAAAGTTGTTTTTTTTCTCCCCATTTTTTTCTATGTACCGGTAGTTTAGTGGTCTATACTGCCATCAACTGGGCTGATACTACAATGTTAGACATAATGTATATTTATAAAAAATAAAAAAATAAGACAAAATATAAAATAAAAACAGACAATGGCATGGATAAATATATATATAGTAATAGTATATATTATATTATATGAGTAATAATAGATAATATAGAGAACACTATCAACAGATCTCGATCATCTCATCAATAACATTATATTTATGATCATAACATTCAGATTACATTCAGAATAATATATAATAATAATTAATACAGCTATAATACATTCAGCTATATATACTACTAAATATATATCCATACCACTGTATATCTATCTATCTATCTATCTATCTATCTATCTATCTATCTATCTATCTATCTATCTATCGATATATAGATAGATATATATACAATGGCATGGATATATATTTAGTAGTATATATAGCCTACTATATACTATAATATTATATGAATAATAAATCATATATTATAGAGAACACTAATCCTATTTGTCAGCCAATCTCATCAGGGCCAATGCAACCTACTTGCTTTTTCAATCACTTAACTTCATAATGGATCAAAGGATTTATGAATAATCTGAAGCAGCTATAGGTCATGTACTGTAGTGTACACTGCCATACAGCAAAACTACTGGGAAATAAAATGCTCCTTTTATCCCCCCCCTTTTTTCTTTCTGCGCCACAAGAGTGCGCTGTTTACCAAACTTTGAGTAGCACATCTCGTACTGTAGGTCCAGAGATCCAGAGCTGTTTACTGACCAAACAACCACTAGACTAATCCAGAGAGGTCAGTGGATCAGAGGTGAAGCCCTCGGTCATGGCTCTTCAGCAGAGCTGCTGGTTCGGACTAGCTCGTTAATCAGTTTACCTCCAAATCCTATCTGAGGCGACTGTTGGGTGTAACAAGTGGATTGTGTCCGACACATACAAGACTGTGCGCTTAAAGGTTCCATATTGTACAACTTTCTGAAGTTTTATTTTAGGTTTTGATGTCCTTAAGAATATGCAGTATAAGTACCAAAAACCATCTCAATATATATTTTACAGCTCCTTTTCTCAGGAGCTCTGCCAATAACAGGTCAATTTTGGCCTGTCCACTACAATATAGTCATGATGAGCATCTCTTCTAATTGGCCTGTTGTTTTCTGAGTGACCCACCATTGGTGGGAGTGGTGACTGAAGGCGGGGACTGAGTAGTTGTGACATCACAAATATACGGAAGTCACAACAGCTTGTGAAAAGCCATAGCTACTTTGTGCATTTGTCTGTGGATCGATTGTTTTGAAATTTATATGGTAGTTTCATAGCGCCTAGACCTCTGTTATCATGAAAAAAGCCAGGAAATTTCAGTTTTGACAATTAGCAACAACCTTAAATATTCTAAACAAAAGCCATTTGTCGAAACCATTTATGTCCTTTTGATTTGAAACCAAACTATCATCATGACTAATATCGGCAATATGAATACCAGTACCGGTCTCTCAAATTAATTAAAGGGGCACTCAGTATGATTTTTTTTTCCACGTTCCATTGACTGTTATAGCGGTCACCTACTTATATTGACAAGATGAATTTATTCACCAAGTGAAGATGAGACGAAAAACAGGGGAGTTATGTAGACAATGTGAGACATATTCTGCTGGTCATGTGATCTCAGCTGCATATGGCAGCTCCCATGAGTGCTTCTTCAAATGATCCTTTTTTTTTATATATATTTTTTTATATTCAACAATGAAACACAACAGCAAAAATAATAATTTTAAATAAATAATAATAATGATATATATATATACATAAAATCGTCAAATCTATTTTAGAAAGCGATGAATTCATTTTAAAATGAAGACAACATACTGAATTTAAGAAGTGAGTTTTATTAAATCACAAACATACTGTTCAAGAATTCACACAGGATTTGTACCGGTCCCAAACCAATGGGACATTACATGAATTCAGTGAATGAAATATGTTTCATTTAAAATTCATAAGTCTCCAAAACAACCACAAACTCCACGAAAAAAAAAAAAAAAAACATCTGAACTCAGCCTCCAAAAAATCTTTCTCAAGAGTTACAAACAAAATAAAATAAAATAAAGATCTGAGAGCAGAATAATACTGGAATTGTAGTAAATGCTCTTTTGGCAGTCAGTATTTGGTACAGCTCGCCCTGCTTTTTTCCCAAACCCACAAAATACCTTATTTTCTGTTCCCCTCACAGTACTCCATATGTAGGGATATAGGACTGAATTAAGCTGTGACTCGAAATGTACCTCGCTTTCTAACTTTCTATATAAAATCAATTATATATCGTATGTGTCTCGTTAAACTATAAAACTCTGATTCCATCTGCTGAAATAACACTAGTGCTGTCCTCCTGAAACATTATTTCAATCTACATTTAGGCACTAATACATAATAGAATAGCTACGTAAAAAAAAAAAAAAAAAAAGAATTCCCCAAAATCAATTCACAACAACAGGTCTATTTACAAAAACTGTATAATATTAGATATGTGTGACCAAAACAGTGGGTGGGCGCAGAACATCATCATTCCTCTCAAACACCTGATCTTTTCTAAATATTGACCTGATTTAAGAGTGATGAATTAGAAGTGAATTAGAAAAATGATTCTGCATATTCCAATTAACTGCTACAGCATTTAGTGATTGAAAACTGCATTATTGTCACTGTCTACAAATGAAGGCACTTAAGAGGAATGATTTATGATCCTTTTCAAAAGTTAGCTGAATATTTCTGAGCATTTGGCAGGATAAAAAATAAAGGTTTTACTCATTAAATATTAGCAAAAGCATTCAGTTTCAGCTGATTGTACTCTTTAACATAATTTAGATCAAAATGATGTGTGAATAGTCCAAATATATCCATAATCATTGCTACGAAAGAAAAGTTGAGTTTACATGGTTCCAGGCTTTTTGTTTTAATAATGTATTTAATAAGGCAGATCCCCTCTCTACCATGACCAATTTGTTTTTTTGTTTTTTTCATGGAAAGAGTGTCATATTTGCCTCATTCAAAGTTTCGTTAAACCAAAAACTTCTTATGCAGTGTAGCTCACAGTGGATCTATATACAACCAGTTAGTCAACATACAAACCCTGTTATGTTAAAAAGTAACATTGAGAGCATTTCTCACTCAAATAAGAAAAAGAAAAATCAAAGAAAGAGAGAGAGAAGAAAGAAAGAATAATAAAAAAATAATAAAACCTAGACAGTATATTCACTATATACAAAATAAACAGCTAGCATAGAAGGACACTTAAAATGAAGAATACGCAGCACTGGTCTTTCAAAATATTCTCCAGCTTTTTGCTGGTGTTTTTCCAAAGATACTTACTGTCTAATAAGACTATCTACAAACATGAACATGGAACGTCCTTTCACTATTAACATGAAACCCCAGCAGTATAGTAAGTACATAAGACCTTTGATTGAAGCCGGTGTCGCTGGATATGCCGTTGAAAGGATTTGAAACAAAATGAAACATCCACAACGTCAAGTGGTCTGGTACATTATTTGCATGTTCAATTCCTAAAACCAAGGATGTGAAGTGGGTGGGAATGGTTTCTCTCACCCCCAAATTAGTCACACAAAAAAAGAGGAAAAAAAAGAAGAAAAAAAAACTAGCTTCTGTTAGTATTTTACAAATAATTAAAAAAAGTAAAACATTTTTCCTATAGGCATTTTAAAATATATTCCATCAAAAATAGTCTGACAAATTTAGCTAGTACAAAACAAATGTTTTTAAAAAATGACAAAAGATTTCAAGGAAACCGGTTTCTTGCTGTATATCGCGTTCTGACAAAATTTTACAACAGGCATCATTTTTGTGAGTTGTAAAAAGGGGCTGTAAAAGTTGAATTAAAGAAACAATAAAAATCTAGTGTCTTTAAACAGTGATCAGACATGATTATTTGTCACCTTTGGCAAATACAAATTGTGTCGTTGCAGACGTGCCAAAAAGCAAGGCACGTGCCATGGCAGCTCCAACATCTGTGTCCACATTTGGGGATTTGTGTCTGCGAGGTATAATAGTGCCAATAACTTTAAATGTAATTCCTCCATCACCCATCTTCCTCCACTCAGATGACAAATGAGGATTTGTGTCGGAAATCCCCCTGAAATAGAGAAGATTGAGTAAAGGAGGTTTAACGGATTCCTTGAATTTCCACAGAATTTCTTAAGCTCTTGGAAGCCTTGACTAAAAAATAAAATCTCTTTATTTCCACCTACCTCATCCTCTGTTCTGACATAGTCCACTCCATCTCCTTTTGCTGGGGCTTTGTAACTAAGAGAACCACACACACAAAAAAAAAACATTAAGCAGTCTGTCACCACTATATCATATTAGTATTTATTAAAACTACATTTATTTCATATATCTGAACAAGCTAGGGACATTCAGGAGCTTCTTTGGTGACGAAATGGGAAAAAGCTATGAAACGGTGAGTCAAAACTGCTCTGGGACCGAGTGTGACTCAGACGGAAGTCGCTGTCAAAGTCGTGCGCTTACTTGTTTCCCGTCTGCTTCTGGCTGGTGAAGTAGCCTCGTTTATAGGCACAGAAGATGCCCACTGTTATACACAGAAGGACTGTCACCACAACCACTACTCCCAGGATAATTCCAGCAATGTTGATATCATCTAGAAAGAAAAGGCATAGTGTGAGATCATGGATTTGAGCGGTGTCCTTTCGCATGTGAAAAGGCAATATGTATACGTACAAACTTCCATCAACTGCGGTCCACATTCAGAGAACCCAGCCTCGTTCCTGGCTCTGCAGTAGTACTCTCCCGCATCCTCCTTCCTGACCGCACTGAATTTCTGAAGACCATAAATTACAGTCAATTACTGTAAGTTGACAAATAATTTTGCATAATGACCTACAGAGCTGTTCAAAAGTTTAAGGCCAGTAAGATTTCTTTTTTCTTTTTTTTTTAAAGAAATGTCTTTTATTCTGTTAGAACACATTGAATTGATCACAAGTGACCTTTCTATTCATCAAACGATCCTGAAAAAATTATAATAATTAAGCAGCACAGCTGTTTTCAACATTGAAGAAATGTTTCCTGAGCACCAAATCATGATTTCTGTGATGTTGTGACGTTCGTCTGTTATAGGACAAATTAGTTTTAATAAACGAGCAGACACTAATTAGTTACTTGCTCTACGTTTATTTTAAATGAACAGCAAGACAACTAGCAGTGAATGTGCTTTCAATTAAATGAATCACACACAGTAAACAAATCCTAAAAAAAAACAAAAAAACAGGGCTATTCTGGTGGGTGCGGTGATGACGCGTTCATGTAACATGTAAGGGTGGCGCTGCCAATAAAGCACCTAAAATCTGTCACAAAGAACCGGCAAAAGTAATAATTATGAATATGTAAAATATAGCAAGGAGATATTTTAATTGTTTAATAATAAACAAGTGTTTTCTTTGTCAGTGTCGGCTGCAAAGATGAAGTTGACGATGCTGACTCGCGATTTTCGCAGTAGTCAATGCGCCAGAGAGAAAAGCACATTTCATACGGATTACATAAGCAAAGAGCAGTCTGTGTTTTCTTTTGTTTTGAATTGTTCTGTTTAAAAAGTAGACATGTCTGTGAGGCAAGTACGCTTATACCGAAATTAAGTTTCGGTTCATTTATTAGACGAGCTCCAGCTCACGCGATTTTTCACGCGGTTCACGTGATTATCTATCGTCTGCTATATTTACTTCTTATTCATTAAATCCAGGCAATTGGTTGATGAAACATTGATTAAAATTAAGATACAATTAATACAAAACAAAATTCACTTAAAAGAAAGGTTTTGTGCTTTCTGTTTGATGTCTCTGTGAAAGTTTTAATAATAAAAGAAAAATAAAATAAAATGAATATTTTATGTTCTGTGGAGACTAGAGTTACTCATAATTTGTATTCTAAATTACGTAACGCCAGTACATGTATTCTGTTACTCCCCAACACTGATATTAGTATATACCCTTATCTGCAAGATATTTTAATAACACGGTTTTGGCGGAGTTTTAATGACGGTGTTCAACTATAACCGTCGGTCTCACGGTTATATAATAATCGTCACACCCCATATTAAATGGTTTGAATATTTGGTTTCGTTTTCGACTCTTGCATTAATTAAAGTGTTATTTTCATCACCTAAAATAAGGTGCCAAAAACTGATTAAACTGAATTAATATGACTATGAAATATTGACAAAATTTAAGGATCCTCTCATCAAAAGACAAAAACTAGACAAAAACATAAAAATCTGTGTGAAACTTGGAAGCATCTTTCTGATTGTGGTGCGATGTTATAATAGAGGTGTCAAACGAGGTTCTGGCAGATCTTAAAAGACCAAGCCGGGCCTTCAGACGTTGCCTCCTTAGGGGGAAGAGGCTGTGCTGCAGTGCAGGTCAAACTTTATAAAAGTGGTGTGAAGGTTGTCGAGGGTACAGAGTACAAATGGTGGAGAATGGCACTCTGGAATGTGCAAATGAGGGCAGCAGATTCCCATCATGGCTGAGTCCCTCACACATCAACTGGCTCCCCAAAAATATCCCTACGCCTACCCCATTGCCTCTTTTTCCAAACTCACCAGAGTGCCCATCTCTCCGTTCAGGGTGTAAGTGGAGTTTAAGAACTTTGGGCTGGTCTTGGGGTCTTCTGGGATTTCCTCCTTGTTACGGAACCACTGGTACTGGGACTTCGGGTAGCCCTCATCCTCCACACAGTGCAGTTCTGCTGGTTTGCCCACCGGGACGGACTTGGGTACTGAGCATCTGGGCACGACGGGCTTCACTGCATGGCACACAAGAGAATCATCTTAACGTAATTGCACAGACAATAGCATCCTCACACACATGCACCATAGTGACTCTGACTGCAAGCATCCTGGCTAACTGAACATGCTGCTCTTTCCCCTTTTAGATCCCTGATTAAACTCAGATGCAGTTTCAGAGGTTTCCTCATATAGCCCTGGACACGCCCTGTAGGGTTTGAGCAAGCATCCTCAAATGTGCGCCAAGGGTGGGTGCGTTGGCTCGCAGCTCCATCTCATGTTACATCGTAGCAGTTGGGAAGTACTAACAATGTCTACAACAGATTCAAAATTCCTCCAAAAAAATACCCATTTCAACACAAGGCACAGTACTGTGGGGCTGTCAGACAATAATCAATAGATGTAGAATAATTTGAGTGGAACCGCTCACCTCTTACAACGAGTGATATCAAAATCTCATCGAAGGATTTTTGGTCACTGGGGGCAGTGACTTCACAGCGGTAATCAGCAGTGTCAGATCTTGTTGCGTTGAGAATGACTAAGGTCGCAGGTTCTCGAATTTTCGCTCTCTTTTCCAGGTCACCTGGAGAAAATGAAAACGAGAGAAGGAACACAGTCAGTTGAAATAGGTGGACTGAAAGCTGTTCCCCTACATGCAATGTGATGTAAATCATACTCCAAGCCCAAATGCTTACTAAATACTGATGGAATGTGAGGCAATGCGTTTCAATTCATTGACATTGGTTAACGTATTTCATGAGTTTCAATTTGATAACATTTACAGTAACATTTGGTACAATACAACTTGAACTAACAATGAACAATACCTTTACAGCATTTGTTAATCTAGCTTAATGTTAATTTATTATAATAATAATAATAGAACATCAATGATATATAATAATATAACTACTCTATTATTCATTGTTAATTGGTGTTTGTTTAGAATATTTTACCAGATGTTAATTTATATCATTTGAAGTGTTGTATTAATTTACGTAGAAATAAACCTATATTTATAAATGCTGCATTGTTCAAGTAAGCTGTTATTGTTAACTGTATTATTGCTAAATGGAATTTTATTATAAAATTATTTTCCAAATTGTTACCATATTTTTTACAACATTAATCTGGGTGAATGTTTATGTATAAATATATAATTGTTTATTTTTCATTCATATTTATTTATAGTACTTTAATTTATATTTCATTGAATTGTAATGGCACACACTTATGTTTAAAAATTTGGAATTCTTTTTTTGGAAAGAAAGTAAAGCATTTATTCTTCAAGCACAGATTAAATTGATCACTGACATTAAAGACATTTATCATCTTTTCTATTTTGAAGTTCAAAAATCCTGAATCACAGTATCCACAAAAATATTAAGCAGCACAACTGTTTTCAACATTGATAATAATAATAAATGTTTCTTGACCATCAAATCAGCATATTAGAATGATTTCTAAAGGATCATGTGACACTAAAGAGTATTGATGCTGAAAATTCATATTTCCCAATCACAAGAATAAATTACATTAAAAAAAAAAATTTAATCATATTTCACAATATTGCTGTTTTTCCTGTTTTAATTTGATCAAATAAATGTCTCAGAGACTTCTTTCAAAAAGAAAAGAAAATCTTATCAACCCCAAATTTTTGAATGGTACTGTATGTAGAATTAACAAATGATACGTTTACTGTTATTTAATGTTAACTATTGCATTAGCTAACCTTATTGTAAAATATTATGCATCAATGTGTTGTATGGCACAGTGTTCAGAAGAGTGTTGTATAGTTTACCTGCGATTTCCTTTTCAAAATATACATAACTGGGCTCTCCATTCTTAATCTTCTTCCATTCTATTCTGGGATTAGAAGTGGTGATCGACTCTATCATGCAGGACAGCTCGATTGCTGCATGGGAAGACAAAACGAGAGAGCTTGTGAGCAGTTCAGATGCTGAGTTTAATGTTAGAATCCGCAGCTAAAGACCGCTGGAGAGTAAAGTACTCGGCCTTACATTCAAACTCATTGACCCATGGTTTTTCATTCGTCGTCTTGAGGATGACTGCCAAGGTGCTGATGTAGCCTGCAACGAGAAGATGGAGACAAACATCAGTTTAATGTTGAATTAACAACTTGAACATCGCCCGCTGACATTTCAGGGGCGTTGTTGCGACCTAAACTACATGCGATATTGGTACTGCTCAACTCTTTTAAAGATTCATGAAACTCAATTAACAGTCGTCCCCCTCCAGCCTGACAGCACACATTCCTCGCATCCCTGTGAGCTGTGAAAGGATATGTTACCAGCCACTTTTAGTTTCACTCTCACAACAAACATCACTGATGTAAAAGCGTCCCACCACAGATAATTGTGGAGGCTGACTGGCAGTCTCCGTTCTGTGTTATGAATAACAGCTGACTGCTTTAAAGTGAAGGCCAAAGGGGCTCACTAAGTTCACGTAGTCACTAATAAACATGTTAAATCAAAAAGGTCAAGTTTGAAGTCCGTACTATTTTTAGAAGCGTGTCTCTCTTCGTTTTTGTCCAACATCAAGAAAATTTATTTAAATGAATCTAGTAATGCTGTTCAGTCGGTAGGTTCACAGAGGAAGAAAAACATTTGCTCTATTTGCATATAACACGACCTATAAACCTCGACACTTTCTCTTACCACTTTAAAAGCTTACAGGTTAACTCCCTATGAAAAGCTGGTCGGTTAAAAGCATTGGGTTTACCATGGATAAGCAATTGATCACCATCCATAAGCAACCACTGTATGTCTGTGATAATTTTGTCATAATCTTCCATACAAATATTTTAAAAACATTTTTCCTGATTCCATATATTTAGGGCACTGAAGTTTTAATGGCCATCAATTGCTAGGGATAATTTTTATGAATCTTTGATGATTGTATTTTGGGCCAAGGCTCTTGAGGATTCATCCATCTAACACAGAACTAGTAATACAACACACATGGCTGCAAATCCGAGAGAGAAACCGCATCAGAGTACAGTAACAAAAATTGTTACTGTGAGAAATATTGGTGTTGTTTCTAAGAAAATAAAAAACGTATTAACAGACTCCTTTTGTTCCCGAATACCATTATTAATTTATACAACTTAACTGTTCTGAATATGCATTTTTGTGAACTCTTTGTCATGTTAGCAACCAGGGAGTAAATAGACTTATTTAATTTTTAACAAATCCAAAATCTCTGTGACGATTCTCGGTTTATTTAGAATGGGACCTCTACTCACATAGTGCAGAAAACACCCTAGTAGGATCCAGTGTTATTTTAGTATTACTTACTATAATAGTATTTTTCCTATTTTAAATCGTTTTATTTGTATATTTTGTGTATTGTGTAAATTTTACATTTATACTCTACACATTTGTTTTCATTTTAATAGTAGTAATTGTAGTATGTACTTTTATCTTTCTTTTTAAATGTTTCTATTTAGCTCCAATTTATTTTATATCAGATTCAGTTTTATATTTTATTATATTTAATTTTTTTATTTTGTCATTTTAATTAATATTTTATATTTGATTACGGAACATTTTGATTAGTTTCAGTTAACAATAACAACACTGGATCTGGTGAAACAGCACAAGGACGCACACAAAGCTTCCCTGACTAGATTTCTGAATAATGTGCACACATTTTTGTTGCATGTGACCATTCATGGCTCACAGCATGGGGCCTTCCATAAACCAATGAGCTGAAGTACTGCTATTTATCTGTGCACACATCAGGTGGATTTCAACAAACGTTTAAATATTACAAAAATGTCTTTTACAATTTTACTTTCATAATAGTCAGATCAATTAAGCATGATTAAATTAGTGTAAGTAATACTTTTTAATGCAGAAGTTTTAGGAAGAGGTGCCGATCAATGCAATGACATGGGAAAGGATGCAGGATGTGCCCAAAAAAACCCACACATAGCTCACACACAAACACATCCACAGGTTTACATCCTCTTTTACAATCACATTCAGCCAGATGGAGGACACAAAAGACATTGTCCACTCTGTGACTAGACGTCCAGGAAGCGGTGATGGCGTCTCTCGTCTACTTTTCCCTGCCACATCCTGTCCTCTTATGTCATTAAATAGGAGGCTGGTGCTCAGCAGCACTACCAAAAGCGTAGCTTAGTGTCAGTAATGTTGCCTCAGTACACCTCACCCAATGATGTAGGGTCTGTCCTGTCGGGTGAAGTGTCAGTGCTTTGATGCCATTTGAGGGATAATTGAACCCTCAAACAAGGCAGGTGCTCTATGACCTACATATCCTGACCTCTCTCTTCCTGTTAGGAGAGCACAGCTGGATGAGATATGACAATCCTAGCCGAGCTTTAATCTCCCACTTCTTCCTTTAGAGGCATAACTGTTGGTTCTCTTCAGTAATCTTAATGTAATGCCTGGGTAAAATCCTGGGCATTACAGAACTGAATAATATAATAGAGAAACAAAGAGAGAGAGAGAGAGAGAGAGAGCTTTACTGACTTAGCCAAATTTCAATATCTACATAAAGCATTTATGTGATGTAATACTCAATCAACAGAATTTGTGGCGTAATGTTGGTTGCCACATTTTTTGTAAAGGGGCATATTTACAGTGAGGCACAAACGAAGTGGAAGATATGATGATTGTTTGATGAACAAAGTTCAAAAGATCAGTAGGCTATTTGTTTGAAATTGATTTTTTTTTGTAAGATTATAAATGTCTTTACTGTCACTTTTGATCAATTTAATGCATTCTTGTTGAATAAAAGTATTAGGCTACTTTACTTCAAGAAAAATATATCTCACTGACCCCAAACTTTTGAATGATAGTGTAAGTTAGGGCTGTCACTTTTTATTCGATATTCGAATATGCATTCGAACATGACGTGAAATATCCGTATTCGAACTATAAATAAACTATCCGGTTTTTAAAGTGCCATGTTTAGCGCATTTTTTTTACAGCCTATGATTAGACCGTTTGTTTTTTTATTTTATTGTTTGCCATCTCATCCAGGAGCGGGCGCGCTAAACGTATTGTAGCGTCGGCCCATGACCAAATCAAGCGAATAATTGCCAATAGTCCCCCCGTTTTGAAAATGGAAGATAACGCACAGAACGGCCAGCCTGAGCGGACAATTACGACCCCAGCTCATCTAAAAAGTAGTGTCTGGAAATATTTTGGGTTCTACACCGTAGATACCACTTCTCTCAACATTGACGCGCAAATACCTGTGTGTGCGCGCGTGCTCCGAGCTCGTTCTCCACCGCGGGGAACATCAATTTATCAAGTTGATAAATTGAAGTTTCTAGCAAACAATATTAAGAAATGAATTAGGCTAGGCTATAGGCCTTACTCCTGCTGCTGTTTAAGCTGTCACGTTATTGTTTGTGCCGTCTGTTCCGATTCAGTTTTTTTTTCCATGTAGCCTAATTTTGTGATTGGCTTGCATAGTGCCACTTCATAAAGATTAAGTTGATAACCTGCTGTTTAAAACATTAAGTCAAAGATTTTTTTTCAGACAGGCCTGAGTCCTGTTTATGACCTTCAGACTGTTAATAAATTTGTGATTGAATCTCCGTTACGGTGTTTTTCTTTTTTTTTTTTTTTTGGTGGGGGGGGCGGGGCTCGTAGAAATTCGAATATATTCGAATACATTGCATGATATTTGATAACCGTTCGAATTAGATTTTTCTCAAAAGTGACAGCCCTAGTGTAAGTACTTTTATAAAATTATAAGCTTAGCATTACTGCTCTTAAATCAGCCCCATTCACTTCTGAGTGTCTCACCTCAAACTCGATATTTGCCTTTCTTTTTTTTTTTAACGAGGAACAAGTCCCAACTTATTGTTTGAGGTAATCAGCATTACGTATTTGTATTTAAAACTGCACGAATGGACCACCTTGGAACTGAACTCAGAAAAGTGCACGACGGTGAGGTCGCCCTATTCGAGGAGGCCATTTTCTAATCCTGTCTTCAACACCTAACTCAGCATGACGGCTTATGGAGAAACATTACACCACAGAGAATGAGTTATACAGCCAGAATCATGGGGCTGTTTGGACAGCCTCCACAGTGCAAGGTTTAAAAACCCACCACACCCTGCATCGTGATCTGTGACCAGTGTGCAGAAGAGCCCAAACACATTCTGCTCCGACGCAGCCTGTCAGAGAGCATTCAACGCATTCGGTTCACTCAGCAATGCATGAAGTGGATAATATTCCTTGTTATTTTTAAACTGCAGCATTGATTCATTTCGCTAGGGGGGAGGAGGCTGGGAGGTTGTTCACTGGCTAAGAAAGAGATGCCCACAAAGCCATTCATTACACATCCCGCGTCTACTTCACTGGGATTGGATTGGGTGTGTCCCATAGCTCCCTATAAGCTGATCGTATCCAACTGGAATAGATTCAGAAGCTCAGAGTGATTTCACATCATAGATGGTCACACTCGGGCTCTGCCCCCGCAGCTTTAAAACGATCTGCATGTTTGTAGCCCTGAACAATTCATGATGATGTGCAAGAGGTCAGAAATCCTCCTCACATGGAGCACTGTACAGCAATATTCCCAGTGTGACTTCGCTGAGGAGTGTATTTCGTACACTACACCCTTCGAGCCTGTACGAACACTTGTGTAGACTCACGAGGGCAAACATTTCTGAACCATTGAGAAATAACAAAGGAGACCACGTGTTTTAAAATCACATTTTGTCTCATGGGCATTTTGACATCTGTTTTTGTTTGATGCCGATGGGAGGAATACAAGCTCTCTTGTGAAATCTAGTGGGCTATCTACCGCCTACATAGACAGCTGCCTTCTAAGGGAGCATCTTAACCTCATAGTGAGTGATGTGGAGCACTTTAATTAGGCAATAACTCGATTTTTAAAACAGTAATTATTGTATAATAATATTCATTATTACATTTCTCTCGCTTCGTCTGCGATTTTTGATTTTGTTTTTCACTGAGCCTGTTGCAGTGCATTATGGGGTGGCATTTTTTTATAAAAGGAAACAAATGGTGCACAAATCAAGGTATCAAAAGTAGGATAATTAAGTTAGTAATTAAGCAAATTAATTCATTTATCACAAAAACATGCCACAACTGCCACATCAGGGGAACTGAAATAATAATATCCAGCTAAAATGACTAAAATGGCACATTTTGGACATTTTATTTTAAATTTCATCCAGAAATATATTGTTTTAATTTTTTATTTAATTTAATGCAAAATCCCATAATATTAACCACTTGCAGTACATTTGACATTGTAAAATGTCACAATATTGACAATATTAAGCTCACAATATTTCCTCAATATATAGCTCATAAACACAGTTATGGATCAGTTATTTATTATCTCAAATAAATAAATAAATAATAAAAAGTTTTTTATAAACAAAGATGCAAGTCACTAGCAAAGAAATACCAGCCACTTCCCTCCAACCAAAAATATGAATGCCCATACTAATGGATGTATTATACTCTAATGTGCATTAAAAAAAAATCCCAAAATGCATTTTTGTTGAGTTTAAGGCTTCTTGTGAAGCCAGTCGCCTCAGTACTTGGCATGGCTGTGTTAAACCCCCCTCTACAAATAATCTCTGCGTAGGACATCCCACCTGCTACAGGGAAAGTAGCTTATAGCTGACCTCTCAGAACTCATGAAAACAACGGAATCAACAAAAGTGTAGAGGTTTAAGCTTTGAGTCAGTAATGGTGTTGTTTTTACAGCTGTGGACGGCTCTTACTCTCTTGACGCTGCCCAAATGGATGATGTCAACGGTCTACAGTTTTATCTTCTTTAAACATATTTACACATTTAGGTCTGCCATAGGTTTATTTGCATGAGTCTTACAAGTCAGATAGGTTCAGTAAAGACTCTTTTGCATAAGCACAGAAGATTACGAAGAGAAAATGCATGCTTATAGAGGTCTAAAGTCGAATATTCATTCGCTTAGTCTAAAAAGTCCCAAGTGGCTGGAGAAATGAAAAAAATATCGTTTTGTTCTTCCCTCAGACTCATCTGTTTCATCCAATCTCAACTGATGATGTCTAATAATGAAAACTGAGAGGAAGGTATCTCAGGGAGCTAGACCCACTCATTATATTGGCTGTATATTTATTTTGTTCATTTACATGTCACCCTTATGTTGGATATATCTGTATGCTCTGATTCTTATTCAGTTGAGGAAAATTATTCTGTTATGTAACAAAGTCCCATTACTCTAAATGTTAAGAACTGCTAGATGAGTAGATTTCTTTCATGGAAGAAATTAGTTTCTTTCTTGTTCCACCAAGACTAAAAATAGTAGCATTCAGCAAAGATAAGGCAATCTCCAAAACAAAAATACCTCTGATATTCCTTCAGCTGCTGAGCAAATGTCACTAGGCGTCGCTTCAAAGTGCAAGTGTAGAACAAGCAGGCATTCCTCCTGAAGTGCACCTCTAACTAAAACACAACACTGACTTGCTATGGTCGACAATAGGAGGAATGTTCATTGTCTTGGTGAAGACGTGCTTTTTAAAATCTATAGCTATAGGACACATTGATGTGTTCAAAAACAAGCAGACAAGCAAAGGGATGAAACAGAATGCAGGGAATTGAGACAGACAAGTTTGACTATTTATAACTTGACACAGCGTCTCAAAAACGCACCACCTTGAGACGCTCAGAAAACGGCCAGTGTTAGACGGCATGCAACAGCTAAAGACGTCTACATATATCCTATGTGATATATCCCCAAAATAAGCACAAAAATTAAATATATATATATATATATATATATATATACATACACACATTATAATTTATTATACTATATTACACTTATAATAATTAAATTACACAAAAATAAAAAATGATCCAAATTAAAGAATTGAAAGATTTCATTTAGAAATAGATAATATTCATTTTAGAAATGAAAGATGGAGAGTATCCTGTAGTATTTTATTTATTTAGATTAAGTAAATCCAGGTAAACGAGGTTGCACAGGATCACATGCAACAGGGTTCATTTGCATTATTCCAAATTCAGTGCTCTGTGCCAGTTCACATTTAGCCAGAGGCCCTGCTCTTTGCATTTGTAATTTTTGCATTCACATGTGGATGCTATAGGCTCTCTTAGAGGTATTTGAGGGCTAGACCGCAGCCGAGCTCTGCTCTGATCTAGCCAGGTCAAAGACTAAGCTTGAGTTGAGCCAGTGAGAGAGGGGCAGCGGTGTCACAGAATGCCTGCGTACATGTCACTTTGCGTCAGCATTAGTTAAATGCAGGAGGCCCCTTTTCCTTTTGTCCTCCAGCCGACTAGAGTTCACGGGACCGGTGGGCTCAGCGAGAATGCATATCTCCCATTCCACATCTCTGTCCTGTATCCCTTTCTGCATAGAGACAGGTTTCAAATGAGGTGAGATTTTCACAGTCAGCTGTGATTTAGTGATGGAATATGAAAATAGCTGATTATGGCTTTATTTGATTGCATTTGGAAATACTATATTTTGGCACCAAAAAGCAGTACAGGGAAAAAAAATTCACAGATATGCCTATATCATATTAGGAATACTTTTCACCCCACATTCCAGTCACATGAAATAAATGGGCTTGATTAGATCGCCTTCTTTTTTCCCCCAATAAAAATAGACCTCTTGTTTAGTGTCACACATCACATGGTTGAAGTCCACATGAACGCCAATCGAAACCTTTGTTTAGTGACACAGTTTCAGGCAGTGGGAGTGAATGAATACTAAATTAATCGGGACAGGGCCTGATGGCTACTGAGGCAGAACAAAAGCATTCCAGATAGCAACAGTACAAAGGCGGATTACTTTTTAGCACCCCAATTTCAGGAAATTAATATAAGTATTTGATCAAATATAACAGATAACTGAATTGAATATTTTATCTAATATAAAAGTGTGGTACATCCAAAAATATTTATAAAATAAAATATTTTAAATGAAAAAAATATATTTTTTAAAAATAAAGAAAATAAAAATAAAAATAATATATATAGGCCTATATATATAAATTTAAAAATAAAAATTATTTTATTTATTAATAAATATTCATGATGATAAAAAAAAAAACATTTTAAAATAAAAAAAGCTATGGACTGGCACCCTGGCAATCCATTAGGCCTGTAGCGGCGCGTCGATGACGTTGAAATTTCGTCGACGTCATATTTTTTCGTCGACACTTCTTTATTTATTTATTTATTTATTTAATTTTTCACCGTTCCCGGAGGTACAGCTCGCCACCATAGACAGTAAAGAGAGGAATGGCGGAAGGCAGTGACCGTGCTCGGGAGATTTTTCAGCCTTTTAAGAGGACTAAATCTGACTGGTCATATTTTGTTTTTTACAAAAGTCCTGAGGGAAACTTAATCGAGGATGGTCTCCCTGTCAGCAGAACATGCTCAAAAACAGTCGCTGCAATAGAAACACTCAAATCTGCCGATCGTCTTGAGTGACCATCACCCACTGTTGTTGTATAGCAGCGAACGCAAGGCAAGTTAACTTTAAACTCAATACCAAAACTACGTCTGGGAAATAATTGGGCACAAAATGTTATTTTGAGTTGAAATAACGTTATTTTATCTCACTCACTTGATATAAACATGAAGCTTCCGCGAAGAAAAGTTTGCAGCAAGTGGATTTGAGCCAAAGACGAATGAACACGTTCAAACAAGACGATTAAGAGTGACATTTTAGAGATAATAATGTATATATTTATTGTAACTTACACTTATTATACCGATTTTTTTTTACCACATAATTACGGGGACATATTGAATTGAGATTAATGTTTTAAATCTTACCTGTTAAATCCATTTTGTACAGCATTCAAAACTCGTCCAGATAAGATGATCACAACAATATGATCAAACTCCGGAAACAATAAATCATCTCTGATTCTGATTTAATTGCAACCGCACATAGGACAAGTGGTTTGAAGAATGGATCGATGAAAATGGAAAAATAGATGGGTAAAAAAAAAAAAAACTATACTAAATATTTTATGTATGTGCTCTCTAAGATCCCAAACATAAGTAATGTAACATATTTTTTAATAAAACATTTTAAAAATATTTTTGATTTTGGCTTATTTATTTACTTTATTTTGTTTATAAAAAGTTTACATATGAAAAGCCTTGAAAAATCAACCTGATATTTAGAACATGAGGGTTAGAACCGCATCCATAGAACATGAGGGTTAAAATCAACACTATCTCACGACCAATTCGTACGAGTGAGTAAAATGTGACTGACGTGACATCACCTAACCTCTCCCAATGCAGGTTAGTGATTCTTCAAAGGGCAGTTGTAGGTAGCAAGACCATGAGTTATTTTCCACAGGGGTGAGAACAGGTTACTGTTGGAGAAGCCTTTGCTATTTATAGCAGCTGTCAACAGCAGGCAGAGACTGTGCGACATGCTAATTGGTTGCATTTGCAGGTAAGTCAGAGCTGTGCTTCTCTTCCTGTCCCATCTGTGGGCATCTGGGAGCACTGACCACCCCACGACAAGATCTACTGGAGGCTTATTTTTCAAGCTTGTGGCTGTGAGATGCTTTCCACTGAAACTGATCATCAGAGATCTGCAATGCATTTGTATACACGCACATAAAATTTAGGGTTTGTTGGTTATCTCCTCCGCCAGCGATAAAAGGCCCTAATTTAGCTCACCAAATTAGGGCCTTTTATCGCTGGCGGAGGAGATAAGCATAGCCTAAATATTATGTGCGTGTATGCAAATGCATTGCAGATCTCTGATGATCAGTTTCAGTGATCCTCCGATCACGTATTTGCCGTGAGGCAGCTCCAACCCAAAATCTGTAAATCGTGTCGCACTCAGTTCCAGAATTAGCCGCTCACTGCTTTCAGCACAGATGGCGTCATCGCCGCTCACTGCAAATGCCTCGCATACTAGCACAAGCACACTGACCTCTTCCATAATCCTAATTCATTTCTGCCAGAGCCTTCTTCAAGAGCAGTGGCAGTACAAGCGCATGCTTTGAAACATAAAGAGAAACCTTCTCTTCTCGAGACATTAAACAATATGAGATGGTGACGTTTCTGGATTTCTGATGACGTCTTTCCGATGATGGATTAGAGCATGAAATACACACAAGCGTCATTGCAGCGGTGCTCCAGTCCTCGTGGACATTAACTCATATATTCTCTCTGCTGCTCCAGCCTTAAAGGTCCCAGTGCTGGAAACAGCATCTATTGTTGAGCACGTGAATTGTGTAGCAAAGCAATGAGGTACTGACAGCTGAATAATACCACCCCACTGTCGCTGGAGACTTGTTGATTTAACAGGGATATGCTCATAATCCTTTTCACTTCCTGTTCAAAAGAAATGCCCCAGGATGCAACAGGGCAGGTGAAAAAGGCACCCTGGGGGTGACTCTTTTTGAGAGGTAATATTGTTGCGTTTTACAACTTCTCTGTGGAATCACACATTAATAAACATTTGGTGGAAAAAAAGTTTTTTTTCTGTACATTTAAAAAAAGGATTTCTTTTGGAAATGTGACATGCTTATGTCATTTTAACACACAATAATCTAATCTAAAAGAGTTATATCATACTAAACATAAGCAATATCTAATGTAATCTATTATAAATTTATAAAACAAAATAAAAGCAACACAATGGAGTTGTCAGTCTATACTGGAGAGAACCAAGCTCTCACTGAACAGTGACTAAACCATCAGCAGGAAGCCTATAAACTGCATAATAGATCTGGTCGCAGCATTCATTCCTCTCTTCAAGATACAATCAGTGCTAAAACAGCAAGCCAGGCAAAAACCCCTGAACTCTCATTGTCTATTGTACAGCGCTGGCCCCCCATAGCATCTCTCATTAATTGTCTTTTGTTTGCACTCTTGTACAAAAGCCATGGTGTGTAGCGCTACTCGCAGTTCTGAACAGTAGGATCTGAAGTTGTTGCTACTTACAAATCTTTACGTCTGCCACATGCATTTGTCATAAAATAGGTTGCATTTAAAAATGAAAGCAATATATTTATTGGCTGAAGCATAACGTTAGTTTGTACAAATACAAATAGTTTGTATTTGCATTAGGGAATTCTAGAAAATGAGAATCATTTATTGTATAAAATGCATTATATTATCATCTTTTTTAAATATCTGAGTGTATAGCTTTCCTTTATGTGTTGCACTTTAAAAAAAATAATAATTTAGTTTTCTCTTTAAATCAAATTTGAATACAATCTAAAAATAAAAAAAAGAGTTATATGGTGTTATATAAGTACAATCTGCAAAAAGGTATGTTCCTACATGGCCAGTTCTCTCTTTTCATTTGCAAATGTACACTACAAATACAGGCCGCATTAACTTCTGGCTCTATAGCAATGCCATAAAACATGCCTTCCCTCTCCAGCACCTTGGCTTTGCTGAAATACCAGTGATGTACTAGCATAGAGAGTTTTAAATCAGGACCATAAACCCAATCAATCCATGAACACAGTCCTGCAAATACTATAGCTGGTTCTGTAAGCCTTTCGTCTGGGAAATGGCCAAACACATAAACCTTGAGGTTTTCAGCGACATTAAAAAGCATCAAAAACTATATCTGCAGAAATGAATTAACATAACTGCATACTAAACTACGTAACAGCAGACACGAGTACTCAGGTCACCTTGTAACAGTCTTCCGGACTTTTGTACCTCAAAAGGGCCTCTAATGTAAACGAGAGGGTCTACTCTCAGGATGATTTATACTGTGTTTAACAGACTCGCCTGTTTGAGAAAGGCTTTTGGACCTGTTTTGATGGACTGTAATTCACTGCTACTTTGATGTCAAATTAATGTGTATCCTCATGCCAGATCCACAGAGGTAACGCAGGCCAGCCAGGCACGAGGGTCACTGAGAATGTGTGACGGTCTGAGACAGCAGACAACAGGTGAGCCAGTGTTTGGACAGACACTGCAGGTGAGAGGTTAACCAGGAAAAGCTACTTTAAGGCACGGATCGACTTTCTACTACTGTTGCAACTTTCCCTGTTTGCTGATTATAAGGGATGGTTCAGTCAAAAATGTAGTTTCAAACCTGTATGGCTATATGTATATATATATATATATATAAAACAAGAAAGATTTCTTCTTATCAATGTTGAAAACAGTGCTACTTATAAGAGTAATAATTTGTGGACATTGTGATATATTTTCAAAAAGAACAGCATTTATTTTAAATAGAAACATTTTGTAACATTATAAATGTCTTTACTGTAACTTGATTTATATAATGCATCCTAGCTGAAGTATTATTATTATTTTATATATATATATATATATATATTACTGATTCAAATGATCCCTTTGAATGGTAGTGTATAATTAGAAAAAAATATTTAAAAAAAAACCCTAAATAATAAAGAAGACAAGATGTCAAGAATTGTAAGTGAATAAACTGAAATTTCCATCTGATTATCTAAAACACATAAAGGATTCATTTCAGAAGACAATACTTATATTTAACATGTCATATAAACTACTTTTACGACATGTTTGTTTTTGTGGCCTTTTGATGTGTTAAATCTCAAGTCTCCATTCATTGAACTGCTGAAAATTTTTTGCAGAAGATTCTTCAAAATATCTTCTTTTGTTTCACATATATAATATATTATACATAAAATATAAACAAACATAAAATATTCATATAAATTCCATTATAAAACAGTGAGAATTTCCCAGCCTGTACTGAGACTCTTTATGTATAAACATCTTCAATTTCATTTGCTAGACTGATCATTCCTCAGAGACTCAGCAGAGCGTCAACACCACTGCAAATTTAAACAGTGAGATTTTTGCATAAATCTACAAAATATACTTATGCTTAACCTAAAAAAGGCTGAGGAATTTAAAGAGAGCGAGTTAGGCTGAAACAACAAATGTTCACAAAGGCATGCCTCAGACTCGAATACTTTGCATACGCCGTCTAAGTGGCCAGAGAGGGAATGCTGCAGTAAAACAGGTGGGGTGAGAGTGGGGGGTTCATGGCTCGGGACGCACACCATTTGAGCACCACGTAAGGAGTGACCTCCCCAAAGGAACCACTTCATCACCTGCTCATGAAGATCCCCTACTTGTTTGGGAAACGCTTTTCTCCTGCTCACTCGGCGAAAATGTGGAGCATTCGATGTCCATCCGCTGCCCGGTCATCTAAAACAAATGTGGACATTCCAGTGGACCGTGGGAGGATGCAAAAGGCTGACATCTTGATGCAACTACAGGAAAGCACATGATATCATGTGGCTGTAGAAGCGCAGCGAGGGTGTGTATTTTCCGTCAGATTCTGTTGCTCTTTTACCCATTTGCAGATTTGCCAGAAGCGTTAACACTTGCAAAAACAAACGCAGCATATTTCAAATCATAAAATGTTCTTGGATAGCCACAGAGGCAACATTAAAACTTGGACAGAGCTCTCACAATCCTTCATGATATACCAACAGTGACATTTCAACTGCGTTGGCGCTTCTTCAAGGCCCAGGAGGCTGCACTGATTAAGGTTGGAGATTACAGACACACCTGATGCTAGCATGCTCGGTTTAAAAAAATAGATATAAAAGGAAAGAACCGTGCTTACAAGTGGAGCTTGCCAGAAGTATTCAAATAAAGTGAACCCAGTTAAATCTCCATCCTTTTAGGAAGCAACCTTATACTTATCGGAAAGTAGGGCATTGATTAATTTGGGTATATTCCAGTACAATGTCCATTTCAAAAGGTAATGTGAGGTAATGGTAACCTGATGTTGATTCAGTGAGTTCATTCAGTGAATGATTCGAGGTTTGTGAGTTTTTTTAATGATTAATAAAAAATCCATACCGCCCCAGTCTGGTTGTGCTGTATGTTTTTGATTCACTGAACCAGTTCATAAGTATCATTAGTTTGTGAATCGGACTACACCAGCTATGCTATTGCATGACACGAGCACAACAGAAAACGTTTCAAATACCATGTCGTTTTGATCTCATCACATTTGATTTGGAGTGCAAACTGAGGTAGAATATGACTTGTTTTGCTGTGGGGCCGCAGATTCAAGATTCAGCAAAAAAACAAGTGGAGCAGGAAAACCTGGCATAGAGTAAAAGATTGATTTAAAGACTCAAATTGAGGATTCAATGGTTCTTATCAAGATCTCACAGTTATCATCATCAAACATCATAATTCAAGCTAATCCACAAATCTGGAGCAGAGAAAACTACACAAACACAAACTCCACCTTCACTGTTAGGATTTATACACGCTGCATACATTTTGCATCGGTTGATCCAGATGTGCATGCCTCCCAATTTTAATGTCCTGACTGACTGCATGATGCTTATCTGCTTTAAGCCTTTGGTGCCCAGAGAGAATACAATGTAAACTCACTAATGAGGGTAGTTTTACAAGGGGAATAGTATTTCCTCAACTGCTGAAAATATCTCCCACTTTGTCAACTCTATTGCCGTCATTTTGGAATCTCCAATTTGGATAGCAGTAGAGATGTAATTAACCCCACCCATGATAAGTGTAACACATGCGATGTCTACTTATGATAGACAACTGCACTGCATTTTCCTGAGATGTGGCCAGCTCAAACTTCCAGCATTGAGAGGAAAGTGATATGAGAGCAAATGCTTTACCCCTCATTTTATACCTCAGATTTGGAGATTCCATCACACTGATGGTCTTCAGCTAGTCCAAATATTCTCCCCCAACCAGGATGTTGCCCACAGACATATGAGGAGTGATCTTGAGTGGTGCTGATAAGAAATAAAGCTGCATGGTTGCCCACTTCTGCATGAATGACTCTGTAGCAGAGACTTTATTTCACTGAACGTCTGCAGCAGTTTCATCGCCTCAAAAATGGAGATTCCAAGTGAAAATTCCGTGAATGTGCACAGAACCATAAGATCAGTGCAGTGGAGAATGGAAAAAAAAGAGAGCTTTCCCTCAACTTTGGGGAAAACTTTTACTTTTGAGGAGTGCAATGGCTATATAGGCCCCGTACTTTCAGGGGACCATGCTAAAAGGCATTATTTGCGTGTCTTCTTGGGCCTTATTTTTGCCATAAATTATTTGTCTCTTTTCTTTCTCTACTGTTTTATGTTTTTAATATTTCAAGAACCTACACATCAGTGTTCTCTTTGTTCTTCAATACACAGAACAACAAAGGGAAGCTGTAATTTAAGATACAACACAACACGGCCTCAGACCATAGTGGCTTCCAGCCTCTGTGAGAGCAGTGCTGTCAGTTTAAACACAATAAACCTGACTAATCCACAGTAAGTGCACTGCATCATAAAAAAATATGTAAAAAATTGTTTTACTACATCATTTAACCTAGTTAAAATCTTTAATAACTCAAGAACAGAATATAAAAAACAAGAACAGAAAATGCAAACCAAATGAAAGAAGAAAAAATGAGAAAATAAGTGTCCCTTGAGTTCAAAGGCAAATGGTTGAAATTAACATCAGTATAATTGCAAATTAGAAATATTCTGTCTTCTAAAGAGACAATTTATGCAAAAAACAATCCAATTCAATACTTTTAGAAGACAAAGAAATGATCATAGGGCATTACGAAAAAATTGCTACACTTGTTATGAGAACATCCCCCAGGCCATGAACACTCTCAGAGCTTTGACAATGAACAGAACAAGTACAACAGATAGAGACTGTTAATGTAGTGCAATAATGCTAGCAAATACACTTCACCATTTTCAGTGTATATCGAATACTAAATGGATGTATAAACAAAATTACAATCCAGAGGACCTTGCCCGACAACTGCTATTTTGATTCTGGAACATGAAACTCTATTCAATATTTTGATAGCCTATTAAGGAAGAGAATATCGAAAACATAAAATTTCCTTTCCATTTGTAATCTTATACCCTAATAAAATTTTTACATTAGAGCTGCACGATAAACCGCTAAAGGTCCAAGATCCAAACACCCGCGTGATTTAGTTCCTAAATGACAATTTGACTATGTCCTTTAAACCTTTGAAGTACGATCACAGTGAACATGCAAGATAACATTAGGATAATAGTTTATATTTCAGATATAAACACTGATGTCGGAAGCGATCGAAATAGAGCAAATCACCTTTTGAAAGTGACTTGACGCTTCAAATAAAGATTGTATCATTACATTGTTAATATAGGTGGCGACAAGTGACTGTTAAAAAGGTATTTGTGATTGAATCATTCATTCAAGAGATTCATTCAAAAACGCTGATTCATCCAGTAAGGAAAGTCTTATAAATAAAGTCATTGAATCGCTCAAACAAAAAAAGTTATACAAAGCTTCAACTTTACATTCCCTCTGCATTTGTCTTTGCACTCTGCTTTACTGTGATGTTTCGGAAAACATCAATAACAGCGGCATCTTTCCACCTGGGTTAGTTACAGTGAGATCTTTTAATTACATCCAGCGTTCTGGCATTGTTTTCGTATCTCTGCACGTTATTTGGACCTCTTAAGTCTCAGCAAATCTTCTTAAAGGATACTGACTGATTAGTTTCCTTCAGGAAGCGTCTCATGCGGCCTATCTTAGCGTCTCCTTTTAAGGTCATCTTGATAAACGCTGATATGCAGCCGTGATGTAAACACATAGCCTGTGTTGTCTGCTATTGGGCAAATCTCTGAGATAATGTGTTCGCCTTGGGACACCCCTAACAAACTGCTGTGTATAACAGTCACATATCTCAGCTTTTTGCCATGATACTTAGGCTATAGAACCGTAGATGAAAATGAATTGCAAAGTAGGTTTCCATTAAATATCACTCAACACGAAATATATAGAAGAATGCTTCAACCATTTCCCCCGCAATACAATAAAAGTCAATTGAACCCCATTGACATTCACTGTATGGAAAATACTTTTTTGTGTTTTACAGAAGAAAGAAAATCATACAGGTTAGGAATAAATGTGAGTGAATGATGTCAATATTTAAATGAGTGATCTATCCCTTTAATTTACTCATTAATCGGAAACCACTAGGCTATACTAAAATTCCCAAGCCTTTCGCTTTGGCCTACAAATTGATGCAAATACTGAAATGCATTATTGTCAGCAAAATGTTTACTGCTTAACAGCCTTATCTAACAACCAGTCAAAACAAACCTGTTTGCCTATAAAATATACTGTACATACACTCTGCACCCACCGGGCAGAACGATCTTGACCAGTGTCTGGCTTAATGACAAATATCCCAGGCACTTACTTGTTCAGGGCACGCTCACAAACCCACAGCAGCTGTTCTCAGCGCATACTATTACAAAGTTCACCCAAAAATTATCCCATAATTTACTCACCCTCAAGCCATCCTAGGTGTTTATGACTTTCTTCTTTCAGCCAAACACAATCAGAGTTATATAAAAAAATAACATTGCTCTTCCCAGCTTTATAATTGGAGTCAATTGTATCGTAGATTTTGAAGCCCAAAAAAGCACATCCATCCATCATAAAAGTAATCCATACGGCTCCAGGGGGTTAATAAAGTCGTCAGATCAGAGGTTACCAGAAGGTAGTGATTATAGTTTATGAAGTTATAAATACGGATATTTTTCTTACAAAAAAGCTTTGCTTCGCTTCAGAAGGCATTTAATAACCCCGTGGAGCTGTATGCATTACTGTTATGATGTATGGATGCGTTTTTTGGGGCTTAAACATTTTAGGGTACTAGGTACCATTCACTCCCATTATAAAGCTGGGAAGAGCCAGGATATTTTTAAATATAAGTTTGATTATGTATGGCTGAAAGAAGAAAGTCATAAACACCTAGGATGGCTTGAGGGTGAGAAATTATGGAATAATTTTCATATTTGGGTGAACTAAACCTTTAAGTTCTGAGGCCACTGGAGGAATCGAACTTTTCAAATCAAAGGACAAGCCATTAAACTCGTATTTAAGAGTATTTCAGGTAACTTGATTTTTTGCCCTCTGATTTTGCCAAACTGCTCTATTTAATGTCTATTGGGGAGCTACAATGATGGTAATCTGACTCAGATGAAGACTTTTAAGTTCTGTATGATTAATCTAAATATAAAGAAGCTCAGATTTAATCATGTTTTGTGAATCAGATGGAATCTTGAAATAGATCTAATACATCTATGTATAATAATAAGAGGGTCAAGCTCAGCTTTAAGGGTTGCCTGGTTTTCAAATTCTTCCCTGCTAACTTAGCAAGTAAGTGAGAGAAGCGTTATGAGGTGGCCTTAACGCCGGCCCGCCAGATGGTCTGGCCGCAATCTGTCAGTGCAATCTGACCAGTCGGCTAAACACACACAACAAATCTGGTGCTAATGGTGGATTTTAACCCAGAGAGGAGTCACACTCCAAATAAGATTCTCATTAAGGTTGCTCCATTTCTGTTCCCTTAACTTATCAACTGCTAATCATTCTTTGATAGGCAACAGCAAATACGATAAAGCTCAGAGGCAGTGAAGGCACTATTTTAAGCGAGGTATTTTGCAGCTATTGCTCTTTAAAATATAGGTTTAAAGGCTCTACAAATGGAAATTGTTAAAAATTGATATGATGGGCTTATAGGCTAGGCTAGGCTAATACATTTTCTCTTTTCTGGTGAACAGCCATGCGAACCTAATGAAAAAGTGGGCCGTCGAGCAGGTGATAAATTGTCTCTATGATTGACTGTTTGGGGGTCTGACTTGAGTCGTAAAAATGACAAAGTGTAATTCGATGGAGAGATAATAAATCCAAATGGATGAGCTGTTTGTTGATGGAGCTTCGTATCGTGTATCTGAGAGTTTCTTGTACAGCCACACATCATCTCCCTCGTTCACAACAGTAACCTAAAAAAAAAGAGCTTCTGCTTGTGTGAAAAATCTTCTCAGTATTTGGAAATGTGAAAGTCTGTCACGCTCATCATCTTATCCCTTCAAAACCTCTGCTGGAACAGTCAAGAAATACATTTGCGGGTCTTTTTTTATCACCACGCCAGAGTCATCTGCTCTTCATAGCAGTCGCTTTAGAACTTGATATCTGCTGCGAGAGATTCAAATCATCATCACCAAGGTGAATCATGGGAGTTCTATCTGTCAACATTTGTACTTGCGATAGGGAGTTTCAAACACTAGGTGTGCAAATGGCAGATGTTTGCTCAACTCAATGAAGATGACATTTCTCTCCATTACATGAGATGAAGGTGTTATATCGCATTTGTTTTCTGTTCTCGCATGTCATTAAAGGACTTTTAAAACTGTAAGATGCAGATGAAAAAGAGACATGTGTAGAGACACGTTTTAAAGAAAAGTTAAACTTCTCTTAACTTGAGCGCTGCGTTTTTAGAATAGTGTGCCATGCAACAGGCATATCAAAAGACGTGAGCATAAAGGTCTAAGACGTCTGTCTAGTTCATGTTTATACGGAAAAACATATATAGCATATGTAACTAATATGTAAAATCGACAGAAAATGTTGTGATTAGAATTTTAATTAATACCATGTTAGTTCCGTTCAAACTATTACTGTTGTATGCATTTCTGAGCTTATAATGAGGGCACACTGGCATGGCTTGTTTCCATAGAGAGAGCAGCATTTGGTTCCAGCGGCTGTCAGATGATCTGTAGCATTTCTATTTTTAGCAATAATAATTACCTTTGTGATTACATTAAAAATCAAGGTTCAATTTTAATTTCGCTCCTAACAATTATATTTGAAAATGAAAAACTGAACTGGAAAGAAAAACTCATTATATCAGTCTCTGATATCGGCTAATAAGTAATTACTCCTACTCTAACAAGCAGCTGGCAAAGACAAAGTTGAGGAAGACATTTGCACAGGCATAATCCTTTCTTTTGAAAGCATGTGATATAGAGATCAATGACAGAAAATCTAAACATCTAAACAGTCTTCATTGTCAAAAATGATCACCCAAACTTGGAACAAACATGGAATAACTGTATCTTGAGTAAGGAAGTGGTAAAAAAAAAAAAACGAATTATGTATTATTATGATAATTAGGCTACATGAAGATTGTTTAAAAAAAAATAGTGGATGATTCACCCAAATTACTTTCTTCCTTCTATGGAAAATAAGATTTGGGAATTGTTTCAGTGTGTTTGTTTGTGTGTGTGTGTGTGTGTGTGTGCGTGTGTGTGTGTGTGTGTGTGTTTTTGTCCACGCAATGAGTCAAATGAGTGCTGTTTTGAACCCCATTGTCTTTCATTGTATAGACAAAAACACCTGAAACATTCTTCAAAATATCTTCTTTTGCTCCATAGAAGAAAGTCAGTCATACAGGTTTGGAACGACATGAAATAAAAATAAAAGTGGGGTCTGACCTAATCCTGCTCCTTTGCATTGGCTCCAGGATATTCAGGAACTATTTTGATCAATGCCCATCTTACACATGGAAGTCTTATTGACATTTAGGGAATGCGCATGCTTGCCATTCCTGAACTGAGAATCTGTTAGTTCTAGGCTTTCCCTTCCACATCTGTCACTGCTTACCAAAGAATACAAAGTAATAAAACCAGGATAAGCATGGGAAAAAACACCTTTCATGTGTTTTTCAGAGATTTCCATTTTCAAGAGAAACTCTCAGATTTCCTTCTAACACTTTTACTTAAATGGCTGTTTTTAATGTTGAAAATGCTAAATGTTTCTTCCTCAACTGACTTTTATACGATCTTCACCTCTGCGTCCCCGTTATTACCTATGGTTATTACGCATATGAAGTGAATGAATTCTCGAGGCTTCTGTTTATGTGTGAGCATTCCACATTTGTTCTCAATGCCGAGTATATGTGGTGGGCTGAGTGGGACATATTTCAGCTCCGTGTCAGGGGGGGTCCTCCATTCACTCGCACCCACAGCCGCTCAGCTGTTTCTTCACGTTACTCCGGGATACTCCGGCTGGTCGGCCGGACATGTGCCGTTCTCCTGTTGCTCAAAGACTCAGCATGTTTCATCCCACAGCCTGCCTGTCACGGTACCCATGCGGATTACGCTGGGACCCCCCGTATGGAATTTTTCCCATCACTGTACAGTGACAATAAACAGTCTTTAGGAATATTAGATACTCTTTACAACATACTTTTTCTCATGTGGTACCTTCCAGCTAAAACAAACCTAAGCACGTGCGGAAGGGCAACGTGTCTTTGTCTGCAACAGCCCTAAGTAAAGAACACAGAGAACGGCTATCTTTTCCGTGCATAGCCTATTTCTCTCGGTCGCTTACTGAACACATCAAAAATGTCAGCTTGTATCTGATGGACATGCCCAGAAGCTCCAGCATGCTTTTCATGAACCCCCAGAAAGCCATTTGCTGGGAAGCAGCGGGTGGAAGAGAAAGCACACTCAGCCTTCAAGGGACAAGCTATCACTTTCACTGTTTTTCACTATTTAAGCTGTATTTCATCACATCTGAAGTATTAATCTCAACAACAGACAATTTTCAGCATTTTCATAGGCAACATAATGGTGAACATTATCTCAGAATATTGTTCCACGACACCATATTTCTTCAAAGTCCAAAGCATTCGGTGTGGACTAAAATGTGGGGTGTGATCTCAACCTTTGTACTATTCCTGAATCTATTTTATCCTATCCAGTAAAGCATAACTTGGCACCAAAAGTGCTGGCAAAAGACACAGGAGAGTTTCCACTGTACAAATGCACTCTAAACATAAGGTATAACAAACCAGGGAGAAACTGCTTTTGGAGTAGGCCAACATTTTCAGCTGTACTTTAGCTTAACTTTACTTTTAATATAAATTTCATTACACTGATTAATAAATTCTAGGAAACTCGTACATTTTTGCTTAAAGTCACACTTCACATTAGTATGCTGCAATGTATTTACACAATAAATATTGAAAAATATATATTTACAAGTAATGTTTGTAACTTTGGCCAGTTTTTAAATTATAGTCAGTAAAATATGTATATTTATAAGTGACAACTGAATTTGCAGCACCTATTTGCAAACAGATTTCCTATTTGAAGAAAAACCAAATGAAAAAAGTAATTTTAATAAATGAGGGGATAAGAAGTCATAAGTTAACAGAAATTGAAAAAGAGAGAAATGGTACATTTAGAGTACATCACAACACAGATTAACCAGCAGTATTTAGTGCTTTAGTCTGTAATTAAGCCAATCAGCACACTTGAATAATCACAGGAGATCAGCAGTTTCAGCCTACATGAGTCCCTACAACTGCAATTACAGTTAACCTTTAAAAGGGTCATCAAATGTTCATGTTATTAATTAAACAAAAGCAACTGAGATAAATAGAAAGACAGTAACACTTTACAATAAGATTTCATTAGGTAACATGGACTAATAATGAACTGCACTTCTACAGTGTTTGTTCATTTCTTTATTAATTTAATTTCTTCATTAAATTAAATTACATTTCTTTATTAAAACTACAATGTTAATTTCACCATTTATACATGATTAAAATCAAACGTTGTATTTGTTAACATTAGTTAAGCATTGTGAGTGTGAAGTAACATGAACAAAGAATGAACTGTTTTTTTTGTAACTAACATTAACAAAGTGTAACAAATACAGTAACAAATTGCTAATGGTTAGTTCATGTTAATTAATACATGAACTAATATTAACAATTGAAACCTTATTGTAAAGTGTTACCAAAAACACATAGCTTTAAAAGCAAATTAAAAAAGTTTATAGCTCAAAACGACTTCAACAAATATAAATGATCTATAACAGCGAAGCTACTGATTATTTCCAGTCAACCTAAGAAACCAAATGTTCATCTTCTGACTGAATAATTTAATTAAGCTATTGTCTAGACTGAAGTATCAAATTAAATTATAACCGACTGTTCAAACGATCCATGAAAAACACATGCCACTTTTTTTTTTATTATTTCCCCGAGTCCAAAACATAAGACTCGAGAAGTCCTATATTGAAGGCAATATGCAGTAAATGTTGATATCACTCACAGCCTGTGCTAATGCCTGGCGCGCGCTGCCTGATCCCCTCTCTCGTGAACACTGGAGGCGAAAACCGTTATCTCGCAATATGCCCAGTTTCCATAGAAATAGTTTCCAATCGTTAAAACACATTCATACCTAACACACACGCGACCGTTTTGAGAAAGCAAATGGAAAATCAACAACAACTCTAACCGCTCAGTCCAAATATGTTTGCTTATTTCATTTCAAAAAACTTTTAAAACGTGAACAAAGAACTGTGGCGAATGATCCAGGAGCAAACACGCAGGGCAACAAGTTTTATGGAATAATAAAGTCTGAGCTAAAAACAACAACAACAAAACAAGTCTAATATTCCCGTAAGCAACCAATGTAACCTGTAGAATAAGGGAATAACAGAGGCGAACGGGTTTATTTATGGTTAACGTTAGTTGGACAAACACGCAGAGCGGGATGCGAGTCTCCAGCCAGCGATGAGAAACATTTCAGCGCGAGACAACTAAAACCTGAATCTCGTGTCAAGAAACACGGCACATCCAAATCAAAATGTTACTTTTATCTCAGTTTAGATTCAACGTCCACATCTCACATCTCATCTAAAAGAGCTAACGGGTTAGCTCAATAGTTTAGTTGGCTTAAAGAGACAAGCACTTTACTGAAACAGGACGCTCATTGAAACACATTTCAAGAACTTCGATAAATGATTCACCACAGTTTGTATCACTTTTGCTTCTTCTACAAAGAAAGTCTAAAAGTGCGGTGATGTGTACTCACATTGCATGGACAGGAGAAGCAGAACGCAAGCCAGTGGTGTTAACGCCATCTTGGAGTCGATGAAATGTTCAGTTCGGCTGTACATGCGCAAAGTAAAGGGCTTTTAGGAGAGAGGATGGAGCTCAGAGCTCAGCTCGCGCTCAGCGACCAAAGTGAGAGAGAGCGATTGTGAGAAGTTTCCATGACTACAAACAGCATCATCGTCATGAATATTAAGTTGTTGTTTTTTTAGGGATTTTTTTTTTTTCATGCCACGCCAGTGAAGTTGCTTAAGTACAAAAACTGCATTAGGCTATATTGGAGCATAATGTTTAGAAATTATCTAAGGATGAATGAATCATGGACGTTTTTACAAACTTTGAAATTTTATATCACTTTTATATCACAATTTTATATATTTTTCGGAAATATTTCCACATTTCCATTGAACAAGTACCAGGCGGCATATCATGTTTAAATAATAATTTGTTATGCTTTAAAGAAGGCTACACTTATTTTGATGTGCTGACTGACACTGCACATGTAAAGTAGCCTACTTGATTGTTTTAGTGTGTTCAATATTATAGGCTATATTTAAAGTAAATAGTATAAATGTACTAAATTGCAACTTTATAATTACAAATGTGTAATTAAAATCTACTTAAATATATCACATAAAAGGTTAAAAAGAAATGGTTCAAAATAAATTACATAAAAGAGTATTTTAAATGAGCATATTAGATGAGCTATAGCTAGATAGACAGACAGACAGACAGACAGACAGATAAATAGATAGATAGATAGATAGATAGATAGATAGATAGATAGATAGATAGATAGATAGATAGATAGATAGATAGATAGATAGATAGATAGATAGATAGATAGATAGATAGATAGACAGACAGACAGACAGGGTTTTCCCTTCATTCGTATTGTGGATTAGATAATGTGTTAGAGGAAATCAAGCATAGTGGACTTTGAAAAGCACAGATAAACTTAAAGTGAATTTCAGGATTTCAATCTGCAGAAATGCCGCAGCATTAGAGATAATAATTGATGTCATCGCACTCTGTTTATGTGAATTTGTCTGATGGCAAGGTTAGAATGTGTGTGGGACCGTTTCAGCACAAAGACCATTCCAGTGTCTGACAACGGGAGATAAGCGCAAATCCAGAAGGCTTATGGCACATTATGTTTTTCCAATTCCAGACATTATCGACAACAAGGACGTTCAAAGCAAGAGTCTCTCGCTTCGCCAACCACTCGCAGCACTTGAGCACAGACAATAAGAAAAGTCCATAATCAGTGCATCAAGTAAGTGTATTTATATCTTGATGTTCTATATTTGAAGGGTTCAGTCAAGGCCATTTACATTCAATCTCACTCTTGTTTCGACAAGAAATATGAATAAATAATACAAATTAATAAATAAAAAATACAGGGGGAAATGACATTTACATGACAACCACAGGCTGAAAAAGGACATGGACTAAACACCATATATATTGTATTAATATTGTTTCCACACATTCTCTACTTACTATTCATTGTTGCAAGCTCCAGAAACTGGATGTAAAAAAAACAACAAAAAAAAACAATATTTATTCATTTAGCAATGCCTTATTTCTCAAAAAGTATAGGCCTAATTAAATTATATCAGTAAAGTTCGAAGCCAAAGCACCTGGAGCCCTGTTAAAGGTAGGCCTATATAAATAGTGATGCTCAGCTATAATATTTAAAAATGAGTTCAAACTATCTTAACCATAGACAACAATGTAAAATATATTTTTTATAGTCTTACTAAGATAACACTAAAATTAGCAATAAATGCATGGGGGGGGGGGGGGGGGGGAATAGAAATATAAAAAATTTCCATTTGCGTCAGTTTCACCTCTCGCACCTTAGGCTTTTAATGTCATTAGTTTTCGCACCACAAACAGAGAAAATGAACAGTGAAAGCTGTCTGTTGAGAGAAGAGAGCCAGATGGTGCTGTGTAAGGTGGACAGTGTGGTGAGCTCAGGGGAAATGAATGAATTCAGGCAGACATCCCGGCATCTATCACATTCACACTCACACTCACGGCAACCCCTGGCCGCTGAACACATGAGAGCAGGAGCAGTTTAGTGTGCGAAGATATCCATGATATTCTGGGAGGCAACCGAGCTTAGATCTGTCAAAGGAATTTTGTGATTTTGCATGGACATTTCTGAAAAACATCATGTGAATACTACAGGACACTGCTTGAATTGCTTAAGGGCATTACACGGTTTACTGGAAAACCGCAGGCACCTGACAGACTCATTGGTCATTAGTCATTAGTCACCAAGGTATTTGCAAACATGTAGTTCCTTTTCCTCTTGTACCAGGCATGCAGAATTCCTTCGACTTCCTGAGTTAACCCACTTCCCGTCATGCACTTAAGTTAAACAATATTCAATACTTCCATGTTGGCGTCGATCAGGGATATTCCTCAAGCAACATAACAACATTATAGTATTTCCTCCTATTATAGTAAGGAAGGATGTGTTCATAAACACCACAAAATATTGTGTTCTACGTCATGTAGCCTACATTCAAAAGTTGCCATACAATTGTTGTTGTTGATGATAATGACTATTAGTATTATTATCAATAAATAACAACAACAACAATAGGGGGACACTTAGGGGGTTAAAGGCATACCTCGGGTCTTTAGTGACCCGGGACATCATTCACTAATATATGCTTTATATGCTTTATATGCTTTATTTTATTTTATTCTTTACACTCTTAGAAGAAAAGGTTCTATAGAACCTTAAAAGGTTCTATAGGCGCTATGTATTTGGAACCCCTAAAAGGTTCTATAAAGAACCCTTTTTAAGAGTTCAATAAAAAGAACCCTTTAGGGTTCTTTGTAACCAGGAAAAAGGTTCTATATGGAACCTTTTAGGGGCTCATTCATTATCATTTGTTTTGTCCTTTCCGAATTAAATATTTCATATTATTGACAAACATCAAGACCCTAAAATGTATTTATGAATGCATGTGAATGATCACAAAATTCAAGATATGGGGGTTAGAAAATGTATATATTTATATCATTTTATGTAATCAATATCACACGAAGAGTGCCATTTCAGCTGTTCTCCTCCAAAAATCAGCATGATTAAAATGTGATATTAAGTTACTACAACAGATTAATAAAAAATAATTTAATTACAACTACAAAATGTTGCAGAATAATGTAATATATGAATGAATAATAGCCTATAAAGAACCTCTGCATGTGCCAAAAGGGTTCTTTCTTGTCATTATAGAACCTTTTTAGCATAAATGGTTCTTTGGAGGTGAGTAAAGAACACTATGATTCTATATAGAACCCCAATGAACCCTTTTTTCTAAGAGTGTACTTTTATTTTATTCTTCTGTCATTATTACTCTATCAGGAGAGTTAACACGATAGGCTATCTAACACGACGGTAGAGATCGATCCATCGTGTTAGACATCCGGGTTTTCTAAAAACTTGAATATGTAATAATGATATGGGCGAAACATTCATGCATTTAAGGTTTAAGATTTTCTTTGTCTGATTTCAAGCAGTTGTAATTTGTTACATTCAATTACAGAGAGAAAACATCTGCAGTTTATTTGAGGAATGGTGAAAAAAAGGTCAGTTCAGGATATTTTGTTGTTGTTCACTTGTTTGATGAGTCACACTGTAAGATGACACATTAAGTCAAGCTGCCAAAAAAACAACTTCAGCCAAAAGTGATGAAAACTGATCCAGTCCTCATGCAGCTTAAATTGCCCATGTTAAAGCCTTCAGTATTTAAAGAACATTATAAAATCCCTATTGAAAATGTGGATTTCAACTCAAGTGGGCTGCATCCTGCAATACCGACAACCAACCCCCCTTTGTTGGGGAGAAAATGACTTTTAGAGGATCAACAATCTCACAATATCAACCCACATACACTGATATATGTAGTGCACATCAGATAATTTCACTAATTTGGGTGGAAATTGTGTTACCTGAACCAAATTAAAATACATTACCAGGTTTCTAAACCAGTTGTTCTTAACCATTTTTATACAAAAGTCCTTTTGCCAAGACAATATTCAAAGGCTCTCCTGTCTAAGCTTCTTTTGTGATATAAATAAATAAACAAACTCAAAAAATTATGTCAGTTTAATGTTGTACATCTTATTGTACTTAAGTAATTAAGAAATTAGGTTTGCTTGATTATTCAATAAAATGATATGTTATTGCGAATATTATTGTTACTTGTTCATCATTGTGTCAGTGTTTTATTCGCTGACTTTAGCTAGCTTCTTTGCAGGCAGAACAACATAGTGAAGAAACACATTTGTCCGTTTAGGGCTATATAGAAACATGTCAGCGCGAAATGGCTATTTCAATGTACGGGACCCGCGGTGTATGTAGAAATGGATTGTTCTAAGGTAATAAAAACATAATGGTTCATTATGTAAGGTCTTTATACACCACTGAAAACATAGTTATGTAAATGATATTGCATTTCTGTCAACAGATCCTCCTAAATATTACACAGTGCCCCTTTAAAATGACTACATGTAAATGATTTGAAGACTGAGGCCCCTCTGGAAGTTTGCCAAGTGTCAATATTTGGGAGTGAGAATGTGTTGGTTTTACTTGTATTTTGAATCATGCATTGCATTGTTTTAGGTTTGAAGGAATTGCCCATAAACTTAACTGAAAAAGTGCTGGTAATTTTCTGCCAGAACATTATCTGTTTTTCTACAGTTTTTTTTCCCCTCTGTAAACCCTACTGCATGTTAATGGTATCAAATCATTGTGTTCGCAATTAGCAAGTTCGAATTTACTGAATTAGCTAAATCTTCCCAAGTTTAACCACTACTAAAAATATTTAAATTGAGATTATATGATAATTTTAAGTGAAATGTTTGAATTATCTTACTCAAATATGTCAAGTTAAGAGCAATTAAAATGTCCAGTATGCGTACAAAATAAAAATCTGCTAGGTCTGCTTACTTAAACTTTGAATTTCTTAAATTAAACATTTTGATGTAACTGATTGGATAATTTTTTTTGGCTCAAATTCAGTTTAACAGTGCAGTGTGCAGTTTTGTTCCATATACAGGATGTGAACACTAATGGACATAATTTTTATAATTGTATGGCTCTTGTAAGCTGTCCTATGGGAACTGCTTGAAACAGGAAGTATATGCTTATTAAGTTAGCAACTCCCTCCCTACAGATTTTTAGCTTCAAATTCTATAGACCTGAACCCTTTTCACCAATGAGTTCAGCTTTAGCCTACAACGAGATGTCCTTTCATCAGAGAAGACAAGAAAACTGATCAATGTCCATTTGAACGTAGACATTGATCAGTTTTCTTGTGGTGAAGCTAAATAAGAGTCATTGTGGATGCTGCACGCTGAGAACAACTGAATTCAGATTTACAGTACATTCATTCAAATTCCAACTTCTATTATGAACCACACAACATGCAGTTGATAGGATTGTGACATTTGCGGGGTGTGGTTGTTATTCTCCTCCAAATATTTAGAAAGACAGCTGCATGTTAAAGCACATCGTAACTCTTCGCTCGCTTCAACATTTCATGTTGCATAAGAGAGCTTCGCACAGCTTCAGTGTTTACATTAAATGCTGTCGCTATACCTGTTGGTACATTGTAACTAAGTGGCTGATACTCCCTTTCATCGCAGAGAGATTGTCGGATGCCTTTAAAGTTTACAACACGTAGCATCTGTGTGAAGCTGAGCGAGGCACGCCACACAGGAAACACGGGACAGCTGCAGTTCAACTCCAATTAGGTAATGGAAGCTGACAGTGTCGGTGCCCACAGCCTCAGTTCAAGGGGAGAGAGAGCGGGGCTGAAGCTCTTACCCTACACCCCTTGAATCCCTTTGGGCCAGGAGGCTGGAGATATAGGATGCAGGCAGACCCTGCCAGCAACAAAAAACAATTGAAGTAACCAAAGGTTTGAAGATGTCATGATGAAATCATAGCGTAGACTCAGTGCAGCACAGCACAAGGGCATTAATTGCTTAATTCACTTGGGTGAAGTGTGCACTGCTGGTTTACACACCTAAAATAAGAGGGATTAAGATTCGCTGAATCCATTTGATGTAAAGCTCTCAATCGGAGTCGAGCTTCTTACAAGGACATTAGAGGAGCTTTCTAGAAGGTATTAAGTCCTAAACCTCTTACACCTTTCTTTTCAAACTGTAATATGATGTTGGATTGTGCCGGTAAATGTCCATGAAATGTAACAAAAGGAAAAATCTTTAATTTTGTCAAGGAAAAGGGAGGCTGTCGGCACTGTAGACACCAACAACTTTCATTCCTTTCACATTTTTGTTTAAGGGTAGATTGTTGATTAATAAAGATCACAATCCCTTGCACAATATTATGTTTTGACCTCAAAACACTTTATGATTTGTAAACTAATACATTATGACATAACCATTTTGTTACATGACCAGCTCCATATGCATGGCTTTTCTAAACGTATTAAACTTGCTCAGTAGCTCACTTGGTTCAACATTGCACTTGAGATGCGGTCCTGATAAAAGAGCTGAAAGATTTGAACAAGCAAGCGAAAATTGTATGGTTTCAGAAAATGTTTTTTTATCTCATTTTGCTTTTGTTAACGCTATCGGTTAAAGTCCCCATGTAGTCCATCCTTTTATCCCTTAAAACTCCTCTTTGATCACCAAAAGGACATGTTTAAATGTTTTTTTTTTTCGTGAAAAAAATTTGTTCTTGCTTTAAATTAGCTTGAATGTAACTCTACACCCTTGCCTCATTTAGTATACGTGGATCTATGAATATGCTAATTATCCCCACCTCCACTCACTCCACTCCAGCTAAGAGATCCACTCGTTTACGTGATTGGTTACAAGGTAGTTTGTGACGTCAGAAACATCACACTGTAAAAAAATAAATAGTTGGATTAACTTAAAAAAGTAAGTTACCTGGTGAGTTCATTGAAATAAAAAATTTGAGTTAATACAACAAAGGAGATTGGTTTAATAAATAGAAACTTAAAATATTATGCTATCTGAACTACATTAATTATCTAAGTTGATTTGACAAAATATAAAAAGTTGTGAAAACAAATCATCAAAATTTATTTTTACAGTGCAGCGATTTCAAATCGCGTGTTTGAGACTGTCTGTAGTTCACTGCAGTTTAAAGGATAAAATATATACTCAGCAATGCTGCTAACTTATGAATTTGCACATGGTTTGTCTTAAAGCATATTAAAAACACCACATAAACAACATTAAAAGCTTGTTTTTCACCACAGGGGGACTTTAACTCTCTCAGCAGACATTCATGATAGTGCAAACACCAATGTGATAAACTTTGGAATATTTACGATCATCTGTTTTAGATAACTGAACATGCTTTATTTATTTTATTAGTTTCTAGGACAGGTCATAGTCAGACAAGATATAAAAAGACAGCACTGTAAATGTAAAAAAGAGACCATCAAAACAATCAAACAAAGATTGGTTTTACATGTGAATATGTCAAATGTGTGTTGGTGTGAGGATGTGTTGTGCATGTGTACCTCTATCTTTCATGTACTGTATACAAAGACGAATGGAGAAAAAGGAGAGAATAATAGAATATATTAGTTTTCCTGTAATTTCTGCTTTATTCGTTTCCCATAATGGTGAAGTCCCTGCAGAGCTGTTCATTTCCAGAAAGAAAGCCCACTCTTTCCAAATAAAACTGTCGAAGTCTGAATCATGAAGTAGTGAGGAATTAAGTCATGTTGCGACTCCATTCTATTACACAAAACATGCAAGAAGCACGTCTAATATATTTTTGCAGAAATTTCAGCATGTTTTTCCAATTAGCCTGCATGCGTTTGCGATAACCTATAGTTGATTTAAACGATTTAGCGCTTACAATGCTAATTCAATAAATTCACACACTGCCAAAACATCAGGTTTTACTTTAAAAAGAGCCTGAGATTGCGCAACGTGGAGATTATCACAGCTCCATGTTTACTCTTTCCAGGTATTAGTCACAAATAGATTAAGTCGCTTGAACACCGATGCCTCACATTCCTGGCACGTGATATAGGTGTGCCCTTGGCCAACCCCATACACAGATGGGTCTGCTAGGGCTGGTCTTATCCACCTGTTTGCTTCGTCCTGCCAACAACATTCAGGCACTATCACTGTCTGGCCCTCCACAGTTACAGCTGTCACAAGCCTCCAGCGTGTCAGGCGTGCATGTGGTCAGAGGAGCTAAAGAGGGCAGAGCCTAAGCTGGTCGAAACAGAGACGGCGAATCCCACTGATGGAACGCAGCCTGGCTGTAGTCACTGTTCTAATAGGACAGAAGGAAACATCTGCAAAGGAGTAGACCAACGAGATGAGCAAGAAGAGCATGGATGTGAATCATAAAGAATTCCTTTTAATGATGTTTTCTTAATAAAGTTTGGGAGGAGCACGTTCAGATAATCAGTGCAAGGAGGCGACAATTTTCCTGCATCCCTCCTCCACCACAACTCCTCGCTCTCAACTAAACTAGTTCGGGAGAAATTCCAAGTTCAGAGCCCTCCCCTCAAACAGCATGCCAAATATGGATATTTCATTCTTACAATTAGATGTAAGTGTGAACTCTTGAAAAGATTGAATAGTCTGATTTATGTCATCATTTACTTACCCTCATGATGTCCCAAAATGAATTTCTTCTGTGGAACACACAGAAAATATATGTTGAATAAGGGTGGTGTTCAAGCAAATTCAAGCTTTCATTGTATGGGTAAAAGGAAAACAATAAATAATAATTAAATGACATTTTTAAATATTTTGAATATAATATTTAGGTTTTGAATGATGTGAAGGTGAGAGAATAATTAAAGAATAGATAAATTGTACAGAATATTTTCAAATTTTATTTAATATTGACTAAATTAACTAAAAATATTGAGGTGCATAAGCTCAGATGAATGAGTCCTATGATCAATCAGATCTAAAATGTAAATACAAAATCTGTGCTAATTGAAAGAAAACAAGCTGAGAAAAAGATTAAATCCAATATTTAGTTACAATAGGCTATAGTGTAATGAGAGATTTAGCAGTTGAAAGGCCGGTCATTTTTTTTTTACGGGGAACACCTGAAGGGTTTTGAACTCAGAACAAGGGTTAAATCTATGTTTGATTCACTAAAAAGAAGGATTTCATATGAGTCATTCGTCCAATAATTGGACTATGGTTACACTGCATTTGTTTTAAATTCACTAAAAACAAACGATTCATGAGAGTCATTTGAGAATTTGACTACAGGTTCGGACTACACTGGTTACACTGTATTTGAAATAACTAAAAAAATGTATTAGAGTAATTTGTTTAAGAACTGGACTAGGATACATTGCTTGCAATGTATGTTTTGATTCACCTAAAAGAACAATTCATAAGAGTGATTCATTCAAGAATCAGACATACTGAATGTTTCTGATTCACTAAAAATAACCGACACATTGGGAATACCACTACAATGATTTCTCTGCATGCTTATGATTCACTAAAAAGGCCCAGTTTATCAGCGTCATTCATTTGGGAATCAGAAGATGTCCGTTTTGCGATGTTGATTCATTTTCAGTGTTGCCGTGCCGTTGAATAAGCACTGTGCTAAATGCTGCCAGGGTATTTGTACAGTAAAATACTGCCTTGGCAAAAGAATGGAAAACGGAAGTGGTTCTAAACAAGACCTGGATCTCCGTTCCCAACCCTAAAGAAGAGATAGAAAAAGAGAGCGTGGGGAGAGAGATGGGGCTCTGGATGTCTGCCATGCGAGCAGATGCTGCACACAGGAGCACCTGGGTCTACAGTCTAACCTCCCCCAGCATAGATGAGCCAAAGAATCACACTTCTGAAAACCCCCTGAACCAATGATAATTATCCCATATCGTATTTATAGCCCCTTTCGTTCGTTGGCAGCTCCCAAGGTAATTTCCATTGTGGGAGGAAATTTATACCCGCGTTGCATGACAACAGTGTTAAGCAAGAATGCAACGTAATGGGAGGCATTTCTTGTAGAAGACCTTTGATTACAGCTGGGGGGCTGAGTTGAAACACCCCGATAGCACAACATCTCGGAGATGTCTATTTGATGTCTGCATTTTTTAGAGTGTTTGCTCATCTGCAATTCGTCTCTAGCTACGTCTCTTCCTGTAAGATGTCATATAGACACTTAGAAAATGTCTTTAAGATGTGTATGCATGTAAAACGTACTTTTCTAAGACGTTTATCGGATGTTTTTACAAAGCAGGTGCTTTCCAGATTAACATATCTTTAGCAGACATCTTACAGACGTACCAGTTAGTTTAACCGGTTAGAAATTTTCTACAGGGATGAAATCTCTATCGAACATTCCCACCTGAGGTGACAGTAGAAGTAAGTTCCTGTGTACAAAAGGATTTACAGGACAAAACATGAATAATAATATTAATAGTAAAAAAATGGAGGTAGAAAAAAACACGGTAACACTTTATTTTGATGGTCCCTATTGAATGTGCTTTTGACTATAAGTAACTTTGCAACTATATGTCAACTAACTCTCATTGGAGTATTAGAAGACTGTCTGCTTAATATCTGCATATACTTTATTGTGATGGTCCTCCAACAGACACTCTACTGACTATAAGTAATTTTGCAACTACATGTCAACTTAATCTAACCCTAACCCTACCAGTCTACTAATACTCAACTAACACTCTAATGAGAGTTAGTAGACATGTAGGAGCAACGTTACTTATAGTCAACAGAATGTGTTAAAGGGACCATCAAAATAAAGTGCAACCAAAAACACTTTAGTTTTCTGGTTTACAATTTTATTTGAAATCATGGTTATGTTCGATCAAGACTGATTCACTGAGATTTTTTGATTAATTGCCTAAACAAGCAAATGAAAGAAGAAAAAAGAAAGAACGAAAGTCAGTCTAGGTATATCATGCCTAAGAGGACAGGGAAGGTTGTAACATCACTACTTCTGCTGGAACCACAAAGATACACAAAACAGGACAATGTATGAAATATAGTTTAGGGATACATTGCATATTTTAAAAAAATCCTTCATTCGTAGCCAAAAAACAGACAGCAAAAAAAGCCTGCTACAGTCTCCCTTATATTTCTACCACCATTTGCGCGTAACATTGTAAATTACCATACTTTTATTCTCTATGATTCTGATTAGTCAGACACTAACATAATGTTTCACATACTGCACGATTCAAATTCACCACTGAGTGTGTGTGTGTGTGTATATGCACGAGGTGTGTTTGCTGTAAAAGAGCCTCTCAGTAGTAGAAGGATTTTAGTGTTTCCCAAAGTTTGCTCAAATTCCAGGTTGGTTGTCCAGGTTGCCAGGCCTTTTAAGATGCAGCCAGCTCTCAAACCCTCAAATGCCCTAGGCAAAGTGAAATTCTTAGAGCAGAAGCAATAATACAGTGTGCAGATGATGAATTCATAACACCTGTTTCACTGGTGTCTTTCAAAACAACCCCCGCCATGTTTGAGGCTAACAGGATAACTTACTCAAGGTGTTCTTTCGTAAGAGAAACTGGCCACATCTGGAGCTGGTTAGCTTCTTAACGTCATACACAAATTAACTTCATACGGTGTAATATGAATCCTTTTGAAAACACACGTACATTTATTAGCAGATATCGCACTAGTGATTCATACAGGAAGCAAACATACTGTGTTATAAATATTATGTAACTTAATCTCATTAGCAAATGTATTCATATGTGTAATGTTCAAAATCAGTAAGATTTTTTTTAAAAATTGGTACTTTTATTGCGCAAGGACAAGTTGACCAAAATTAGACTTGCATTCTGGAAAAATCATTAAATCTTGAAAAAAGGTGAATCGGAATGATTTCTGAAGGATCATGTGACACTGAAGACGAGTAATAATGCTGAAAATTCAGCTTTGCCATGAAAAAATTACATGAAATCTATTCAAATAGAAAAAAGTTATTAAATCATTTCACAAAATGTTCTTTTTTACTGTATTTTTTTAATCAAAGATTACTTCAATATATTCAATGCCATGAAACGTATTTATTGCATTTGAATTGAACTAATTTGACATGACTCAAATCAAAAATATCTATAGCTACAAAAGTGAAACGCAAAAAAAAGAAAGAAAAAAGAATAATATAAATATAATATAACATATACATTTTAGATGCTGTCAGTCCATCCAAATAGGAAGTTCCAGCATATACTATCCAAACATACAAAAACGTAAACGTTACATACAAATTTTACTAATGAGATCAGGCTGTATTATCAGATGATACCATGAATATACAAATATGTAATATACATTACATATAATTTATGGTACCATGAGCCTCAGACCTACAAATCATTAGAGAGGTGCATCAAAAAGTGTCAAGAAGTGACATCAGAGGAACAGTCAATGTTTCATGAAGGAGTCTTCTGCATTATTCACTACTTTCATCTTTTATGGAAATATGTCATCATATGCTCAAAGATTTAAAAGAAGTTGTCAGTGAGGTTTGTGAGAAGCATCGGTCACACCGAGCGGCATCTTGTGACCTTCTGATAAAAGGAGCCCTTTATTCATTTGGACTGGTGTCTAATGAGATTGTGAGAGGTTGTCACATTTGTCAGATTTAAGCGCAGATGTTTCATCAGGGCTCATGCTAAAAGCTTTCACACAAACAAGCTTGTGTATATATTATTGAAAATCCTTTCTGTGACTTGGACGCTTCTTTGTGGGTTATGTCATCAATTTGTTTTAGAAAACAAGTCGCATATTACCCTTGGTCCATGAACATTCTAGTGTTTCTCTGAGTAAGCATCGTGAAAATGTGAAACATGAAAATAACCTCACTAAAAATAACCACAGGAAGACCCTTGTGGTAGATTACACAAGGGGCAAGGCAAGATATTTTACTTCAGATTTCATGCATAATGGTAAAGGGAAGTGCTCAACAGAGGTATAGTGAAGAAAAAGAGAAATACATATATCAAGAAATAAAGATTAAACTCATTTAAGAACATAAAATGAATAAGGAAAAAGATAAAAGGGAAAAGTAAATAAATATATAATTTATAATATTTTGTTTTCTATAATATAACATATATAAACATAATATATAAAATAATTTGTTTAAATAAAAATAAATAAAATAACTATAAAACTGAACATAAATGTTTAATATTTCAAATGAAACGATTGCGGTAAAATTGGACAGCTGTGCAGCTGAATTGTTTACCCCAGGAGCAAATACTGACACCAGAGGGATTTCAACTTCTATGGCTCCACACTGTACGAAAACAGACATTGCATAGCTTCCAGAGCAAGGACAATTGTTTAGCAGCGCGTCATAAAGGCTCCAGACTGTCAGTTGCTGTCATTTTGTGATCTGCCAAATGCTTTCTAATGTTGTAAATGAAACACTAGAGAAAGAATGTCATCAGAATGTACAGTTGACATCAAAGTGTGTTAACATCAGCCAGAGTCTAGCGGAGCTGTGATGACAGATGAGTGGGCCACTCCGCTATGGGATGTTCCCTCTGCCAAGTCACAAAAGCCTCTTGGCACAGGCACATCTAAAGATGCCCTAAAAGAAGAAGAGATAGTCCTCTCAATCATTATTTGTTGTCAGAGAGGAAACTTTGTTATAAGTAGGTTATATGCAGAGATTGCTTGCAATTATTGATCTGTCCATCATTCTGTCTGTCTGTCAATCAATCTGTCTGTCTATCTATTAGGAGTGTAACGGTTCTCTGTAAAAAATCGAACTGTACCGTTCTCCACCCACGGTTCATCTCAAATCTGACGACACATGAGCATCTATAATATGGTTTGTTTAAAATAACAATGCATAAAACAGACAGACAGAGTCAGGCTAATGAATGTTTCTGTTGATTGATACGCATTCTGTCTTCCCCTAAACTTTGTTCAATGCGTTGTGTTGATAGCTCACAAGCGGTGAGACCTGAACGGCACACGGTGTTTAAATTAAACACATTTAAGCCTTGCCAATTTAAACATTCAAACAAGACACTAAAGAGAACTCAGGAGCATTCTGTGAGAAGATTTGTGTGCGCACTCATCCGAAGCGTGCACACGGAAAGCCGCGTCTCCCTAAACCCTAACCCTCCCGTGACCCTAAAACCATGATACAAACCGAATCCTGAGTAATTTGAACAATTTACACAACAATATTATATATCCATCCATCCATCCATCTTTCTACGGCCTAATATTGCGCATGAATTGAATGAATGAAGCCATTTGGAATATTGGACAGAATGTCAAATGCGCTAGACTGTGACTCTGACATCCCAGACCATTTCCATGCTAAATGTTTAAGCGGCAGGTCCGCCTGAGGCAGCAGAGCACCGTGAGGAGGCCTTAAATGCCTTGTCAGATTCAAGGAATCTCATCGTGAACCTGTTAGTGGAAACACCTGCCCACAGCAAAGTCACTTCAAGTCTTTCCTCAAAAAAATAAAAAATAAAAAGGCCTGTTCCAAGACCGCCAGCAGGGGCACTGAGAAAAAACAGCTCTGACAGCATAGGAATACAAGGTAAAGCACACTGAGATGCACTTTGACCTTTGTCCCAGTCTTTAGAACTCTATAAATGCAACAGAGCGCAATTGATTTCTTGTAATGTAACCTGTTTTTGGTTCTGTAAATGTGTGCTGTAAAAAAAGAATGACAACACATTCAAGTAATGTTGCAATAGCCTATATATTTTTTCATTCCCTTTTTATCGTATTCTCATGGTGACTTCAAAATCAACTGCTTCAGAAGAAACATTAATAGTTTTTTTTATTGTCTATTATAATTTTATACACCCTAATTAGTATTTTCCAAAATCCACACTACTGTCAATCAACAGACAACAGTAGCCTACTATATATTGACAAGTTGGCAGAAAAAAAAACATTAAAGCTGGTTGAAAATCTACTCTATTAACTATTATAATAAATTGATGTGGAATAATAACTCTGGTTCATGACTGACATCTAGCGGTTGAAATGAGACCTATTTATATATTTGAGTTATTTCTCAAAATAAAAGCGTTTTTGTCTTCTGAATTTAAGCTTTGAGCAAATGAAAACATTATTAATAATAATTACTACTTTTAATAATTTAATAATATTTAACCATTATTAATTACATTAATTACATATACAAGATCAAGACCAAAAGTGATTTTTTTTTTCATTGTATCCTGTCAGTAGCTAATAAATTACTATAGGTGGCACCATTTCACCAAGCTGGACTAACAAATGATCAATTACACATTTCAATCAAACTTAAATTAGGGCTATTAAGTTAATGGTTTTGATGAAGTTGTGTTGTGCATGTGCTCTCAAAATATGTATCACATGTAATAAATAAATAAATATGGGCTTTTTTTTAAAAGTAAACTTATACAACTTATAAATCAGTATTCATTCATACTTGACATCTAAGAGCAACTAAAGCCTCCTATTTCTGTCCAGAGTGACTAAGATTTATAAAGATGTAAAAAGTTTTCAAAAGGGCCCAGATTAAGTAGATGATTACTCCACGAGACTAAGAAGACTGATGTGCCCAAATTGAGATTTCTTCATAGGCTTCTATTGAGGCTTCTATATGAGACGTTAAAAATAGTCAGTGATAATGAAGTTAGTGTAAAATCACATTGAATTTAAATTACCTTCTGTCTGGGTATTTAATAGCAGGGTACAAATCTTCTGTGATGTCAGTCGGTGCATTTTCATCTGCTATTATGAGAGGTGTGATACAATATAGTTAAATAAGATGATGAATAAAGTTTATTAAAGATAGGGTTTATTCACACTCAGATCTCAGTAATAGGCTAATATTATTATTATGTTTCAGAATGCCCACCTCTGTCCATTGATGATATTTTTTATAATTTTCTTCAGAAATATCATATTTTATCCATTAAGAGAATGCATATTATAAGCTCACACCCAATATTTTATGCACCCTGTTTTTCAGTTTGCTTGAAATTGCCTTTGAGTTTTTGCAATGTCCGTTTTTTAAAGTGAGTGGGGGTCTAAAAAAGTTGAAAAATAACGAATAGAAAAAGTTCAAATCAAGATGATACATTCAATTTATTTATATTATCTAAATACCTTAGAAACTTTAATTAAATTTTCGTTCAAATAAGAAAATATTTCATTTTATTAATGTCCGCAAAAATTCTGTCAACTATGTTAATGTAATGTGTTTAGTCCAAAGAAGATAGGCAAAAGTGTTTAAAATAGAAGCGTAGTTTATTATTAAGTAAAGTAGCCTAAACTCAGGTAATCCAATACAAAGAAACACAAACGAACAGCATGCATAGATATACAAACTATAACGGACAATGAACTAAAGGAAATTAGGAACTTAAATACACAATAATAAAACTCAAAGACTAACAGGTGTGATAGTTAAACGAGTATCCATGACAACTGGGAACACAAGAAAAGGTAAAAAGGTTATATGTTCAGATTGTCAGTCCAAATCCGATTATTTGTGAATCCGATTGGAATCTGATCTTAAATTATTGACGTTCACTGTGTATCGCAACTGTTCAGATCCGATTTGTGTGTCCATGCCAATCTTTAATTTTTTGTATTATCTGTATTGGTTTCTATGGCAATGACGTTGCGATGGTATACACAACCGCAACATGGAGGGTGTTGCAATACAGATGTTGTCTTATTTACAGCATGACAATGTGTAGCCGCCGCGCTGCACTACTGCGTCTTATGAAGCAACAGCAGAAACAAAGAGGCTGGCACTGCTTTATTCCATGCTGTCGTCTCCGCCCGTTTCAAAACATGTCTTTGTTACATATATATACAAAACATATATCGTCATTTTCTGAAAATGAAATGAAACAGACCCTTGTTTCAGTAGCGACTTTCCTATAACAACGTCTGACATTTACATTTTATGTCACATAAACCATGTGAAAACCGATCAGAGCGGTCAGACTGAAATGGATTTTCAGAACTGCGATTTGAATAGGATTTCAAACCACATATGAATAAAGCTTGAAACAGATTTGTAAAAATCGCATTTCCAGTGCATTTCAAATATGATCGGATTTCAATCGGATATGCACAGAAATTGGATTTGGATTGACAGTGTGAACGTAGCCTGAGAGAAACAAACTAAAGCTACATAGTGCATTTTCCTTTCATAATGTCATTTTATACTGGCCTTTCCACTGCGTATCAGAAATGATCTCTGTCCACACTACACGACCAAAAACACATCACATGACACGTCCATGCACACTGCGGGCGTGCAGCCTACAAGTGTAAACAGCTGTAGGCAGCTGTAGTATTATAAAATGCAAAACACACAGAGATGTAAATGATATCTCTTGCCAGGGGTCCTATGCTGTAGAGTGGTTGTGTCACAACCAGGAGAGGCCGTAACCAACAAAAGTTGCTAAGCGATCCTTATCCCCATGGATAAGAATATGAAGGCCTCTCCCCTGAGATGCCCATGTCTTACATGCAGCAGTGAACCCCACGTTACTGGAGAGAGGCTAAGAATGAAGGCTCCTGGATTGTTTTTCACATCATATGCTTCTCCTCGTGGGACTCTTCCATCACAGTATAGCCATATATATATATGTATAGTCACCTCCAAAATAAGAATTGTATGAATGCTGTAGCTATATCAGTGTTTCATAACTTTTCTTTTTTTATGTCCACAGGGCCATCAGAAACACATAAACAACTTCTTTACTAATGCAAATATAGAAATTAGAAATTAGAAATTAGCTCCTGTTAACTCACATTTGTCACAGTCTCACTTTGGACTTTGTTTTCAGATTGCACCGTTTTCCGTTCTTAGGTTAGTTGTCATGGTTTCTGATTAGTTCTCATTTAGTTCAGTTGTGTGGTGTTAATTATTCTCATTTTCTTGTTAAGTCCTCTGTGTCTGTTCATTTGCTGTCAGGCAATGTGTAACATTATAAATGCATGTCACTTTTGATCAGTTTAATGTGTCCCTGCTGAATACAATTAATTTATAAAAATAAAAAAAATAGAAAAGCTAAAAAAAAAGCTATTCCGACCTGACTGATACGCACTGGCTGAATCCGAAATCGTCTCCTATAGCTTATACCCTCAAATAGGGTGTTATTTTAGGAGTCAGCCATTTGTAGTGGTGTTCGAAACCATAGTGGACATTACGAGTGCACTTATTCAATCCCATCCCACATTGCACTGCAATTACAAATGTGCAACAGATGTAGGCTCAACGGATGTCCAAATTCACTCACTCGTTTTCATTCACTCCTTCAAGTGAACAGTATTAGTGGACTAACGTATAGCGAATGAGGGTTTAGGGGGTGATTTCGGATTCATTCACTGTCACACTTAAATTCCTGTTGACGTGTAGGCCTAGACCCCTGTATCTGATAAAAGTGAATTTCTGCATACAGCCTTAAATCTAGCAGACATTAACTAAAATGAATAAAACTTAAGTTCTCAGTTCATAATGTAGGCCTACAGCAAATATAGTCCGTCGGGTGTAATTTCTGAGGTTGAAGGTCGGGCCTACGTTGCTAGTATTTTAGTCTGCAGAGGGTCTGACTCGAAACTATTCCCACCGCTTCACTTTAACATGCAGGGAGACGCACGCAATACACTGTGACGAATGAGCTTGGAACCATGGCAACAGCAGGGAACAAGCGGGTTGCCATTCTTCAGCTATATGAACAGAACGACAGTTTGGCTGACCAGCAGTGTGCAAACGGTGGGCCGGTAGCTTGATTCATTGTTGTGAATCATCTCAGTAGAGTAGGCCTAATGAGTGTATTCATTTCAACACCTCCTTAGAACATGAGAAGGAGTCCGGTGTACATGGAGGGGGAGGGGGCTTTCTGTGACTCACGCTGGACACGGAGGAGCCGCAAAAGGTAGTTGAAGGTTTATCAGTCATCCCCATCCCGTCACTATCAGACCGCTATGAGAAAATGTATTCTGACACATGGTGAAGTGTAAGTACTTAATGTACCAAGGGCAGCACGTATCAGCGCAGGGACGCTTAAACAATGACGATGCAGTGGGATAAGTTGCACGAGGCATGAGTATCAGGTGTGGGTTGTTTGTGGGCGGCAGCAAAGTGGAACATGTTATTCAAATAGGAACGTGGTGATGCCTTTTATACTATTTTATATATTACAATTGTGCCAATGCTTTAAAAGCTTAAAGATGGTCATCATACACACTGCACATTCACTCCTGACCATGGAATAATGTTTCAGTTGTGGAAATTGTTGTGTGTGTGTGGGGGGCACTGATCTGAACTTTCTTTTCGAAATCGTAAATAAAACAAATAGCCTAGCTAGCTATTGCAATAGGCTACATGTTAGCTATTACTGTTATTTTTTCTGTTTTTTTTTTCCAAATGGTTTAAAATATTTAAATAATTTGTTACTCATTATCATGGATCACAAGATGTTACAGGCCATGACAATATAATATTTTATGTAAAAAGTGTCTTATATAGCGGAAAATCATGATTTCTTGTTGTCCAAATTAGTCAGTGTATTTTATTTTACTTTTGGTGATATTTCATTTATTTTATTAAAGCTCTAAATAGTAACCTGCCTAATTTTACATACAATTGTTTAAAATGAACTTTTAAATGAATTATTAAAATTGTATAGCCTATGTTTTCAATAAGATATTGGAAAGAATTTCTGTTAGTGTACTTTCCCCCCCTTAACTTGTATCTCCAATACTACAATGCATTTCCAATTGTAGAATCACTCACTTGCTTTTTAATTGTTTGTGAAATTTTATAGCAATTTCAGAGTGAAAATTGTTTGTTAGATAGTGGTATCAAATTTGTTGGCAATTTGGAGTGAAAGCTAATTTTAAAGCAATATTCCCCACATTGGGATCCAAATGAAAACATTTTCTCAGACAAACTGTAATCTAATTGTCAACAGTAACCAGTGAGTGGCTTTTGGAAGTATTTTTTACTATCCACCTGTTAAGTCTGACATCATTCGTTGCTAATATAAACTCACAGGGTGCTGTAGATCAAATCATTATCTTTATTTCCATACAAAATCTCAGTTGGCCAGGATTCATCTTTTCTGCATTGTTAAAATATTGGTGTCTGAGACTGCGTGAGCGGAGACTAGTGTAGGCCTACACAGTGAGTTTTTAAAAGCTTAGCTTAAATGTGCACTATAAATAAATAGTTTTGTTGAAGATAGTATCCTCAACTGAAAATACAGTGGATGCTTGGACCCAGAAACAGTATTCGATACATTACGATGTACTAACATGTGCATAGAGATTCCAAATATTCTTCATAGATGTTATGCACCAGAGAAACGAGCGTGCAGCTGTCTTTAAAACTTTGTTTGAATTTCTATTTTAGCTCTGTATATTTCTGTGGCATCGCTGTCAAATTGAAGTGTATTTTCTTATTGTGGATGTGGAGTTAAACAAAATTATAATTAGCATTGTAATGACTGAAGCGAATGTTGTAAATGTCAGTATCAGGAAGATTTTAAAACAAGCGGTTCATTCATAAATCCATAAGATCTTACCTTCATGTTGTGGGAAAACAAACCGGAGGACTGAACACAATGAGCGCAGCTCTGAAAAGGGGCGGGCCACCATAAGGTCTATAGAGTTTTAATCTTTGAACCAAACTAAACAAGCTCTGAAAAGAATCAACATTCAAAGCAAAAACCTGTAAACAAGACTGTATATTTAAACAGGGTCAGTGGACACTTTAGGGTTAATGAAAGGGATCTTTTGTTCAGAAAAGTCTGAGAAGTCCTGCATTAAGGCATTAGGCCTAGGTGCTCTTTTTTTCAGTGAGCAGAATTAAACTAGCTTCTCACATCTGTGGTTTGTGTGTATAAAGAAATTCTCTTATAGACCCCACTGTGAGAGGTCATATCTGTGGGCAGAGAAGTAGATGGACAGTACAGTCATTCAGTGAGTCACCAAGACCCCCTAATGTCCATTACGTCTTCTAACAGATTACAAACACTCCCCAACTCCTCCGCCCACAACAGAAAATACCACATTCAAGAACACAATGACAGTACATGACAAGGGTGACATTTTAGACCATATACTAGGTTTGCAAAAACAGGTTTTTATGAGTAAAAATGAATGCAATGTTATTGAAATACTACAGTTGTAACAAAAATATCAATATATTGTACAAATATAATACAAGCACAATACTTCACCCCCGACCAGAGATTTGGAACCTGTGGGTTTGGCCTCTGAGGGGGCCCAACTCATAGAGAGTGGTCTCTCAGCTGAGGCGGCTGAGACCATTCTAAGCTCCAGAGCTCCAGCTACTAGGAAACTACGCGCTTAAGTGGAGAGTCTTTTCTATATGGTGTCACCGACATCAGTGGGATCCTGTTAACTGTTCTGTGAACACAGTACTCGAGTTCCTGCAGGAGCGCTTTACGTCAGGTCTATGTCCTTCCACGCTCAAGGTCTACGTGGCGGCCATTGCGGCCTACCACGCCCTGGTGGGGGGTACATCGCTGGGTCGAGACCCCCTGATTACACTTTTCCTTCGTGGCACTTTGAGGCTATGGCCTGCAATTCGCACTAGGGTGCCAGCTTGGGACCTTACTATAGTATTAGAAGGCCTGTCTAGGGCTCCATTTGAGCCCTTAGATTCGGTTTCAGAAAAGTTTCTTACCCTTAAGACTATCTTTCTGCTTGCTATTTCGTCCCTTAAAGGGGTCATATAATGGTACATGCACTTTTACAAGTTGATTGCACTGAAATGTGTGTTGGCAGTGCCTGTACACAAACATCATATAATGATAAAAATCCATCCAGTGGTTTTGTTTTAATCTCCTTATATGTTTTCCCCTGCCTCAAATCAAGCCGTTCGAGCCTGTGACGTCACAAGCTCGCACGCCCCTCCCACGATTGTTGATTGACAGCAGCGTTTCAACACAGACCCGCCCTCGCTCGTGATCGAGGCAGCGAGCGAGCTGTCAATCATAGTCCGCGTTGATACTGGAGCACTGTCTATGAGCAGAATGGAGTCTAAGCGAAGTGGTGTTCTGTTCTTGGGTGCAATAAGGAACACAGCAGTCATTTTAATGTTCCTAAATCCGAACCGCTGAAGACAGTGGCTGAGTTTGTTTTCGAAGTGAATATTCCCCACGATCAACGTCACTGCTTTCATGTTTGCGCGAATCACTTCACACACCAGACTGCTTTATAAACGAGGGTCAGTATAAAGCTGGTTTTGGAAGCTGCTCCTGAAAAAAGAATCGCTACCAACTATTCGTGTCCCTGCAGCTGCTCCAGAAGAACTGAAGTGAGTGTACGTTTTATTAACCTTTATATTAATATTTATATTAATCTTTGCACATCGCTAGCTGCACGCTTCACGATGAATGCAGCTATGTTTACACTCAGGGTACATTACGGCATGTTTTCTATGTACGACGTTCTCAATATAATTCATAATCCCACGTTTATAATGAACAACGCGTTATGGTTATTGTGTTATTATGTCATAAACGGTGTAGGCACAGAACAGAGGGGCGGGGGGAGCAAAGCTCATTATCATTTAAAGTCATATGCACTGAAACGGCGTGCTGAAAACAGAGCTGTTTTTGACCAGGTAAAATAAGTGTTTTCTTACAATACTAATGAGAATTTTTAATTAAAGTATATTACAAACTTTTAATTTAGACCCTAAATAATCATATTAGCTTGTACAAAAATGGCATTATATGACCCCTTTAAGAGAGTTGGAGACCTGCAGGCCCTTTCGGTTTCTCCTACTTGCCTTGAGTTTGCACCAGGGATGGTCAAGGCATTTTTATATCCAAAACAGGGGTACGTCCCTAAGGTGCCGACCTTGACTCTGAGGCCTATTGTGCTGCAGGCTTTCTGTCCTCCTCCTTTTACATCTGCGGACCAGGAAAGGCTGAACCTCTTGTGTCCAGTGCGAGCTTCCTCTTCATGGAGGAAGTCCGACCAGTTACTGATCTGCTTTGGATCACCTAAGAAAGGTCTTCCTGCTTCTAAACAGACGGTTAGTAAGTGGATAGTTGAGGCTATTGCACTCGCATACGAGCACTCGGACCAGCCGTGTCCTTTGGCGGTCCGAGCTCACTCCACTAGGAGTATGGCGGCCTCTAAAGCCTTATTATATGGGGTTTCTCTTCAAGACGTCTGTGATGCGGCAGGCTGGTCCTCACCGCTCACGTTCGTTAGATTTTACAGTTTAGACCTGGATACTACCCCAGGTTCTCAGGTGCTTAGTGCTTAATTTTAACAGAAACTAACACTCAGTTACTTGGAATTCTGGCGCTTTGGGTATTCTCGTTCCCAAGGCGTCGTTGGACGCATCGTTGAGTTCCCTCGAATTAGGGAACGTCTCAGGTTACGTATGTAACCATAGTTCCCTGAGAAAGGGAACGAGACGATGCGTCACCCTGCCATACTTCCTGCATCCCTGTGATCGGCTTGCTTCGGCAATTTCGAAGCTAATGCCGGTTTGCACCGGATGTGCTTTTATCCCTTCCTGGTCATGACGTCACCCGCCCGTGACGCTCATTCTTTCCATTGGACTAGTTGACATAGATGCTTCAGACGCATTCACGCTGGGGGCGTTCCCAAGGCGTCGTTGGACGCATCGTCTCGTTCCCTTTCTCAGGGAACTATGGTTACATACGTAACCTGAGACGTTCAGTTCGAAAGGCACTGTGAAAGGCATGTGGAATAAGGGAGCGTCGATACATAATAATGACATTTAGCCACGATCGAGGCATTGTGTATCACCACACTACTGCAAGTTTGACTAAAATAAACTAAGTAAAAATTGAGATGAGGCTCCAGCAGTTTTCATGAGTTTAATTAGTCCCAGTGTATGGGGTTGTTCGCGAGTATAAAGTGCACGAGATGTGATAGTTACAGTGTGTGCATCATTATAACGGTTAGCCTAAATAAGATTAAGAAGTTTCAGATGTAACCAGATTATGTTTTCATATTAAAGGAACACGCCGACTTTTTGGGACTTCAGCTCATTCACCCTATCCCCCAGATTTAGTTAAGTCCATTCATACCCTTTTCATCTCCATGCGTGCCTTAACTCTGTCTGACGCACCCACCTCTAGCCTAGCTTAGCACAAAGACTGGAAGTAAATGGCTCCAGCTAGCATGCTGATCCCAATAAGTGACAAAATAACGCCAACATTTTCCTATTTTGTGATTTGTATAGTCACAGTGTGTACAAATAACAAGGTCATATATGAGACATAGGCATCTTTTAACCGTATACATACTGGGAACTATATTCTCAGAAGGCGAAGCACTGCTACTTGGGCGGACTAATTAGCGCAACACTCTGAGCGAACTCGCTGCTCCTCACCACGGCAGTAGCCTTCTCCACCATGGGGCTTCTCAGGTGCTGCGAGCAAATCACTCCACAGAAGTAGCTGACAGTGCTTCGCCTTCTGAGAATATAGTTCTCAGTATGTACACGGGTAAAAGATGCCTGTGTCTCATATTGTTATTTGTACACACTGATTATACAAAAAGTCGTCGTGTTCCTTTAAGCAGCGCAACAGTTTAGCACTTATAAATATGACAATCTATATCAATTAAATTGAAGGGTTAGTTCACCCAAAAAATTCTGTCAGTAATTACTCACCCTCATGTTGTTCCAACCCCGTAATACTTTCGTTCATCTTCGGAACACGAATTAAGACATTTTTTATTAAATCTGAGAGCTGGATCACTCCTCCATAGGCTTCTAAGGGACTGAAACTTGTTCCCCCGAAAAGCTATTAAAGACATTGTTAAAACAGTCCAAGTGACTACAGTGGCACAATCTTCAGTTTATTAAGCGGCGAGAATACTTTTTGTGCGCAAAAACGAACAAAAATAACGACTTTATTTCAACTATTAATTTCCTTCTCTGCGGGCCTCGTCAGTGTGATATCGTAGGTCTACGTCACACGCAGGCTCACTATTGGCCAACGCTGGTCATGTGTCTACGAGAACTATTTGGAGGCCCACGGAGAAGGAAATTAATAGTTGAATAAAGTCAATATTTTAGTTTTTTTTGCGCACAAAAAGTATTCTCGTCGCTTGATAAACTGAAGATTTAGTCACTTGGACTATTTTAACGATGTCTTTAAAGTCCCTGTAAAGTCAAAATTAAGTATGTGTTCTGAGTTTGTCACACCACAGACAAATGTGTTACTAGTCACCCAGCCAAATTTGAATGATAAAAAAAGCTGGCAAGTACATAAAATAAGCTATCAAAATCTTGAAAAAATGAGCAGTAGTCTCTGCTCTCAAACGCTGGGGGCGTGTCCACTGGCTGTGCTGAAACCACGCCCACTCGCGGGAAAGCCACCTTCGCCACACTCAACTCTGTCACCGCTACAGCCGAAATGGATGCTTTAGTAGTGTACTCCGACTACCTATTATAATTATAACATAAGCACACAAGGCAACTTACACTCGTTGGTGGGCATGGACTGCCGATGATGGCACCAGTTGTCGGCACGACGAGAGGATAAAGGCAGAGGCGGGAGATAGTCGGTTCGGCCCGTTCGGCCACATTCACCAGTAACAGCGGATTATCAGTGAATCCCAGTTGTCCCGTGTAAAATGATCACTACAGAGGCGGGTTTTGGCGGTGATCCTCAGCTCTCCATCAAGGTGGCTCTTCACAAAATGAATCCACCTCTTCTTGATGTGATCGTTTTTCGGAAATGTAAATAAGGACACCGATCTGTTTTGTACGTGATGGCATCCAAGTAGTACGCATTTCCGTTCCGTAGCTAGCTAGCAAACTGTAGGCTAGTATCTAATAGACTGACACGATTGATCGGCAAACTGATGTGAATTTGCTCTAGTGTGGCTTAGATATCCATAATAAAGGCTAGATGTCTTACGGCGGAGTCTCTATCGTCATCACTGGCGGCCATCTTGTCACAGGCAAGGTTAATGTAAGGTGAGTTATCTGCACGAACACAAATACCGTATTTTCCGCACTATAAGGCGCACCGGATTATAAGGCGCACCTTCAATGAATTACCTATTTTAGAACATTTTTCATATATAGGCCGCACCGGATTATAAGGCGCATAAGATACTGCAGTCAAACGTTTGACTGGGTTTGCGTTATGCATCCACTAGATGTGCTAAAGGGAATGTCAACAAAACAGTCAGATTAAGTCAAACTTTATTAAGCGTTCTGACAACTCCGTTCACTCCCATGGTAACGTTGTTCAAACGTTAAAGGAGAACTCCGGTCAATTTTAATATTGAGCTGATTTTTTTGTAAATTTGGAGTGCTGTCAGTACAGATATCAACGACAAAAACCGGTGTTGCCTACACCGTGTTATCCTCTTTTTAAAATTTGCACCCTGTTGACTTAAACGGGACAAGTTTTAAACCTGCTTTTAGCCTCTTAACAACCTTAATGTGCACAGCCATGTGAGTGAACACGGTGAATCTGACTGCAGTAAATGTGAAAGATATGAATAAAAATTATGTTTATTCAGCCAGCTCACATACCTGTATTTTCTTCCTGTTTTCGGTCGAAGTCCAGAGTAGGCGATTGTCGAGTGCGCGTGCGCGATCATTGGTAACTAAGCAACAGTGGAGACTCAGACTGTCAGCCGATGACGGTGCTGTGTGGTGTTCTGAGAATATCAGCTCAAATGGATAGTTCATCCAAATCAGACGTTGAACACACGGAGGAGGTTTGATCGCGAGCACGCGAACTCTACAATCGACTACTTTGTGTGGACTTCGACGGAAAACAGGAAGTAAATACTGGTATGTGAGCTGGCTGAATAAAGAGATTATTCCTGCCTTCGTGAAAGCTCGGATCACAGTTGAGACTGATATATCAGCCCAGGCATCCACGATCCATTGGCAGATAGTGGCGTAAGTCGCCCGGCGCTGTCTCCCCATCTTGGTGAACGTGTGTTCACCATCCATGAGGCGCTCCGGATTATAAGGCGCACTGTCGTTTTTTGAGAAAATTAAAGGCTTTTAAGTGCGCCTTATAGTGCGGAAAATACGGTACTCATATCTCGCTGAAATCTGGACGAATTTACAAACGGTTTGGTTTCTTACTAACGTTATTAACGTGGCAACAATACTAGCCTATAATGGATGTTTACATAATTAATACATAATTATTCATAAGTGTGCAGTGTCATAACTACATCTCTGACGTTTATAACGAACCAAACCATTTGAAAATCGGTAGAAAATTGAGCAAGTTATGGTTATTTAAAAAAGTACATGCTCCATAAACACAATGTTACGAGTGGGCGAGCAGCCTGTGACAAGATGGCCGCCAGGTGCTGACGGCGACCTGCATTGGCCAGCAGCGCGGACAAGACATCTAGCCTTTATTATGGATATCTATGTAGTGTGGCTCCAGTGCGTCATCAAGTAGGGGCGTGTCCAGGAGCTCAGGGGCTCCAGTGCGTCATCGAGCCCCCTTTTAGCCCCGCCCAGAAAATCCGGAAAATTTCAATGGTGAAAAACTGTTTAACGGTTGTAACTCCACAATTCAGTACTTCACAGTTCACAGTCTTTGTAATATGTTTTAGCAATACATTTCTAACATTTCTAATGTGTTTAGAATTTTCAGGGACTTTAATAGCTTTTCGGGGGAACAAGTTTCAGTCCCTTAGGCCTCGTTTACACTGCAGGTCTTGATGCCTAATTCTGATTTGTTGCCTATATCTGATTTTTTTAACCGTCTGTTTACACGTTCTTTCATTTGTGACCCATATCCAGTTCTTGTGTTTACACTTAACATACTATCTAAAACATTGCACATGCTTAAAGGGGGTTCTTCACAGATGGACGAACACGTTATATGCTTGATGCTAGCGTTGCGATATACGCGAAGTTCGCCAAACATCACCATGATTTTGAGGAGGAGGACGAAAAGGACCATCATTGCAGCCTGCGCATAGTCCGCATACGCTTCAGTTATCGTCTGCGAGACGAGAGTGAAAATAGTTTTTGCTTGTATGATACGCACTGTAAACCCCTTGAGTAGGATTAGGGGTGTGGAGTGCGTGCGTATTACATGCCATAAAGTGCATATTATTGGAATTACAATTGATTATTGAAAGCGCTATAAATGCCTCATTCATTTATATCATATGCACGAGAAATAAAATTCGTGCTATGGATACGCACTTTCATGAGATCGTGGCGGGCTTTAAAGAGGAGCAGTGGGTCCGTAATTTTAGGATGAGCAAGCCAACCTTTGATATGTTGTGTCAACGTGTGTCCATATTCCTCTCATACGACATTATGACGTTTTGCAGACGCGCGCCAGGGTTTCTCTCGTCATTAAACCGGGGTTGGAACAACATAAGGGTGAGTAATTACTGACAGAATTTTCATTTTTGGGTGAACTAACCCTTTAATAACTTGAAGGGGTAGTTCACCCAAAAATGAAAAATGTTGTCATCATTTACTCTCATGTCGTTCCAAACCTATAAGACTTTCATCTTCGGAACACAAATGAAGATCTTTTTGATGAAATATTTGTGCTTTCTGTCCCTCCATCGACAGCTACACATCTACACTTCAACGCTTCAAAAAGTTCATAAAGAGATTGTAAAACGAATCCATATGAATTGAGTGGTTTAGTACAAATTTTCTGAAGAGACACGATGGCTTTTATTCACATATAAACATTAATCAATGCACACATTAGTACAAAAGCTCAAGCATGTACCCTGGACGTGCGAGAACCAATGAGGTTAATTCTCGTGTTACGCAGTAGCCTATATGTTTGAGCTTCTGCAAGAACCAATGAGGTTTGTTCTCACACGTCAAGCAGGTTCAGTTGAGCTTCTGTTTGTCCTCTGATCAATGTTTAAATGAGAATAAAAGCCTAAATTCCTCTTCAGGAAATTTGTACTAATCCACTCAATTCATATGGATTAGTTTTACGAACTCTTTATGAACTTTTTGAAGTGTCAAAGTGTCAGTTGCATAGCTGTCTATGGAGAACATAGAAAGCTCTCAGATTTCATCACAAATATCTAAAAAGATTAACAAAAGTCGTATGGGTTTGGAATGACATGAGGGTGAGTAATTTATGAGAGAATTTTCATTTTCCCTTTATACCTATCCCTTTCATTTTTATATTAATACACATGGATGTATTATATGCATATGTGTATTAAATAAGAGTATGGTTATTTATATTGTATGCATTTACAGAAGTACATTATGCCATTATACCTCAAACTCGTTTTAATGTGCAACTCAAGGTTCGTTGTGTGTGATGACGTTTCAGAGTTGTTCTAAATGAACCTATTTTTTCAAGGGAAGTAAACGTATTCATTTGTATCCCTTGCGCAGGGTCTAGGGAGCACTAAAGACCATATAGGGACCCTGCATGTCAATTGGAACGCAGCTCATGTTTAAGCTATAAATTTAAATGGTGCATACAAAACATAGTTTTTTCCCCTTGACTTTGGCCATCTCTGATCTCCAGACATGTAATCATATCTTGAACGACTTTCTTTATTCAAGCAAGCACCTCAATGGCCCCATTTGCAGGAATGACAGGGCAATATTTGCTCGCCGCTTACTGAAGCACTTAGGCACTGTGAGGAGATATGAGACAGCCTTGTTAATATTCCACTCAGTGGTCAGACTCTTGTGAGGGATCACAGTAGATGAAGCACAGCGTCGTGTAAAAGTGATGCACTGTGTCACTAACAGGGTTGCGGGAAAATTAAGATGACTGCTCTCCTTGACACTGTCCTCTCCATTCTTCCCTCCCTCTTGGGAAACACTCCTCGCGTTTTCCTTTCCTCAGCACTAATCCGTAGAACGTCTGGAACCCCCACGCTCTCCACAGCCTGCAATTACAGTGGATATTACATTGAACCTGCTGAGATCTAAACATGGATCCCATTGATTGCAAAAACCACCATGTTCCCCAATTAGAACAATTGTTTCTTGCTACTCCTGTAAAGCCTTTTTTAAGTGTTTCAAACAACATTCAGCTGAGCATGCGAGCTCAATTACCATTAAAAAAGAACTTTAGAAAACATTCTAAGCACAGTGCATAGGCAATGAGACATGCACATGGGGGCAATTACAGTGAACTTTTCATTATCCCACGCTCCATTTACCCACAAAATATACATTTGATCTCACTAATAGGATGCCTCTGTTTATAACTATAAAGGCTCATTTCCAGTTAAGAAGAATAAACTGAATAAACATGAAGGTCAAATAAATAGCTAAATGGTAACACTTTATTTCAATGGTCCAACATTTTATTTACTATAACTTTTCAATTGTGTCAACTACCGGTCAAGAGTATTAGTAGACTGTCTGCTTAATACTGTATCTGCTAACCCTTTATTTTGATGGTCCCCCAACAGACATTCTACTGACTATAAGACTATAACTTTGCAACTACATGTCAACTAATTCTAACCCAAACCCCAACCTAACATTCTACTGACAGCAGTCTACACTGTAAAAAATTTAAAGTTGTCTCAACTAATTATTATTTAGTAACTAGTTCCACAGAATTTTTACGTTCACTCAATTTCTCTCTTCAAAGTGTTGCTTCAATTATTATTTTTTAGTTGGCCTAAACTTGACTCCAACTTAAAAAAGTATGTTTGCTCAACTAGTTTTAGTTCATTCAACTAAAATGTTTTAGTTGGTCCAAACTTGACTCCAACTTAAAAAAGTATGTTTGCTCAACTAGTTTTATAGTTCATTCAACTAAAATGTTTTAATCAGGATTTATTATTTGGGCTTAACTAAAAATTGCTGTACTACATTTTATACTGAGGTTAACAAAATTATTTACTGGTGTGTATTAATCACATAAAAACACAAATGGAAAGAGATATTAGCCTTTATTTCACAACAATCTGCACAAACTAAACATACAGGCTAAAGTGCTCAGTTGACAAACATTAAATTCAATCAATAAATTCATCAAATACTGTCAATTCCATTTCAAACATTTATGGAACTAAAAAACATTTACTAATCTTTTCCTAAACTGAGAACAATAAAGCACATTTTGAATTGTAGTAAAAACTACAAACTCTGCAAGTAATTAATACATAAAATAATTAGTGCTGTCAAGTTGATTAATAACATCTTAACATAAAAGTTTGTGTTTATATGTGTATATATTATATTTATAATTATATATTTATATATACAGTACTGTGCAAAAGTTTTAGGCCGGTAAGCTTTTTTAAGTTTTTAAAAGAAGTCTCTTCTGCTCACCAAGGCTGCAATTATTTGATAAAAAATAGAAAAAAACTGTAATATTGTGAAATATTATTACAATTTAAAACAGCGGTTTTCTATGTGAATATACAGTAAAGTGTAATTTATTCCTGTGATCAAAGCTGAATTTATCATCATCATTACTCCAGTCTTCAGTGTCACATGATCCTTCAAAAATCATTATAATATGATTGGACAAGAAACATTTATGATTATTATCAGTGTTGAAAACAGTTTTTACATTTTTATTTCATGATGCTATGATGAATAGAAACAAAAAAAGAACAGCATTTATCTGAAATCTAAAGCTTTTGTAACATTAAACTCTACCCTTCAAAAGTTTGGGGTCAGTAAGAATTTAAATTTTATTTTTGGGGGAAAGAAATATAATAAATCAATACTTTTATTCATCAAGGATGAGTTAAACTGATCAAAAGTTACAGTAAAGACATTTATAATGTTAGAAAATATTCTATTTTAAATAAACGCTGTTCTTTTGAACTTTCTATTCATCAAAGAATTTTGAAAAAAAAATTGTACACAACTGTTTTCAACATTGAAAATAATAATGAATGTTTCTTGAGCATCAAATCATCATATTAGAATGATTTCTGAAGGATCATGTGACACTGAAGACTGGAGTTATGATGCTGTAAATTCAGCTTTGATCACAGGAATAAATTACACTTCACTGTATATTCACATAGAAAACAGCTGTTTTAAATTGTAATAATATTTCACAATATTACTGGTTTTTTTGTATTTTTTATCAAATAATTGCAGCCTTGGTGAGCAGAAGAGACTTCTTTTAAAAACTTAAAAAATCTTACCAGCCTAAAACTTTTGCACAGTACTGTATATTATATGTGTGCGCATGTGGGTGTAAGGACGTCTGCCTTTACAAGCACATGAACTTTAATGACATCCCATTATTAATCTGTAGGGTTTAATATGGAGTTGACCCACCCTTTGCTACTATAACAGCTTCAACTCTTCTGGGAAGGCTTTCCACAAGGTGTAGGAGTGTGTTTATGGGAATTTTGGCCATTCTTTTAGAAGCGCATTTGTGAGGTCAGGCACTGATGTTGGACCTGGATAACAGTTTCTAATTCATCCCAAAGGTGTTCTATCGGGTTAAGGTCAGGACTCTGTGCAGGCCAGTCAAGTTCCTCCACACCAAACTCTTCATCCATGCCTTTATGGTCCTGCTTTGTGCACTGTCATGTTGGAACAGGAAGGGGCCATCCCCAAACTGTTACCACAAAGTTGGGAGCATGGAATTGTCCAAAATGTCTTGGTATGCTGAGGCTTTAAGAGTTCCTTTCACTGGAACTTAAGGGGGTGAGCCCAACCCCTGAAAAACAACCCCACACCATAATCCCCCCTCCACCAAACTTCACACTTAACAGTTTGGGGATGACCCCTTCCTGTTCCAGCATGACTGCGCTCCAGTGCACAAAGCAGGACCATAAAGGCATGGATGAAGAGTTTGGTGTGGAGGAACTTGACTGGCCTGCACAGAGTCCTGACCTTAACCCGATAGAACACCTTTGGGATGAATTAGAAACTGTTATCCAGGTCCAACATCAGTGCCTGACCTCACAAATGCGCTTCTAAAAGAATGGCCAAAATTCCCATAAACACACTCCTACACCTTGTGGAAAGCCTTCCCAGAAGAGTTGAAGCTGTTATAGTAGCAAAGGGTGGGTCAACTCCATATTAAACCCTATGGATTAATAATGGGATGTCATTAAAGTTCATGTGCTTGTAAAGGCAGACGTCCCAAAACTTTTGGCAATATAGTGTGTGTATATGTACACACATATGATATACAAACTTTCATGTTAGATGGGATTAATCGTGATTAAGTGATTTGACCACTAAAAAGAATACAACACCAACAACAACAACTGGTAACAAAATGGTGTCCGAGATATTTCATAAGTATAAAAAGTATTAAAAAACAACAACTGAATATTTGGCTTTATAACATTCAGAGTGGTGCAGGGATGATGTCAAAACCAGAAAGTCTAATTCAACACTGGTTCCTCGTTTATTGGTGAAATAAGCTCTGTGGTAAACACAATTTGACAATAAAATGGATTTTCTTTTCTACAATGTAAACTACACACAGATACGTTTTTATCATTGTAGAATAAAATATCTAAGTATCATCAACTTGTTTACCACAAACCTTATTTCACTAACAAATTGAAAAAGCCTATTATTATTCATAAAAAACGCATAGGAATATTTTGAGGGAACCAGTGGCGAATTAGTCTTTTGGGTTCTGATGTCATCCCTGCACCACCTCTGACCTCTAAACAAGATCATCTTTTTTTTTTACACCTGCAACAGTTTGGTTCTCAGTGACTGAATTTGAGCGGAACACTGTCGAGACCCAGAAATACCTTTTGCACTGCTTCAAAAAGGTACTTCCACTGTTTGGGTTAATCAATAGAGTGTAAAGCAGTCTGAAAAGCACTCCAAAGGCAGTTGGTACATCTGAAACATTTAGTATAACTTCTTCCTCCACCACTACAGCGACATCCACCACTGAATCCAGGCCTCCAGCATCAATTTGCATCCCTCTGGTCTGCCTCTCCACATCATCGCCTCTCTGGTTTGAACCACATAAGATAGATGAATGAATGGGAGGGGGAAAGATAATTGTTATAAGAGATAATAAAAACAACTGTTCATCAAAACTACTTTAACTTAATTTTCAACAGCTAAATGTACACTTTATAATTTAAATATACTTTGGCTATACAATACAAAGCGTTTAAAAAATGTAAGAACTCTAACTTAATCCAAGATTATGTGATCACTAATATAAATCACTTACCAGTGCACGAATCTGAGTACACAAAATAATAGTATCAGCTAATTCACGACCTAGGAAGCTTATCGAGACACCCACTGATAACGGTCTTATGAAATGCCGTCCTCAAGAGGTCAAAACGCTGTTTCAAAATGAGCGCCATTTTATCGTAGCTGGACCGTTAGCAGGTTTATGTCGGTCTCTCCACGGGACAATTGCAAAAGTTTTCACAATCTTAACCTAATTCATCACGCTTAAGTTACCCTAAAATAGTGTATTAATGTGTTTAACATTACACGTTTCATAGATTTCAGTAACTCGCATCCATAAAAGTAGGCCTAACGTAACATTGGCCTATAATGATGAGAGAAAGACCGCGTTCTCCACACAAAAAAATATCATAAAACATCCCGAAATTAAAGTTATTACACATTATAGTAGTACATTTAACATGTTTTATGAATTAAACGAGATACCACGTTCCCTTAGTTAAACGTAACGTTACGTTAATGGCGGCCTTCCCCTCGGACATAACTTAGGCCTAACGTTTTACGGTTTTAAATGTAACTTACGCTTATAAATATCTTCGCAAAAACAACTAATACGTTTACGTTGTACATAATACGTTTTTGTCGATAAACTTGAACATATTCTATAATTTAACATATTCCGTGCCGAGTGAACTTGACATAACGTTACACTTAACTTTCTCTCGGACATAACTTATAAAAACATTTCTAAATCCGTCTCAGGAATCGGATGTAACAACACAAAACCATCACATGTGTTGTACATTTTTGCCGTTATTATGTTTAAAATCGATCATTTATTCAGAGCCACTTACCTTGAGTGTTAAGTATGACCGTCTTTGACAAATAGTCTCCCGCACTGCAGTACCGCAGCCGAGCCACTGCCTTGTAAAACCCGCGAAGTCAAATGCTGTATCCTTCCGCAAAATCAAGTGAGCCATAATCCAGATCCTTCCATTCTAAATGAAGCGATGCGCTTTTATTGTATTTATTACCAAAAATAGACGGCTTAAATTCAAGATTTAAAAAATAAAGGTTTTATATATTAAAGTGTTGTATAGGATCCATCCACTCTCATAGTGCAGAAACGAAACCTCGACAGACAATTTGATAAATGTTGTTTTGATATTAGCCTATATCAAATGTTTATTAAATGTTTATAAATGTTGATTTTAACAACAAATATGTTCTGTTTTACGCATTAAAAAATATTGTATCATAGCTGGCCTTAATACTTTTTGCAAATATTGGCTAGATTTGTGTTTATTAGTCCAGTCAACATTAGCCATCCTAAAGTTGACTGGATTTGAAAATATCCCATCATTTAATTTTTTTCAAATATATTTTTGCAGACTTAATATAATATGTCTTCTTAACTAATCCCAAGCATGAATATTGGTTCAACTTAAATATTTTTGCTCTTCCAACATTTTATTAATTGGCGTTTTTACAGTGTACTACAGTCTACTAATGAGAGTTAATTGACATGTAGTTGCAAAGTTACTTTTAGTTAGTAGAATGTCTAAAGTGGACCATCGTAATAATGTGTAACCAAATAAATAAATAAATAAACAAAAAAATATGACATCAGTTTAATGTTATAATCTTTATTTTTTTGTGTTTTAATAGGATTTTAATTATATATAAGTAAATGCAACTCATTTGAATAATTTTGAATAATTTAAAAGTTTTCCTGTGATGAAAATCAAGCTTTTAATGTTATGTCTATGTGGTGTTTTTAATATGCTTTAAGACAAACCATGTGTAAATTCATAAGTTAGCACCATTGCTGAGTATTTTCTTCTTAAAACTGCAGTGAACCACGCGGTTTGAAAATCTCTGGTATTTCTGACGTCACAAACTACCTTGTAACCAATCGCTTCAATGTGTGATCGTCAAAGAGTGGGTCTCTGAGCTGGTGTGAATGGAGGAGGGACTAATTTACATTTTCATAGAACCGCTATACTAAATGAAGCAAGGGTGCAGAGTTACATTCAAGCTATTTTAAGGCATGAAGAAGGAAAAAACTTGTAAAGAGATCGTAAAACTTAGCCATTTGAATTTTACAGTTAAGTAAAAAATTTTCTGAAGAGACATGATCGTTTTATATGATGAACAGATTCATCTTTTATTCACATATACATATTGATCAGTGAGCATACACAGCTCAACCGAACCTGCTTGACGTGCAAGAACTAACCTCATTGGTTCTTGCTGAAGCTCAAACGTGCTGCGTAACACACAAGAATGAACCTAATTGGTTTTCGCATGTCACACAAACATAGGCTACTTGAGCTTCCGTTTACCGTATCTGTTGTGTGAGCTGATGAATGTTTTAATGTGAATAAAAGCCTAAATTCAATCTGTTCAACATATAAAGCGATTGTGTCTCTTCAGAAAATTTTGGACTAAACCACTCAATTAGGTTTAGGATATCTTTATGAACCTTTTGAAGCGGCAAAGTGTAGATGTGTAGCTGTCTATGAAGGGACAGAAAACTCTCAGATTCCATGAAAAAGATTTGTGTTCCGAAGATGAACGAAAGTATTACGGGTTTGGAAAAACACGAGTGTGAGTAATAAATGACATCATTTTTATTTTTGGTCGAACTATCCCTTTAAGAAATAATTAACTTAATAACTCCCCGCCCCCTGGAAGTTTGCCCCTAGTGTAGGTTCACTGAAATACACCTTGCCCATTTTCATTCACAAAGAGACAGTGATTCATGTGCCCTGAAAGAAAATGTAATCAAGGACTTGTTTAGTTTACCAATCTAATAGCAAATAATCTATAGTTGAGGAGATTCAAAACCCCAGTTCAATACAGAGAAGAAGAATTGGAATCAGCAGAATCAGTGTTTTAATTGAGGAGACAGTGGAGTTCCCGACCCCTAAGAGTTAATTAAGGGACAAAAAATAAATAAAATTAAAATATTTAGGTTTGTTGGGCTCCCATTCTGTTTCATTACATTTAAATAATAATAATAATAAAAAAAACCTGTACTTAGTGCATGATTAGGATTCGAGTTAAGCTGCCAAACAAAATGCTGAGTTCATCACAGCTTTGAGGTAAGTTACTGAAACGGAACCAAATGAGACCCTGGTCTTGTTAAAAAAATCCACTGGCATAGAACTGAAATTTTAATAGCTTTATTTAAAGGGATGAATTCATTTATTCCAGCATGGGAATTTAACCTGGGTTGGACTGCATAACGACTCCTCCTAATTAGTCTAAAAAACTGTAAAATTCGTATAGCGCATAGAACATCCTAAAAATTTAATTAAGTGTGCGTTCCTTAAGTCTTCATTATTTAAAATCAATCAAAAAAAGGTTATGTGTTCATGAAGGTTTCATTTTATGATTTTTACCACATACGCAAAACTAAAGCTACTTTTTTTTTTTTTTTTTTACATTTCATTTGTTTGGTCCATTTCCAGAAGCAATGTACCCTTAAGAACAATGACACAATTTAAACACTCACTGATCAGAATTCAGCATTCATCAACAAGACTGAAAACGCAAACAATTCTTCCTCCCTAGGAAATTACACTCCTATGTCCGAGGCCAAGTCAGCCTATTATTTCACTGCCATATATTTTCAGAAACAAGTGGTGTCTATCTCTCTTTCACAGAAAGTCTACATCCACACATTACAGGGTGGCTTGTTTAGTGCATTTGTGGGACAACTTGGCCACGCCATGCTCTGCTAAGCCACATGGATGTGACTCAGAGTGTAATAAGCAACGAATGAGGCATTAAGACTGTGTGACAGTGTTCTAAAGGCCCACTTTTAGGTCTGACAGGGGGGTGTTAAAGGTCAAGACCGCATCCAGTGCTGTTATTCATCTAATTTCACTCCCTGTCAGAATCTTTCTTCTTTCCTTTTGTGTGAACGGTTTAAGGCATTTTGTTCAGGCCCATCGACCAAAAATATGAATTGCATTATTAACAAAAAATATAACTGTCATACTGTGTACAACTACTTAAAGTGCTTACTCAAGTGCAAATATAACATTCATTAAGGCGAAATATGCTATTAGTGAAGGGATTAATCACAAATTGTGCTTACCCTTGACTTTATATTCAGCAAAAAAACTGTCCTTAAACTGCATGCAAATTCGTTAGAGTGTCAGCCAACTTAAAATCAATTATTAAACTCCCAGAAGAGCGCTCACTTCACAAAGCATTTGCATACAGGTTCATAAGAGCCGTATATACCCTTATATACTGCACAAACCTATTGGTTTTGGCAAAAATAGTGTATAAGAATGACATTATGTAAATTAGCATAAAATGACATGCATAAATAGGCATGAAGTCTTTGGAGGTCAGAGATGTAGTGATGCAGGATTTGTTTGTTATGAGCTAAAACTATGAGATCTCTGAACATATGGAAAAGACAGTGTGTAGCATTACATGTTAATAGAGGCCTGCTGTGTCTCAGGATAATCTTGTAAGCACTGTTTGTTTTCTGCGTAATTAACTAGAGTGAGTGCCTGCTATATTGTCCTCTAATGTGTGCTGCCCTCTCTGTTGCTCTCTCGCTTTTACTGTGCACTCCCATATGCAAAAGTAAATAAATAATATAAACTTCCCATTTCCAACAATGGGGAAAGGTAGACATCAAAGAGAGGAGAGGCATGATCCAGGGGGAAATACAGTACCTGCAGGAGGATGGACGAAGAACAAGAGCTGTGAAGCTTTAGCATCCCAGGGAGCCTGGACCAAATGGAACCCCAAGTGAGGAAGATCCCATGGACTGGTCTATGGAAATTGGAGCCTTTCCATAAATCCGTCCTGCTGCAATCAGTATATGACACACTCCTAACTCCAGCAAACTTGCATTAGTGGGGTATGAGAGAGGAGCCACAATGCAAGCTTTGTGGGGATAGAGGTACCATGGAGCACATCCTGGTGGGTTGTAAAACAGCACTCACTCACCTCAGTCAGTATGGAGAATGTTTACAATATGGAGAATGTTTACAACCATTGGATTGACAGGAAAGGAGAGGAAGGCAGCAGAAAGAGGCTCTTGCTGGATATGGAACAGGAGAGAGGAGCTAAGCTGGAAGCCAGGGGGAGAGGATGGGCAGTGATTTGGCCACCACTGGTGGGTGTTGTACAGGATTAAAACATCCAATGACCGTTGGATACTGTCTGATGAAATCAACTCCTCCTGACCAAGGCTACATTCACAGAAGGTCACAGTGAATGTAAGAGAAGCATCCTTTATATGTAATTATTCTCAGTATTTTGCCAAAAATGAGTGGGATAAAGTACATAAATGTATGTTGTGTATTAGAATATGAAACAAGACAAGACAACGTAATAAAAAATAATAAAATAAAATAATGTTTCTGGTCAATACCAATAAGATGATATTTGTTTTCATGTTATGTCTAATAAGCAATAAATGGAGGATATTGAAATTCTGTAATATTTAGTCTACATAAATTAAATAAGACTAAAACTAAAATCAATTGTTTGAAATGTCATTAAAGTGACATCAAATGTACAATATGATAAATTGATATTCATTTAGTGATTTGCAGTGTTATTACATTGTGAGTGAAAAAGTGGGTGTTAGATGATGGCAAAGTTAATCTAATTGAAAACAATAGGGGAAACGAACATACAAAATGAAATATCCAATGTTGTTTGTTATTTTATGTGAGAAGAAAAAACTTTAATACTGACCGATAACCAATAGTAGGCTATAGAAATATTTGAAAAAGAACCACAACTTACCAATTAGAGTCAAGTGTTTCAGAGAGTAATATATTAAATACCGGTTTCATTCATTAACAGTCACATTGTCTCACATATATAAGACTGTTTCTGGACTTACTACATCTGTTGTGCCAAATTTATACACTGACAGCTCTTTGAAATATGGTGACATAAAATTTTTTTTTTGACGTTTTGATGTATTTTTAACACATCTGCTTTGTAATCTAAATTAAACACTTGACCTGCATTACACAAACAAGCAGGTTGATTTCTCAAACATTGAAATGCCTCCACCAGAGACCCATCTACAGCAGGAAGTGACTAAGCTGGACTGGAGGCCTGCAATATGCCAGCAATTAGGCCTGAGCACTGCTATAAAGCATTAACAGCAGGGTCGAAGCACGCTGAGCTCTGATTTATCGGCCCCTCTCTATTGAGAAAATGAGAATGTATATGAGGTTGACAATCCTCCAAGCATCAGGCCATCTAATGAAGGCACTCCGGCTTCACACAGCAACTACTGACCAAGGCTCAAGCTTTATTTTAGTTATCTGGCCTTAGTTGGGCACAAGTGAAGCCCGATAGCTGACACATTAGAAAACGAATGGACTGTCGTTTGTCGGACCAAATCACTCCCGGTAATGTCCGGATGCTGGAATGCAGCTGAACAGATGTGCATGCAGTAACCTTGACTCTGTGTGTAAATTATGAGCTGTTTAAAGTTATAATCAGCTTTGAGTGATTTGACTCCAGGGCACAAGCGCTACTGTTTTGATAATGTTCTCCTCAATAAAAGAACTGAATGATGATTTTTTAATGCACCTTGGCTCCTCGTGGCATTAATGTGCTGTATTCTGTGTAATCTTGTCTGAAGGCAATGTTTTAATGAAACATTAACTCGATTACAGCCCACCCAGCATCCCATTATGAGAATGACTCAGGTAGAAAACGTCAGTGAGGTAGTCACACGTTTTATTCAAAGAAGCTTAAGAATGGCTCTATTTCTGTGTTACACGTAAAGACATATTGATTATCACCATAATAAAATGGGTAGTAGGAATGAAGGCCACCTGATGACTAAAATTTTTCCATGACCATTATTATTATTATTAAACAAACATTATCGTCATTTGGATCATGCTATACACACACTCACCATGGAATGAATATATACTCACCAGATACTTTATAAATACGTCTTTCTAGTAGCCTACCTGGCTGGATCCCCTTCAAAACTGCCTGAATTCTTCGTGGCATAGATTCATCATGGTGCTGAAAACATTCCTCAGAGATTTTGGTCCATATTGACATAATAGTATCACGCAGTTACTGCAGATTTGTCGGCTGCAAATCCATGATGCGAATTTTCTGTTCCACCACATGCCAATGTTGCTCTATTGGATTGAGATCTGTAATGTTGAGGCCATTTGAGTATAGTCAACTCATTGTCATGTTCAAGAAACCATTCTGATGTTCAGTTTGAAATTCAGCAGATTATCTTGACCATGTCTACATGCCTAAATGTATTGAGTTGCTTCCATGTGTGTGTGTATATATATAATATACACACAAATAGCCTATCAGCCACAACGCTAAATTGAAGTGAATGACACTGCTTATATCTTTACAATGGCGGGATATATTAGGTACAAAGTGAACAGTCAGTTCTTGAATTTCATGAGTTGGAAGCAGGGAAAATTGGCAAGCGAAAACACCTGAGTGACTTAGCCAAATAGTGATGGCTAAATGACTGGGTCAGAGCATCTCCAAAACAGCAAGTCTAGTGGGGTTTTCCCAGTATGCAGTGGTAAGTACTTACCAAAAGTGGTGCAAGGAAGGACATCTGGTGAACTAGGGTCAGGGTCATGGGCCTCCAAGGCACAGTGACAGAACTGGACGAGATGATGGCTGCAGGATGCACTAATGGAAGAAGGCAGGCCGGCAGAGGCAGTGTTATGCTCTGGGCAATGTTCTGCTGGGACACCTTGGTCTTGGCATTCATATGGATGTTACTTTGACACATACCACCAACCTAAAGATTGTTGCAGACCATGTTTACCCCTTCATGGCAATGTTCCCTGATGGCAGTGGCCTCTTTCTTCCTCATAACCCCGTCACACTGCAAAAATGGTTCAGGAATGGATTGAGGAACATGACAAAGATTTCAAGGTGTAAATTGCCCAGATTGCATTCAGATTGAGCGTCTATGGGATGTGCTGGACCAACAAATAAGATCCATGAAGGCAACCTGCAGGACTTAAAGGATTTGCTGCTAATTTCTCGGTGCCAGATTCCACAGGACACCTTTAAAGGTCTTGTGGAGTCCATGCCTGACTGACCATGCCTATAATCTTGTGGCTGTAGCCTATATATCACAGGGAATTTTATGGTATAACATGTATTGTAACTAAATTAATAAATGTAATATAATTGTTCACTATGTACAGTATGGCAAGGTAACAAATTATTTTTCTGTTAAAATGTAAAAAATAATAATAATAATTTGATAGTGAAGCCTCTTGCCTTAAAATAATTAGGGCACTTTCCCCCAGATATCCATTAATAGACAAGAACTACAACCTTGCTATAAATAATCCATCATATTTAATGTATGCAATGGTTTTGAGCATTTTCATGCATTTTGCCGTACTGAGACTCTTTCATATACTAAAGTGACTTACACAATGTGTTTGTAATGATCACTTCAGCTAAGATACACGTCAATTTGACAATTATATATACATATACATCATTCACAAAGCCAAGTTTACACTTACAAGTTATACTGTCTCATATCGTTTACTGGTTTAAAATTCTAATTACGCACTTAATTCATTCCAAGAGTTAGATAAAGTCATGAACAAAATATAGCACAATTAGCATATATTCCTCTGGGAAGGGTGTTATGATTAATTTTGTGTCAACAGAGATGACATCAATTGTACGCACTTTACAGTTGCACATAATAGTGCATTCACAAGAGTTGTGAAGTCTCAACATAGAAGCAGCTGCTGTGGAGGTGCAGCGTGACTTAAATCAGATGAGTAATAAATAGCATGATTATGGAAGAGTTCAGATGGTCTTATTAATAAATGTCTTCCTACTCATTTACGGAAGCTCATTTCATACCTTTTAAGGAATCATCTTCTCAAGAGAAAACAATGTCTTATCAAAATGTTTATGACCAAACAAAAAGTGAGATTGTGACATGGTAATAAGTGAATAATAATAAGATTAAACTTTTAAAAAATGCAGTTTTTGCATTTGTTATAAGTAACTTTTGCATAAGTAACTTGTTGGCTTCACGAGTTTACTCCAGTAGTCTTTTGAGTTTAAGTGAGGGAAAAAATATTCATATATTGCATCACTTTCCCATGCTAATGATGACAGATGACATATTAAAGGTGGAGTATGTGATTCTCTTTTTTGTCCATTTTTTCAAAATCACTTGAAATCCAATTCATAACCCACGTACAGCCACTGAGTTAGAAGCACTAAAATGAAAATTAAGCAATTTAATCATCTGTGGAACGGGCAGGACTCGAAAAACTCCAGCCAATTATTTTCCAAGACCACCTATAATCATTGGACAGTAAGTCCGTCAATCAAACGGTCGTACCATCCCCCCTCCCCCTCCCCCATCCCCCTCGCACGAATCAGGGCCAGCATTGGAGGAAAGAAGGTAGGACCATTTGAGTTGTGTATTTTCAAAATCTGCCGGCCTTTTTGCAAATCACATACCCCACTTTTAAATAACTTGATGACTTTTGAAGTGCTATTTAACGCTATCATAGGTCACTCAGTGACATTTGGGTTGTATAAGATGAGACACTGATCCTGGATCAGCTGTCAGGTGGCCAAAAAAGTGTTCAAAATAAAACATTTTGTTGTCAGCAATGATGATCTTACTAGATTCATAACACGAATAGTGCTTTTAGAGAAAAAACAACAACAAATGGTTTCACCTTATCTGAAATGAGAATGGATCAAGAGGAATAAAGCTGAGCTATTTATCTTCCATTACTGGATTACATGAATGAATAGAATTGTTCTATTTTTTTTTTTTTTTTTACTAGCAGAGAGTACAGGAATGCTGAAATGGCAGGAAAAACATATTTTAATACAATATTTTAAGAAGAAATAATCTCAAACCGCTCTCTTAATGCAATACTTGGTTGTCAAGCAATATTAAAGATGTTAAAAGCTGTCTGGAAAGAGGACAGCTCAGTTCAATTACATAGTTCAGTGGCCCAGAGCGCCCAAAACAAGTTCAACCTCAGTGACGGGGATGGATTTAGATACAGCTTAAAATCGTGCTGTTGGATTTTAGTTTTAAAACTTCTCTTATCTTCATTCCTGAAATGACCAACTTTCTTCAAATGTTTCGAAATTCAACAGTTCTATCGCAGTCTGAGCATCCAGCACGTCTGCAGTGATGTGACGTGTATGTACTGTATCTATCTGAGTTTGAGTGACAGTAAGCCACACTTTTGGCCGAGGCCTGGTGCAGACCCCTGTCCGGTGAGAGATAGAGTCAGTATGAATGTTCTAGCGTGTCACTCAGAGCTTGACTCCTGATATCTCTATGAGAGCTGCGAGCAGGGTTACCGTGGGCCCGACTGGACATTCTTTGACTGTCGGTCCAGAAAGTATTTCCTAAACTCATTCTGTCGGCCCATTCCAGCATAGAGGAGGATTATATTTAGACTGTCTCACACATGTCCCTTTGTGTAATCTCTCTAAGGTTCAAACTCAATGAACAGTTATTTAGAGCTTATTTTGCTGACTCACTCTAGAATATAAAGAGTACTTTATAAAGGGCAATTCACATTTTAATTAACCCAAAGATTAATTTTAAAACATAATGACTAGTGTTTGAACAAAACATCTACCAGAAGACACATATAAAAAGGATTCTGGTGTAAGTACAAATAATAACTGTGTTAAAAGTGCTATCAGCATTTTCTTTCTTTTTTGTAATTAAGCCAGTAACCTAGGACTAAAACAATATTAATAATAGAAAGTCACTTTTTAGCCTTACGGAGTTGTAATAACATGAGGATGAGTAATAACTGACAGAATTTTCATTTTTGGGTGAACTAACCCTTTAATTATGATTTTATGTTATGCGATTTGGCATTATATTTCACAATTTGACTTTTTATCTCAAAACTGTAACTTCGTGATTGCGACTTTTTATCATACAATTGTGACTTTATAGCTTATACTTAGACTTTATCTTGCAATTACAACTTTATATCTCACAATTTGGCCTTTATATCTCACATTGTGACGTTATCTCAAATTAAATCTTTGTTTTAGTAATTGTGACTTTATTGCACAATTGCAACTTTATATCTTACACCTAGACTGATCTCGCAATTACAAATTTATGTCTCGCAATTTGGTCTTCATATCTCAAATTTGTAGCTATGTTTTAGTAGGCTAATTGTGATTTTATATCAGACAATAGCAACGTTATATCTTATACCTAGACTTTATCTCACAATAACAACTTTTTATCTCACAATTTGGCCTTTGAATATCTCAAAATAAACTTTAGAGAATTACTTTACTTCTTACTTCAAGTTCCTTCCTGACATACACCGCTGAAATACAGTAAATGTCCTGAGAAATCATGTCTGAGTGAAATCCCTTTGCTATTTAAATAGCAAAAAAGAGTCAGGTCCTTTTTCTGCCAATTAGAGAACTAGCTAATCAGAAACCCCCTAGTTAATTTTGTGTGTTTAAGTTTGCCGCTCTTTCTTTGTAGGAGAGGGTTTTTGTGAGAAGGCGTAGTCTAATTCAGTATTAAAAAAAAAAATTAAAACACGTCTAAAAAAGTCTAAAACGTTTGTGCCCAGAGTACAAAAACTTTAGCATAGTTTGGTGATGCATCTCTGAACAAGATGTTTCAAAAGGCTGTTCTCTTCCAAATAAACTTTGGTTTCATCATCACGACTCTGAGTGACACATTCAAAGCACAATCTGTCAACAGTATGTCCATCACACATGCCGTGCCTGGCTCCAATAACATTTAACTCTTAGTCAGAAGTGTGGTATCTCAAATCGCACCCCAGACCTGACAGCAAAAACAAAGTTTGAAAATGGATCTTTAACAGAAAAAAAATAACATGATCAAAATGTTCATGTCACAACCTCAGCCTGAACGTGCTGCAAGAATGAACAGTTTGCTGAAGTTGCACTTTATGAATGTTTAACCTGAGGAAATAGTATCCGAGAGTCTCAACACACCTAATAATGAAGTTTTTAAGATGAAATAAATGAAATAAACTACACACGTACAAAACATCTTGCAGTTACTTAAAAAGCAATTTAACAAGATTGACAATACTTTCACAAGTCTTAAACTATGCAACTGATTTCACTATTTGAAAGTAGGTTCAGAGAGTGAAGAAGCTGTCGCAACATTTTAAATCTCAACATTTGCATTCACTGGTCGTCATCCATTGAGCATTTATCCTTCATTAAAGACTCTAGACTCTAAATCATCTCATGAATTAATTGCATGTTTGTAGATGCAGTTGTTGACATGTGTCAACAAGTAAACTAACTCCCATTCACTTTTCTGTTACTCCAACAAAACAGCAGCAATGCTCAAGGCCTGTTTGAATCTCAGAGCAGACTTTCACTTTGAATACAGCAATTAAAAATTAATCTACAAACTGTAAACTGCAAAAACAAGTGTGCTTGTGTTCTTCTGATGATCAATGCGCTGAGAGAAACGATTTTAAAATCGTACCGAAAAGGGGACAGAGAGAGTCGTGTGTGATGAGATGCCAGTTTTAGGAAACAAAGTTTGGGATGAAAGTAATAATACCAGAGAAAACACTTTCAAATAAACAATTTCCATTTTATTATTTACTGCAAACTAAGAAAATGTTATTAAATTAATTTTAAAAATCCATACATTTTAATCATCATTTTAAATTATAATAATTATAAATAGTTGTCACGTTCTGGAGGTTGTAGTAATCGCAAAACTCAGGAGAATCCGAAGAAACACTTCTTTATAATCCACAAAGATACACAAGAGATCGCAGGAGAAAACTAACACACAACCGTAAAGACGACACTGGACAATGAACTGAGGGCTTAAATACAGACATGGTAATCAATGGAAAACAGTTTTATGCACTTTGAATTAGACAATAATGCAATATAGTAGAATTGACGTATCAGTCGTTTGCATATGACCGCCTCCAGCGAAAGACAACTACGCCTCATTTCGCATCATCGCATCGTTGTCACGCGCACATGTGTTCAGTCGATGTGCAGCAAGTGGGTCTGTTTACAAGGTTGCGATGCCACGCAGATGTGCTGTTCCTGGCTGTGGACAAACTACATGTTTGAATACACTGCCTAAACATCCAGACATCAGGGAAAAATGGATGCAATTTATTTTTTGCGGACATCCCATTCACGGCAGTGATTATTTAAGCGTGTGTTCTCTGCATTTCATGGATGACTGTTTTGAGAACAAAACGCAGTACGATGCTGGCTTTGCCAGAAAACTTTTGCTTAAAGATCAGGCCGTGCCGACTATTCTGGGCCCAACAACGACGATGCAAACTGTAAGTAATGCATTTAAACTTAAAACTTTTTAAAACGTTAATTCCAGTTTCATTCATTATCACCGTGTTTTTACTTAGTTTACTTGCATATTGTTTTCAGAGTCCGTCATGTTCAGGCCCCGTATTTAAAGATGTAGGCTGTCAAACTGACCGACCCACTCAGACATCTGTGGGCACACAGCTTAACAAATTATAGGATAATTACGAAACAATAACCCGTTTTCAAGTGTCTCGGCCCTCGGGTTACAACAGACATATTCATCCAAAATAGTTTCAAACTTTCCATGTGGACACGGGCTGATCCATTCGTAGTTGTTGTGGTGATGGTTTTTCCTTCTGATTCCTCATCTGATTCTGGCTCAAACATATATGATTGTATTGTATCATTGCAAGAGCCATCGCCTCACACGGCAGCACCCGCTACTATTGTAAACAGTTCCGCAGAATCCGCACATGTTCTGACTAGAGGGCGTTAATAATTTATGCATAAGCACTGACGTTAGCCAATCATAACAGTGGGTGTTAACACTGAACTCTTAAAGGGGAAACACCTCCAAAACAGACTGTTTGAATGAGAGGATGAGAACAGGGTGGGAAAAGGTCATAAATCACTAAACTTTAAAAGTTTTTTTTTCACAAAAAAAAATAGCAATACTATTGTTGCACCTAAGGGAACATAATAATAATAATAATAATAATAAAAACATGTCATGACGCCTTTAATATCTGCAAACCCTTTATTGAGATGGTCCTCCAACTAAATACTCTACTATAACACTCTAATGAGAGTTAGTAGCCATGAACGTTACTTATAGTCAACATAATGTGTTAAAGGGACCATCAAAATAAAGTGAAACCAAATTTTTACTAGTGGTCTTTTGAATCCCATTGTATAATGTGGGCATGTTTATCTGCAGTTTCAATCACAGTTTCTAGTGATTTTTTATATACACTTTCCAGAATCAGTGTGCCTGTGGCAGGGCTGTCTGAGGATGTTTCTTGCTCTCTGTAATAAATCTAGCCTGTCAATAAGAATTATAGACCTGTAATCCAGACCCAGGGGCATATTACTGAGAAAGAATCCATAAAGGCTGGCATTTGTGTCAGCATTATTAGGAATGAGCCGTGTGAAATTTACAATCATATTGAAGCATCGCCTTTAAGAGAAGATAGTAACTATGGCAATGCTAGAGATTGACACTGAGGACAGTCGTGGGATCTGTGCTTCTAACTGAATCACAATGAAATGACAAAGATTTAGTGGAGAACAGCGTGTACTATCCTGGCACCAAATTATGATGTAATCAAGTGTTTTATATGCAGAAAGAGAGCGTATCTTATTGCCGATGAGACAGGAGTGCTCCATACTGTTATTAAATGCTGAATAACAGCATGGTAAAAATATACTGACAGTTCCTGCTGCTTACGAGCACTATTACTCTCAATTCTTGTTTACTGTTAATGTTTACTGTTCTCTACAAAATGTCACTGACTTGTCATTTCCCATTTATCTTGCATTTAAAAGCTTAACACTATTCAGAGTCGCTCGTGGGTTTATGGATATCTTGCTCATCAACGTTTGTGTAACCATACTGAGTGTCCTTTGAAGGCATCAATAATTTTCATACATCCTCTGCTGGTAAAGCTCTGCAATTGCATCGACAAAAAGAGAAGGAATGGGAATAAAAAGAAATCTCCCCCAAAACATAAAACAGCAAGATAAAAAAGAAAAGTAGTGTTGCGATCACAACACCAGATGAACTAACGTGGGAAAGTTCATCAAACTATTCTTAGCTGTTTATTATCATCTGCCACTCTCTATTTATACGTCTGAAGGATCCCAATGTTACAAACGAGTTTATTTTTATGGTCCCTGATCATTTCAGTCTGATCTTAAGAGCTTTTGCGACACATTACAGCACTGACTGTTTTATGAACTTGTCACAATGTAATGCAGAATTTGACAAGGTTGTTATTGTTAAAAAATATAATGGACACAACAGCAAACCTGCAAGCTGGTGTGTGAGCAATGAAGTACAGCACTCAGCTCTGCTACTGGTTTCACATGCAACGGGAACATTTACATATGAATCTGAAAGGTGCCAGTAAAATTGTCCCATTTAATTCTAAAAGGGCGGAAATTGGTCCAAAAATTACACATTTTAACAACTACTTTATACCATCAGTAACAAAGGACCCCATAAAAATAAATAAAAAGACAAAAAGGAACACAAAATAAGTAGGAAAATAAATAATTCATAAATTACTTTATATAATTTATTATATAATAATACTTATTAATGAATAAATAAGATATATTTAGATTAGATAATATAATAATAAGATATAAAGACAAATATAAGATAATAATCTGTAACTTTACAAAGACTGTAATTTTTTTATAATGATTTAATCTCTTGAGCATCACTGAGCCACACATTTCTAAACTGACACTGTATTCAAAACTGTACGTTAAGAGCAATACACAACAATCATATGTGGCTACATAGTTGTCTGCATCAATTGCTGATCGGCTAATTTTGCTTTGTCTCCAGATCATTCAAAATATGTCCCCAAATGAAGGAAAATGGTTGTTTATCAGGCTTGTATGATACACAGTGTTTGCCAAGCAATGGATCAAGCCCATGGCTTAAACCTGCAATGAGCCCTGCCACTGAGCTTTATCCGATTACAGTCCGCAGAGCTTCTTCTCTCTGTATGGTTGATGAATGGTGCTCCTTTACAATTATCTCTGATTATATACTCTCATATATGACAGCAGGACAATTTAAACAATGTTAATACTGCTGTCCTATACTGTTGCTGTAATATTGTACATATTATAAGAACAATGGAATAAAATCTGTTAACTATATGTAGCTACACCAAATCTGGTGTATTTTATAATTCAATTGCACTGACCTCTTTTTTGGATAGTTTATCATAAAGTAATTAATCTAATAGCTTCATAGATCCATGGCAATTATTCCAGGGCAGGTGATTTCCTGTGGGTTTTTATGAATAAAAAATGCTAGCGTAATACTCTATGTGCTCACAGGGGACTCGTTTTGCCTTTTGGCCCAGATTCTTTGCTTTAAGCTAATCTTACTGACGTACAGTATATTACCTATCCTCTCACTATCACCCCCCCCCCCACACACACACACACACACACTTCTTCCTCAGACCTCTCTTGCCATCTATCTGTGGCTCAGCAGTTTCTTCCTTCTAAATAAAAACCAATTAGTCTTGGCACCTACAATAAATATAGGCTAGAGGAGCCACCTATTCATCTTCAGAGGCTGACACCTCGGTTGAAATGCTGGAAGACAACAAGAAGAGATGTTAGGATGTCTGTAGATAGGGGATGCAACCGAGGAAAGTTTTTTTTTTTTTTTTTTTTTTTTAAATCACAGAAAGATTGTTCTGTATTATATCATCAGAGTTTGGAATTTAAAATCACAGCAGTTCAATAAACAGGTAAATATTCAATAATATTAAATAACTTACATTTTACACAAAACATTACCAGTTATTTGTGTATTTTTGTTTCATCAACGAAAATAGTCCTAAACAAAGCCAAAGCAGAATCAACTAATGTGCGATTCCTGGAATCAGCGTGCTTGAATGAATCAGTTAAGTAAACGATTCAATGACTCAATGACTGCGTTTCACTTTGCTTTTATAGTGCCCTTCTCTCGCTGACTTCCCTCCGTCTCATTGACCTCTTTGTCGTACATTACATGTAATTGGAACCTCTTGATCACTTGGAATCCACTATGAAAATTATTTATTTATATATTATCCTTATGAATTTGATTGATGCATCTTTCTACATTATTCTGTATGCTTAAAATATCAAAATACAATAAACTATTACTTTTGGTTTGATACAGTTTGAGGGGCTGTTTTATACACACAGATACCCTGGAAGATCAGGACACACACAAATTATTTTGAGTATACTCAAAAAAACTGCACTCTACTTTTGAGAGCATTACGTCCAAAAGGCAACTGACCGGATACCTCCTCAACTCACCCTGTCTTCAACCAGCCATTACAGCAATGCTTTAGAAACCAACAAGTGCCACAAGTAGGATTCACCTCAATACTCAAGCATCCAATATGTAAGTACACTATATATAGTTTTACTACTCATGAATCTGAAATGCATCATGTGAAGCACTTCATCTCTGCACAATCAGCCTGTCTCAAACTGTTACCATGAGAAATGCATCTTATTCCTTAAGGAATTTGACATACACCATCTGAAGCTAAGAGTCTACATAATTGAAGAAAATCCTTATGCAGTTCACTATTAGCCAACACAGCACATTCTGCAGCATATTCCATGTCTGTCTGTCTGTCTGTCTGTCTGTATCTATCTATCTATCTATCTATCTATCTATCTATCTATCTATCTATCTATCCAAATTTAATTATGTTCTGAATAGGCCAGAAATATCAAAAGCTAATTGGTAATATGAATATAGTACAAAACAATTTTTAAAAAAGCCCTGTCTGGAAGGACACTGACATTTAAAAGTAAAGTAAGACTCATTGTAAGTGTGATTTTGTAACACATAATTCCATTACACATTTCAGATCTTAAGTTTAACTTTTCAAAAATCCAGCCTGCCATATATGCATGACAGATCATAATTACCTTAAAATAGTATTTTGTTGAAAAATAAATACAGAACTCAGATTTCAACATGGTCACAGATGTCAGATTTTTTTCATGCCAATCATTAGGAAAAATCAGTTCACTGTAATGGTTAGACATGAATTACATACTTAGGCTATGGCATCTTTATATGCGATGTGACAGCACCAAAAAACCGCAGTGACCTTGAATTATGCACATATTTACAGTTTGTGTTCGCTGTAGTAAAATCTAACATGCTGGTAATAACTTGAGGCCACTGACATATTGATCATTAGGTCTGATTCTGTGCTTTCACCACAAGTACTCACAGTCCAACTAAAGTGAAAGAGCTGATGCTTTTGAGTAGAGCTAATGAATTACTGGTAGGGGGTGTTGGTCACGAGCAGGCCGACAGGAGTCCATATGACCTACTTTACACCCCACATCCCCAAATCCAAAGTGCCACAGCCAGGCGTGTATGCATGCCAGACTTTCCATGGGCACAGGGGTGGAGCAGTGCCAGCCAACAGCTATGCAATTATTTTCTCAACCCTGACCAGAATGAACAGGGATTACTTTGACTAGTTCATATAAAAGGTGCATTTAAAGGTGCCCTTTATTGTACAGATGTTGAATGTGTAGAACTTAAACAGCTGACCACTAATCAACTAGCTTTAAACAGCCCACATTGAGGATTACAGCAACCAAGAAGAGGTCATTTATAAATGAAAGAGCTTATTATGGATGACGTTTTTGGAAACATGACATTCAAGCCACTGTAAACAAAATTGGTAAACACAGATACAATTACAAATGTGCTAAGGGTGAGTGTGCACACACATCCTCAGCACTTATGTAAGTGTCCAAACATCTGAGAGAGAGAAAGAGGGAATTTACATTTACTTTACAAAAGTATGATACATTACAATTTAATAAAATTAAATTAAAACCTTTAAATCACACATTTTCAATGTGGTCTTTTTTGGACACTCACTTTTTTTCAACATCATGGGATGATCTATAGGAAGCTGTATGCAGAAAAGTGTACTAGCAATTGAATCTGAGAACTATGAGAAAGCATTAAAGAGGGAAGAGGAGGATCGATAGTCCCCTCCCCATATGTGGTGCATTTTGTCAATAAGTCCCTAATATGGTGCTAACGCATGCAACTCCTGTTCTGCATTACTGTACCTTTTTCTGTGATAAGATCTTCCTGATTTGTGGGTAATGAGATTTATCAGATAAAGAGCATAACTTCATGTCATTTTACAAAACTGGTTTCTTGTTGTTTATTTGCTCATTCGTTGTCTACACATTTACTCTATTTGCAAGTGGACACAAAGACTGTGAAAATAGCATCAGAGATTTAATTTCTGCAATAGCTACACTCATTTCTTAACTCAATTTACCATATATAAAAAAAACACCTAATGAGAAGATCTGTTTGTCTTTCTAATCCAGAAATCAATGACATTGACCAAATTAGTTGCTCCTGATCAATTGCAATTACTTTAAGGGAAACCACAGGGATGGAGAAATAATTGTAACACCAGTTGCTAAATGGTAAACAATTATCATCAACATTTTAGGAATGAGGTACACATACTGCTTATTCCACATTCATTGGCATTGTTCACAGCACAAACAAAGCCAAGCCGAAGTCAAAACCCTTTCTGAGGCTGATTTCTGTTAATAGTAACTGCTATGTCTCATGACAGACTAGTTACTATAGGCACAAATATGCTCAACATTCAGATAAACCATAATGATGTCACAAACTGATATATAAAATGATATAAATCATAATCTGATAAAAAAAGAACATCTGAAGTCATTTTCTCACTAGTTTTTGTTTTGCCTCTGTATGTATCAGAGAGTGAAAACATCCAGCCACAAGCAGCATTAACATTAGCCAGTACACTGGCAAGCTGTTTATCTGTTGTCTTATGGAACACAAGAGCCTAGCCATAGATGATTTGCATTATTGTATTTGTCAAGTCGACAGTGGTTAACATTTCATGAAATGCCAGACTGTCCAAATACGCCCTGAGCACAGAGAAATGACAAACTATAGTGCGGAGCATCTGCTGTTCTTTTGATATATGCAAATCCTCTAATGGAGTGGAAAAACACAAAAGTCTTATTTATTGTCCCCTGTGGGTACATATGAAAAGTTTAAAGCATTTCACGACTCAGAGCTACTACAGCCTCATGCCCCGGAGGAGCTAATTTATGATGCATGCACATTTAATATGAATTCTTATTATTCAGAGTGCTCCTGATTTTCTGGTCAGCATTTTAAATATATCCTTTAAAGAAATAGTTCAGCCAAAAATTACAATTTTGTCAACTATGATTTTAACTATGATTTTAAGCTCACCTACTGGAAAGCTGGAAATAAAAAATAAATCGGACTAAACTGGGCCAAATTTGTATGCTAAATTACTCTTATGAAGCCACTTCTTTTAATGAATTGTTCAAAATGACAAGTTATAAGTGTGAATCACTGCCATGCACAATTTACAGCATTAGTAGAGAGATGATATTTCACACAGAATGTGAGCAAAATTGACAATATACCCCATTGAATCAGCATGAAAGCTTGTGAGTCAGAATTGAACTAATTCTGAACATGCTGATAATTGATATCCAACCCAACCCACTTTATCTGAATAACCCGATTATGGAACTCGTTCACTCATAAATCAAATCAATCAGTAGTGCCGACATAAGTCCAAGATGACGGCAACACTGCATGGTCTGCGTAACATAAATATGTTATACAGCTTAAAGCATGGATCTCAAATCAAAAGTTTGGTGTTGTATATAGACCACTGCAGTACACTAAAGGAAAAAATATATATTCCAAAGAAAGGCTATTTCTATAAATAGGCTGATCTTTGTCTCTGAAACTTAATGTTTGTGCGCATTACAGCACAGGCAGGTTTTTAAAGGTTAAGGTGGTTCCTAACCCATTTATCTACTAAATCAGAAGAGTTTAACCCATACTCTCACATACTTCAGTGTGAAAAATCACAAACTAAAACCATGCCCATTTGCAAAATTGACATAATAAATGAAATATACCCTAATGAATCAGCTTTGAATAAAAAATCTAAATCGAAGGATGAAACGTAAATAAGAATAAAACTGAATTTGAAAATGCTGATAGATACTTTGCCCTACTTTTTCTTGATTCTTCTTTTTCATTACTGAACGTGTTCACTTGTGTGTTATAAATCAAATCGATTTAAGTCCAAGATAACTGCAACAAGCTGCATAAAAACAAATTAAGCATAGTTTCCTGAACCTCATTATAATGACCTATCTGAAGGTGAGTTGTAGGGCTGAATATCCTTATCTGCCCTTCAGCTATAAAATGGTTATGGAAATCATGATCATTTTGAGGCCTGTGTGTTATTTTCAGTTCAGATGATTGCATAGCACTTTGCAGCTATAGGGTCAAACCCAACAGATGTGCATTTCTCACCTGAGGGAAAACATATCTTCATCTTTTCACCTCAAAAAACAAACACATCTTACTGTTACATAATGTATATAGCTGTACCTACAAATACCTACATATTAACTGCATGGTCAAGCAGGTTAATAAATCATATGGGTAAGGGGGTGGAATAAAACTTGAGAGTAAATGTATGTACTGAGACAAATGAGGGAGAGGTTACAAGAATGCATAAAACCTTTATTAAACTTTTTTTTTACATTGCCTCTGAACAGTGTTTGTGTCATTGAGTTTATACACAGTGGATGAGGACAGTACACTGGAGGGTGAAGTCACTGTGTAGACTTGACAGGCAGAACCAGAGAGATGACTGACTGAGACAAGGTTGATGGCGTTGGGAGACCCAGGCGGAGCCGAAGAGACCGGGGAACACAGAGGGTCCTGGAGACCAGTCGGAGCCGTGAGGACGAGTGGCCAAGGTGAAACCGGGGTGCCGGAGGACTGAGACGGAGCCGGAGGGGTGAAGGGATGAGTCACAGATGAAGGCCCGTAACTCCATGGCGATGGCAGAGTGACCACAATGTGGAGCCGGAGGGATAGGGAAGCCTGGTAGAACTGTAGGGACGACGGTCCCAGGTGGAGCCACAGTGGAGGGGACAGGTTGATGGACCGAGGTGGAGTGATGGGCTCGGAGGTACCAGGTGGAGCAAACTTATTGGATATTGTCCAATACTGGACAAACTGACTAGTTAAAAGTGGCCTCCTTGGCCGACGCGGAATAGGCAGAATTCTTAGGAACGGCTCTCTTGGTCATCTTGGAACAGGTAGAGGACGTGGGAGTGGGAGACAGGGCGGGAACATCACAGACCTCAAGTACAGTGCAAGACCGAAAAGGGCAGACAATGAACTGAAAGAAACACAGAGATTAAATACAAACAAACCAAACAACGAAATGAATGACTGATGCGCATGATTATCAAACCAATGAAAAACCCTACAAAAATGGTTCTAAACAGTACCAAATTAGGGTTCTTCGGCTTGTAACAATAGCAGAACCCTTTTTGGTGCTAAATAGAACCCTTTTTATAAGATTCCATAAAGAACCATACTTTGAAAATGTTATATACGTAGGACCTTAATGGTGTTATAAATAACCTTTTCAACAATATTTATTTTCATTAATATTAGTATATTAGTGTCTTCATATATATTAGTGATATATTATGAATATTACTATTATTCATTATTTATGAATATTGTTTTTTTTAGTCCTATATCTGGTCTTATATATTGTTGCCTCTATTTGGGTTTTACATAAAAAACAGCATGTTGTGTCAATTAGGTACTTTTATATTTTATTGACATGGCAGATTGTTGCAAAAATGACAGTGCTCTAACATCAATTGTTAGATGAATACATTAATAAATAACAATTGAACACGATATAGATGTAATGAAGACCAAGTTCCAGTGAAATATCTTCACAGTCCTCTATGATGTCTTTACGTCCTTCATTATTTGTGTTTTCTCAGTGGCAGTTTCTCTCTGCAGATGATGAGGTTATGATACGTGACAGCATCTGAAATACACAATTGAGTTTAGTGTTACATTGTGTCTCTTCCATGTGATTATGTAAAAAACAATTATTTTAAAAATTATTAAAATTTTTAGACATTTTAAGAAAGAACTAATATACCTGTTGAGAGTGTGTTGACAGTCTGTGTGTAGTAGTTGTATAGCTGAGCTCCAGAAAATCAGTAATGAGGTGGCTTTGACAGTTACAGATTTGAAAAACAAAAAGGACCCTAAACTCAAACACAAAGAACCATTTCAGCATACAAAGGGTTCTTCAGGACGATACGGTTCTAAATTGAACTGTTACTACGTGTAAAGAACCTTTAAAGAACCATCTTTTCTTAGTGTGTAGAAATTAACTGAAACAGGAAGCTGAACTAAAACACATGACAAACCAACCCAAAACAGATACAATAGATGAATACCAATAACAAAGTCTAAGTGGATGAAACTTTTAAAGCCTTATAACAGGCACTGGCAGAACACCAGAATTTCCATTAAAAACATTGGTCAAATGGACTGAATAGCAGATTCTACCCCTTAAATTGTAAGTGAGATGCTATGTGAATTTCCAGCTTGAGCTGTCTCCTAGGCTGATTTGTGGATGTTCAAATTTAGCAAAGAACACAACATGTATTAAATAGTATGCTGTTGTACACTGTAAGCTTTTTTTGTTTGTTGGTTTTAATTTAAAACAGCCTACAGCTCAATTTTAACAATATGCTATATGATAGATGTATCAGCTAAAATATTTTTATAAAATAAGGTGCTTTGAGAGGAAATTCTGTTATTTGTACTCACCCCCATGATGTTCCAAACCCATAGCTGTTTTATTTTTCTGTGGAACAAAAAAGGTAAATATGTGAGTCACCAAACGATAAAATCAAGTCTGAGCACTATTTTTGAATGCGAACTGAACATGGATGCGAATGATGTTTCAGTAAATAATGTCCGTACCTTACATTTATTGCAAGAGTTATGGACAACTTCTGATGTCACTATCAGAGATTGTACTACAAATAATAATTACCATCACATTGACAGAATTTTGCATGGTTAAAAGCAATGTGTTGCCAGTTCTTGGGCTTTTCTTTTAATCTTTCACAATGTGACACTGTGGTCTTAGAATCAATGGTCAACTCAACATTTCATAAACTCTTCAACTGGACTACATTTAAAAACTATTTTATGTCTCCAAATCCTCACTTGTTTCTCTCTGTTTTTTACTTAGTTACTTCATGTCTCTTTATAGCATCACATCACATCTGATCCTTTTAGCATTTTCTAAATGAGTGAAATGCAATAGACAAGATAACTTTAAATTTAATCATCCCTCAACATGTAAAGTTGTGGAAACAATGTGAAATGCATGGTTAACAAATTCTGGACACCATGATACCACTCTAAAAATGCTGGGTTGTTTTAACCCAAATTTGGGTCAAATATCGACGAACCCAGCCATTGGGTAAAAAACATTTTTTATTGCATTTTTAACACAATGTTTGAGTTTGTCCATATTTGACCCAAAATTGTGTTAAAACAACCCAGCATTTTTACTGTATGGAAAAGAGCTGTGTTAAGATGCTTTAAAAGTTCTTATTTTTGTTTTAGAGTAGGCTAGAAAATAAGCATGTGGATTTAGAATGACTTAAGGCTGAACAGATTGATTTAATTTATTTAAATGGAAAGGTTGGTGTGACTTTCAAGTAATGAGTCATTTATATACATAGCCTACTACTTTTGGACACTTTTGGACGCTGGGAGGACTGATTCATTATGCATATAAAAATAAATAAAAAACTCATAACAACTGTGTCATATCATTACAGTGCTCTAGTTACTTGCCTCCTTCTAGAATTAGTAGCTAAACATTTGGTTCAACCATGATGTCACTAACAAGTGACATCACTACTAACGGATAATTCAGTGGGGCTCCAGTTTTGTGTCTCAATCTTAACACCGCGCGCAGTGCAATCGATGGGATGAAATGCGAATGACGCATACAGGTTGAGGATTTCCTTCCCACACGAAAGTCTGACGTATCTACCCCTCCACACAGTTAGCTTTCACCACACACGGCTTTATACCTATGGAGGGTCTCCGACAGTCTGCTTACACGACTTCGCTTTTGCGCATGATACTGCGGTCCCGACGCCACTTCACGCTCCAACTCACCTTGAAACGCGGTGCTCTCAGCTTTTACATGGAGAGCGACGGAGAGGCGACCAATCCCCGCCCCAACACCTCCCCCACTGGCCAATGAAATCAGAGCGGGGGCGGAGCTAAAAGCTAAATTGTCATGCTTGGTTTCACGCTGGCATTGCCATCAAGCCGCGTCTGGCTGCTGTGCGCTGGTGCAGGTGCTCTATTTCATCGAGAGAGGATGCGAAAGGAAAGAAGGGGAGGGAAAGAATGAAGGGAACCGTCGGAGAAAAGTATGCAGGGCATGAATAAAAGGGTATCAACAGCTGACAGCGTGTCTAACGTCCAGGGGCTCGGCTAAGAATGATTTATTGAAAGGGGCACTTTGAGATATGATGAGGTTTCTTTCTGGTTGGCAATAGTACTATGATTTGGTATGTGGCCACTTTGATAGCAAGTGTATTCAGCACCAGAGGAACAGCTGCTCAAGGTGAGTTGAAGTGCAATTTATTATATACAGCTTTATGTTTGTTGTGAAATATTGCTTAGTTTAAAATAAAATTCTGGGATTGGGTCATTCTTGTTAATTTTAAATAATTTTAAAGTTAATTTCTAATAATTTATCTAAATTATAATTTGTGCATGTGAAATATTTTAAAGTAAACAGCAGTATAGCAGCTCTGGGTTATTTTGTTTTTATAATTATAATAATTATAGTTTTCTCTTTGCATAAATATTATTGCTATGCCATAGTGACGTTTCTTTTTAAGTGCTAGTGTTTTTTTAAAGTCATCTGAGCTTGCAAAACGAGGGTTTGAGGTGTCAATTCATCCATATTCATCTGTTCTTCAATACCATGAGCAACTTTAGGCTTGTATACTTCATAATGTGTTCTATTAAATTAAAGGGATTGATCACTCCAAAATGAACATTTACTGATTTTCCTTTTCTTGTCGAGCACAAAATGATATGTTACCATTCACTTTCATTGTATATTTGAGCTAGCTGAGGCTGATTTTGCCTAACATGTCCTTTAGGTTTTGCAACCTCGTGAGATTGAGTAAATGATGACAAAGTTTTCATTTTTGTTTGAACTATATTTAAGCTTTGAAAATATTAATTGTGGAACTTTAATTACACATCTGAAGGGGGTTTTACCGTGAATATGTATGGTGTTGTGCTCAGTAGTATTTTAATATATCAGTCATTTTGTGCTGTAGGTTGTTATACTAATTCACTTTTTGAATATTCTGGCTTTCCTGACCTTCCTCAGATGTCTTTAGCTTTTTAAACAAGAGACCACTCTAATAGAGCCATCATAATGGTAATTCAAGATGTGTTCTGTGAATCTGACCGACCTTCAGTTCAGAGAAGTTTAAATAAGTGGTCTGTCTTTATTTCAAATGTTGGGTTCATGGACTCACATAGCCCTGCAATTTCCAATTTATCCACTAGAGGGCTGCTAAGTGTGTAGCGGCAAGGAGCATCCAATCTCGGGTCAGATTTTGAGAACTTTTTCATTGCATGCAATATGAATAATTATACATTTCCTATGTCAAGAGAGACATTATTCCTGGTTTGATATGTTGCTGTATGTAGGTGTTATTTAACCCCTAATTTGTATGTATAAAAAGCGGAATGTGATCATCTTACCTTTGAGCTGTGTCATCCCCTTAATCTGACAGTGAGACATATTTCACCTTGCTGTTCTGACTGTGCACTTTGCTACATTCGCTCAGTGTCTCCCTCCTGTGTGTCAGAGCCACGCTGCACTATCCCAGCCCTAATGCAGATCTCTCCCTGCCCTCACCCTCCCGTCTCAAGCTGTTAGCTGGCAAACAGGCCCACAAACTGGCCAGGTGCCAGATCTATGCTGTTTAAACCGATGACTGGGAGGCAGTCGGAGAGTCGTGAGCTGATGCACGGCTCCAGGTACTGTAGGCCCTCAAGGCTCAATGCTAGCTGACCGCACTGAACTTGTTGAGACCTCCAGCAGTCCACCTCAGGAAAAGACCATCTTCCCTCATGAGAAGAGCATGTGCCCAGCAGCTTTCACCTTTTAAACTAGTTTTGTGTTTGTTCGAATGTCATCTTGGCAGTTTGTCTAGATTGACAACAAGGAGGTTTATAATACCTGGAGAGAGCTGTCAGATCTCGTTCATCTTAAAATAATTAAGCTAATTGAGCCTTAAATGAAATGCGACTAATGTAATATAATATAATATAATATTGATAAGATTATTTAGGGGTCGGTAAGATTTTTTTAAATGTTTTTTATATAATTTTCTTATGCTCACAAAGGATGCATATTGATAAAACAAATACAGTAAAAACTGTTATACTGTGAAATATTATTACAATTTAAAATAACTGTTTTCTACTTAAATATATTTTAAAATATAATGTATTCTTTGTGATGGCAAAGCTGAATTTTCAGCAGCCAATTTCTAGTCTTCAATGTCACATGATCCTTCAGAAATCATTCAAATATATGCTTAATATATTATATTATTTTATTTTACCCTTTATACCATACAATGTCATAGTTACAGCATCTACCATGAGGGGCTAACGGACCATGCTAACCAGCCAAAATTTTGACTTAGGGCAGACAGGATGTGATTTGAGCTGATGTGGGTATATATGAATTGATGGTGATTTGTTTGAGCAGTTAGCACATGCTAGCAGACTATTCTGCAGGGTTCTTAACCCTTAGGCATTGTTAATGTAGCTTCCAGCTGGAAATGGAGAATCTAAAGAAAGCTTGCTCTGGAGGTTTGTACCGCAGTCTGTTTCATGGAAAGCCTGTTAGAGGAGGGCTAGCGGGGGACCTGACAGCTGCTCATTTTTAAGCGGTGTTGGATAACATTGGATGTGTTTTCCAACAGTCATCACTTCTCTTTCATCCTCAGGCTGTGATAGCTTGATCCAGCAGAATGATAAGCATATAGGATTCTTCCCTGTGGAAAAATTTAAATAGTTTACATAACAAACAAGCGGCCTGTCATCACATCTGGCCAAATTTCCAACACAACTCACATGAGCATGTCATTTTCATAGTTGTTTCTATGTCTTGGTAGTATAGTACAGATTGCAAATAAAGAACCACAGAGCGCACGGCTGAGGCCGCCAATTTCCAAATGAATTTTGTTGGCTCCATTGATTCTGAGGGAGTTTTATTTGTAATCTTTTGCATTTATAGGATTGTCTTGTTTTCGAGTAAAACATATCTAAACATTCTCTAAACAAGATAAATTTACTTGGGAATGGGAAGCAAAATTGTTTAAGATATTATAACTTTATCGCCTGGGTTCACAGACAGGGCTTAGATGAAGCCAGGAGTAGGTTTAGTTAAATTAGGACATTTAAGTAGCTTTTATAAACCTGCCTTAGAAAATAAAACATGGTGTTCATCTTGAGACAAAACAATGGCACTGACATTTTAAGATATGCTAGTGAAAGTTGCTTTAAAACAGCTCAAACATGCATTTTAGTCATGGACTAAGTGGCTTGGCTCTAAGTGTAAATACTATAGTAGTTAGATGTGATTAACACTTTATTCCCACTACAAAATCTGTATTTCACTTTACTTCTACTTTTCGATATTTTCTTAAGTTTTATTTAAAATAAACACCTCTTCAAGCTGATATGCAATGGGAAAAGGGAGAAGAATGAGTTTGGAATTTTAACTTGGGTCGGTCACATCAAAAGCTTCTGTCAACAAGATTCTGTCAACAAGCTGGGCAATTTGCACTTGGTGTAAATACATTTCAGTTACTATACTATACATACTAACCCTAACCCTAACCCTTGGTAAAACACAACCTACTGCACTTCACATATATATAAAGTGCAGTAGGTTGTGTATCACGTTTACACAACAAGGATATCTTGTTCAGTTTTAAACAGGAAAAAAACGTACAAAAATCTTCAAATAGCTCCCTAGCACTATAGACTCTAAAGTGAATGTCTTATCTATGTCTGTGGCTGGATTCCATTTTTACTTTCTCAGCACTTCAAAGGCAGTTTCCTGTCTCTGATACTCTCCCTCTTCTAGCGCTCTCAGTCTAGTCCGCCACCACAGCCAGTGCAAACCGTGTGCATGAGCAGTATACCCGCTGAAGCAATGGAAGAGTTTGTCTCATTCAAAAATTTGTAGGTGCAGCCTTTTTGAACTGAATGTTTCTATAATCCACAGACTCGTTCAACTGTTGGATAAAGTTGGATAAAAATTCTGGCCAATTCTGAGTCTGAGTCTTTTTGGCGAGAATAATGGAATGACAGATGAGTGATTTCTATGACTTTGCTATTAAGTTACATACTCTGTTGTTCCTCATTGTAGTCTTGTTGTGTTTTCCCTAAACACATTTAATTTGGGAGTGAGCAGGGACTTGGCGATACAATATTATATTGATATATGGATCACCATACAATCATATTGTAATATTTTATGGTTATAGTGTATTAACTTTTTTGATAATTTGTGATTATTTAGCCAGGCATTTTGAACAATAATACTGTAACTTGTTTCGCTTAGCTTATTTAATCTGTATTGTACTTCATTACTTTAGGCTGTTTTCTCATTTATGAGAGAAAACTATTAATTTAAAATTAAAAACATAAAAATACTCAAATATTTAGTTTGTAATTTGTATTGTAAAATATTGCATTAGTTGTATAAAAATGTTTTTATACTATCGTTTACTATATTTATTTGCTGGTTCTTTTGCTGTGAAAGGACATTTGAAAAAACAGAAAACATTTGGCAAAGTGATATGGAACTGTAATTTGGTCAAGACCTTCCTGGAACTACTTTAACTGTGCATTTCCCTGAAAATAATTACACATTAATAATTGCGTTCATCAGCCAATCAGATTCAAGCATTCAACTGCCCCGTGGTATAAATATATTTACTTACATATATATGATAATAATAATAATTCATTACATTTATATATAGCGCTTTTCTCTGCACTCAAATCGCTTTACATGGAAGGGGGAATCTCCTCAACCACCACCAATGTGCGGCATCCACCTGGATGATGTGACGGCAGCCATATTGTGCCAGAACGCCCACCACACACCAGCTTACTGGTGGAGAGGAGACAGTGATGAAGCCAATTAGTATATATATATATGGGGATGATTAGGCAGGATGCCGGGGTTACACCCCTACTCTTTTCAAAAGACATCCTGGGATTTTTTGTGACCACAGAGAGTCAGGACCTCGGTTTAACGTCTCATTCGAAGGACGTTGCTCTTTTGACAGTATAGTGTCCCCTTCACTATACTGGGGTGTTAGTGAGTGCCCCCAGCTGTCCTCACTAACACCTCTTCCAGCAGCAACCTAGTTTTCTCAGTAGGTCTCCCATCCAGGCACTGACCAAGCTCAGCCCTGCTGACCTTCAGTGGGCAACCAGTCTTGAGCTACAGGGTGATATGGCTGCTGGATATAATGAATATAATAATAACTTTAAACCCTGGTCTTCTAAGAATTTTTCTAAATATCTTCCTCGATGAAATCACTCACAACTCACATACTCTACATACTCCTTGAACCTTGATGCTCTAGCATACATTTTTCACCAAAGGCCGGCCTGCGACCCGATTGATGTGGATAGGAAGTAACAGGCCACCGCTGGCCCAAGGCAAAGGGCTTGTTCCATAAAAGTCACTAACCCTTATATGTCAATCAGCTGGTATTTGGGCCAGCATTGACTCAGGTCCCCCTCCCCCAAATACAGTCTTCCTCTTACTCTGTAGATGCATGCAAGACAACACTAGTTGAAGATGTTCCATATATAGATACCTTCAAAAGAACCCTGTGGAATTCAGTTAATTATGCATGACTTAGCTCTGGCGTTAAAGGGTTAGTTCGCCCATTTAAGACATGAAGTTGTATGCAATCCTTACCAGCACTATAGTGTATACACACTGACCCACTCTGTTGTCACCCCCCTGGTCCAAGTTCTGACCGCTGGAAGTTTTTGAATGAAGTAATCCCGGCTACTTTCCGGGGCCACAAAACTGTGCGTTTTTACGTGAAAAAAAGATTTGCGTTTCAAAGCTTGATTAATTTAACACACAAAAAACACGCCGGTCAAAATTCATACCTCAGTTTTAATGCGGCACTATTTTCCTTCCGTTTCTATCAATCCGCGCTGCTGTCAATGTCAACAGTGCGCACGTGACGATTAGCTGTTGATAGCGCGACTCGCCGACAACATGTCCGACTACGAAACTTCAGATGATGAAACTAATTTTAGCACAGTGTCAGACGGATCAGATGAAGACAGTAATTTTAACTCAACGACAAAGGGATATCTTTATGAACCGGAGTATACCGATGCCGAACTTGAGCAGATGGACAAAGAACGGGAAGAGAGAGAGCGAGAGGACAGAGAAGTTGTCCAATCTGATGCTGTTGCCATCGGCTACTCAGCGGGAGCTAAATTATCTCGAATAAAGGATTTTCGTGTATGTAGTGCTCACTTCAGCGAAGACGATTACATCTCCAACCAAGGAGGAAAAGTAAAAAAAAATGATTTTAAAGAGTTTTGCTGTACCAGTACCACGGGTAAGCTCTATTTACTAACTTTATGATCCCATGTCTAAACTGTACGGTAAACAAGCTGATGTTTAGACTCCATTATAAAACACGTGAAAAGATGTGTAATATAAAAAAAGTATATATTGTTACAATTTGCTGAGAAAAATATTTGATTGAACACACACAATTGGCTTTATGCACTACTTCCAGAACTTCAACCAGCTCCTTGTTTCCTATTAGCCATTATAAGATAAATTGATTAATTCAGGTGTACTTGACCTCAGTAGTCATGGCAACAATAATCAGATACACCTGAATTAATCAAGTTTGCACAATAATGACAGACAGTCGGACATGTTGTCGGCGAGTCGCGCTATCAACAGCTAATCGTCACGTGCGCACTGTTGACATTGACAGCAGCGCGGATTGATAGAAACGGAAGGAAAATAGTGCCGCATTAAAACTGAGGTATGAATTTTGACCGGCGTGTTTTTTGTGTGTTAAATTAATCAAGCTTTGAAACGCAAATCTTTTTTTCACGTAAAAACGCACAGTTTTGTGGCCCCGGAAAGTAGCCGGGATTACTTCATTCAAAAACTTCCAGCGGTCAGAACTTGGACCAGGGGGGTGACAACAGAGTGGGTCAGTGTGTATACACTATAGTGCTGGTAAGGATTGCATACAACTTCATGTCTTAAATGGGCGAACTAACCCTTTAAAGTAAAGAAAGTATGTTTATAATTCAAGCTCATCAACACATGAAAAACACCCCTCCTATGTTGGAGAACATGCCAGATGACTGATTTATTCACGTCATGACGCTCACTGACTCCATTTAAGTGCCATTAAAGATTAGATTTTATACAATGATGTAAAACTATCAGGTTTACATTTATGCATTTGGCAGACGCTATTATCAAAGTCATTTCACTCGGCGGCCATCTTTGAAACGCTTCTCGGCAGCTGTTTCAGTCATTCAAGTACTCTTTGAATGGGGAAACATCAAATGCTCCAAAGCCGTTCACCAAGCTTGCAATTCAATTTCATGTTTGAAATCACCAATGAAATCTAACCACAACTACCAGATAAAGTTTGTTTCTAAACACTCAAATCATGACAAAGATAATGCATTTTTCAGGCTGGACCAACCAATGCCATGTGCAGATTTAAGTGTGTGTTTCAGAACACTGACGCTGCATCCAAAATCGAATACTTCTCTTTTATTTAGAAGGCGGTACTTATTCTGCCTTATTGCACATTGCACTTTCTCCCATTCATAATAATTTGAGTGCACCGTCTTTGTATAACTAAAGTCTTTGGCTATTATCTATTGTGACTTTGACAACCACTTCAAGAACCATGTTTACCTTTTAACCTTTTCTTTATTTTATTTTATGTATCGTTCACACCGGGAATGGAAGAGCTGTTTTTTTTTCATGTACTGTGTGTTTAGTCAGTGGAAATCACTCTCTTGGTCTAAGTACAACTTAACGTCTGGGTTAGCACTTTGGAAATCACTGAGCAGAAAGTCTCTTATCTTTTAACAATTGAGAGCATGGGCCGATTGATCGATTCACTCTCATTGCTCTTGTTTAGATCTGCATCTGTGATGTGGTTACGGCCTACATCACACCAAAATGATTGAAGAACCTTGTTTCTGTGTCGTTTGTGGATGGTCCATTGGTAATGCAGTGATATATCTTTAAACACTTCTTGGGTTTAGAAAAAGAAATGTCCCTTTTGATTGGCACAAATCAAAATGACGACAATCAAGGATGCTCAGTAGATGGTACTCCAGCGGTGTGGTGTTAGAGTGCTGACTGATGGAGGAGTGATGCCAGTGTTTAGTCTGACTCAGCGTCAGAGGGTGAAGAGGAAGAATCATGATCCAGCATCTGGAAGAGGAAAAATACATTTCTTAGTGGTTCAGTCAGTAGGAAACATAAAGGTGAATTTGGGATTTGTTTTTGAAAAATTATTGGCTTTGGTACACTACTGTTGAAAGGTTTGGGGTCAGTAAGTTTTTATTTTAAATTTTTTTAATTAATATTTCCATTCCTTACAAAAGACTTTTATTTCAAATAAATGCTGCTCTTCTGAATATCTCACTGTGTCAAAGGTGCATGTAGTATAAATCCCAAAAGGAGACGTGTGACACAAAATGAACGATAGCAAGCAACTTTTAATGAACACAAAGATATATCAGGTTCTAAACATGAACATTAAATATGTTTATTTAACACAAGAAAATGAACAGACGGAACAAAGGGCTTAAATACACAAGTCTAGATGATTAACGAGACAAGGAACAGGGGTGTAACTAATAAGAAACCATGATAACTAACTAGAACACAGGCAAATAGAGTAAATGAAAACCATGACTAGAAATTAAACAAGACAATAGGTGATCGACTTAAAGTGGCGTTGTGCAAACCGATCGGTGCAAGACATCAAAGTACCGCGAGAGCGATTAGAGAGTAGACGGCTCCGAATGCTTTTGAATCACTCGCTACTTTGATGTCATACACTAATCGGTCTGCACCTCGCCACTTCAAGACGAACACACCTAATGAAACTAAACATGACTGTGACACAGTGACGTAATCAATTATTGATTAATCGCTTTGACCACTTGTATCAACCACGATTTAATTAAACATTATTATTTTATATGACTTTTTCGTTTTCGTCACGTTTTCAGTAAAAACAAAAATAGCAAAATAGTGCAGAATTTTAATATTGGTGCATCCCTAACAAGGAGTGGTACTTCCAACGAGATTTCAGTGTGGGCGGAACTACTCGGCTTGAGGCTGCAGAAATAGAAACCATGGCTGATAAAAACAAAATTCTGAGTAACAGAAGAAGAGTTACATTTTATCATTTGTCATATTATCACTTTACGTTTGGTGTTACACAGCACACTATCATCAGCCATGACAACACTATCATCAGTCAGAGATAGAGACAGAAATGCCAGACCGCATTTTGAGATACTGTTGTATTGTGTGCGTCAGGACAGGCTGCTGGACTTCACAATGAATTGACAGAGCTGTAGAGAGCGTGTGTGAGTATGTGACTGCTGACGCGCGTGGGCCCGGCAGGCAGCCAGACAGCATGCTGATAACCTCTCTCCCTGCCCCCTGACTGGACCACTTCCCCTCGCATCTCATTTTTCAGCTGTCCATTGATGCAGGGCACTCGTCTTCCTCCTGCTCGGCTCCACCATGTCCATTAAACATTCATGCTCTGGCCATGAGATACTTCAGTACTGTACGACACACTGTAAAAAATTATTGTAATTTTAACTGTAAAAGACTGTAAAAATGCTACAGTAAAAACCTGTTAACTGGTTAACAGTTAGTTCCTTTACTATATACAGAGAAAAACTGTAATAGATCTAATCTAATTAAGCTGGTTCAGGTCATACTTATCTGACCGCTACCATTTTGTCTACTTAAATGGAGAAAAATCGATCATAACTTCGGCAAACTATGGAGTGCCGCAGGGATCTGTGTTAGGCCCTTTATTATTCTCAATATATATGCTGCCACTTGGTAATATTCTAAGGAAACATGGAATTAGTTTCCATTGTTATGCCGATGACACTCAAATATATATTTCATCACGGCCAGATGAATACGCTAAATTATCCAAATTGACAGATTGTGTTAAAGATATAAAAGATTGGATGACGCGTAATTTTCTTTTACTAAATCCAGACAAGACAGAGGTAATACTTATCGGTTCTAAAAACCGTCTACAAAACCTTTCACAGCACGACTTTAACATAGTAGGATGCCCTGTTACTTTATCCGCTACAGTAAAAGCATATTTCATATGTTACAAAAACAGCCTTTTTCCACCTGAGAAACATTGCTAAGCTACGTAATATGCTATCAGTCTCTGATGCAGAAAAGTTAGTTCATGCATTCATGACCTCGAGACTAGATTACTGTAATGCTTTATTAGCTGGTTGTCCTGCATCTTCAATAATCAAGCTACAGTTAGTCCAAAATGCAGCCGCTAGAGTTCTTACTAGATCAAGAAAATATGATCATATAACACCGATTTTATCATCACTTCATTGGTTACCTATAAAGTTCCGTATTAATTACAAGGTATTGCTTTTGACTTATAAAGCTCTAAATGGTTTAGCTCCAGTCTATTTAATGGATCTTCTATCGCCCTATAATCCATCGCGCTCTTTAAAGGAACACTCCGACTTTTTGAGACTTTAGCCTATTCACCTTATCCCCCAGAGTTAGATAAGTCCATACATACCTTTTTCATCTCCGTGCGTGCTATAAGTCTGTTTGACGCACCCACCGCTAGCCTAGCTTAGCACAAAGACTGGATGTAAATGGTTACAGCTAGCATACTAATCCAAATAAGTGACAAAATAACGCAAACATTTTCCTATTTACATGTTGTGATTTGTATAGTCACAGAGTGTACAAAAACAAAGTCACATGAGACACAGACATATTTTAACCGTATAAATACAGGGAACTATATTCTCTGAAGGCGAAGCACTGCTACTTGGGCGGAGTGATAACCGCAGCACCTGAGACGCGCCGTGGTGAGGAGCAGAGAGCTGGGGGATAAGGTGAATAGGCTAAAGTCCCCAAAAGTCGGAGTGTTCCTTTAAGATCACTAAATTCGAGGCTTCTGGTCATTCCTAGGATATTCAGATCCACCAAAGGAGGGAGAGCATTTTCACATTTAGCTCCGAAGCTCTGGAATAGCCTTCCTGATATTGTTCGTTGCTCAGACTCGCTCTCCCAGTTTAAAACTAGACTAAAGACGCATCTATTTAGCCAGGCATTCATATACATTTTCTATCTTACAGTTACTGTAAATTCGGCCTCTAGTTCACAAACGCCAGAGGAGACCTGGCCCCCGACTGAGCCTGGGTTCTCTCAAAGTTTTTTTTCTCCATTGGGTCATCTGATGGAGTTTTAGGACACCATTAGGTCACTTGATGGAGTTTTTCGGTTCCTTGCCACGGTTGCCTTTTGGCTTGCTCAGTTGGGGATATTCAAATGAATTAACCAATCATACCATTGATCAGCTCTACCAAACTTGGATGTGTTTTTTCCAGTAATAAACAAACATTGTTAAGTTGTTTTGATTGATACTGTGAAGCAGCTTTGATACAATCTGTATTGTGAAAAGCGCTATATAAATATATTTGACTTGACTTAATCATTTCATGTAATTTTACAGTAAAGTATACTGTTAAATATACTATTTTTGGAAATAAAAAATGTGTATATCTCCAATATTTTAGTATTTACCAACTTGCGGAAAAGCTGCTTGTAACTTTGATTCATCATGTGGTTTTCTCTTTACCCCTGTTTTATTATAGTACTGTATATGGTAACCGATTTTAGTATCAGCGTGACCTTGCTTATTCAGCAGAAAAGGGCTCTTTTGGAACGTTTTTTGTTGTTGTAAATAACAGTTTTAAAATGTACAGGTTGTATTGTAAATATGTTTAAAGGTGCAATGTGTAAAATTTTTGAGTATCTATTAACAGAAATGCAATATGACATCCATAACTATGTGTTCAGTGGTGTATAAAGAACTTACTTAATAAACCGTAATGTTTTTATTACCTTAGAATGAGGCATTTATATCTACATAACCGCGGGCACCCCCTTCTATGAAGGTCGACATATTGTGACGTCATGTTTCTACCGTAGCCGACAGCGAACAAACAGCGTTACAGAGCGCGTTTCGTCCTTGAAAGAGAAGCCGCAGAAGCTAGACATAAACACCGTGAGTAGTGACTTTTCCCTTGTCAATGGTGTAAATATGTAGTTGGATTGTTTCATGTAACTTAATTCTTCTCCCTTGCTGTGTTATGACTTTGCTATGTGGGGATAAATGTGCTGGTTACGTTCGTGAGACAGCTGATCAGTAAGTTAGGATACTCTTGTCATTGACCGTAAAACAGTTACAGGAATCACCAACCCGTCGATCTTGGAAGCATTTTAAGTCGATCGAGTTTCCAAAATCAGAGAAAAAAGCCTATTGTGTGTAGTAAATGGTGTCTAGGGGATGCGGAGGCGCGCGCGCTGTTATAATCACATCATTTTTGCCGCACGCACCTTTGGGCTCATGCGGATGCGTTGAGTATAAACAAGGCTTTACGCTTTAACAAGCTCAGCCACAGTAACCGCTCATATTAGCCAGCTAAACTTTTACTACCCTGTTAGAAAAAATATATCGTTTCATGTGGTTCTCCTCCCTCGCTGTATTATGGGTTTGCTATGTGGGGAGAAATGTGCTGGTTACGTTCGTGAGACAATCAGCTGATTACTATTATTATATTATGTATTAAGACCCTTGATCCTCACCTCACTATGGCTTTGTCAACTTTATCCATGATGTGATTTATAATGGACTGTGGTACAGAAACTTGGTTTGCTCTGGCTATTCTCTGCTGTCTCAGACAACGATGTTTGTCCCGTTTTAGCCACCGTAGCTTCTTCGAAAGGGAGGGGTGAGCAGTGGGCTGAGCCCTTAGTGCAAAGTCGTAACCGAACCGCTAGATGCCGCTAAAAATCACACACTGCACCTTTAAAAGAGCCGTATGTAAGATTGTGGCCAAAACTGGTACTGCAATCACTTTCAAATTACTGACTCGAGGTTGCCAGATATGCTGCAGGATCCGATTCCGACATGTGTGTAGCTGCAGCTGTGGGAACTAGAGCAGAGCTGGCAACCCGAATGCCGCAACACTACTGACTTCGTGATTGGTAGATCGGTGGAGGGTGGAGCATTAGACCAAAACACAACATGACAACATCAACATCAGTTGAGGGCTGCAACTTCACTTTTTAAATGACAATATCCTGGCCGGACTACTGTTGTCAGTGATATAGGTATTTGAAATGAACATGATTTCTTAATGTCTAGTGACATATCAGGGAAAATTTATGATTAATTGAAATAAATTTCTTACATACAGCTCCTTTAAATTTTTACTGTATTTTTCCAGAATTATGCTGGCAACCACAGCTGCCAGTAATCCTCTGTAAATACGACAGGATTTTTTTTTTTTTTACAGTGCAGGCTCTCTGCCCAGAAAACTCTCCTTCTAGCTGTCGCCGCCCCTCTCGCTTTTCTCCCTAGCCCTCGTTTTCCTATCCTCCACTACCATCTTTCAGAAAGCAATCAATTTTGAGCGCACTCTATCTGTGCATCCATCTCTCTCAATCTGTCTGGCTGTGCTATAGATCTGTTAAAATTAGATTCATCATTCACCACGAGTCCACGTGTTTGCTCACTGTGCGTACTGCGGTGGACGCCTGGTATGGGACGTGACGCAGGCGGGATGCTGACTTGCTGTAATGAGTCAGGCCCTACTGACTGAGCTTCCTCTTTTTCTCCTCCTTGTGGCTTGGCGCCCAACTTTGATCAACTTTCTCCTTCAAATCCAAAATATCCACACCAATCATATCTGCCCAGCCTATTACCCCTCAATTCAGAGGTCAGACAGACCATAAATAAGGTTTAAAGGAATATTCCAGGTTCAATACCAGACAAGCTAATTAAGCTAAATCCCAAAGCATACGTATGCTCTCGCCGGCGGCGGTGACCACACCCAGCACCAAAGCACCCAGGCAAAAAAGGGCGTGGTCTGCAGCTCAGCTTGACACGCACAGATAGCCTTTCAAATTATACTCCATTTGATAGCATGCAGAAACACAAAAGCTCAACACACACTAGAAGTTTCATCCTTTTCCAGTGTCTGCTTTGTTTCTCTCCAGAAGTAATGAGCGATCAAATGTATTTGTACTCATTTAAACTAGAGTAGTGTTTATTTCGCAATCTGCCACAGACAAACACTCATAAATGTGTTATTGCCACCTCTAGTTGTTTGGCTTTGTTACGTCTCATCTGTTTCTATGACTGTGAAACAATGGGTCAGTCAGCGTTGAAAAAGGCAAAAGTGTGAGCTGAGAATAAAGATTATGCACAGTTAGAAAAATCTGGCTATGTGTTTACAGTATATACTATGCTGATGACGAAATTTATGCCATGCATAGTGCATAAAAACCATGAAAACGTAAATGTAATTTAAGGCCTTGATATATTGTACTTTAAGCGAAACTCTAAATGGACAGTTAGAACAAAATCAGTCCAAAGTTTGTTTGGAGTTAGTTTGGGGAGTTTGAAATTGCTTGTCAAATCAAACTTTCCAGGAAAGGTTTCTGCCGGTAAACTACCATTGGTCCATGGCAATTACATAGATAGGTATGCTCTGAGGCTCTGATGTGAAAATCTTCTCTGGTTCATTTATTTTGTTCAGTCCGTCGAGGTCGAGGCTTTATTTTAGAAAATTAAGTTGTTCTTATTGATATCAGCATTTACAGTTTTTTTCCCCTTGTTGTTTTTTTCAGCTTTAAAGGACAACTCCGGTGCAAAACGAACCTTTGGTCTAATTACACATTGGTACATAGTCAACCGTTCTCTGAGATTTGTTTTCATGATTATTGAATGTAAAGAGTTTTATCTCTAAAAACTGTTTCGCTTATAACGCTAGTATATTGGGCATAGAGTAATGAAGAAAAAAAATCGCTAGTTAAAGGCTCAAAATAGCCCAACACAAACACGGTAGCATAATGAGGGTCCCTACCTGCAAACTGAAGCATTGAGAACGTTGTAAGTGTACAGACAGTTTAATAAGAAGATATTTTATAAAGATAGTCCACTTCGCGAATACAGGAAGGAGCCGTCTTTGGAAACCAGTCTCGACCAATCGAATCATGAACGCCGAGCCAAGTGCACTGAACTGTCTGGAATCCAGCGTACTCGGCTCGGCGTTCATGATTCGATTGGTCGAGATTCCCCCGAGGGAAAGTGCATAGGGAAGTTCGCAAGTGCATGTCTAAAAGTGGACTGGAACGCAGCCTTAGGCCCTGTCCCAAATGGAAGCCTAAGCACTCGCGGTCTTCCTCTGAGTCCGCACTTTCGTGACGTAATGCCGCTTTGACTGTCGGGAAGAAGTCTGCTGTGGAGCCCGTGTCAGTGCGGGCTCGGCAAAAGTGCGCATCAAGGGTGCAAATCGACCACTTGGGGGCGCTCGCGAGCACCCTTCTGAGATCTAAAAATGACAAATGGGACACACTGCGGTCTCACGGACTTAACGGACACGCGCACGCGGCAGCCATTGTAAGTCCACAAGACCGAAAGTGTGCGATTTGGGACAGGGCCTTAGTCTCATTTGTCTGTGTAGTCTCCCTAGTTTCAGTTCTTCCTTGTCGGTTCTCGTCTACACAGTTTGGTACGTGTCTTGTTCGTAAATAAATAGTTTAAGCCTGATCCGTCTTCTTCGCCTTCCTGAATGTGCCTCACGCAGCCAAAGCGTGACAATCTACATATCATTATTATCAGATGATTTCTTACATACTGATTTTTGCTGATATTATTTTTTTTAAAAGGAGGGACAAGCTAATTAAAATAATTGTTGTGGTAATTAACATTTATGCAGTTGCAGAAAAGTGTAGTCTTTTGACAGATTAACACCAGTCATCTTTTAACATCTATATGTGGTAGATAGATGACATATGGACATTAGCTGTGTGTGTTTTAGTTTAGGGCGGACTGGCAAATGTCTGTTGAGCTATGCAAAAGAGATTTCAAAATATGCCAGGTCTCATTACAGACCAAAAAAGCACCAGCCCATCCATCATCCCACATCATGAGCCCACCAGATAGACTGCACCAAATTCATGCGGGTCTAAGCTGACAAATGTGTCTGTCCATTGCCCGTACTCCTCCTTTCCACCAACAACAATTTAGTTGGAAAACAACTAGTTAATGACTGTTTAGCCAGTGGCTATTAAAAATGAAAATAGCACTACTACTGTTAGCGTGTTCTCTTGGCATGTTCTCCAGAGTGCAGTGGAATGAACTGCTACGGAATACGAAAAACATACTAGGTGCACACAGAGAGTGAAAAGGTGAAGGGCAGGTAAACAGGGAATATCTGTCAGATAGAAATAGAGAAATATATTGCCAGAGAAACCAATTGCTCCTGATATAATGCTAGCCAGTGTAGATAATCGTAGGCGTCTCCTGCCATTGCTAACACAAATGAGCATGTGTTTGGGAATATATTTAGACACCGATTCTGTTTTTGTCTCAGTTATTTTTATATTTGATTAGGATTAATGATCTGATTTTTTTTTTTTAAAGTTCCCGGGAATTGCTGGAGCGCCTAGTGCTGCTTTCTTTGAGTGAAAATGAGCCAGATTTTTTTTTTGTTAATTTTTAAAAGAGTATCTGTATTGTTGTAATCCACATGTTAGCACAGCAATACAACAATTATTGTAATAAAACATGATTTGGGTGAGCTCAAACTCAAAACTCAAGTAGGAAGGCTGCAGATTAATCACTGACTCTTCAGCCATGAAAAGTTACTAAGAGGATTGAATACAGTCAAAATGTTCCCAACAATATCGGATTAACAGCCAGCCTCTGCCATAGATGCCTGGCTATGTTCACAAGCTCATATATTACAATGCGCCCACTATTGTCAGATTTGCTGTCTTTGCTTGCAAATGAGCACATACTTAAAAAAAACTATAATTATTACGGAAATTATGTAATTTTAAAATAATTAACTTGAGTGCAAACTGAATGTAATGTTTTAAAACACTTATTTGTATGTTAATTACACTAAGATTAAAACATAAGTTGTGTCCCAAATTGTGCACTTATACACTACCTAGGCTATTTTATATGCAATATGTTTACTCATGAATGATGTACTCAAACTGTATGAATTTTATACTGTATGGTTATTTTGTCATTCAATATTGTCTGATAGTCTGATAGCCCCACCCCCACCGCTACATAATTAAATCTGCTACAGTTGAGCAGGCCTACATGAAGTGTCCAACATTCCACACTTAGTTTTTTCGGTTAATTAAGTTCATCATCACTACTCGCACTATTTATACAACAAAACGTCATAGAATGGTGCAATGACTAAGTACGCAAATTAGGACTCAACTATAATGATTTTAAATGCATCATAATTTAAATGCATCATAAATAAAGTTATACCATGGTCTGGGTGAATACTCGATTCTGATTGGTTGCAGGGTGTCCATTAAAAAGTGATAGAGGACACCTAGTAAAGGTGTTCTGGTGAAACTGACTGTTTACCATTCGAAATTAATAAATAAATGCGCTGGCTACATCAGCTGTGAGAAACCATAGCAACAGGCAGTCAAAGTATACGCACTACCGGCGCTGCGTCATAGAATGCCTCTGAACAGGTTCACGCCCACTTTTGGGGGAAAATAAACTAGACTTCCCATAGACTTCAATACAAAATAGCGTCACAAAACAACGTCCGTACACAGCCGACAGGCGTGAATAACTTAAGAAATCACTACGATTAAACATGTCAAGTAATTATATGTCCACCCTGCCTGTCATAGAGCGTGAAAAATACATACACAAACTTAATTTGGTCAATTTAAAAACAGGTCCCTTCATTCCCCCAGCATCAAATTGGTGTAACAACCCCACCCAGTGGCCAGAGGTGTCTTTCTTTTACTGTCTATGGTCTTACCCAGACATTTACTCGTAGTCATACCTCATCGAGTCACCATGGTAAGCCAGTGAATGATTTTACTCCGTTTTTGAAAGTAAACATCTTTAAATGTATATATTTTGTCTTATAATATACTTTATAATATATATAACCCAACCCCAGGTGGGGTTGTTACACCAATTTGACGTTGGGAGAATAAAGGGACATGTTTTTAAATTGACCAAATTAAGTTTGTGTATGTATCTTTTACGCTCTATGGGAGGCAGGGTGGACATATAATTACTTGACATATTTAATCCAAGTGATTTCTGAAGTTATTTACGCCTGTCGGCTGTGTACGGACTTTGGTTTTTGCCGTTATTTTGTATTGAAGTCTATGGGAAGTCTAGTTTGTTTTCCCCGAAAAAAGGAGATGGTCCTCACTGCAGAACATGAAATCCACGGGGAGGAGTCGGATCCAGATCCAACTCCTCCCATCTTACATATACCTAAACCTACCTAGCTCCACCCCCTGATCCCTAAACCCACCCCTAAACCTAGCCAGCTCCACCCCCTGATCCCTAAACCTACCCAACTCCACCTCTTAATCTGGATCCGACTCCACCCCCTGGATCTCGTGTACTGCAATGAGGTGCTACTGCCAAAAAGGGGCGGGGACGAAATTGACAGTTAAGTTCCCGGATGTGCCGGTTGTGCGCATCCGTTTACAATTTATTATATCAAAACAAAAATCTAGTTTGAAAACTAAAGTGTAACGACCATGGCTAGACAAGCCTAACTTACATGAATAAAATAAAATAAAAAATACGTTAACTTTCTGGGCCGTAAACTGAAGGGTTCTACGAGCTGAGCGGATAATAATACCTGACAATGGACACCTCGTCGGGCATTAACCCTTACTTATCCCTTACGAACGCGAATTTAATTATTTGCGCGAGTAGATTAAGTTACATACAAAGTCAATGCAAAGACGCGAATAGACGCATCATTCGCGCCGGGCGTCGCGAATGACACGAATTGAGCGACGCGTTTGCTGCGAACGTCTTTCGCGCAAGTTGAAAAATTTGAACTCGAGCGGAAGATTCGCATGACGCGTTGTTGCGCCAGCCAATCAACGAAGAAATTGTGTTGTTGTTTTTTTATTCGCGAGTGACGCGGACACGCGAATGGGTTCAAAATGTTCAAGCGTCTAACAAGACACGCGTATTTTACGCTCTTTTCGCGTTCGGTGTGAACACACCATTAGTTTACCTCAAAAGAAAGAGTCGACTCTGAATCGCTCAAACTAGTCGTTTGGAGTTCTATTTTCGCGAAGTTCACAAGTCATGACTTACTACATTTGCATAATGCCCGCCTACATTCTGCGTGCGCGTGGACAGGATATCTTGCTGTAGCTCCTTCGTGTGGATATCATGTCGTCAAGACGCTGTACTCTCCGTTGTGAAAGATAAATTAGTTTATTTTCACACCCAAAGGATGAGGCTTTGAAGAATCAGTGGATAAAATTAATCTTTACCACGATACCACAGCAGTATGTGTTCCCTTCATTTTACTGACGACTGCTTCTCAAATATCGGAGTTCAATGCGGGATTCACAAAACGCTTGCTCTTGAAAGATGGGTCAGTTTTTTTTGGACCAACTTGCTCCTCAGAATCACAACCTGTAAGTATGAATAATTATTGATGTAGCCAATATATTTTCTACCAGTGTTAAAAATACCTACTTTTCTGTTTTATATTATGTAGGTATCCTGCTAACTTACTGAAATACTTCTGCTAATCAGCTGTGGGCCTCTATTACCTAAAACTGTCTATTAATGCAGATCGTCTGTCGTTCTTACTATTTGAGTAAAGATAAAGGATGGAGCAGGATTTGTTTTACCAACGTTTGTGTTACATCAGTCATTCACGTTAGAGCTCGGCTAATGCACAGTTCCCACATGTCATGTGCACTGCAATAAATTAGAAAAATACACATCGGTTTGTTGATGGACATACACTTAATGCTGATTAGAGGAATTACAGTTACAACATCTCATAATGTACCTTAAACTGAGTAGTGTATGAGAAACTTCCTTCTTAAAGGGATAGTTCACCCAAAAGTGAAAATTAGCCCATGATTTAATCACCCTCAAGTCATCCTGTGTATATGACATTCTTCTTTCAGACGAATGGAGACGGTGTTATTTCACGAGTTCACACGTACATGAAATCAGATGTAGTAATTTATGCGTATTTGGCGTGATGTCCGGTAGAGGGCTCCGAGCTCGACATTTGGCCCGAACCCAGAGTACTCCCCCCTTTACTGGGATAGAAACCAGCAAAGAGAGTGAGGTGATGGGGTGATGGGGTGGTGGAGGGATGCTGTGAAACTGTCATGGGACAGGGGTGTGGAAAGGCTATATTTATACCTGCTTTCTCTTATGCTGATTGGTTGATTGCTCCTCCCGAACTTTGTTACATAAAACTTCAAATAAACGTATATAAAAATAAACTTCAACATAGATGTATCCTTCGCTGTCTTTGATATCCCACAATCCTGTGTGTTCCATTCAGTGACAGTTGAGCTAGAAAAAGAAAGATTGCTGGTTGCTGGTCAATTTGTGTGTAACTGCAGGTTTTCCACTTCTGGTGTTCTACCAAAGCTCGGTCTTTTTTGCTGTTGTAGATCATTAAACCGTTGAGCTGCCTGAGAAGTCTGTCCGAAATCAGTTTCTTGAGGTGCTTCGTGCTTAAATGCTGCCTGCAGAGTCATTGCCTGATAGGGCAGAGAGGCAACAAGTCAACTGCCTAAGTTTTTGGATGCAGCCCTTGTTCTGTCAGTGGATGTCAAGAAACTGCACCTGAAGTTAATTTGTAATATGTGCCTGAGCAACTGAAAGATAGTTTTCGTTTGTTCTTCACATTTCACATCGGACTGTTTTGTGAATTATTCCCAACATGCTGCCGGTTTTTCAAAACATGTTTTATTGAAAGATACGGCAGTGCCAGTCATGTCATATCACACCGCATCCAGTGTAGATAGCATCACTGATTATTATGGGTTCCATTGGCTTTTGTCACATCATACTATTTGCGTCCGGTGTAGACACGATGTTACATTGTGTTTGTAATTAACTTCAAACGAGCGTTTAATGCTATTAAGACACCAAGTGTATCATTGTTTGAGTGTTGCTAATGAAATCAATATACCCGGTTATTTCAATTTCAAAAGTATGTACAAATTCATGGTACTCATAAAAGAGAATAGGCAAAAAGTACCCGGATGACCTACTACTTCTGTAGATTCTGAAGTGTGCATACGATGGACACTTTACTATCCCATGAGGTCACGGAAAAGGATTTTTGAATGGCAGGGAAGTGACGTAACTAATCTGACCTACGCTGGGCTGGACCTACCTAGGTCATGATAATGACAACATGCCAGATGTAGTATGTTCGGATTACATTCATACTACACACATTCATACTATTAGAATGTGCATTTTTAGCAGTCGTGAAATAATTACTTATTCAAAATAAATACCTACAGCGCGGATGAACACAGTGTTTTGAGGCGAGTGCTGCTGTCAGTCACCGCGCTGTGTGGATACTGAGATTCAGAGTATGTGATTTCGGAGAAAGCCAGAGTGTTTCCACCAGTGTTACATTTTTACGAATATTAGACCTTTTTGGTGCAAAAAACTTTGCAAACTTTATAAACTAATCTTGAGAAACATATTATAAAAATCTGAAACTGCATTTCATGACCCCCTAATATGAAAAACTACGAATTAGCTCTCTTAGCAAGCTAGTACAGTACAGTAACACATTTTTTGACATGTTAACAGATATACAGGTTGCACGTCAATGAAAACAACAATAGCACTCATTCAGTTTTTGTTTTCAGCTGTAAAGGTGAATCTGCAAATTCTTTTATGCACTCTAATTACAGCTATATAGTTATATAGTATAGCTATATATTTGAATTTTAATAGTAATTCAGAATACAAATAAATGCAACAAATAATACCAATTACAGTTTCCTGTAAGAACTTCTATGTGAATCTCTGTTCAATGGGTGAATTTATATGTATTCTTACAGTTTATAAAAAGTAAAAAGTTTACATTCATTAAATGTACAAAATATAATTTAAGCCCTTTGAGTTGAATTGCAGAAAATAAAAGCTTAAATAAGTAATTGAGCAATTTCTAAATTACTAACTTGCAGTATACCTGAAATCTGTTTGTATTTTTCCCAGATTTAAACCAGCATGCGTCCGTCTGTTGACTTTTGGTTACTTGCCAGCAAAAAAAAAAAAAAAAAGAGGCAATTGTCACAGAAGCTTTAAAACCTCATTAGCGGAATCCAATATTTTGTTTCTGTTTCTGCCTAGCCTGATATTGAGTCAGTCAGCTTCTAACATCATTACTACACAGTCATTTACACCAGCGGTTCTCAAATCTGAGACTGCAAGACCTAAATTGAGTGTGTCAGATTAGGAAGACAAAATGTGCAATGCTACGGGTCCTCCAGGACAGTTTTGAGAACCTCTGATTTTTGATTTACATTTACACACATGCCTAAAGGAGAAGTGAACGCTGCCTGGGAGAGTTGGGGTGGAAATCAGACGGAATCCTCAGAGGAGTTTGTGGAGCTGAATCTTAATCATGTGGCCCCTATCTGGAGGATTGATTAACCTGTAGCCCTGACAATGCAAGCTCACAAGAGCTGCAGGATATTGAAAAGAGAATCAGCTGCGAAACGAGAATTGGGAGGCGTCTAACTGATGACATCAAAAATTCAAGAGAATAGTTTTTTACTTAACGCATGATAACATTTACATGTTATTTTTCAGCTTAGAGCTTCTCATTCACAAATGTACACAATTATTTTATTCAGACGAGACCATTAAGTATTCAGTTTGATTGTCTTAAACCGTATTTCGTCATTTGACCATATGATGCTGCTGAACCATGTGATCACAATATATTGTGAATTATTTTAGCCATTTCGGGAGTGGTTTTGCTGTTTACTATACATTATTAAGCTGATGAGACCATTTCTCTAGCACATGCTGAGCTTTCTGAAGATCAGGTTTCTCAACCTCACAGCCAGCATTTCACCCTCAAGACACCCTTCACATTAAACACAGTTTTGTGGAATGTGCTAAACTGCATGTTTTAGACTAAACTGACTAGTTGGTGGTTTGTTTAAACCACTAGTCGACTAATCTTTCATAAGGAAATCCTGAATAATTTGGAAGATTTAGAGTTCATGTGATTTGTAACTATTTAGCATTTTGGACAATTGGTGGCAAATTTGTTTGAATTCGTACAATCTCATTCGTATGTATACAAATTCATAATCTCCACCTCAGAAAATAGTTGTCGGGTGAATGTTTGTGGCTGTCCAGTAACTAAAGTTCTGCAGTCAACCCTCATGATTCAACCATACACAATTGCCCTTACTATTTGTTTAGGATTCAGCATTAAATCTGAATCCGTTTCAGTCTGTTTTGTTGTCTCTTGTGTTTCTCCTCTGCTGTTGAAAAAGAGACCAGCCTGTCGAGAAAAAAATAAACTGTGATTTTTGCCCCTGCAGAGAACATTGTATGAACACTATTAATTATATTCTCCATTTCCATCTTTTGAGAGCACTGCGCTAGAGGGCTGAAGGAAACAGCCAATTAAGTGATTTCCTCTCATTGCATTTTAAGTGTTAGGTCTTTAGTATTGTTGTTTTTAATGGGAGGGAAAAGCATCCATTTAGGATTTCTGCAAGTGGAGGCAACATTGTCTGGACTGAGTTCTCATTGCAGGTCAAATGAGATTTGCTGAAGTCATTTCTAGGGATGATAAGGTAATTTGCTTTGATTTACTTCATGTTTTTAAGGCATGAGAATCTGGATGGCAATGCAAAGTATGGTTTTAGACATTACTGTATACAGCATATTCATGACTCATTTTTATTCGGGTTTAACTTAAAAAAACAAATTGGGAATATTAAGCGATATGTCCTTAGTAGCGCTGGTCCACCATGAAAAGTGCTGTGTCATTCAGTCAGAAAAGTGCATGAACCCTAATGAAGGAAAATAGATGAAATAATTTGTCTGGATTAAGTACTTTTTCTGATATTCTTGTGCCACTTGGCCTGTGGTGCCAAAGTTGATTTTCTGGTTCTCATATTTAGACGTACATTACAGCTTCTACAGACCGATAAAATCCTGTGTTTTGCCGCATGTCAAATCATTCTGTAAATATTTGTCACTTCAGTAAAACAGAATGAAAATTGTTATTATGGGATTGCAATTAAATTTAAAATGTATTTCTGCAGTTAATCACTAGATGGGTTGTCAGAAATGAAGGGGTCTCAAATAAATGCGACAATGTTGTATCTTTGATGTACTTTACAACTGTAGGTTCCCAAACTATAAGCTATTAATTTGCTGATTTTCAATCAGCTTTGTATTCAAAGTGTATCCAAACTTTATTACCTAAAAATTACCTGCACCCAGATATCCAAGTTTATTTGTCAGCGAAAGTCTGCTGAATGTCTGCTGTATGACAGTCTGATCGACAGAGGGGCAGCGCTGAAATAAAAAGTGCATTATGGCAAAAGAGAACATAGCCATTTTCTCTGCTTGCTCTAGTTATGTAGCACATAATATCTGTATTATGATATTTAAACCTCTGGTGTTCTTCGGTCGTTTCCGACCGGAATTTTTTAAATAATTTTTTTTTAAAAATCGTAGCTTCATCGGAATGGTACGAAACTTGGTGACTTTTATGGTACTTAGTATATGAACACAGAAAAAAATTGGGGACATGATTTGAAAAGTCTAAGTGGTCGTAAAAAAAATAGTCACACTCATGGCCTTCGGTCAAAAATGACCGGCCATAGGAAATGAATGGGAAAAATGCAAAAATATGAAAATACAGAGTTTTTTTGTGCGTACAATCTACAAAAAAGCCACGATGCAGAAAAAAAGCATAACACAGTGAAGGGGTGAATCTCTAAAACATCAAGAGTGCAAAACAGACAAATACACTCACACACACACACACTTATACACACAAAAACACACGCACACACAAATGAACGTGTGTCATTGCAAAAGCTAATTTTGGGAAATGTGTGAAATAAAAGCAATTATTCATCAATGTAAGGAATAAAAAGCACACAGATATGAAAGCATGAGACTGTAAGCCATCAAGGTTGCAAAATAGACATGCTCACACACACACACACACACACACACATAGGGAAATATGAGACTGGTGAAACTGTAACAGAGAAATGTGAGAATATGTGAAATCAAATCAATGAATCAAATAAAGGGGAGACATTGGGTCCAAAATGCAAAGGTCACACACTATGTCTCTCTCTCTTGAACACACACACACACACACAAACACAGTGTAAGATCAAATGATGGAATTCTTCCCTAATAACCTCCAGGCCTATTGCAGCACATATGTGCTCTTTTGATGAGTTTATTAGAGGTTGAATTCAAATCAAATACTGTCAAACCACCCATACTACTTCTGAATAGGATCTCTACTTCATAAATTGTATGAAAATTATGGAAATACATGGTTCAGATCACTCAAAACATATATGAAAATGGAGGCGCCCTTATATGGTCAGTAAGGAAGCTTGGCGTTCCATGCATCTAGTGAAAAAGTTTGGTATGAGCCAAAATAAAATCTTGACTGAAAGCTTATTTTTTGAGATATCAACCTAAAATTTGGAACACAACTTCTTAAGATTTTTGGCTTTCATTTTCTTGCAGTTTTAGAGTAAAATATATTTTGTAATATATATATATTATATAAAATATAAATAATTAAATTTTTACATTGTTCATTTTCATTAACTCAAACTTTCATAACTTTTTTTCTGTTTCACTTTCGTAATTTATTTCACTTCTACAATAATCTGGCAAATGTCTTCTTTAAAACAAGACCAACCATAGGTCTATATTCCAAAGCATTCTTGAATTACAACCATTTAAGTTTGGATAGTGATTTTCATGTCTATGCGAAAATAATATAATTTTTATTTTATTTTTTAAAAATAAAATAAAACAACCAAACAAACAAAAAACTTGACAAAAATAGTCTTTGAGAATCACTTATTATAAATTAAAATCCACAACCTGAAAAAAATAGGCAAATATGTGCAAAAACAACTAGAATTCACAAGCCTTTATACAGTGGCTGTAAATCCATCTAGTGGTTAAAATATGATATTGCATGATAATTATGCTCACTACATCCACCAGATGGCTCCAATATGATTAAAAAAAATGTTTTCTATAGGCCAAGGATCCACTTTAACCTGAAATACAGCATTAATTAAAAAATAATAAAAATAATATATATATATAAATTTTCTATTATATTCAATGGGAAAAAATTGATCATAATTATTGCATAAATATTAATTATTTTCATAAAATTCTCCCAAAACACCAAAAAAAGAAAGAAAAAATATTATTGAACAAAAATAAATTTCATTGATTTTACTGAAAAAAAATTAAAATTGATTTCAGGGGTCCGGTCACTTTTGACCGCGAAGGTCTTGAGTGTGACTGGAAAACGAAGAACACCAGAGGGTTAAATATAATTGTAGTCTAATGATGGTGCAGATCTATAAGCACGTAGGGATTTAGTTACAGTAGACCTGTAGAACTAAACCTAAAAAAAAAACCTTCACACCAGAACTATGAAAGTTCATTTGGGGATTATATTCTGTTTTAAGTCTTAGACTTCAGATGACCTATTAGGTTGATGTCACATGCACAGGGGTACATTTCTAAAAGAGGTTAGCATTCCATTACAGTCCTCTCAGTAGACCAAGAGTACACTGATCCAGCCTTAGCCATCTGCCCTTAATACTGGCATTCAGCAGGGGGTAAGGAGCTTGGTTTGAGACCCACATCTATAGCACCCTTTTAAACCTGGAGGCCAGATTGGTCTAACATTTGCATAATAACACACCTGACGTTTCTCACATTAGACAGATATGTGAAGTTGTATGTTTTAAGATAAGTAACTGTACCAGGTATATGTCTCCTGACAGATTTAAACCCAAAATGACCCGTTAACCTTTGTAAACTTTAACACAACACAAAATTAATAACTTTTGCATAAACATTGACTTTGTTTCTGGTGAACACTTTATAATCCAGACAGACATCCATGATGAAAATCATTTTAAGGTTCAGGTCTCATTATAAACCTTATAAGTATGGCTCATGGCTCAAAAGTGTGTGTGATGTAAATCTGTGATATTAACTTAAATGATAATATTAAGTACCAATCAATCATGTCAAATGATTTTAGCAGCTGTCAGATGTGATATCCACCTTGAAATGTGGGTGAGTATGAGGCAGGTTACCGAGGAGCAATCAGCATGTTTATTAAGGATTCTGCTCACATGCGACCGTTTGAAGCCTCAAAGTTATGCACTGCCCCCAGTTCCTCCTTTGCAATTAGAGGGCCATCCACTCTAACATCTTACTCTGCGGCCATTACTTAGGAGTAATTTATAGATATTTATAGAAGCAGGCAGAACTAGTTTCATTCATGGCAAAGCTAACTGTTCAGAGGTGTTTTTCATACTTAATAGGAACATTGATAAAGTAATTCAGGGTGAACTGGATTGGAAATTGTGGTGGTGTGGTCATCTTTTATGGAGGTATATACTGTCGCCCCTCTGTAGTTGTGTAGGGGCCCTAGCTTACTATTTCCCCTTACTGGGCCCACATACAATTTGCAACAACAGAACACTGTTGAAAAAAGTAGGTTTCCACAGAATTCATGTGAAATTCCCAATGCACCTTGCACATTTTTTAATTTATTTTTTAACTGCATTTTGAGATTTTGGGGGCAACATTTTAATGTTTAGGTACATTGATAATGCTTTGAGATATACTGCCAATCAAAATTTTGCAGTCAGTTTGATTTTTGGGGAATTTTTATTTACACTTAAGTCACAAGACTGATCGATGTAATATTTTAAAATGTATTCCTGTGATGGCAAAGCTAAACTTTCAGCATCATTACTCCAGTCTTCAGTGTCACTTGATCCTTCAGAAATCATTCTGATATGTTGATTTGGTGCTCAAGAAACAATTCTGAGTATTAACAATGTTGAAAACAGTTTTGCTGCTTAATATTTTTATGGAAACTGTGATGGCTTTTTTCGGGCTTTTTTGAACATAATTTAATAGAAATAGAAATCTTTTATAAATTACTTTACTCTCATTCTTTGATCAATTTAATGCCATCTTGCTAAATAAATATATAAATAAATAAAAAATCTTACTGACCTCAAGTTGAAGTCTTAAAGTACTTAAAGTGTCCCTTTTTCTCATAAAAAACATTTGCACATCACCACATTTTCAATGATTCTCGAACGACTCCATGGATGAATCAATCTCTCTAAATCCCTCCTTTCCGCAAGCTACTCTGCTCTGATTGGCCAGACAGCTCAGTCTGTTGTGATTGGTCTACCGCGTATAGTGCACGTGTCGAAACAAAAATGACTATTGCCATAACAATGTCAGTTCTGCTTGTCCTGAGGCTTCCTACACCATAAACTAAACACGGTAACGAACAATGACGTTGATTTTACCATATCAATCCGAGTGCGAGTCTGATGATAAAACATTCGAAGAATTAGTTATTCAACCCGAACCTCCATTGCAAGGACGACTCGAGCAGGATGTTTCTCAATGAAACACTACTCCGTTTGAGGTAACTGTAATTCATCACCGTAAGCATTAACAAGTGGATGTCCATCAACAAACCGATTATTTTACTTAGTTATTTATTTAACGAGTATTTTTTATTTTTAAAACTGTTTAAATCAAGCTAATTTATGACTGATGTAACATAAATGTTGGTAAAACAAATCTCGCTCCATGCTTAATCTTTCCTCAAAGTAGTGAGAATAACAGACAATCTGCATTAAAAGACACAATTTTAGGTAATAGAGGCCCACAGCTGATTAGCAGAAGTATTTTAGTAAGACATTAATAATGTGAGTTAACCAGTTAGCAGGAGACCTACACAATATAAAACTCAATATGCTCATAGGGCAATGCGCTAATGTTTCGTCTTGACGTCACTACGAAACGGATTATGACTCGTTTGAAAAACGATTCATTTCATTGACTCAGTCGACTCTTACTTTTGAAAGACAATCACTTTTATATACGGTGCACTTTCAGATTTAAAACTTTGCAGTATGTTTTCATTCACTTAGAGCTATGTTACACACTACATGAAAGGTCGGTTTCAAAAATCTATAATAGGGTCACTTTAATGTTAGAAACAGTCCAAAATTTATTTTTCAATTATAATTTTTCTGCTAAAAAGAGCTATTCGTATAGAATGATTCAGAATGATACATTATGGGTAAACTATCAGTTCTGCCGAATTTTCGTGATTTTCCTTCTCAATAAGCGTAAAAAACATGACAAAATATGTGCCGATTCTGTGTGGTGTGGGTCTCCTCATAGCATCTATTGCATGTGTACTTGGTCATAAAGGAGAAGGAATTTCAGTTCCCTTCCAGTCAATCACGTTCAACGTTACGTCAGAACGGTAACTGACAAATTGGGATCTCGCCAGGGAGCCCAATTATCTTCCAGTGTAACTAAACAACCCAATGGACATTGGAGTGCGGGATTTGTAGAGATTATACCCCGCAGCGCGGATATAAATTCAGAAGCGTGTGCGATCGCACTTCAGCATTTCGCTTTAGAGCCGAGCCTGTATGTTCCTGCAAAAAAGCTGTAATCTCTGTCAAAGTGTGCTACGGGAGAAGCTCTGTTCCAGTGTTGTTGTGATGGTGCTACAGCGGTGGTAGCGATCTTCAATGAGATACTGCTGTTCATACAGCAAAAGAGCATTTTGCTGCATACAGCAGGCTGCACTACATCCCTGTAAGCTGTGCTGCAGCCATGTCCCCTTTGCACTTCAGCACTTAAATAGCAATTCCTGAAAGAGATAACACGGGTGTAATATTGAGTGATCTTTCAAGATGACATTCCACCCGTGTGTTTCTGGATGCGGTCGGTACCTGGCTCGGTCTGACAGTCACGATCGCTCGTTCGTCGAATGGTGTTCTTCTCACCAAGAAGAACCCAGAAGTGCCCAATAAGAGCTGTGCTTTCCTTCCTGCAGGAAGCGTTGGAGTGACCCCTCCACCCTGAAAGTGTATGTTGCCACTATTGCAGCACATCACGATGTGGTAGAAGGTAAGTCTGTGGGAAAGCACGACCTGATCATCAGGTTCCTGAGGGGCGCGAGAAGGTTAAATCCTCCTCGCCCTCACCTCATACCTTCGTGGGATCTCTCCTTGGTCTTAGAGGCCCTGCGGAGAGCACCCTTCGAACCACTGCAGTCAGTAGAGCTTAAAATCCTGTCTCTTACTCCAGGTGTTTTCAGGTGACGAATCGTGCCTGGAATTCGGACCGGCCAACTTTCACGTGATCCTGAGATCCCGGCCTGGATACGTGTCCAAGGTTTCCATCACTCCTTTTAGAGACCAGGTGGTGAACCTGCAAGCACTGCCCCTGGAGGAGGCAGACCCAACCCTAGCTTTGCTCTGTCCCGTCCGCGCTTTGCGCCTGTACATGGACCAAATGCAGAGTTTTGAAGCTTTTGAAACCAGCTCTTTGTCTGTTATGCCAGCAGAAGGAAAAGGGTGTCTCTAAGTAGTGGTTGGCCCAATGGATAGTGGATGTCATTGTTTTGGCGTACTAGACAAAAGGCAAGCCGTGGACTCTCTACTAGGAGTGTTGCCTTCTCCTGGGCGTTGCCGCATGGTGCCTCGCTGGCAGACATAACTAGAGCCGCGGGCTGGGTGACACCCAACACATTTGCTAGATTTTACCTCCTTTTAGAGCCAGTGTCCTTCTGTGTACTCGCTCCAAGTAGCATATGAATGCTGAGGATCCGCTTAGTGCCTCGCTTGCCGCCATTCACCACCCGAGGGACCAGATGCTTGTGCTTATATTGCTCCTCAGGTGAATACCCCAGCTGGTGAACTCTGTTGGAGTACCTCCAGCACACTCGGCAGTCAACATTATGGAGATGTCTTTCCTTTGGCAGAGCCCACTCTGCCGTCTCTGCCAGTATTGATTTTCACCCTCAACCAGGTTGGATCTACCCCAGAGACCTTTCATATGTAGCAATGCCCTAATGGCCAGTCCATATGTGTAATTTCTTCATGATACTTCCCTACGCGCAGGATGTGGCCTTCCGCTTGGAAAAGGCACGCTTTCCCAGTATTATCCAATAGTCTCACTGAGTGGGTCAGAAGGAACAGCAGTGGTCGACATTCTCTGCGGAAATCCCTGTCCCATCTTCCGTCCCAGCAGGTGCTGGGGATCAGATGGCTTACACAGAGCGCTGGAAGGGGCAGCAACAGTGGTGCTTTGGTAGGGCACCCAATTCTTCAGTTACCATTCTGACTTAACGTTAAGGTTACGTATGTAACCCGAGTTGCCTGAAGGAGGGAACGGAGTCCCTCTGCCATAGTTGCTCCAGAGTCAGCAGCTCGGCTCCTCAGCGAAATCCTGAAGATCGCCCAGGCTTTCATGTTTATAACCACGCTGCGGGGCGGGGCGCACTATGCAAATCTTGCACGCCAATGGCCATTGGCTCATTTAGTTACACTCAAAGATTATTATGCTCCCTAGCTAGATCCTAATTCATCGGTTACCGTTCTTACCATTCTCCTTCAGGGAACGGGGGTTACATAAGTAACCTAGGTGTTATCTATCCATTTCAGTTTACTATTTGAATGAATCCATAACATGAGCTAAAGAATCATTATCTTTTTAGCTCAAGAGCCTGTAAATGATGCTCTGGCTATAATCCTATGATTTGTCTGTCACCTGACATCAGAGAGCAGCTCTGCTAGAGGAGACATGAGCTGATCAGGCATCAACTTGTGCTGTTTGAAAACAGAGAGAACCTGAACCTCTGAGGGTTTTGTGTGAGTGATCCATGGCAGGGTTGATGTGATCCAGCCGAACTAGGTCAAGTCCTTCCCTTCCATTAGAGTGTCATTAGTTTTCAAAGTCACCATAATATTTTGTTTTTTATCATCCTTGTCAGAATTGTCTAATGCAGATGAATGGGGAAGCTACAGTCTATTGTTCGCCAAGGGGAGGTAATGTCATTTAATTTGCGCTGTACAGCTGAGATCTATTATTTTTCTTTGTATTTGCCCATTTGCAGTCTTTACATCTTTTCTTTTCTTTTCTTCCCAAGACATACACAAAGCATCTTTTCTTTTTAGATTTTTGTCTGTTTTTTCTTTCCGATAGTGGGCTCTTCCAGGTTTAATTGCACAGTCAGGACCCATCCTGTTTATTTGCTGTGTTTTTTTGCACTGCAAATTAGAAATTCTCATCAGCACTCATTAAAGTTATGCCACAAGCAGACAAGATTGACTCTGAAATAGTCAGATACTTGACAGATGCTTGATAAATTTTCTTGTGCAAAACAAACTTTTAAAACAAACATTTCAAAATGTTTATGAAATACTATTGAACAGTCGATACGTCTTAGTTTAAGGATTTGTGTTTTACTGGCCCAATTTCTTTCATGTATTGACTTCCTAAACTGTAAGTTCAGGCAGAAATTTTTTTAAATAGCAAATAGCCTTTAAATTGTGAATTTTAAGAATGGGCTTAGGCCTTGTCCACACGGACACGGGTGTTTTTATAACCGTGACATTTCTTACGCGGTTTGGCCGTTCGTCCACACGGAAACGCAGTATCAGGTCACTGAAACCGAACATTTTTGAAAACCCCTGCCAGGGTGAGTATTTTCTGAAACGTCGGTTGCAGTGTTGTCGTGTAGACAGTAAAACCGGAGTTTTTGCGCTGCTGACAGCTTCTGATTGGCCAACGTGGCTTTATGGTTAGGGTTATATCGCCGCCTGCTGGTGTTGCATGCTCTTGACAGTGCTTGATAGCGTGTTTTTGCGTTTTCATGTGGACAGAGTTTTTTTTTAAAAAGCAGGAAGGAAAATCTCCCCGTGTCCGTGTAGACAAGGCCTCAGTGATGATAGACTTACTGGATCATTTCCTGTATATAGATTTTTTTTCTTTAATTAAGATTGCTCATTTGTCCTTCCATATTGATTCTGGTGGAAATAGTTGGCAATATTATGACCCTTGGGTGTTGATTCAGTGTTTTTAGTGGAAGCACTCTGTCCTGAATCAAATCCTTCACCATCTCAGAGCACTTACAGGTTACTTTGACCTACTTTCCTAAGTGGGATTTTCAAAGGAAGTACAGTGCCTCCAGCCTTCCGTTACATTTATAATGTTGAGCAAGATCTGTGAATATCATGATATGCTGTTAGATCGTTAATGTATGCCTAATATATTGATGCTTTCATCAGTATATTCATGCAAATCTTATGCTAAGATGAATGTACAGTATCTTTGCAAAACACTGAAAACCAGTTCATCTTCTACCAAGGGCATTATCTTCCTTTATTGATTGGATTTTTTTAATTTACTTATTATTTTAGGTTATACCTGTGGCAGTCTTGGCTCACTTGGTATCTGAAGCCAAATAACAAATGGCCAAAGTAGTAGTAATAATCCTAATAATAGTAATAATAATAATCATGATAATAACAACCTCACACTTTTTATAGAAAATAGCCTTTAGTATAGAATATCCACAATATTGTCTTCTGAAGATCTTTTAGCTGATTTGAACTCATTTCCTAATTGATAAACTTTTTACAGATATGACTGAACTGAACTGAATCAACACTAAACTTACTTCACCTGAATAATAACACTATTATATTTATTATCTTTATTATATTAACTAGCTGCTTTACAGTAGAATTGAATTCTGTTTGCATCATTGATCATCATTATCCTGATGTGTATCACCATAACGGCTTAGAAACAATCTATCTTGTATAGTGTTTTATGGGTGACTTGACTGACTACATTATGTAAGTTGCTTTTGAGAACAGCTAAATGCTATATTAAAAGTAAATGTATAGGTAAGTAATTGGGCAGCTTTATGAACTGAACTTTAATTTTTTATGAACATTTATTGTTATTTATTTATTTATGAGCAGTATTATTTTACATGACCAAAGAAGAAGAAAAAAATACCATTCACTTAAATCGAAAATTGTACTTTGATAATGAATAAATATTAATGCAAATTAAGGCAACTTAATTACTATTATCATTTTTATTTATCATGATTTATTTTAAAGAGCACATACCAAGAAAATCGTATGTACACAAAAACAAATGATGCTTGGATTTTTACCACAGAGAATGCTTGAGTCCTCTCTGTTGTAAATGTACATCCTCTTTCTCTAAGGGCTCAAGTGGATTGACTGGCTCAATCCCCTGTGTCTTTCATTGTAAACGGGAGTAAATCTGGAGGGGAGAGTGGAGAGAGCAGCTTGTTAACCGCTTGTTGCTCTCAGCCGTGCAAACAGTGAAGTCATACCTTCCAAGGCTTGTTTTGCTCACCGGTGATGTCACCAGCAGCCAATCAGCAGGCGCTGCTGCAGTAGTGGGTGCAGCGGGAGTCTTGGGTATACGCACAGGGACGCACTGGCGGCACTCCGGCTCTCATCATCACATCATTACGGGGCTAGAGAGGAGGAGGGTAAGCAGCAGCTGAGAATATCTAGTCACAGTCGTGATTAAGTCATCTGATTCCCCAGCTTTTTATGTGAGATGTGCCTCACAAAGGAACTTACATATTGAATAAATCAGTTTTAGTCCACTTGGGCGTTGAATAAGCCATACTGTTTTATCTATCATGTTAGGCACCTTTTAAGGAAGCTCTCACACTCTTATATGTTGATTTTTCATTGGCCACCGTGACCTTAAGTCAAGGTCAGTTTTGCTCCAGAGGAGAGGAAGACTTGATGTTTTATCCTGTCTAATGCAAGTTTTTCATCTAGTCATCTATATCTGATTAATCATATTTGATTACCTATTAATTTGCAGCTGGCAAGATAAGCTTGGATGACACGGTTACTGTAGCAAAGGTTGATTGCAGTTTCACTACGTCTATCTTTAATTGCTTTCTAGAAAATTGTGATTTAATTAAACTCACTAATTTAGACATTTCACTGTTGTTGTAAACAAAATATTCAGCTCTTCAGGTGGGCAGAATATTATTGGGTTTCAAAAACCTGAGACCTCTAGTGAAAATGATTCTGTTTGCATGCTTTTCTAATTTAGGGCTCCAGACATACTGTAAAGTGAAACATTTAGGAGCTGTTATTAATATATTTTGTTAAAACTTGAAATATCATTGTTAATATCTTTAATTACATGCTGTCATATGAACAACCAGTCAGTCAAAAGCCTGGAAAACCTAAGTACACATCCGAGTTTACAGGTTCCCTATTCTTTTTGTTTCAGACTGAACCGTAATGACAGTCAGGTAGTCAGTTGTGAACACAGAAACGCCTCTGAATGATTCACTGACTTAGTGAATCTGATTCAGACTTCTAACTCACAAACCACTTCAACACTGTATTTTGAATCCTTTTGACTGACTTATTAATAACAGCCAGTTCATAAGAGTCACTTGAATCAGACATTGTGTTCTCACTGTTTTTGTTGTTGTCTGGAAACAATACTTGTCCTCACTCTAGCAAGACAAACCTTTCATGACTTGCCAATGTTGAGTAGATTTTAATTGTTGTACATTTACATTTTAAGTATAATGATTATGTTATCCAGCATACGTTTAGGATGATACAAAGAGCACCTTTATGCTTCAACAAAAACAACAACTGACCATTTGCACAAAGCAGTTCATTAGATCAGTGTCACAAATACGATTATTTGATTAGTGACCAGAAATAATGCAGAATCTTAAATATTTCTTATTTTTTGTCCTAAGTTTTCTTTGTTTTACATTTTTCAAACCCTATCCAAAAACTTGTTGACTTCTAGGTTTAATCATGAGACAAAACAATCTCATATTGCCATTTACTTTTGGAGCCCATTGTATTTTTTGCCTTAGTAAATAGAGAGAGAATGAGTGTGTATTGATTAGTAAAATAGTTTCCAGTTTCCGGAGAGATAAAATAGATTTCTGGATAAGGCTAATATATGCTGAATTGAACTTCAGCACATAGCCTGCAGACTTGCTGATCCATGGTTGATCTACTAACCAAAATCTAATTTCAGCTGTTATATGAATCATTGCTCTCCAGAGCAGTTTCAGTGTGTAATCAAAGTCCATATGTTCCCACAGGTGCCCACGGAGTCAGAGAGGAGCCCCAGTTTGTGACGGCCCGCGCTGGGGAGACCGTGATTCTGGGATGTGACGTGGCCCACCCACTCAACGGCCAGCCCTACGTGGTGGAATGGTTCAAGTTTGGAGTTCCCATCCCCTTCTTCATCAACTTCCGCTTCTACCCACCCCATGTGGACCCCGAGTACGCCGGTGAGCCCAGATACTTCTCTCTCAGTGCATAACATCATTCACACAAATATAGCCATTGTTTTATCATTTGTTATAACTAATAAAGCTTTTAATTAATTCATTATATGATTTTTGCATTTAATAAAGGAAATTCACACATTTTACATGAGTTTCAGACATTCTTTCTATGATACAGTGTTTTGCATTGATAGTGCCATTTATATTTCATGCACTGAAATGCATTAAAATGCATTGAAAAAATTTGGTCTTGTTTTTGAGATAAATACTGTTGAAATGTCTCTTTCTTTTTCCAATTATTACACTTCTAAACTTCTTGTTTTTTTCTCTTGTGGCTCTGATTTGTCACATGATATTAGTGAACAGTAATTGCCTGTTTGATTTGAGATCATTATCTGCAGTCTTCATCAGATAAAACCATCTCCATTAATATATTCGAACAATGCACGGACTGTTTCATCACAACAACTGTTATTCTCCCAAAATAACCCTTATGTTAACCCTGTTTTAAAGATGGAAGGTTGCCTTTTCACATCTAAATCTCTTTATGATAACCGTATTTGCGGATATTGCAGGTAGGGATGTACCAATTTGAAATCAAATGCTGAAAAAAACAAACTGATTTTAACTAGAAACTAGGTCGATATTGATTAATTTTGCTCTTAGGTCTCAGTTTTTGAATTATGCTAAATGGATACAAGGAAATTACTCCCCTACAAACCACTGGAGGTACAAGAGTGATTTGTATTGCATTCAGTCATTTCGACTGAACATTACTGGATTGGATCTGTTAGTTGGATGCTGACTGGGAAATTTAATGTATCACCCACCAGACACAGTGTTTGGTGAATGCCCAATTTGATTAACTACTATCACTATTACTATGAAAAAAGATACCCTGCTTTTTTGCCAACCATTTTAACTTTTTTAATTCAATTGTATAAAATAACTTTTTATTTTGGATCCTGGTTGGATGTAATACACTTCAGCACGTATAAGTCAGGTACAATGTAATTTTGACAAGTTTTTATTTGGTCATAATCTGCTAGTAAATAGAGGTGGCTGATCTACATACCTGATTGTTGGATATGTCACCCGATTCATTTTTTTCATATACAGGGTATCGCAGCAGGTCGTTCAGGCATATGTTTGACCCACTGAAATGGAGACACTCACTGTTGGCTCTGAAATCAGCCCAGTCCAGACCTCAGCACATTATTTAATCTCATTCATTGGGCCTGAAAGCTTTATCACAGGGCAAGAGCCAGCCGTGTCAACAGATTATGAATCGAGACATATGGGCTGGTTTGAAGAAAGCTCTTATCTTTTGCTCCAATGGATCTGGCGGTCCAGATCAGTGGACAGGTGGAAGAGGTGCTGATCTCTAGAGCAAAGCATCAGCCGAACAGATGAACGAGGTTTTGTGCTGGGGTTGGGGTAGAGTGAGGCAGATCAAATATGATCCTTTTTTCCCCCTAATTTCCTAATCCTAAAAAGATTGAAAATTACATCATTGATAAGAAGTGGAAACAGAAAGGGCATAATTTAAGAGCATGTCAGATTTATAAAAGCAAAGAAACTGTGATAGTTTATCAGATGTGGCTTGGGGCAGGATATGCAATTTTAATGGCTCTTACTCACGGTGAACGGTAATGAGATGGGATTTTTTTTTTCTTTCTCTCAACCTGAATCCTTAGCTGAATTTCCAGCAGTGATTTTTAACACATTGTGCAGTATTTTTTTTAAACAGATTAAGATTAATGAAAAATCTCATAGGCTTTTGCTCTGCTGGTGCTGGAACCCTGGGTTGTATGTGATTTGAAACCTTATTTTAAGTTTTTGACTCAGTCACCTATCTTGGTAGCCTGGTTAAAACCAGACCCTTCTCAGTTTTAAACTGAGTTAGGGTCTGGCAAAGCTCCATAGAAAAATCATTTCCAAAGGGGCGTCACCAACGGACGTCCCTCAAATGCCTCTTGGCGCAATTGGATAGACCTAAAACCAATCAGAGCGATGAAGGAGATGACGTATGCAGAGGGCTCTCGCTAAGACAATCTATGGCTAAGACCCACCCATTCGTTTAGTATTGACCAACGGGGCTCGTTGTTATGGGAAGGAGGAGGCGGAAACCGGCGAACATTCACACATTTTAATGACAAAATAAAACAAATACAAAGTCCCTCACGGTCGACTGCCGCCACACATAATAAAACAAAACATCAAATAAAATTCAGGCCTGTCCTCTCTCGATCTTCACCGTCGTCGCTCCTCCTTTTATGCTTCCGCTCCTCCGTAAGAGATGCGAGACCGGCCTCACTCACGCCGTTCTCTCACGTCCCTCGGCCTCGATCGCCACACTGGTAACGTTATATCAGACTTTTGCCGAATCCAGTCGGTAAGACAGCGATAACATATTTTTTAGACATGAAGGCTTTGAGTGTTGTTCTTTGCTCGGGTTATAACGAAAAGGAAATTTTTAGATAGCTGATTCCAACGAGTGATGTTCAACGGCGGCATCCATCTTTGTTGTGTAGGCTACAAAATCTGCTTCAAAATCCCAGCGCTGTCGTCATCGTGTAAAGCCCGCCCCAACGTTTCTGATTGGTGCCGCGATTTCGGCGGATTGGAAATGGGCTTGAATGAGCTCTTTGCCAGACTAACTTTCAGAGCAAATCTAAATTTGCCGGAAGTTGTCTGGGTTTTCCCAGGCTACTATTTTGGTTAATATAGCATCTAATTTCCCCTACTTTTACATTTGGATTATCTTTGGCATCATCTAAAATTCACTCAGTTACTCTTTAAAAAATAAAGATGTATATATATTATTATACAAATTATAAAATTATATATATATAATTATGAATGGTAAATTAAATTAAATTAAATAAAAAAAATATATGACATGAATTTGATAACAACAGAGAGACAAACAACCAAACAAGCAATGAAATAAACAAAAAAACACAGCAATATAAAATATAAGAAAATCTGGTCATGCGCACAGTAAATGCTGTGTGCTACTAACAAGACAAAGACTTCATCCAAAAACGATTTAAAATTGAAATGAAATTGTTTTTTATTTTATTGCATCTTTTATCAATGTTCCATTGAGCAGGATCCATAATTTTGGCATACAGTATATGGCCTGTGTGCTTCTGTGACCTGTATATAAATGAGGTTTTACATGTGGTCTTATTCAGCAGCATATTCCCTCTGATCTCTGGCCTCATAGTGGGCACCGCACCCTCCAGAGTCCAGACTAATGACTCAACTCAGCACATCCACAGTAGCTCTGTGTCTTAGTGCGTGAGACCCGGGCACAACTCTCCCAGCTGTAATGGTAACTGGTGCACATCCAGCATAGCTCAGGCATAGATATCCGATATCCACCACAAAAAGCCTGCTTGTCACCAAATGACTCCATATGAATCCCATGTAATGGGCCTTTGTCTAAGCATGGGATTGAGAGATGATAAAGAGGCCACATATCTGAGAGTCACTGTATTATTCATTAATGCTAAATACAGATGAAATAGCAATTCTTTAAACGTTTTAGTCTTGTTTATTCAGGAACTGCAAAAAAAAAAAAAAAAAAAAAAAAAAAGGCCTGCAGTGTTGGTAATCATGCGAGTGACTGCTTTACTGCAGTCTTTTTTAAATCGTTTTCTGTTACTTGCATGGGTGTTATTGTCCTTTTGAGTCATGCATCATGAGATGCTAAAGGGATAGTTCACCCAAAAATACTAATACTATACTATATTATTAATTTAATAATATTTAGAATGAGCGTATTATTATTTTATTTGATTATTTTATGTATTACATAGTGTTCATTACATTTTAGTTTAGGTCCTAGTCTTTTTATTAGGTTAAAAATTGTCTTATTTATTTAATTTTTTATTTTATATATATTTTAATTAATTTATTTTATTTGAGCTTTATTTCAATTAACAAATGAATAAATATTTAACGTTTTATTTGTAATGACAAAAATAAAACTCTTGTACTCACTCTCATGTCATTCCAATCCTCTATGACTTTCTCCTGTGGAACACAAAAGATTTTCTTTTGTCTATACAGTGAAAGTAAAAGCTGCTTGTGTCCGATTCTTTAAAACTATATATAAAATACAATAAAAACAATAATATATATATATTTCACATACAGGTTAGACCTTAAACTTAATTAGGGAGAGAGAAAGAAAATGAGGGAAAATGTACTTCCGTACTGTATTGACCTCCACCGTGTCACTTCCTGAGGACTATCTTTAACCTACATCACATGCCAGCGTTGTTTCTCTTGCTCTCATCAACACTCTCTTACAGCTGTAAAAGTAGGCCAGGTGTTTGACCGCTCTCGTTTCGCTTCTGGTTCTCCTTCAGTGTTATTGATCTGCAGGGCCTTACAGAAATTGCTGTGTGTAAGATATATTTTTTGAAGTTTTTTGTTTTTGCGACCTTGTTTGTGTCCGATCACTGGACACAATTTCCAGTCGTGCCAATAGTGCTGCTATCTATATACATGGAGAAAGACAGTAATATCTGAAACTGTTTGTTTACATTACATTACTTCCTCATTATTTCAAACCAAGAATAAAATCTAACAACAAATATATAAGCCATGCTTCACACACAATTTTTTAGACTGTACAACTAATGCACATGCAAGATTTTCTTTTTTTTTCTATTTTCTTTTTAGTGTTTTTAGATTGTACGCTGTGGGACTATTACAGATTCTTTTCAGACTGTGTATTGGCCATGGTAATGCCATTTATATTGAAATAAAAACATTTGAGGCCCTTAATAGCCTTTAACGCTGCTGTCTTGCAATCCCTCTGCCTGTGCTGATATTGTTTCCGGCCATCTGTCCAGCACTGTTGCCAGAATTTAGAGAAAAAGGCATAAATCCCCCTCTCTGCTTGACCCTCGAAGACAGCCAGCCAGCTATATCATAGTGTCACAAAGGATTTGCCCACGTCTGGCGTGGTCAGAGATGTGTGTTTCCCGATTTGCTCATGGGAGTTGCAGAAATTACTGTGGGCCACTTCGGCTCTCACTTCAGCCTTCATGGCCCCTGGACCTGACACAACACTCATGAGTGATGCTGTTGTGGACCCCGGCTGTGTACAACATTGCAAGAGTAAAGATAAACAATTAGATTTAATTTACTTGAATTAAATGTGTAAATTGCTGTAGGCTTCTTTGTTTTTTCACGTACAAAAAAAACCCAAAAAACTTTGAGTGGTGTGAATTAAAAGATATTACAGTATAAAGTATATGAAAATAATATTGTTTTTAATACAAAATGTATAAATTAATTTAAATACAAATATTTTAATTTTAAAAAGCATATTTCCCTTTTCTATTATAAATACCATTTGGAATGGCAATTACGTTGCCAAACTGACAAAACGGTAATGTTGGTAATGTAATGTTTTGTTATGGATGGGTGTTTTGGACCCTGTGCATCAGAGCATCTCTCACGTCTTTTGTGTGCCTCTGAACCCCTCAGGTCGAGCCAGCCTGCATGGCAAGTCATCTCTACGCATTGAGAGGGTTCGCTCGGAAGACCAGGGCTGGTATGAGTGCAAGGTCCTGATGCTGGAGCAACAGTATCACACCTTTCACAACGGCAGCTGGGTGCACCTCACAGTCAACGGTGAGTCTCTTACCTAAGATCAGGTTTCTTCTCATGCCACTTATTGGGTTTAGTTTTGTTTTTAGGCTGACGTTAAGCCTAGGTCAGGTTGAGAAGGTTAAGTTGAACCCAGAGCTTTGTGTCCGATTGGGACCAAACCAGATGTGTTGTGATTAAAAAAACTGTGATTCAAGTTTCTTTTAGAACTAGGTGAAAGTCGTTTTTTGGCGTTCAGTCGACTGTTTGGTTTCGTGGCATAGCCCCATCTATACCAAAAACTTTTTGGACCAATATTCCAATCCTTATGTAAATGGCCTTCAAAAGTATTTAGGCACTTTTGGACACTTACAGTCAGCCATACTTCCATTTCTAAATGTCAAAATATTAAACCGGTGACATATGCAAGCAAATTATGCTTTGTTGTTGTTGTTGTTATTAGTGCACTAAGTACGCTATTATTCACAAGTTTGGGATCCGGAAGATTTTTTTAATGTTTCTGAAAGTCTCTTATGCTCACTAAGGCTGCATTTATTTGATCAAAAATACAGTAAAAACAGTAATATTGTAAAATATTATTACAATTTAGAATAACTTTTCTTTTTGAATATGTTTTCAAATGTAATTTATTCTTGTGATGGCATAGCTGAATTTTCAGCTCATCATCACTTCAACATCATTATTCAAGTCTTCAGTGTCAGATCCTTCTAATATGCTGACTTGCTGCTCAAGGAAACATATCTTGTTGGTATCAATGTTGAAAGCAGTTGTGCATTTTGGGGAAATGCTTGAGAAGTTTGTTTTTGCTATCTTTCTTTAAAATAAATTACAGTTGGTTTGATAATTTGTTGCAAGTGTCCAAATGGGCAAGGTTTGCGAGTGCGTGACAAGCGCTCAAACAGAGAAAACCCTTCCACACACTGTTCTGATTGGCCATTGTTGCAGACAAAAAAAATCTTGCCGCATCGTGCCTGGTTACGACAGTGTCAGTCTTCCTGTGAGCGCATCATGTCACTGTGCTTTCTCGGTTGCGTTGCCTAGGCAGCAGACACCCAAATCCCCAGACCAGTTACAGTACATTATCTCTAGCTCATTGCTGTGTGATTTACACTCAACCTCTTCCAATAGACAACAGCTGTAAATCAGATCACCCTTCCAAATACGCAGCTCTGCAGTTACAGACTGTGTTGAAATTGTATTATTGAAGTTTTCTTGTAACTTGCTCAGGTCTGTGAGATGAACTTGAATCTTTTTTTATTTAGTTTTTTTATGTGTCAGGATGGCTCACTTTATGTGTCGCTCCATGACATTGTGTATGTGTGTGTGTGTATCCATTTGTGTTGTGGCTAGTCTTAAATCCAGCAGCTCAGCACACAAGTTGACAGGCCAGTTTATCAGCCGCATGTGGATGTGTGTGTGCCCATGTGCCCTGCGGTCCTGTGACTAACACACTAATATCAGCAGTGTTTCTTCTTTGAGACCACAACCGATATGTCTAGTTCTGCACTGGGCTCGGAAAAGCACAAAGATATTCAAGAGCACCGTCAATCTCTTTTACACAGTTTAATCAGACTAAACTGTACTTTAGGGTGTACTGTAATATGTTTGCGTCTCATCTGTGTGATGGGCAGGTCTTCACCCCTCATTAACAATTCCCACTCACTCAGAGGTGTTTCTGCAGGCTTTTGTGCAAAGATAGAAAAACCCACAAGCATTAAGCTTTAGCATATATCTATGAATATATGCATTGGGCCAGCTGATAAAGTGCTTTCTGAAGGGTATTTTGTGGAGTGCTGTCGCTATGTGCCTCAGAGCTGTTGTTTTACAGTTCCTGGGATATTTTTGCGCTCTCTCTCTCTCTCACACACACACACACGCACACACACACACTCTCACTTGTCGTTTGAGGTGTGAGGCACATGTCAAAAGTGCTAAGGAGTGGGAGAGGAAGTGATGTAATGGTTCATCAATGCAGCAAGGTTTAGTACTCATGCAGTTGATTGTTGGAGCGGGAGAATGGAGTGCACATCTTTGTGTTTAAAGCAATAACCAAAAAAAAAAGCACCAAAAAAGCCTCCTGAAGCTATATATATATATATATATATATATATATATAATTTAGAGAGAGAGAGAGAGAGAGTAGGTGGTCTGACTCTTTAAATAACTTCCTTTCCTCTTCTGCAGTGCTGAATCTGTGTGAGAATAAAAAAACTCCAGCACCACTGGAGATCCTCTGGTTTTTCTGTGATCTTAGAGCAGATTTACACTTCACTGCTGGTTATCACTAATCCTTTGGATTTCAGATTACATTTCTTGCAAAGTTGGAGAGGGAAAGCACAAAAGTCCCATTGAAATCCAAATAGCAAACCTAATATTCAGTTTTACTATTTCACTTTTTTCTCATATACTGTACATGACTCTCAATTTATTTCAAATTAATCAAATTAGTGTTTGATTTCTGATGTCGGCCCGTGTCATCACCCAAATCTAATTAGTGTGAGGCTAAAAATCTAGTTACTACAAATTATTTAATTTTAAGATTTTCAGAAGTTAATGTGTAAATGATTCTTCCCTTTGTAAAATATGCAACTACAATCCATGTGGAATGCTGCTATGTGGTTACTAAGTTTTTAGCAAGTTATTATGTGTTTGGGAAGTTCTAGGTGGTTTCTAATGTTATTTTTTTTATTTTTTTTTATTTATCTAGTACATTTGATTGACTCTTTTATGAGGCATATTCTGTGATTAGTGGCTGCTTGTCTCCCCTGAACTGACACCCCTCACATGCTCTTATGCTCAGCCTCTGTGTTTTGATTGGACATAATTAGTACAGTCCCCGTCCCCTTCAGTTTGACTGATAGCTGCTGTTCATCCTATTTTCTGGGGTGTGATGTAGACAGAGAGGACACACCATTTATCTGTGTCTATATCAATAATCACCCTGTTGTGATTGGTAATTCAGTTAACTAGATTCTATAAGAAGCTAGGTCATGTCCTGGCGACAAGGTGAGAGTTGTTGTTCGGTTGTTGAGAGCATCTTGTCTGTTTTAATACTCAGATCCTTATGGCAGGGTTAGAGAGGAGAGCAGTGCGGTTAAATCTATTCCAAATAGACTGTGAGCTAACACTAATCCTGCTGGGATTTAATGGGATACCCGCATCAGGAGAGAACGTCTGTTGCTTAGTCTCTGGGTAGTCCAAAAATTGTACTGCATTTTTGCTCTAATGCTTTGACATTGTATGATTGCTGTTGACAGATGACTTACTGTGAATACAATCGAGCCAAAAGGTCCACAGATTCACCTAAATATCTGAGGTTTGTAGTGTACATTTGAACATTTTAAGGATTAACCTATTTCTTAGGTTGTTCACATTTTTTACAAAATAATTTTTTGACTTCTACTTCATTTTAATAGGGTTGACTCTATTTATTTACTGTATTTATTTTGAATTTTAAATTTTATATTTAAATTTTATATTAAATATTGTCTCAATAAATATGAGGCCATTCAAAACTGCATGCATAATAATTATAAACAAATGTGCAAAGTGCAGTTTAAAAGTTGGAATATAGCATGTCAAATTACCCATCTAAATTTAGGCTAATAAACCATATTAATTGGTGAATAGTTTATTCAGATTAATAATATTTACATTTACATTACATACATTTTTTTAAGGGGGTTTCAAGTGACTTACTGCTTTATTTTAATGCATCCACAATGTTCACCTGGATCCTGAAATGCTACGCACCAGGACACAGGGATACATATATTATTCTGACACTTATTTTCAGCCGGAAAGATGAAGTTATTGTCATTTCAAACAGGTTCTAATTGCCTGCCAGACATAATTGTGTTCAAATAAGAGTGTGCATTGTTGGTTTAGAGACTTGTGACATAAAAGGCTTGTACTTCTTCATGCTGGTCAATTCATCCACAGCGTAGAAGTTATAGTTTAAAAAAAGCACTATTACATATCAATCGGCTTATATGTGCAGAACTGTAATTTTGATAATGCCATTACAAATCTTCTTTTCCATAAAGCTTGTTTAGTGAATGAAGCCTCTTCGGATAGGGTATGAACCCAGATAAAGCCACGGAGACAAACAATCCGGCTGCTTATGGTGCCATTATATGTGTCTCCTTATCAGGTATGTGAGTCAAATGGACCCTGTAGCAGAGTCACAACAGGGCTGAGTTATGGAGCTGTCCGTGGTTCTGATGCTTGTGGGCCAGGGAGCTGTCCATGGTCCTGATGGCCTCACAATCTCATGTGGGTGCTGAAAACTCTGCAATGCAAGGCCATATGCTTCAGAAACATTGCAGATGGCATCATGGCATGAGATGAAGACTTAAACGATAGCGCAACGGTAGGCACAGAATTCTAGAACTGGCACAACTGATATTTGCAGCTCTGATTGTCACAGTCTGTTGACCTGCAGCATGTTTGTTGGTTTGTTAATGGGAATGGAAAGTGTGGGTTTAGCTACAGGAAACAGACAGGCCTGGTTGTTCAGTTTTCAATAGTTGAGGGATGGCCCTTGGTGTGTTTTCATTGGGTGTGAATGAAGCTGACAGCATGCCAGCCCCTTGGGTGCCATAGTGGTAAGAATGATGCCATAGTGCACTACTCTTACTAATAATGAATTACTGCCCTTATTCCAGTCTATTCACTCATTGCATTGACAAATGCGTTGCATGTCTGTGAGAATATTTTATGGTTGAACTTCAGGCCTTTTTATCGATTTGCTGACTTTTAAGCTATTGATAATTTCACTAATTAAGAGCAGACAGACACCAGCAACTGCTGCATGATTTACATGGAATGGCAGTTGTGCTTCAAGACCAAGATTTTACAATTGGACATCAAGTACCAAATTGTTTATTGGATCAATTTTGATGTTTCATGCTCTTGGCAGTGTTGTTAGTTAACTAAAAGTTACCTATTAAAAAGTTTTTAGCAGTTAGGCGGAAAAGAAATGAAATCTAAATATTAGATGAAAAAGATTACAAATTACAAATGTTTCTCTGGCAACTAACTGAAATAACATAAGATTGCAATAAGTTCAAAAGTTTAAGAGTTTAACATAAAATAAGTTTAAGAGTACTTAAACCGTGTTAAGAGTAAAATAAAAATACAAATACAATACGAAAAATCAATGAAATCATCTGATAATGATATATGTTATCGCCGATAATTGACAAATGGACAATATTATAATTCTATTCTATTTTGTATAAATAAATAAAACACCAAAAGTTAAAATCACAGAATTTTGGCGTCACAACATACAGTATTGTGAATGGACATTCATTTTGAGATTTGTCAAAGTTTACGTTCAACAGTATTACTAGTATAAAAAAATAAAACCTTTAAATGAGCATTAGATGATGGCAAAATTAGAAGGTAATCTAAATGTAAAAATTGGGGGAATGAACATGCATTATTAAATATCCGAAATCCCCCAGAACCGATTTAAAAAAAATCTGTAATATTAGTAAGTAAGTAAGTAAGCAAAATTTATTTGTATAGCACTTTTCTCAGATGGGGATCACAAAGTGCTTCACAACAAAAGGAAGCATTAGCAGCTCACATAAATACATTACAATCACAAAAACAAAACAAAACAAAATATGAATAAAATAAACAACACTCACACACATACACTAGACCAGCCTCGACCATCCTCCAAACTAATCAAAAGCCTCTTTAAAAAGCAAAGTTTTCAGCTGACTTTTAAATTTATCCACACAATCCAAGCAGCGTATGGAAGTAGGCAACGCGTTCCACAACCTGGGTGCAACAACTTGGAATGAACGGTCCCCCCTGGTTTTAAAATGTGCAAAGGGGGCAACTAATAGTCTCTGACCTGTTGATCTCAGACTACGTGAGGATGTACGCAGCTGTATCAGGTCAGAGATGTATGAGGGTGCCTGTCCTTGAAGGGCTCTAAAAGTTAGGACCAAAATTTTAAAGTGCATTCTGAATCGCACTGGTAACCAATGGAGTGAAGCTAAAACTGGAGTAATATGTGCCCTTTTACTCGTGTGGGTTAAAAGCCTAGCAGCAGAATTTTGGACAGTCTGAAGACGACCAAGATCCTTCTTATTAAGGCAAATAAAAAGACTGTTACAATAGTCTAAGCGAGACGAGATAAAAGCATGAATGATCATCTCTAGCTCGGCTTTTGACACCAAGGCTCTTATCTTGGAAATGTTCCTTAACTGAAAGAAACAGTTTTTAATAAGATGTTTGGAATGCTTCTCCAGAGACATGGCCGCATCGAAAACAACTCCCAAACTCCTGAGACTGGGCTGAACAGACGAACCTAAGTCACAAATGTGTTTCTTTATCTGAGGGATGCACTGCTCAGGGGCAATGATTAAAGTTTCAGTCTTAGCTGAATTCAACATTAAAAAGTTGTCATTTAGCCACTGCTTAATCCTACTCAGACAGGTCATTAAAGATGACAATTTAAATAACTCAGTGGACTTAAAGGAGCAATATAACTGAATATCATCTGCATACAGGTGATAAGAGACATCTTGAAACTGGCTTATAATTTGTCCTAAAGGAAGCATATATAGAAGGAAAAGAATCGGTCCCAGGACAGAACCTTGCGGAACACCACTCAATAAACCTGCAGTATCTGACATGTTCTGATTTATATAAACACTAAGACTTCTACCAGTAAGGTACGATGAAAACCATTTCAGAGCTGATCCAGATATCCCCAATAGAGCCTGTAGTCTATTAAGCATAATATTGTGGTCAATAGTGTCAAAGGCAGATGTAAGATCGAGCAACACTAACACTGTATGCTTCCCAGAATCAGCAGACATCAAAATATCGCTTGAGACTTTCACCAGTGCAGTTTCCGTAGAATGTTTTTTACGAAAACCTGACTGATATTTATCAAAAATATCATTATTCTCTAAGAAGGTAGTAAGCTGCTCTGTAACCACTTTCTCTAAAATCTTAGCCATAAAAGGGAGTTTAGATATCGGCCTGTAATTCGAGGGTTGCAATGGGTCCAAACTGGGCTTTTTAAGAACAGGTTCAACAATAGCATGTTTAAAAAAGTCAGGAACCACCCCAGTTAAAAGTGAAGTATTAATCATTTCTACAACGCAGGGGCCAATACTATCAAAAACCTGCTTAAACAGCGAAGTTGGAAGAACATCACTCTGGCCATAAGATGGCTTCAGCTTATCTAGTAGAGTAGAGACGTCGAGTGATGACACAGGTTTAAAAGAGAAACACGGATAGGAAAGACCCATAGTACAGGCCTTATATGCAGGCGGGGGTATAATGGTAGCTCTGATATCCTTAATTTTCTCAACAAAGAAACTAAGAAATACATTGCTATTTGACAAAGAGGGAACCGCAGTTGGGGAAACAGATGGAGAAACAATAGAATTAATAGTGTCAAATAAAAATTTAGGGTTTTTCTTGTTAGAAGATATTAGCTGAGAGAAGTAGTCGGTTCTAGCATTCTTCAGAGATTCATTTAGAGAAGTGGTTAAATAATGTGGTACAGCAGATAGCTGATAAATAATGTGGTACAGCATGCTGTGCATGTTGTATTACCCTGGAATGCAGTTGCACAATTAGCCATATGCCATACATCATGGACAATACACACAAGATAACACAGAGGAGGACAAAAACCAAGGATTACATGTGTAAGGAGATCAAAGTGTGTAAGGTGATTATATATGTCTGTAATATGAAAAAGGAGAATTAAAGCCTGAAATCTGCATGAGTCATTCTCTCGTGCATGTGTGAAGTCGCTACAGAAGCTGGGGGCCAGTAGTTTCTAGAGCTTTTTGGATCATCTTTCAGATCTCCATCAGCGTGAGATAAAGAGGATTTTCACGTTATGATTAGTGTTTCAGAATAGCGGTCTGGTGGGTCTGGTTTTGGCTTTTATGTTTGTGCTTAATTAGCTTTGGGTATCACTCTATCTGCCTTTAAACTTCTCAATGGCTCCATTCTGCTGATTTCTTTCATGTTGTATTAGGTTCACAGTTGCACCATCATCACATAAACACACAATCGGAACTGAGTGAAATTTCCCCCTGAAGTTTCATATTACAAATCCCTACCTCAAGCTCACTTCTTTGTTACTGTTCTGCGATGTGAGCAAGATTCCTTTTTTTAATTTATTTTTTTATAGCTGTCCACCATATTATTCACTTTATGAATTTTACTCTACTTAAAACCTGAATAAATAAAAATAAACCTGAATAGAGGTCACAACTGGAGTGGTCTGCGCAATTAGTTGTGTCTATATAAGATGGTCTGTGAGAAATTGTTTTGCCTCATAATATCATTTTGAGGGAAAGAAGTAAAAACTAGGCATAAATTTACAAATTAGACACTACTGTCCATAACTGAGTACTACTGAAATACTGAGTATACTAACGAAGATCAGTATATTACTATTTGTTTCACTTTACTTTGACTTTATTTGAATAGTGAATAGTTTATTTAAATGAACTAAAATGAAACGGGCTTCTCACAGCTAAATGCAAATGTTAAAACACAACACGTGAGGTGAGCTACTATCGACATTTGACATGGAAGGAAGTAACAGACAGAGAAACAGGAAGTGAGGGTCAATTATCATTCTGGGCTAATTGAATCAGTGCTTGTTTTAGCAGGGACAGCAGGGCTGGCTTTAGTCTTGGAGAAAGAGCAGTGATGCTCTTTATTTTGTTACTATTCTCTTTGGGTTCTGTTGAAATGCCCCATTGTCTACCAGGCTTTCAGTTTGCTCTCTTCAGTCTCCCCTCTTCTCAGTATGCATCGGCTTACATTTAATCTGTGTTTGACCAAGAGTGTCTGAGAGATAAGAAAATAGGTTTTGCTCACCGATGGCCTCCATGTGTGACTGGACTTGCAATTTAGTTAAATTCACATCAGTGGAACCTCCCAAATATAAAAATAACTTTTCATTTTGTGGAAAAGCACTTTGCCGCAGCTATAATTGGCTCTTTGAATTGCCTCTTATCTTCCATCATTAACAAAGAAGCTACATTCGTCTGAGCCATTACAATTGGATGCTTTGTTCAAGTGTGTTTCTTTTGTTAAATATAAGCAAAGATCCATACAGTCATACAGAGGGATCTAGAAACACACTTTATTTACCAGTGTTATAGAGCTGCATGATTAATCATTAAAAGATCGCGATCTCGATCCGAACACCCACGCAATCTTATTTCTAAATGACAATGATTCAGCTATGTCTATTAAAGCGTTGTCAAGTACGATCACAGCAAACAATCAACATTTAAATCTGCATTGGCACTGCTGCTAAGCCAGAGAGAGCAGTTATCATGTAGCCTATATGAAACAGCTTCACAAACAGTCTTTTCAACCACGCATATCATTATTTCTGCTACAATAATTGAAATTATCACAGAGGTACTGGGATAAAAGGTTATTGTTCGGATATAAACACTGATGTCTATGGTAGTGATATAAATACAGGAAATCCTCTTTCAAAAGTAACTTTGTATCAATTACATCATTACGCCAGAGGGACAGGGTGGAGACAAGTGACTGTTAAAAACATTTATTTTTCATTGAATTGTTTATTCAAGAGATTCGTTCAAAACTGCTGATTTGTCCATTAATGAACAAAAGTGAAGTCTTTATGAGTGAGTTATCGAGTCATTCATTCTTTTTAAAAAATCTAACTAAACATTTTTGTAATTGAAATAAACTGTACATTTTGTCAGAACCTCTAGTAAATGACATGTTATTTTGTCTAGTTGTCTATTCTGAAATGTGGTCTATTTTAAACAAACAAAAAAATTGTGATTCTCAGTTTATTCACAATCGTTATGTGAATAACACCTCAGCAGCTTAAATACACTCACCTAAAGGATTATTAGGAACACCATACTAATACTGTTTGACCCCCTTTCGCCTTCAGAACTGCCTTAATTCTACATGGCATTGATTCAACAAGGTGCTGAAAGCATTCTTTAGAAATGTTGGCCCATATTGATAGGATAGCATCTTGCAGTTGATGGAGATTTGTGGGATGCACATCCAGGGCACGAAGCTCCCGTTCCACCACATCCCAAATATGCTCTATTGGGTTGAGATCTGGTGACTGTGGGGGCCATTTTAGTACAGTGAACTCATTGTCATGTTCAAGAAACCAATTTGAAATGATTCGAGCTTTGTGACATGGTCCATTATCCTGCTGGAAGTAGCCATCAGAGGATGGGTACATGGTGGCCATAAAGGGATGGACATGGTCAGAAACAATGCTCAGGTAGGCCGTGGCATTTAAATGATGCCCAATTGGCACTAAGGGGCCTAAAGTGTGCCAAGAAAACATCCCCCACACCATTACACCACCACACCACCACCAGCAGCCTGCACAGTGGTAACAAGGCATGATGGATCCTTGTTTCTCATTCTGTTTACGCCAAATTCTGACTCTACCATCTGAATGTCTCAACAGAAATTGAGACTCATCAGAACAGGCAACATTTTTCCAGTCTTCAACTGTCCAATTTTGGTGAGCTCTTGCAAATTGTAGCCTCTTTTTCCTATTTGTAGTAGAGATGAGTGGTACCCGGTGGGGTCTTCTGCTGTTGTAGCCCATCCGCTTCAAGGTTGTGCGTGTTGTGGCTTCACAAATGCTTTGCTGCATACCTCGGTTGTAACGAGTGGTTATTTCAGTCAAAGTTGCTCTTCTATCAGCTTGAATCAGTCGGCCCATTCTCCTCTGACCTCTAGCATCAACAAGGCATTTTCACCCACAGGACTGCCGCATACTGGATTAAAACCTAGAAATGGTTGTGTGTGAAAATCCCATTAACTGAGCAGATTGTGAAATACTCAGACTGGCCCATCTGGAATCAACAACCATGCCACGCTCAAAATTGCTTAAATGACCTTTCTTTCCCATTCTGACATTCAGTTTGGAGTTCAGGAGATTGTCTTGACCAGGACCACACCCCTAAATGCATTGAAGCAACTGCCATGTGATTGGTTGATTAGATAATTGCATTAATGAGAAATTGAACAGGTGTTCCTAATGCCTAGTTCACACTACATGATTTTAAGCCCGATTTGAGCCCGATTTGCAAATCGTTGAGCTCGCCGACAGGTCAGGGTGTTATCGCATGCAAATCGCGGGTCGTGCCAATCTGTTAGTATGAAAGAGCCAACAACGCATCAAAGACGCTTGCAGACGCCTCGCAGACGCGTCGCCGAGCCCAGAAAAATATCTAGCATTCTAGATATCCAGAGCTGTCGCGCTACTCAACCTCACGTGATGTCGAGAGCTACAGCCAATCAGAGCAACTACAGATTAAACATACAAGTATGTGTAGACATAAAAATATAATTACTTATGCTTTTCGGAAGAATATCCCTGTTTGTAATCATAGGCTTTACTAAAATACTTTTAGGAAAAAGGAAAGTCAACTGTACATATGCCGATGTCACAATGTTGAAGTTCTGGGTGTTCTTTTTTAAAATGAAGTTGTAGTGTATATATTTTCTCAGAGCTAATCATCGCGCAAACAGTTTGCAGCACTAGTTTCTGTCTGACGCCCATACGCGAGTTGTGTTCTTCTTCCCTGGGTATTGGCGCGCGTGCTGTTTCGCGTCATTTTCGGTTCATTTTATCGCGTGATTTTTTGTGAGAAAACGTGGTTTGTGGACAAGATAGAATCGTTGGGTGACAGAGTTGTTGTCAACTCGTGTAGTGCGTTACCTCCTGTTGCGGATCAATCACGTTGTGTCGTGTGGTGTGAACAGCTCAACAACTTGAACACTCCTGATTTCACAGAGAGCAAGTCATGTAGTGTGAACTGCACAGTTCAGCCCGACGTTTTAAAATCATATAGTGTGAACTAGGCATAATAATCCTTTAGGTGAGTGTATGTCTTTAAGGAGACTTTGAGCAGTATGATCTAATGGGTACGGATCTTTCAGAGTCTGTGTGTTTCCACTTGTACGAAATATGTCATAATGAAGTGAAATGCTTATTGAATGTCTTCATTGATTCACTTGAGTAGATCATGTGACTTTGACAGCAGCAACATCCCCTAAATTAAAATCAGCTTTCTGTGAAGGTTGAATGTGTCATGTTCTGGCATGTTGTTGTAGTAATTCACATGACTTTGGAGAATCAATCTAGAACAATCTTTAATAACACTAGAACACTCAGGAAACAGAAAATAAAACGAACCACCACGTAAAATCAAATGACAATCAACACCGAACAAAGAACCGTGAAAACTGGAGGCTTAAATACACAAGTGATTCTAGTCAACAGAACCAGGTGTGTACCAATCAGTAACCAAGGAATCTAACTAGTGGCGGGAAAATGGGAACATAGGAAACTGGTACAGGAACAAGAACCAAACCAAAACAGAAGAAGATACACATGATAATAGTCCACCGGTGCAAAGGTACATCCTTGCACTGTTGAAAACAGTTCAACAGAGGAGGGAAGGAGGGGGTTCAGGGGAATGACTTGGAGCTGGGGAGAGATGTAACCAAGGAGGGGCAGGCAGAACAGTCCATAGGAGACTGGGGGAGGGATGGAGCCTGGGAGGAGAGATTGAATTAACACTGGTTCCAAGCATCACAACTAAAGTCATCATAATCTCAGTTCATTCATTTTATCATCATGTACATGATTCAATTAAAATACTACATATAGCAATATAAATAACTTAACAATCTGCAAGAGTACTCCTATAAATAGTCAATATTATCAATAATAGCATTAAAATACATCTCAGGATCAAAGAGTAGTTGACAACTTCATAATTCAACATCAATATTAAGATTAAGGTTGATTCATTATTAATGCATTGTTCATATAAATAGGCACAATATAATCATAGATTCAGTACAATTAAACAAGTACAGCCAGCGCCAGCACCGGCTAACAGATCCATATACACTATTGGCGCCGAAACAATGCCACTCACCAGTTCCCGTATCATTAAGTCACTCAAACAGCACAATCAATTGAATGGTAGAGGCATCTAAAAAGTTGGCAGGTATAACAGTTAAACCGCCAGTCTAATTAATAAAATGTTTACTGGGCTAAACGCCTATCTGCAGCAGCTCAACAGACCGGCTCCCACGCACACACCGAACAACAGCACTCGGCCATATTTAAAGGAAAATAACGCACCTCTGTGTCAAGTCTCGCGATACTGTCACAAAGTCTCGTGTGACAACGCAAACACAGTGTGAAGCCGCGAGAAGGGAAAACAAGGCAGAAAACACCTGGGTTACATCTGGGTCTGGAGTGGGGCTTGTGATCTGCAGCAAAGATGGTGTAGGGTATTCTGCAAAGCTCCCTCTAGGTGTGCCTTGGACCGCATGTTGAGGCTGGTGAAGGCGCAGAGCGAGCGGTCAGGGTAGTGAGTGAGGCACAGCAGATCTATGAAATCCCTTGTGTGGTCCTCGAAGGATTATCCATCATTTTCTTTTGGTTCTGGCAGGTGGTTGTAATAAATCACACAACAGAGGAGAATCCAGCAATAACAGTCTTTAATAACAAAACAACACTCTGAAAACGGTTTACCACAACCTACCAGACTAGAGTGTGGAGCAGTAGATTGCATGCAGGACAAAGAAAGAACTGTGAGATCTGAGGGCTTAAATTCACTAAGGGAGGCTAATCAACAGAAACTGAAACAGGTGTGTGACAATCAGTAAAGGAAACTAACTAGTGGTGGGAAAATGGGAACAAAGGAAACAGGTACAGGAACTAGAACTTAACCAAAACAGAACATACACGTGACAGCATGTCTATAGAACGTATTTTAAACCCAGATCGATTCAGTGTTACATTGGGTAGTTTGCTCAAATGTATTTATTTATTCATTCATTAACATTGTGGCCTGTTCTGGGCAAGAACTGTGCAGCTGGTTTAGTTCACGCATATTTGCATGAGTCTAAATAGGCCGTGTGATCTGATGAGGTGTAATCCAGCAAGCAGCATTCACACAGATGCTCGGCTCAGTACTGAATCTTGAGAGGAAGATGAGCAGGATGAAGATGTTCCTGTGGGACGAGCTCCACGCAGCCTTCTCTCTCCATGCTTCTCCTGCCAATTAGCTCTCACTGGTGCAATGCGTGTGTTGTTAGTGTGAGTGTGTGTGTGTGTGTGTGTGTGTGCTAAAACATCTGCCTGTGTGGCCGGTGTAAGCACAGAGCCTTATTATAGCTGAATTCTTTTCACAATCTGTGCCTGTGATAAGTGCTAGTGATTTTATCACCGGCTGACACGCGCGCTCATTGCAAAAGAGATGATGTCATCTTGCCTCAAAGCCTTGGAAATATCGGAGGGATTATTATGCAGCGTCAAAGACAAAATGTGTGTGTGCGCACAGTCGCGCACAGAGGGTGAGCAGGTGATCGTTTGGCAAATCCAACAGCTCTATTCCAGGACTCTCACTGTTTGCCTCTGTGTTTGCTGTAATACTAAAGACATAAATGAAAAAAAATGAAGTGATACCAATATTTAATTATGTAAATAATTTACCATTAATTTTCAATAACTGTCATGTTCAACTTTATGCTGATAACACTGTCATATATATATACTGTATATATATATATATATATATATATATATATATATATATATATAACTTTCTACAAATTCATCTCCCTTCTGTCTGATTTTAATATTTTACAAGATTGGCTTTTGGATAAGTCCTTTATTGTGGTTTTTGGTTCCAGTCAGAAACTTAAATCCAAAGTTGGTTCTTGTGCTGTATCATGTAAAGATGGTACTCCTCTGTGTGCATAAAGTACTTGATACTATTACATATCTTTGTGTATGGCTTGGCTTTAAACTTTTATTTAAATCACATTTTATTCATATTTTACGCAGTCAACTTTTTTTTTACTTAAGTCAATTAAACTTTTTGTTTGTTTTGTTGTAATTGCGTTACACTGTATGTTGAGATCCCTTGAAAATGAGTTGGTACTGTACATCTCAAGGGGTTAATACTAATAAATAAATGATAAATTAATTAATTCAATATGTAGTTGTGGTCAGAATTAATGGGACCCCTGGTAAATATGATAAAAAATGGCTGTAAAAAATTAATCTGCATTGATTATCCTATAGATCTTTCATTCAAAAAATGTGCAAAAATCTAACCTTTCATTGAAGTAAAATAATTGAAAGTGGGGGGTAAATCACATTATGAAATAAAATGTTTTTCTCCAAAACACGTTGACCACAATTATTATGATCATAATTTTTGTGCCATTAATTCTGACCACAACTACTGTATCTTGATATTTATATATTTTCTCAGAGGCTGTTTTTCAATTAGATGAAACTACAATTTTGTACACTTTTCACCAATATAACAACACATTTAGTCACATACAGTATAGTATGTATATTATCGTAACCAGCAGACATTACCACAATTTTTTTTTTTACCGATATGAAGTTTGGGGTCAGCCAAAACTGACGGAAAAAAACCTGAATTAAAGTGCCCCTATCATGGTATTTTAAAATGTCCTAATGTTGTTGTAGAGTCTCCTACAACCTGTTTACACGCATCAAATGTAAAAAAAAAAAAACTGTTTAATTTCCTCACAATATACATTTGCACATCATCACATTTTCCATTATTCTCAAACGGCTCGTCAAATGAATCAATCTCTCTAAATCCCTCCTTTCCGCGAGTTTATCTGCTCTGATTGGCCAGACAGCTCAGTCTGTTGTGATTGGCCTACCCGTGTACAGCGCGTCTCCAGAGCCTGAGCGCGTCGGGAGAACAAAAACGCCCATTGCATAACACCGACAGCTTTGCGTGTCCTGAGGCTTCCTACACCGTAAACTATACACAGTAACGAACAATGACGTCGCAATAACTGGGCGCGGCCAATATGCTATTGTTTCGTATCTACATCACTACGAAACGGCTAATGACTCGTTTCAAAAACAATTCATTTCATAGACTCAGAGTCGACTCTCACTTTTGAAAGACAATAACTTTATATACGGTGCACTTTCAGATATAAAACTTTGCAGGATGTTTTCATTCACTTAGAGCTTTATTACACACTACACGAACAGTCATTTTCAAAAATCCATGATAGGGGCCCTTTAAAAGAAAAACTATTTGTTTTTTAATTCTGCAAGGACATGTTAAATTAATCAATCAGTAAAAACAAATATTTATATTTAAAATGAATGCTGTTTTGTTGAACTTTCTTCTTATTAAAGGAGAACTCCGGTCAATTTTAACATTGAGCTCATTTTTTGGTAAATTTGGAGTGCTGTAAGTACAGAGAACAACGACAAAAATCGGTGTTGCCTACACCGTGTTATTTTCTTTTTAAAATTTGCACCCTGTTGACTTCAATGGGGCAAGTTTTAAACCTGATTTTAGCCTCTTAACATCCTTGATATGTCATTAAAGTGCACAGCCATGTGCCTGATGTTATTAAGAGTGAACACGGTCAATCTGACTGCAGTAGATGTGAAAGATATTAATAAAAATGATGTTAATTCAGCCAGCTCACATACCTGTATTTTCTTCCTGTTTTCGGTCGAAGTCTAAAGTAGTCGATTATCGAGTTCGCGCGCGCGACCAGGCTGTATGAGATCCCATTCTCCCAACTCGATAATCGACTACTTTGGACTTCGAATGAAAACAGGAAGAAAGGCTGAATTAACATCATTTTTATTAATATCTTTCACATCTACTGCAGTCAGATTGACCGTGTTCACTCTTAATAACATCACTCACATGGCTGTGCACTTGTAATGAAATATCAAGGATGTTAAGAGGCTAAAAGCAGGTTTAAAACTTGCCCCATTGAAGTCAACAGGGTGCAAATTTTAAAAAGAAGATAACACGGTGTGGGCAACACCGATTTTTGTCGTTGTTCTCTGTACTGACAGCACTCCAAATTTACAAAAAAATAAGCTCAATGTTAAAATTGACCGGAGTTCTCCTTTAAAAAATCCTAGGATTTTTATTTATTTATCATGGTTTCATTCATGGTTTTCCACTTTGATAATAATAAGAAATGTTTCTTGAGCACCAAATCATCATATTAGAATGATTTCTCAAGGATCATGTGACTCTGAAGACTGCAGTAATAATGCTGAAAATTCAGCTTTGCCATCACAGGATTGTTTATTTTTGAACACATAAATCCAGCTGGGTGAGAGTGTAAGAGATTTCTTTTTTATAAACATTAAAAATCTTACAGACTCCAAACTTTTGAACGTTTGTGTATAAAATGTCACTTTTTAAACAATGAAGCAATTTAATATTTTAATCAGATTTTTTAAACCATTCATTGAAATTAATTGAATTCCAATTCACAAGTTTTTTTTTTTTTTTTTACAAAAATACTAACCTTATATGAAAAAATTTCATGATCCAATCCTTTAGGGACAAAAACATCACGTCCGAATAAAATCGCAATATTCACTATTTCACCTAAATTCATACCGGCAGAATAATAATCTTAAACATATTGTAAATACTTCCTAAATCACACAGTACTAGATGGAGCAGGGCACTTTAATCCGGTGAGACATTCTCTGTGGTTTGTATACACAGCAGGTGTCGGGCAGTTGCTCTCTCTCCATTTGGCATGCTGTGGCAGGCATTTAGCTAATGTCAAGTGGATTTGCCTGAATGTTTTGCCACTAATGGAAATGTGGATTGAAAAGGCAAAGGCAAACTTAGACGTTATCAATTAGCTGTTTCAATGACTGTGAAATATGATACAATCACAGATGAGGGTGTTTTTCATATAAGACACATATTCTCCTCATTAGCCTGTAGTGTGCCTGTGCCCTCAGCATTTCTTGTGTGCGTGTGTGTGTGCATGCGTGTGTGTGTGTGCGTTTATGTTTATGTTTAATCAACATCACAGGTCAGCAGTGTGTGAGAGTGTGTACGGCAGTAAATGGAGACTCGGAGCAGATGGAGGCATGTTTTGCACAGATGTCTTAGCGGCTGGCCTCAGATATGTTTCCTTGAGCACTCTGGTCATGTGCCACCAGATCTTGGGGGTTCCTTCAAGTAGAATAAAGCTGAATAAAGCAGTGCTGAAACTGGGTAAGAGAAGTTTAAAAATAAAATAAAAAAAGCCATCCGAATTAATATTATTATCAGACCAAACCAGATCAAGCTTGCTGAATCATTATTATTTGCCCCTTAGTTTCACAGACAGTCAGATCTTACTGACATTTAGAGCCATGTATAATAGATGCTCAGCTTGAGAAAGGTTCAGTCCAGGTATATCGCCAAACCCATCTCTTCTGTGTTCCTGGAAAGTAAGATTTTCCTGTGATCTACGTGTTAAAAAGTGACCCACTGTGACAGTGCTGTCTTAAATATTTGAATACATTTGAGACAAAACCATTTCTCCCTAGTGTTCCTTGGTCATCCTTTGCGCCTAACTGTCTGTAATTGTGCCTAGAAATAATTGAGTAACCACCAAATGAATTTCAAGTGACACAATAATCTTAATTTTGGAGAAACAGTAAGAAATATGAACAATTATGCAGATCATGCGGCACAACACAATTCCCCTCGAGTGTTACAAAACTATAAAACCCATTTCAAGTTATCACACACAGGAGATACATTGAGCCACATGCTGTAACCAGACAATCTCACACATGAACATGAATGTTTCTTATGAGATTGTATATTTTTTAATTCATATCTACGTCTCCCGATAGCCCTGTTTTCTGCAGCAAATACCCTTTAAGTTTATCTAGCAGGCATTAAGTTAATAATTATATATATAACTAATTAAAATTTATTTGTAAAAAAAATTAAAAGTTTTTGTGATGTACAGTAAATATCACAAATTAATTATAATATTGTAATATATATACAGTATATGTAATACTTCAATTGATGATAATGTTTATGCAAAATCACAAGATATTTTTTTGTGATGTAAATGGTCACAAATTAATTAAAATCTTTGAGTTAGTTAGTTAGTTAGTTAGTGTAATCATATCTGGTCTCAGTTCACATTGGCAAGCGTGGCAAAGAGTTAATTTTGAACCTTTCATATTAAAGTGTTAATCTGTGAAGAACTGTTGTATTGTTCCTGATCAGTCTTTCGGTTCTGTGCCCTGTCCAGCCCATAATATACAGGTCCTTCTAAAAAAATTAGCATATTTTGATAAAGTTAATTATTTTCCATAATGTAATGATAAAAATTAAACTTTCATATATTTTAGATTCATTGCACACCAACTGAAATATTTCAGGTGTTTTATTGTTTTAATACTGATGATTTTGGCATACAGCTCATGAAAACCCAAAATTCCTATCTAAAAAAATGTGCATATTTCATCCGACCAATAAAAGAAGTGTTTTTAATACAAAAAAAGTCAACCTTCAAATAATTATGTTCAGTTATGCACTCAATACTTGGTCGGGAATCATTTTGTAGAAATGACTGCTTCAATGCGGTGTGGCATGGAGGCAATCAGCCTGTGGCACTGCTGAGGTGTTATGGAGGCCCAGGATGCTTCGATAGCGGCCTTAAGCTCATCCAGAGTGTTGGGTCTTGCGTCTCTCAACTTTCTCTTCACACTATCCCACAGATTCTCTATGGGGTTCAGGTCAGGAGAGTTGGCAGGCCAATTGAGCACAGTAAACCATTTACCAGTGGTTTTGGCACTGTGAGCAGGTGCCAGGTCGTGCTGAAACATGAAATCTTCATCTCCATAAAGCTTTTCAGCAGATGGAAGCATGAAGTGCTCCAAAATCTCCTGAGAGCTAGCTGCATTGACCCTGCCCTTGATAAAACACAGTGGACCAACACCAGCAGCTGACATGGCACCCCAGACCATCACTGACTGTGGGTACTTGACACTGGACTTCAGGCATTTTGGCATTTCCTTCTCCCCAGTCTTCCTCCAGACTCTGGCACCTTGATTTCCGAATGACATGCAAAATTTGCTTTCATCCGAAAAAAGAACTTTGGACCACTGAGCAACAGTCCAGTGCTGCTTCTCTGTAGACCAGGTCAGGCGCTTCTGCCGCTGTTTCTGGTTCAAAAGTGGCTTGACCTGGGGAATGCGGCACCTGTAGCCCATTTCCTGCACACGCCTGTGCACGGTGGCTCTGGATGTTTCTACTCCAGACTCAGTCCACTGCTTCCGCAGGTCCCCCAAGGTCTGGAATCGGTCCTTCTCCACAATCTTCCTCAGGGTCCGGTCACCTCTTCTCGTTGTGCAGCGTTTTTTGCCACACTTTTTTCCTTCCCACAGACTTCCCACTGAGGTGCCTTGATACAGCACTCTGGGAACAGCCTATTTGTTCAGAAATTTCTTTCTGTGTCTTACCCTCTTGCTTGAGGGTGTCAATGATGGCCTTCTGGACAGCAGTCAGGTCGGCAGTCTTACCCATGATTGCGGTTTTGAGTAATGAAACAGGCTGGGAGTTTTTTAAAAGCCTCAGGAATCTTTTGCAGGTGTTTAGAGTTAATTAGTTGATTCAGATGATTAGGTTAATAGCTCGTTTAGAGAACCTTTTCATGATATGCTAATTTTTTTAGATAGGAATTTGGGGTTTTCATGAGCTGTATGCCAAAATCATCAGTATTAAAACAATAAAAGACCTGAAATATTTCAGTTGGTGTGCAATGAATCTAAAATATATGAAAGTTAAATTTTTATCATTACATTATGGAAAATAATGAACTTTATCACAATATGCTAATTTTTTTAGAAGGAGTATAATGTACAGTATATACACTGTTAAATCTTTTTAGTGTGAAATTACTGTACTGTATATTCCAGAATAATTGTTACTTTCACAGTAATTTCACAGTAAGACTTTTCTAGTCTAACTGCACTGCAAAGTTGGAAAACACAATTTACTGTAAACAAACAACATCATACTGTATTTCTTCTACAGTGTATATGTACTATTAAGGTACCCAGCATGCAGTGTGGCATGAGTAGGTTGTGTTGTGGAGTTTCTTGATTCTTGTTGGATTTATCTGTGCTGCTGAACTACAAACAGTTATGAATTTGAAATAAGTTATTAGTAAATCTTCATGCTTAAAGGGTTAGTTCACCCAAAAATGAAAATTCTGTCAGTAATTACTCACCCTCATGTTGTTCCAACCCCGTAAGACTTTCGTTCATCTTCGGAACACGAATTAAGATATTTTTGATTAAATCTGAGAGCTGGATCACTCCTCCATAGGCTTCTAAGGGACTGAAACCTGTTCCCCCGAAAAGTTATTAAAGACATCGTTAAAATAGTCCAAGTGACTACAGTGGCTCAATCTTCAGTTTATTAAGCGACGAGAATACTTTTTGTGTGCAAAAACTAACAAAAATAACTACTTTATTTCAACTATTAATTTCCTTCTCTGTGGGCCTCGTCAGTTAACGTAGTGTGATAGCCTAGTGCTACGTCACACGCAGTGCTCACTATTGGCTGACGCTGGTCATGTGTGTGATGCGTGTGATGTCCACCACAGAAGCGCTAGGCAGTTTTACTACGAGAGGCCCACAGAGAAGTAAATGAATAGTTGAATAAAGTCGATTTTTTTTTTTTTTTTTTTTTTTTGCACAAAAAGTATTCTCGTCGCTTAATAAACTGAAGATTGCGCCACTGTAGTCACTTGGACTATTTTAACGATGTCTTTAATAACTTTTTGGGGGAACAAGTTTCAGTCCCTTAGAAGCCTATGGAGGAGTGATCCAGCTCTCAGATTTACTCAAAAATATCTTAATTCGTGTTCCGAAGATGAACGAAAGTCTTACGTGGTTGGAACAACATGAGGGCACGTAATGAATTCGACTGAAGAAAGAAAGACATGGACATCTTGGATGACATGGGGGTGAGTAAATTATCAGCAAAAGATTTTTAACTCAAAAAAATTTATCCTTTAACTCAACCTGTTTACAATCATCATTCTTTATAGGGCACAGCTGATTGGTTCTTGCTCTATCAGTAGGCAATGAGTTTGCATGCTCAACCTTCAAATACTTGGTTAGCATTTGCTGTAGCAGTTCAGTGTGTTTTCAGAAACCCTCCACCTTCCCCAGCTCCACCTGTATAGATCTGCTACGGGCAATTCATGTATGCTGCTATATTGTACGGCAGCAGCATGTCTCACTAATATCTATATATCTATATTCAGGCACACTGCTGGCTGGCCATGTGATGTGACGGCATGGCCACCCCTTCCCCAGCCTGATTTATATGTAATGAAAGTGAAATTTTAGCTACTAAATCAAGGCTGGGGGAGAATTGGCCGTGGAGCAGGAGCAGAATTATTAACAATGAGATAGATGCCAGCCAGAGAGCTCATAACCTGTGTACTAAGAGCTCATAAATGGCCACATATGTATGCAGTCGGGAGATCCATGACCAGGAGTCCCTTTTATTCACAGGTATATGAGCTAACCGCTCCGATGGCCTTTTGAACTTCTATGGCTCCCATTAGCGATGAGGCATGAGTCATGCTTTTGCAGGGTCTGTAAAAGACACGTATATTATAAGACATGATATTATTGTGAATTACCTTGCCTTATTATCTCCAGGCTGATTTATTTCAGGTAACAGATTTTCACATCGTTTCTCTGTGTCACAGCTCCCCCAACTTTTACGGACACACCACCGCAGTATGTGGAGGCCAAAGAGGGGGGCAGCATCACTCTGAGCTGCACGGCCTTTGGAAATCCCAAACCTTCAGTCAGCTGGCTTAGGGAGGGAGACCCCGTACAGGACAGCAGCAAATACAAGGTGAGCAAACACATCTCTTATATTTGAATATGAACTTTGGTCATGAAATCTAGCTATTCTAAATTGGGGGATATTTTATAATGTAAACTTAAACTATTAGTATAGTTTCTTGTGTCTAAACAGAGGTTATTTCTATATTTTTTGCCCTCTCTCTGACCATTACGATTGGCTAACGATGTTGTTCATCTGGGCTGGCCAAGGTGCTTAATACTAAATTATGTGTCGTATGCAATGTTGCAATGTCTCTGAATAAGCAGTTTTGAGCTTTTTTTATTATAATTTTATTTTCATAAAATCACACACGCACACAGACAGACAGACAGACAGACAGACAGACACACACACACACACACACACACACATATATGTTAAACTATATATATATATATTTATACAATTATTTAAAAAGTTACATTTCTTTGGGAAATGTTTGTGTGGGTGGCAGTGTGAAAATCATGATATACTGTTGTAAATTTTGTATGTGACAGCCCTAGTGTTGTAGTTACCTGAAGAGTGCCTATGTAGTTTGATTGATATGCTTCTCTGCACAAATACAGGATTGCAGTTGCCACAGTGAGGGCTCAGGATATTTGATGACGGTGGAAATTACAGGTCATAGGCACTTTGTCATCTCTTTTCCTCTATCTTTACTTTTGCTCACTTTCCATCTTCAAACTACCATAGTTATGGCCCCAAATCCAGCCCTCCATGAGGTTATCAGTGGCCCGCCATCACAGTTAAATTGCTGCTTCTGTGTCTAAAATGCAAACAAGTCACGCATTGAAAGTGCCACAACACTCGATTTTTGTTGAATAACATTTTTTTTCCCGCAATTTATTATTCATTTTAATATCCAGAATATGTGAACACTGCCCTTGCTAATCTCTGACCTTGACTAAAGACCTTGACTTTATTTCTAGTTTATTCAGTTCAAAAGTTAATAGATTACCTTTTTTCCTTTTTTTCCCTTTTTTAATGATGCTGAAAATTCAGCTTTGCCATCAGGAATAAAGTACAATAAAGAGTCAATTACAGTTTAAATTGTAATAATATGGTAATAATCTTTGATCAAATAAATGCAGCCTTGTGAGCTATTGAACTATTAAATGGTTTGAGGGACTGGCACTAAAAAGTTTGCCATATTTCACCCTCTTGTCTAAAAGTGTCCTTTAAACTAAGCAGTTTGAGTGTCCCTGCAAATGGTTTAAACTTACTTTGTAAAATTGGGCAAATCAAGCTGCAGTTTTAACAGTCTTTGCACGGCCTGTAGAAAGAGCTAATTAATCCCTGCCATATATCCTAGTGGTTTAGCCCTAGCCCCCTGACCATCTCAGTGCTCGTAACTGTGCTCATTTTAACTACGTGTCGTGGAGGTGTCCCTTGGGCCTCTTACGTTCACACTTCACAGTGGTGTGTAATTAGGTACCAAATAAATCGTCCTTGTATTTCAGCACTAATGGAATTTCTCCTCTTGAGTGACGTCTTTTAAATATTTCATCAAATGAGCCTTCCATGATATGAAACAGACTCTTAGATTCCCTTGTCGAAACCAGCGTCTAAATACTGGCTTTTTTTCTCACAAGTGATCCATTGATTGTGGCTCATCAAAACCGGCAAACCAAACATAGTGAAGTAAACTGTCAAATGCTTCTTGAGTATAAACCATCTGCTTGCTGAAGACTAAGCAAAGAGATCCCTACAGGAACTGATGGCTTAGTTCTCTGCCTGAAAAGAGTTTGATTTATAAAAGCCCATCGAGAGATCTCCATCTCCTCACACAGAGGAATGACAGCCTGTCAGTGACTAGCTTTGCTTGGTGATTGAACACTTTTGAAGTAAGGTGAGATAATATTAGGAACAATGGTATTCATTGCTTGTTAATTTGAGTGATGGCAAGCTCTTTATTTAGTCAAAATACTGTGGCATGTTGTTTTGACTGATTAGATCTGTAATGTTATTTACAGACGAAAGAAACTTCTGCATCGATGTTTTTGTTTAAAGGTGCCCTAGAATGGTTTTTTTTATTTATTGTATAATATTTTCTGGGTTGCCCTTATAATGTTAGTATGTTTTTTAGATCAAAAATAGTCATAATTTAGAAATAAAAGGCATTTTCCTAGCCTGATTTTAGCCTCTGATGTGAACGCTCTGTTTGAAGGGGCGTGTCTGCTGTGTCTAACTGGCCTCTGCTGTGATTGGCTGACATGCATATGAAATAGCTACGTATTACATGTGAAACTCTCTCGAATACTTTTACTACAGATATTATACGTTTTTACTATTACAGCTATTGAGATTAACGAATCGTGAGATGTTTTTTAAGTATTTAGATCTATTCCCATCACATAAAATGTTGCCGTGATGAGCATTGAACAAACAGATGACAGTGTGTTGATCGCGAGAATTAAGATCTTATCATTGCAACGCAGTTTCTGCACTCTCTCTAATGCTTTCACCAATGCAAACACGATGATGTAAATACAGTATTGAACGATTTTGAGAGAAAGATTACCTGTCTGAACTTGAACAATTACACATCAGAAAGTGTTGCTTGGTAGCTCGATCGATTTATTTTCAGCAGTTCATCGAGGCCAGCTCTGTATTGGCTCAAGTTGAGGAAACAGTCTCGTCGGTGAAATGTTTGGAAATTTCCAGAGAAACTAAAATTAACCCATTGTTTCTTCAGAGGCTCGGATGAAGGAACTAAATACCTTTGTGTTCATTTGTACATCCTGACACTGATCAACTGCCATCCTTCGGCTGTACAGTTCCGCCTGTCATTGAACATGGGCTGGTATATGCAAATTTTTGGAGTCGTACATATTAATGATCCCGACTATTGCGTCACAGTCGGTGTTATGTGGAGATTCGCCTGTTTTTCAGGAGTGTTTTTCAAAAACGAGATTTAAGTAAGAAGGAGAAAACAATGGTGTTTGAGACTCACTGTATGTCATGTCCATGTACTGAACTCTTGTTATTTAACTATGCCAAAATAAATTCAATTTCACATTCTAGGGCACCTTTAAAGCATAATGCTGGGGTAGGCCATACTTAATAATGTTCTATAGTCTTTGAAAGAGAGGACCTTTTGTACCTTATTAAGACCCATTCACAGCATGAACGATAACAATATTGTCCACACAATCCCACGGTATTGTTCTGTTTATTCTAAGCATTCACAGCAGTTTTGTCATCTTTAAATGCTCAAGTTTTTTAAAGCAGGATGGATTCTGACTGCTAATGTTTTTATCATTCATCTGCTCAGAAAAATAGTTCAGAGTGTGATTCAGTTTTACTGTGCAGTTATGGTTGTGGAATAATTATTCTTTTCTTTTAGAATAATTTTTCGAGCTATATCTTTATTGTTATAGTTATTGTCCTTGGTGTGAATGAGCCTTTAGAGTACAATACAGACCAACTTTTTCAGCGGTCTTGGTTCTGGAAGTATAAGAACTACAAACCGATGAAGCTTTGTGAACGACATAATCAAAATAAAAAGGATGGATAAATTATGTTGATTATTTATAAACATATATGTATGTTTATTGCAAATTTTTTTTTATAAATGGGGGTAATCTTTGAAGGACGAACAAATAATGTTTTGGTCATCACATTAAAAGTAACATTATGATAATATTTGAGTTTTGAAGTGCTGGAAAAAGATGTGTGACGTACTTCCCGCCAAACTTCCATGGTTACAGTTGTGTTACTACATTACATATTAAATCCATGGTGAATGTTGCTGATTTGTGAACTTAAAGCCTATAACTAGTTCATTCACAGCGCAATGTTTCTCCTGGTTTCCATGTCACCGCTGTTTGATCTAATAGAGATCTACGGTGGTTAATAACGGAGAAATTTGAATGCTTCTCACTATCTCCATTTGATGTATGTATGTATATACAGTGAAGAAAATAAGTATTTGAACACCCTGCTATTTTGCAAGTTCACCCACTTAGAAATCATGGAGGGGTCTGATATTGTCATCGTAGGTGCATGTCCACTGTGAGAGACATAATCAAAAAAAAAAAAAATCCAGAAATTACAATGTATGCTTTTTTAACTATTTATTTGTAAGATACAGCTGCAAATAAGTATTTGAACACCTGTCTATCAGCTAGAATTCTGACCCTCAAAGACCTGTTAGTCTGCCTTTAAAATGTCCACCTCTACTCCATTTATTATCCTAAATTATATGCACCTGTTTGAGGTCGTTAGCTGCATAAAGACCCCTGTCCACCCCATACAATCAGTTAGAATCAAACTTCTAACATGGCCAAGACATAAGAGCTGTCCAAAGACACTAGAGACAAAATTGTACACCTCCACAAGGCTGGAAAGGGCTACAGGGAAATTGCCAAGCAGCTTGGTGAAAAAAGGTCCACTGTTGGAGCAATCATTAGGAAATGGAAGAAGCTAAACATGACTGTCAATCTCCCTCGGACTGGGACTCCCTGCATGATCTCACCTCGTGGGGTCTCAATGATCCTAAGAAAGGTGAGAAATCAGCCCAGAACTACACAGGAGGAGCTGATCAATGACCTGAAAAGAACTGGGACCACCGTTTCCAAGGTTACTGTTGGTAATACACTAAGACGTCATGGTTTGAAATCTTGCATAGCACGGAAGGTTCCACTGCTTAAACCAGCACATTTCAAGGCCCGTCTTAAGTTTGCCAATGACCATTTGGAGGATCCAGAGGAGTCATGGGAGAAAGTCATGTGGTCAGATGAGACCAAAATAGAACTTTTTGGTCATAATTCCACTAACCGTGTTTGGAAGAAGAAGAATGATGAGTACCATCCCAAGAACACCATCCCTACTGTGAAGCATGGAGGTGGTAGCATCATGCTTTGGGGGTGTTTTTCTGCACATGGGACAGGGCGACTGCACTGTATTAAGGAGAGGATGACCGGGGCCATGTATTGCGAGATTTTGGGGAACAACCTCCTTCCCTCAGTTAGAGCATTGAAGATGGGTCGAGGCTGGGTCTTCCAACATGACAATGACCCGAAGCACACAGCCAGGATAACCAAGGAGTGGCTCTGTAAGAAGAATATCAAGGTTCTGGCGTGGCCTAGCCAGTCTCCAGACCTAAACCCAATAGATAATCTTTGGAGGGAGCTCAAACTCCGTGTTTCTCAGGGACAGCCCAGAAAGCTGACTGATCTAGAGAAGATCTGTGTGGAGGAGTGGGCCAAAATCCCTCCTGCAGTGTGTGCAAACCTGTTGAAAAACTACAGGAAACGTTTGACCTCTGTAATTGCAAACAAAGGTTCCTGTACCAAAGATTAACATTGATTTTCTCAGGTGTTCAAATACTTATTTGCAGCTGTATCTTACAAATAAATAGTTAAAAAATCATACATTGTGATTTCTGGATTTTTTTTTTTAGATTATGTCTCTCACAGTGGAGATGCACCTACGATGACAATTTCAGACCCCTCCATGATTTCTAAGTGGGAGAACTTGCAAAATAGCAGGGTGTTCAAATACTTATTTTCTTCACTGTATATATAAATAGTTAAAGGTGCTCTAAGCGATCCTGGGTGACGTCACTTCTTTTTGACGTTCAAACTATTGTCAAACAAAACGGAGGCTAGCTAGACCCTCCCTCCTCCGCATCTCATCTCCTCCCCCTCCCCTCCCTTCCTACCTGAATGTCGGACCGGAAGCCCTTCTGCCGGCGGAGTTCTCGGCATATTTCGAATGCTTTACAGATGTAAATTCGGTACTTCGCGTGTTCTTTATCCTTTTTCCTCTTCTTTATAAGTTGATCATCGGAACGATCGTCTCTTTGGTCGTGTGTCAGCCATTATTCAAACTTCCCTCTTGATGCTTCTCTCTCCTTCACACACCCCCTTCATGTGCACGCGCACTAACCCCCCAGACCCACCCTCAAATACTTCTTGCCAGTGATTGGCTGGAACACTGTTTGTTATGTTTCGTGGAGCGGGTCGCCGCAGTTTGTTTTTGTTGCCGTTTGTGGAGCCTGTGGTGTCTACAGAAACCACGTTTTTTTACAGTGTGTTCAGGGGACAGGCAGCTAGCGGATAGTGAGGAGATGTTTGCTGTATGTGACAAAATATTTTGGCCTGACATCACTTAGAGCACCTTTAAGTGGTTTGTGAGCGTAGGAAACGACTCTTAATCATTTTCTGCTTCATGGAAGTGGACAAGCACTTCAGAGTTGTTTTGGTGTGATTTGCTTGTTTAGATTCTCTGATTGGTGGAGACTTCTGCAGAATCATGGGTTCAGCTTCAATTCTGCCGTCAACACAATTAAATAACATATACACTCACCGGCCACTTTATTAGGTACACCTGTCCAACTGCTCGTTAACACTTAATTTCTAAGCAGCCAATCACATGGCGGCAACTCAGTGCATTTAGGCATGTAGACATGGTCAAGACAATCTCCTGCAGTTCAAACCGAGCATCAGTATGGGGAAGAAAGGTGATTTGAGTGACTTTGAACGTGGCATGATTGTTGGTGCCAGAAGGGCTGGTCTGAGTATTTCAGAAACTGCTAATCTACTGGGATTTTCACGCACAACCATCTCTAGGGTTTACAGAGAATGGTCCGAAAAAGAAAAAACATCCAGTGAGCGGCAGTTCTGTGGGCGGAAATGCCTTGTTGATGCCAGAGGTCAGAGGAGAATGGCCAGACTGGTTCGAGCTGATAGAAGGGCAACAGTGACTCAAATAACCACCCGTTACAACCAAGGTGGGCAGAAGAGCATCTCTGAACGCACAGTACGTCGAACTTTGAGGCAGATGGGCTACAGCAGCAGAAGACCACACCGGGTGCCACTCCTTTCAGCTAAGAACAGGAAACTGAGGCTACAATTTGCACAAGCTCATCGAAATTGGACAATAGAAGATTGGAAAAACGTTGCCTGGTCTGATGAGTCTCGATTTCTGCTGCGACATTCGGATGGTAGGGTCAGAATTTGGCGTCTACAACATGAAAGCATGGATCCATCCTGCCTTGTATCAACGGTTCAGGCTGGTGGTGGTGGTGTCATGGTGTGGGGAATATTTTCTTGGCACTCTTTGGACCCCTTGGTACCAATTGACCATCGTTGCAACGCCACAGCCTACCTGAGTATTGTTGCTGACCATGTCCATCCCTTTATGACCACAATGTACCCAACTTCTGATGGCTACTTTCAGCAGGATAATGCGCCATGTCATAAAGCTGGAATCATCTCAGACTGGTTTCTTGAACATGACAATGAGTTCGCTGTACTTAAATGGCCTCCACAGTCACCAGATCTCAATCCAATAGAGCATCTTTGGGATGTGGTGGAACGGGAGATTCGCATCATGGATGTGCAGCCGACAAATCTGCGGCAACTGTGTGATGCCATCATGTCAATATGGACCAAACTCCCTGAGGAATGCTTCCAGCACCTTGTTGAATCTATGCCACGAAGAATTGAGGCAGTTCTGAAGGCAAAAGGGGGTCCAACCCGTTACTAGCATGGGGTACCTAATAAAGTGGCCGGTGAGTGTATATGGTAATTTATATATAATATATATCATGATGATTTGATTTATTAGATACGCGTGTTGTTGTTGGGTCTGCTGTTGCCTGGCCGTGCATCTCTATCTGTGTAATTAGAGCAATTATGGAGTCTGGGATCCACAGCGGCGTCTCAGACTGCTGCCGTTTGTTGAGTAAATTAGCTGCTGTACTTACCTTAAGTCTACAAATGGGCAGCATGAGGGTATGTATGTTCAGCTTGTAAATGCGCAGAGTGTGTATGTTCAAACCAAGGGGTCAAGGTTTGATTGGTTAGCCGTTAACCTCCGCTGGATAGATGCTGTAACTACAAAAAAAGCATATTTTTCAATTGACGACCATTCAAATATAGTTCTGATTGCAAGTCGCTCTCAACAGTGTTATTCATATTTTATTAATATTTTGAATTAGCTTTTTAAAAAAAATAGTTTTCAGTTTTCATTAAATTTTTTATAATTTAATGTGCATTATTAATTTTTTTAATTCTTACATTTATTTTTACTTCAGTTTTAGTAATTTTAGTACTTTTTCCATCTAATATTTGTGTTATATTTTATTTCAGCTTTATTTCAGTTACCGAAAACCGGTTTAATAGTTTTAGTTAACCAACACTGCCCTAGTGAAAAAAAACCTATACGAAAAATGTATTTAAAATCCAATTATTTTATACTAAGTATAGTACAAATCCATAACATATATTTACTGACATATCACTTGAGACTTACTGATATAAATATTGTAATTACTTAGAGTGCTTTATCACACAATGCACATTTCTTAATATTAAGCATACAATGCATTTTAATATCCCTATTAGTATAAGGATAGTATGATCGCGATATGGTGGTATAATATCAGTCGTTAAATGCAAGATGTTTCAAGTGTAACTAAAGTATACTTGCAATAGTTCCATTTTAGCACTGTTAGAAACTGTAAAGTATTCATATTAAGTACATATATATGTAAATGCATTTATAGTATACTTAGTAAATTTATTTAAAATACATTTATTTTATGCTATGGTGGCTCTTACCAGAGCACAATGTTTTGGGGATTTTGCCAATCAAAAACCAAAGTTTACCATCCAAGGCAAAAAAAATAAATAAAAATGGTTCAAGGTGTGTGTAAGTCTCCTAAGAGTAAAGTCACACATGCCTGATATCACATGAACTGTGATGATGATGCTTGCTAGTAGGTCTTGCCATTACACCGTCTGATGGAACACTGAATAATTCATCAGAGAGCCCCCTCAGCGAAGGCTTTACTTTAGCATGAATCTAAGTCATCTGTCTCCACTCCTGCAATTTTTTTCTCAAAGTACTCTTCACCTGCTCGGCCGGCAGCTGTAAAGTGACCCTCATGTATCATTAACCATCCAGCTCTGACAGGGCAGGGAGAAAAGATGCTTTGGCGAGTCCCTTACCCGTAAGGTCTGTCTGCAGAGAACGGCAGATCTGATATGCTGTTCTGAGACCGGTTGTACCCGGTCACATATTTCCCATGAGATTATGATTGGCAGCACATTGCATTCGAAAGTGAGTAAAGCTTTTTATTTTATTTTTTCAGTTTTTTCTTCCTTGCTGACTAGTGAATACACTATTCACTTGAAATACATTTTACTAATTTATTCATTTGAAAATTAAATGTCATTAAAGAAAAGAAAAAAAACAGTAACATTTTCAAGTATGCCTTACTGCTTGTTCCTTTAGAATAATACTTTTTATATATATAATCATTGTAGTAATAATAATATATTTTTTAATTATATGTGTAACATGTTCTTTTATGTTTCTGTGTGCCTCAGTTCTTGAGTTAATTTGTCTCCATAATCATTGATTAAGTTGAGCAGGTGTCTTGTGTTTGGTTAACGAACTTAGTGTGTGTGTATATAAGCCCTTAGTTCATTCTGTTCTCTGTTCTGTGTCGTCTTTAGTTGGTTGTCGTATTCTCCTGTTATCTCCAGTGCTTGTCTGAGTTTGGTTATGTTAAAGAGCGTTTCCTTTTTTGAGGGATTTTTTTGTAGAGTGATTATTGCATCAACCAAGCTGTGACCATATGAAATGAGATGAAATAGGATGTCAGATTTGTTTCACCATGGAGAGCTTATTGATTATGAAAACGGTTATTTATTTTTGATCATTTTTATTTTATTAATGTTGTATTATTATTGTTATTATTATTATTATTATTAATGGTTTCAGTTTTTCATTTATTTCAGTTTTCAAAATGTTTTTTAATCAGTTGTTTCAATTTTAGTTTACGAAAATAACAATGGACATTACTCGTGACAAACGTTTAGGGCTTGAGAAACGATTCTAAGAAATGAGAATGAACAGTTTCTTTCCTGAAAACACCAGCATGCATTTTTGAGAAGGCCTTTTGACCCTTAAGCCTTGTGACATATAACAATGGTAAATGCTTATTTCATGGTTATTTTATATTATTGCCATAATCTATATTATATTTAGTATTAACGTTCATTTACATTAAACTGCATTAAAATAAAGCATTAACCATTAGAGTTTAGAAAAGCTGCATTATTTTCAGTGCCCACGCTGCCTAGGTGATGTCAGCTTAGAAGAAAGTTGTTTCAAATGTGGAGAAAGTTATTCCAATGTTTAAGACAAATTTTTTTTCCTTTGGAATAGCATGTACCAATTAATCATGCATACAGTAGTATCAGCATCCCTCCCCTTACCTGTCCCTCTGCCACCAAACACACACACTTGTCCAGAGGAAATCCATTATTCAGCTGTGTATCTGCTCACTCTCTGAGACCATGTGCTCAATTCAATGCCAAAACAAGCTGAAACACTCTCCTCTTGTAAGCATGGCCTTGTCTAGTAAAGACGATTGTGAAACCGAGCCAGCAATCTAACCATCACAGCTTGAAAGAGCTTCGAAGTTCATACAGGAACCTATTAATGATTGATGTCTTGCATGTTTTATATGCACTATCATTTCAGAATAATACCAAGACACAGAGCAGACTGGCCTAGTATTTTACTAAAAACCAAAAGCCCAGTTAAAACATCGTACAAGAATGAAAATGGCACAATTATATCCAGGTGTCACTTAGTAAGAAGATTCAAAGTGTTGCATAGAAGGCTTAGATCATGAATATTAGTTTTTGCACACATATATTAAAATGACTATAATAAAATAAAAAATAATTGTATAAATACAATAAATAGTTTGTATTGTATTGTATTGTATTGGCCTGTAATGGTGACATTGAAATCTTGGGAAAAAAAAGAGCCGAATTGGTAGACCATCCCACTCCTGAAACCCCCCACCCTTCTCAAAAGTGCATGCCTTGTTAAAGGGCATATTGCAGTTTTTTTTTAAATGTTTTTATTAATATATAACCATGTATGAAAATATCATATGAAAAGTTAATGCAGGATTTAAAATAGTTTTGCGAGACATAAGGGCACAAATTTAGTAGAAAACGTAACAGTTTCCTAGCCTGGCTGCGCCCTCCTACGCACTTCCGCTCAATTTCGTTTTCCTTCACGTCTGGGACTGCTGTATATTCTTAGGTTTCCAGAAATAAATTTTTTGTAGGACCAATCAGGGAATAGAGGGAGTGGCTGAGAACGATGACGTTGATGTAGTGCGTCAGTTTGAGTTGGAGTTCAGTAATGGCAGCGGAGAAATGTGAGAGCGGCGTAGCTTGACGGACATTGCGACAGTAACTAAGGGGGGGCGGGTCTTTGCGAACGGTCAATTGTCCCTTGAACTCTTAAATTCGATGAACAAAACCTGCAGCTCTCGTTGACAGACATCTTATTCTAAACATAATCCTCTGATCATTCTGACTTGTTGTTTCCGGCCGGTTTCGATTTCGAGTCACGACCACACGTTAGCGATTGGCTATGGCAGATCCTGAGTGACTCTGGGCAGATCCAATAGTTTTGAACTTTAACAGAGAACCCGCCTACAAGGAAGTAAACGTTTCTCAATGGAGAGAGGCCAGACTACAAATGAAACGTACGAGAGTCTGGTAGAACCAGGCTAACAGTTTCCTTGACCGTGTTGAAAAACCACTTTTTTTTTCAACCTCGCGTCATATTACGTCACGGGAGGGAGTCGTTCGACGGGCTCTGCGTTTGCTCAGTGCAGAGTAGGCTGGGATTCAGTAGGAGTGGTCGGGATTTAGTGTGTTTTCTGTGGTTGTATTTCAGTTAATTATTGTTGTGGAAATGATTGTGAATTATGGCCTGTCAGGACATCGAAAAATTACTCTAGAAGCCTAAATAGCGTTTTATAAGTATATGTTTTATATTTAAATCTAGTTTCTACATTATTTTTCTATACATTGGCTCACTGGGTACGCTAACCTGCAATATGCCCTTTAATTGTTGATCCAGTGGTTATACATTTTCACTTTCAGTACCAGGGGTTCCAGTGGAAAATGAACTGATTTATTTATTTGTATAAATAGCATAAAATAGTATAAATAATAGTTTAAATAATAATAATAATAATCAAATCCTAACAATTGTAGACGCTTCCTCTGTATTAGATTCATCCCTGAAGCTATTTCATAAAATGATGGGGACAAAACTGGCCATGGCCAAAATTGGTGGGTATATCCCCACTGAAAATTATGCTTTTGCATCCTAATTTCTAAAATGTTTAATAAAAATTCCAAACCCTCCTTGGTCCACACCTCAGCCAATCTAACCAAGAATAATCCAGAGCATATTAGATAAATGCAAGAACTGCTCTGCCATTGGTAAAATGGAAATAACGCTTGTGTGGGCACAGAAGAGATGCACATTGATCTTTAAGTCTCTGTTGGAGTGGCCTGGTTTGTTTGATCTCTCCTACGCAGTCTCTGCCTCTATGTCTCCGGTTCACAACGATTTCACTGCAAAGCATTTTTGTTTGTACTGTGTACGAGACAATTCTTTCCTCAAATTGTTTTATTCTTTATGAGTTGTTATATAAGCTTGTAAGAGTGGCCCCTCTCATGATGCATGTTTTGAATGTGAAGAAACATAACTATGGGTATGTCTGCAGGAAAAAATGGATCTCATGGGATGTTCATATAAGAAAAATAAGTGAAATCTGACTGTCACAGAGATAAGAACTGAGAAGTTGTTAATAAACAATTCAGGTTTATTAAGATGCTACTGTTGACTTAGCAAACAATCTATAAAATCTTTTTTTAATTAATTAATTTAATTAATTAATTAATTAATTATAAAATTAAATCCACATGAACTGTTTATTAAGCAAAAATGGATTTGATATTGACTAATGAGAGAATGTGATCTTTCACATTCATGTTTTTCTATTGCGTTACTTTTTTACCTTGCTTGTTTTTAATGGAAAAAGTTCTGTTTTTGGCAAAAGTAAAGGCCCTTTCACACCAAAAGAGAAATGAATAAGCCTCAGGCTGAAGCAAATGCAAATTCATGCCTGTACAGTAGAGGGTGCAGCTCAAACACACATTTCAGCTGTGCTGGCATTCTGGATTGCAGAAGCATAGGACACAGGAGAAGAAAGTTCACCACTCTTACTTAAGCAATAAAAACAAACAAATTTAGTAAAAATGTGATGTTTATCTAAAGAAATATTTGTTTATTGGTATGGTTGAATTGGATCATCGAAGGTCAGCAGCAAAGACAGTGTGAGATTAAGTGAGATTAAATATATAAAGTACAATTGTATCATTTAACAAATTTAATTATTGTAGGTTTACATAATATTCTAATAGTCTAGAACTACAATAACTATAATTTCTGTCAGGACCACTATCGTCAAATACAATTGACAATTAGCATACAGTTTGGTTTGAAGGTATGGTTCCGTTCTGGGCGAGAACTCCCTGCGCATCCGTACAGCCTAGCAGAGCAGAGAGAGCAGCAATAACCCCCCTTAGGGTAAACAGAACAGAACCAACATTAATGTTTTGCAGATATCATTATTTCAAAATTGAAAGTACAACATGATTAAAGAATTTATTCTGATTCTAGGGGAATCAGAATGACAAATCCTGACTGACGAGAGGAGGAGCTGGGGATGGAGGAGGGTAACGCTCCTGAGAAACGTGATGGCTGCTGATAATACTGAAGGAGCTTTTATATGTATACGGTGATAGGCGTCGTATTCCTATAGGTAGACGTGGATCAGCTGAGAGTCAGAGTCGTGACCTGCCACAAGCTTGATGTTTACACCGTGCACACAACGCCTCTGCACTTACTCCCGATTTCTCTCAACATGGGGACATTAGCGGCATTAGTTAATGGGAAAACAAAGTAATTTGCGTTACTTATTTTAAAAAAAGTAACTCAGATAACTCAAAAGTAACCCCCAACACTTGTCAGCGAGATTGTTTTCTTTGTTTATGCAATTGTTCATTTGTATCTCAGTAGGTGATGCTGTGACCTCTCTCCACAGGTCAGTGATGGCAGCCTGACGCTTGTTTCCATCAGCCGTGAGGACAGGGGAGCGTACACATGCCGAGCGTACAGCGAGCAGGGAGAGGCCATCCACACCACACGCTTACTCGTCCAAGGTAGCACCCTAACTCTGACTTGACTCCATGTCTTTATTGTTTGCTATTATTTGAATGACATGACTTTCATGTTGTCTGATTTCTGTGCTGTGTTTGAACGGTCTTCTGTGTTTGTGTTTGTGTTTGTGTCTGTGTATGTGTGTACAGTCATGCTTGCAAAGCTGCATGCTGCATGGCACCCATGCTGCAGAGCTACAGAGATAATTGGACTCCATATGTTAGCTGTCTGGTACAGTATAAAGCAGTAATGGGTTCACTGTCAGAGAGATTTTTCCCCATAGTGCTGCCAAATATTTTTTTTTCCTTTTGGGATCGCTAATCTGTTCTATGTCTGTGTCAGATATCCTCTATATTCACCTTTTCATACATATAGACAATAAAAAAAAATGCTACTCTATTTCTTTTTCTTCCCATCAAATGCTTATCAAACCAGTTTTAAAAAAAACTACTAAAGTTTTAGATAAAATAATAAATAAAAAGTTAAAAGTGAATCATTGTAATAATTGAATACTGTTGATTGTAATGATAAATGATATTCAGTATAATAGGAACACTATCAATACTTATTTGGTGTTGATGAAGGGGTAATTTAGTATGGAAGCCAGCATGCCCCCACTAAAACTTTCTTACATTATTACGAGAAACTTTCTTTTCTTTTCTTTTCTTTTCTTTTTCTCTATTATGGCATGTTATGTCCTATGGCACTTCATGACAGAATAGTGTCCTGGCCAAATTCCCTCAATTGGTCCTTGCCAATCATGGCCTCGTATTTAATCCCCTTGCACTGAATTAGCTCTATCAGTCTCTCTCCTCTACACCTATAGCTGGTGTGTGCACTGGCGCCGTTGTACTGTGGTTGCCGTCGCAAGTGGATGCTGCACACTGGTGGTGGTTGAGGAGAGATTCCGGCATGGTTGTAAAGCGCTTTGGGTGTACAGTAGTCTGATGAAAGCGCTATATAAAATGCCTCATTCATTCATTCATTCATTCATTCATTCATTCATTCATTCATTCATTCAAGTTATCAATATGAGAATATCTCATTATTACGAGATAAGAAGTCAATTATTAGACTTTTTCTAAATTATACAACATATTAAGTAGACTACATATTAAGAAAGTATCTCATTATTATGAGATACTAAGCATTAATCATGAGAAAGTTTCTCATTGTTATGAGATCCGAAGCATTAATCATGAGAAAGTTTCTCATTATTACGAAATATTAGGCCCTGTCCACGCAGAGACGCGTTTAGCTGTATACGTACAAATTTTGTGTTGTATTGGCGTTTCGTCCAGATGGATCCAGCGTTTTGGGAGACTGAAAAACCGGGTCCTAGAGTGGGTAAATCTGAAAACGACACCCTTGCGTTTTTATGTGTACAGCCAATCCGTATATTTTGTGAAACGATGATGTCATCACCCCACATTTCGATTAGTCAGACACTGCTTACTCACGTAACAGCAACAACAACTGCCTCATTGAAACATCCTAATTAAGTTTTCTTTTTTCTTTCTAAAGTAAACACCACATTAAGTTTTCTTTTGTACAAAGCCTTTCTTTAAAGTGAATTTCGTTTTGTATAAATTGTATCTTAATTTTAATCAATGTTTCATCATATAATCAGGACATGGACGCGCCGGTGCAATATAACTTGCATTGCTCGTGAACTGGAACTCGAAACTCAGAAATGTATCTATAGAAAGCTTGAAATGTCTAAACAACAATTCAAAATGAAAAGAAACAATAACTCTCTTATGTAGCCTAATCCGTATGAAGTGTGCTTTTCTCCATAGGCACGTTCACAATACTGCGAAGGTCGCGAGTCAGCATCGTCAACTTCATCTTTGCAGCCAAGACTGACACACTAGTTTATTAATAAACAATTAAAATGTCTCCTTGCTGTATTTGACACATTCAGTACTTTTGCTGGTTCTTTGTGGCAAGCTTTATACCCATAAACTAACCGCTAACTAATCGAATATCGTGACTCATCCCTATTTTGTACCAGGCCATTTATGGTTGTTCAATAAAGTTCTTGGTAAAAAAGAAAAAAAGAAAAGGAGAAGCTACTGTGCCTAATATTATTGCATACAGCGCGCAAGGTTTATGCGCATGCCTCTTCTTCGTTATTAGTGTATCTCTATGGCAGAATTACAGCGCCACATACTGGTCTGGGATGTATACTACATCGTTTTGAGTCAGTTTCAGTGGTTTCGTGTGTACGCAGATATTTCTTGAGACAAAAACGTGTTTACGGAATTTTTTTGTAGAACAAGGAAAAAAACATTGGATAGGGAAAGCTCTGGCTTCGTGTGGATATGGCCTATTCGATTTTTTTGACTACATTTTACAACAAAGTACAGTCTGTAATTATAGTGATTGTAAGCATTAATCATAAGAGTTTTTCATTATGAGATTCTAACAATTAATCAAGTGTCTCATTGTCATGAAATACTAAACATTAATTATGAGAAAGTTTCCTATTATTACATAAGTCAGTTTTGATTTTTCAAAATGTAATGACAAAGTACATATTGAGAAAGTTTCAGATTGTTATGAGATACTAAGCATTAATTATATGAAAGTTTCTTATTATGAGATATTATTATTACGAGATTATTACATTATTAAGTCAGTTATTCGATTTTTTTCAAAATTTGATGACAAAGTACATATGTGACCCTGGATCACAAAACCAGTTTTAAGTCGCACGGGTATATTTGTGGCAATAGCCAACAAAACACTGTATGGGTCAAAATTGTCGATTTTTCTTTTATGCCAAAAATCATTAGGATATTAAGTAAAGATCATGATCCATGAAGATATTTAGTAAATTTCCTACCTTAAATATATAACATTTTTATTTTTGTAAGTGGATGCAGCACAATCACCAACAGAAATGGAAACCTTTAAAGGCGATTTTCTCAATATTTAGATTTTTTTGATCCCTCAGATTCCTGATTTCAAATAGCGTTATCTCGGCCAAATATTGTCCTATCCTAACAAACCATACATCAACGGAAAGCTTATTTATTCAGCTTTCAGTTGATGTATAAATCTCAATTTTAAAAAATTGACACATAAGACTGCTTTTGTGGTCCATAGTCACATATTAAGAAAGCTTCTCAGTATATTGAGATACTAAGCAAAAATCATGAGAAAGTTTCTCATTGTTATGAGATACTAAGAATTAATTATGAGAAAGTTTTCCATTATTATGAGATACTAAGCATTAATAATGAGAAAGCTTCCCATTATTATGAAATGCCAAGTCATTATTATGAGAGATATTCTCAAGATGAGATGCTAAGTCATAATTAAAAAAAAGTTTCTCATTATTATTATTTACAGATTCATCATCATATTTTTTAACTGAGGCAGAAATGGACTTCCTTACTTGACCCCTACTGATGGAATTGTAAAAAAAAAAAAAAAAAAAAGTACAAAAATGTGTGTGTGTGTAGAGCAGGACAGAGAGCATCTGCAGAGTCCATGCCTTCATGTGGAGATCTCTGCAGGCTTTCTCCACAGAAAAGCCCTCTCTTTACACTGGCACTGCCAACATAAGCGATGCCCACAGTGGGCGGTACAGTGAGATCTGTCGGTAGGCCTTTGCAGATTCTCACACTGAGTAGAATTCTTATCATCTTAATCGATGATATTCAAATGAGACGGTTGATCCAAATATGTACGTTACAGCTGAGGGTACCTGTAATATTTTTTACACGTTTTTATCTAGTGTTTTTAATGTTTAGTTTAAAGTGGTCATGACATGGATTTTTTTAGTATTTTAATATGTTCCTTGAGGTTCACTTGTTTTTTGCACCATAGGAAACCGTATCAATGCCCACTCGCTATTGCACATAAATAAGTCTTTTGCAAACATTATCCAAAAAAATCCCATAATTTACAGACAAAGCATTATGAAATAATTTAACTTACGGTTTGTTATTCAGCTGCTGTCAGATCCAATAAAATTGGCTGCTTCATCAAAAGTTTCTTTGCCAACTCTCCATTATACTGTGCCATGTTTACGAAACAAAATGCTCCAAACAATCATATAATCCTCTGACACGATCCGGGATGTTTTTTTCACTCTTCCATTTGTCGTGCTGTTGGCAGACTCAAGCGTGTTGGAGTATGTCAGAAACTGAACGCGCATCTGTATACTGTATCCAGTGTAGACAGCGTCAGTGATTTATAATGGGTTCGAAAAAGAAGATATATATATAAGATATAAAGAAATATTTCGCAAAACTGCAATGGAAAGAGTTTGTGCATTTACAGTCATCTGACATAGATGGCGTGGTGTGTTTAGACAGTATACAAGACAAAGTTCTTTATTAAATTCATAAAAGACGAAAAGAATTACAGGAATACTGGATTCTAAACCTCAAAGAAATGCCACAATCAAGAGCTGGAAGCAGAAATGAGGGAGAAACATCAGAAACTCCTCATATGAGCCTCTCACAGTGTAAGAGTCTTTCCTTGCCATTAATGCTTGGATAACACACACACACACACACACACACACACACGTCTCCTTCGGTTAATAATAATGGCCAGTGTAGTGCCTGGGATATACTTAAAAACCCACCAACATCCGTCACCATGATTGGATGACTGATTGCGAGAGGAAACCGCATAACATCGGTTAATGGAAACGCCGTCATTTCGCAATAGGTCTTGTCGACATTTAGAAAAAATCGCAAAAATTTTGCGCAAATCTTTAATGGAAACGTGCCTATTGATGTCTTGCTCTGGAGGCAGTCATATCATATGAAAATATATTTGCTGTGAGACATCAAAGATCCCACAATATCTTTTGGAGCTTGATTAAATTAATGATTTGTTTATAATGATTAGGATGTTTCAAGCTATGAAATTTGCAGGATGGTTGATGTACAAAGACCTCTTATAAGTTGAACTTGAAAGATCAATGCAAATTAGTTTTCTCATGTCATGACCTCTTTAATGTAATGTAAAGATATCTAAAGGATCATGTGACACTGAAGACTGGAGTAATGGTCTTGGTTTGCCAACACAGGAATAAATTGCATTTGTAAATATTAACAACAATTTAAATTGTAATAATGTTTCACAAAATTACTGTTTTTACAGTAACTAAATACAGCCTTGGTAAGCATACATCGTAATTATTATTCCAAACTTTTGACTGGTAGTGTATATTAACTCTTCATTCAGTATGCACATCACTGTAAGTGAGGCATTGACTGAATACAGTACTCACTTGATTCACTCCACAATTGTGGATTGTGTTGATTGTTTAACAGCTCATCAATTCAAAATGACAGAATGAAAATATACATGATTAAAAACACTTATTTTCTCAAATTTTCAATCTTTGCTCCAGCTCTAGTTGTTTTTATCCTTGAAGAGATTGCTATATGCTCCAATAGGATGTGACGCATACTGATTTGTAATGTTGATTTATTATGTCTCTTTTCTATTTCAGGACCCCCATTTATTGTCTCACCGCCAGAGAACATAACCGTAAACATATCCCAGGATGCATTCTTCACTTGTCATGCTGAGGCATATCCTGGCAACCTAACGTACACCTGGTTCTGGGAGGAAGATAACGTCTACTTCAAGAAGTAAAGTTATGATCGGGTTCATTACTGTACCATACCCCCACTGTCCTGTGTCCATGTGGAGTTTGTCACAGTCCATGTAGTTTCGTCATCATCATTGAGGCATCAGTGAGTTTGCCATTAGGGACTATGGGCATTGTAATACTGTTTTAGGCTTTGGTCAAACACTTTGTAAGGCCTTTTGTTGAGAAATGTTCTGAAATTTAATTGTAGGTGTCGTTAAACTGTATTTAGAGGGCTTCAACTCATCCGAACACACCATTCAAAAGTTTGGGGTCAGTTAGATTTTATTAATTTTTTTAAAGAAAAAAGAAATGTATAATTTTATTCCACAGGGACACATTAAATTGATCAAATGTGACAGTAAATGCGTTATAATAATACGAAAGATTTCTGTTTCAAATAAATGCGGTTCTTTTAAACTTTCATCAAAGAAACTTGAAAAAAAAAAGTTTATTATGGTTTCCATAAAAATGTTAAGCAGCACAACTGTTTTCAACTTTGATAATAATAGATAATAAATTATATTTTAAAATATATTCAGATATAGGTTAAATATAAAATAGAAAAGTTATTTGTAATGATATATATTATAATAAATTAAAAATATGAAAATATCTCACAACATTACTGTTTAAACTGTATTTTTGATCATATAAATGCAGCCTTTACGAGCATAATATGCGTCCGGTGTAGACACGGTGTTAGAGACTCTTTCAAAATCAATAAACAAATCTTACCCTCCCCAAACTTTTGAACTGTAGTGTACATCTATTGATAAACAGATGCATTTTTAATTTACATTTATTTTTAAAGAGTTTTCAGTGTAAAAACAGCTCTGGGCCTCCTACAATTGAACGCGTAGGCTATGTCACACTAGTACGTTTTTGGTTCTAACACGGCATTTTAAAATGAAACCGATCCTCGTCACGCCCATACTGCTGTTTCCACTGCGTTTCAGAAAAGATCTCCGTCCACGCTACATGACCGAAAACGCTTGTGACCGTTCATGCACACTGGGCATGCACGTACAAATGTTGATGATTGCTCTATTAATAGCTTGAACTAAGTCAGTAAAGCTTGCAGTTTCATCTCCATGTTAATGTTTACACGGGCATCAAGGTTGGTCTGTTATTGTCATGTTTCAGTAGCGTAGGGGCTTGATGAATCAGGGAAGGATACGCAGTGATTGGATATGCAGAGTGACTAAGTCACAGATATAAGAAGGGGAAGAAAATATAAGATATAATAATACGTTTTAAAACAAAAATGAACTAGTGTAAACGTAGCCATAGAATCGCCACTGAATGTTTTACAAAAAAAGATGCAATTTTACTAGGGATACTTGTTTTTGTGAGGTTTTAGCATTCTGAGTTGAAAATAAATGAAAGTTTTGTATGAAATTATGCTGTGTGTGCATGTGTCCGTGCGTCATTATATTTGTTTGAAGGTCTTACATCTCAGATTGTCTCATTCGTGTCTCTTTTGCCCTGTGTGTGCCTGTGTGAATTTTCTGAAGGATTGAAAGTGAAGTGCTGGAATAAATGTTTAAAGTAATACATTAATATTAGACAGAGCAGGTTATTACATTTTTCTTTTAATATATATTGATATCTTTTGATATAAAACAATCTCGACTTTCAAAATTAAGTTTTATTATGAAATTCAAACCATAAATACGTTTTAGCGCTCTTACTGTGGCATGCTACATTGCTCCATTGCCTCAGTTCAAGCGAAGCGGGAGCACACTCTTTCTCTTTACTACTAGTTACAGCACAAAATAAACATGAATGAACATCAGAGGGTATGTTTAAAGAAACAGTAATAGAAACAGAAATGTTACATAAAATGGTGTGTCCTCTGTGTTAACCTTGAATAGAAAAGGGAACATAGTGAACGCCCGCTATTATATATACGATAAATGATAACCGTAGCCTCACCATAGACCCTCTCAGGTTTTCATGGTTCACTGTTCTCCTTCTCTCCCCCATGACAAGAATATCCAGTGACATGCCGCTTGTGTCATCATACGCTCCACTAGCACTGATTATAAGTAGCAGTGCCCTGAGCCATTTGAGACGCCCTCATGCGTGGCCTGTACACTCGATAGAAAAAGGATATTATGTTTTTTTTTTTTTTAATAGAGACTCTGTGCAGCAGGACAGGTGGAAGCACAGGCAAGAATAGAGGCCACGCAGGCATTTTGTCCACTGAAGCGATTTTTTTTTCTTTCTGATCTCTGCCCCGGACACTCCATCTGTTCTTGTTGAAAGAGCAGACTGTAATTCATAAGGCTTTGTGCTTTATTTTCTGGCTTAAAATTAATTTACGTAGGCATATATATATATATATATATATGACAAAAATCATAATTGTCAATTATTCCCTTGAAATTGTAATTGCGATTATTAATTACGATTATCATAATTTACATTGAATAATGTTTTGAATAGCTTTATGCCATTGTTTGAAGCGACTGCATGCCATTTTGTCATATCAAAATACAAGCTGAAAACACTCTTCCTGAAAAACTTGAAACCAAACCAAAGTAAAAAACCCTAAAGATAAGCTGTAGAAAACACATCTGTAAAAAACTGTTAAAAAAACCCGCATCTTAAGCACACAGAATAATGTAAGTGAACTTTTTTTTGTAATTGCACCTTTAAACAATTACATAATTGTGGCATCCGTAATTGTAATCGCGATTACAAATTCGATTAATTGTGCAGCCCTAATATATATATATATATATATATATATATATATTAGTTTACAAAAAAAAATCATTATTTACTTAATTTCCAGTACCTGGAACACAAAAAGAATGTACAATACCGTTCAAAAATTTGAGGTCGGTAAGATTTTTATAAGTGTTTTTGAAATAAGTCTGTTATACTCACCAAGGCAGCATTTATTTGACCTAAAATACAGTAAAACAGTAATATTGTGAAATGTTAATACAATTTAATATAAAATACATTTCATATCTTAAAATATGCGATGACAAAGCTGTATTTTCAACAGCATAATTTATCCAGTCCTCAGTGTCACATGATCCTTCAGAAATCATTATATTATGCTGATTTGCTGCTCAAGAAGCATTTCTTATTAATAATACTGAAAACAGTTATACTGTATAATAAAAATGTTGGTGAAACCAGGATTTTTCCAGGATTCTTTGATAGAGAACAGCATTTATTTGAAATAGAAATCTTTTGTAACATTATAACGGTCTTTACTGTCACTTCTTATCAATTTAACGGATCCTTGCTAAATAAAAGTATTACTCTCTTTTTATTATTTTTATTATTGTTTTTATAAATCTTACTGATCCAAACTTTTTAACAGTAGCATATGTAGAATAAATAGTGATTTGTTTTTGTTTTTGTTGTTGTTGTGGCATTCTTTGTGGCAATAATGACTTGTAAGTAATGTAAATTGTGGGAATCATTATTATTAATACTACCGGTACTTGTGTTAAATCAGCTCTGTCTCTTTCTCTCTCTCCAGTGATCTAAAGCGCAGAGTGAGTATTCTGATCGACGGTTCACTCATCATCTCCCAGGTGAAACCTGAGGATGCTGGGAGATACACCTGCAGCCCGAGTAACAGCCTTGGCCGCCCACCTTCTGCATCAGCATACCTGACAGTGCATTGTGAGTCATTCTGCGGAGCAATCTGCTGATACACTACTAGATCTTACAGACATTAGATTTTTGTCGATCATCTGAAAACATGTATCCGTTGCTGGTGCCCCTAAAAAACTCTCTGCATTGCTCCGAGCAGATGTAGAAATATACTGTGGAGTGTAGGCGAGAAACCGTCAGAATAGAATCGATTTGGTATTTTTACTTCCAGTCAATATATCCAGCTGATCATACCCCTCAAAAATCTGCAAAAGTGAAAGTGGTTCTGTTTTGTTGAACATGATGATCAGCTTCAGATGATCCAAAGCATCTTGTGCTTATAAAACAATGTTGTACACACATTGTCAGTGTCACAAATTTGCTAAAAAAAAACATTTCATTAGTATCCAAGTAATCATTATCATTCCACGTTGTAGTAAATGAGTTAGACCTTTGACTTAAATCAGGAGGTCTATATATATATATATATATATATATATATATATCATTGTAGATGAAGCAATAATTCCCAGTTGCCTATTGTATTGCGTAATGTCATACATGATGTAATAGAGGATGAATTCTCCTTCATCCTCTGTGACATTGGCCTCACTGGAGCATGAAAATAAAAGAAAAACAACCTTCACCAGCAGATTACGCCTTTTCATCATGGGACAGATCATTTTTTACGTTTTCAAATCGGGATCATGTATTCAGAATTACAAATAGATAACAAATGTTCCTTGCATGGTGATCTTTTGTAATTGATGAAAGGGTTACTTTAGTCTCCCGGGGTATTCCATCTCAATACATGGGCATGAGGGTGCATTCAACTGCCGCTGTTGGGTAGGCTGACGCTTTCTATTTGCAGCCGAGAGATTGGAATGGCCTTCTGTCCCCGGAGTCTGGAGCAGAATTGAAACAGTGACCTTGAGTCAGTAAGCTAGCAGATCACTCAGTCATGGCTCACGTCCTCCACTCCGATAGACTGATGCAAAGAACCCGCGTGTAGAGGCTTTTCTAGACGTTGTTGAAAAAAAAGAAGGGGAAAACACAAACATGTTGCATTTGCAGTAAATAGTGAAGGGAATGAGCACTGCAAATTGGCTGTGGTATCCAAGGTAACAGACATTTCAAATTCCCTCACTCAGAGGAAGCAGATCAGCCTGTGTCGGACCGGCTTGGCTCGGTTGAAGTGGCGGAAAGGGATTACATCATAGCTGAATTCCCAGAGAGGGACAGACTGCAGAAATTTTCACCTGTTTTCTGTCTCATCCACCGGCACACAGTCTGGCCGCCCATGTGTGTAGTGAGCAGAGGCGCAGAGAAAGTGTATTTGACAGTAAGTGAAATAAGGGAGGGGGGAATGTAAAGGGATGACATCATCCTGTGTGGAAACCCTCTTCTCTGCAATGACGTCACCCAGTGCAGACACTCCGGCAGGCTGTTAGCGTGGGCGCTGGCGGCCCCGTTAGACAGCTGACGGCATTGCGGGTCTGCTCCTTTTCTTTTCTTATCCTCAGCAATCCTGTCCTTACGTCCTCACGACTCCCTTCTTCTGTTCTTTTTTCAACTCCACACTTCTTTCTGGTCCACTCCTCCCGCCATCCCGTCTCACAGCTCCACTTGTGCTAAAAATAGACTCGGGTACTTTGCTAAGCATTAAGATGGAGCAGTGGATTTCTTCAAAGTGTTCGTTTCGGAGCGCCGCTCCCTCTCGCTCTCCAGCATGCTGCGGTTGGCTGGTGTCTTCACTAATGAGAGACAGTGATTTATGAGTCACATGCGACTGAATCTCTTTTACAGCATTATTGATACTCTTCGCTTTAGATGTGGTTTGTACAATAAAATGACGGAAAAAGTCATCAGAAATCTTTAAAAAAATCAAAAACTGGTGAAACCACTATTAATAGTGGCTTTTCACAACATCTGGTTTGGTTTTTGAAGGCAGCAAATACAATATGTATCCTTCATTGCCTATAATATCACAATTCTGTGTATGTGCATTTGATTCAAAGAATAAAACCATGTCTGATGGACTGTTTATTTATTTACACTACCATTCAAAAGTTTGGAGATGGTTATATTTGATTTTTTTTTTTTATCGCTTATGCTCACCAAGGAGACATTAATTTAATCAAAAATAGTTATATTTTAAAAATATTATAAATAAATTTTTATTTTTATTAAATTATTTTTAATAATATTAATAATAATAATAATAATAATAAAAATTTATTCCAGAATCATTATTCCAATCTTCAGTGTCACGTGATCCTTCCAAAATTATACTAATATACTGATTTGGTATGCAAGAAACATTTCTTATTGTCATCATCAATGTTAAAAACAGTTTATATTTTTTGTGAAAACCACTATGCAGTTTTTCATGATTATTTGATGAATCTAAATGTCACTTTTGATTAATTTAATGCATCCTTGTTTAATTTTTTCCTTTTTAATCTGATCCCAAACTTTCGAATAATAATTTTTTTATTATTTTTATCTATCTACTTAGATGATAGTGAAATAAACGTTGTCACACATTGTTTAGTTATATCTAAGGCTTGCTTGAAATTGTTTATATCATTAGACATGATGTTATGGTTGGAAGCTGATCTTAAACCAGTTTCCTTAGAAAGTGCCTTATACTACAGTACATGCTGCCTGTTTAGTCAACTATCTAGTGACCAGAATTTCATAGGTATTTGGGGTCTTTTTTGTTTTTCGGGTTCTCTTTATAATAAATAAAACTGCACAAGCCATGTCTTTTCAACTGTCTATGTATCGTAGAGTTTTACATGGGTAAACACCACTCGTATTTATTTTGGAAATATAAAAAAATATAGTGTATTTCAGTTATGTAGGCTGTAGCTAATCTCTTACCATCTGTTCCCAAGGCACTTACTGTACTGTACTCCGAGTAGCTGAGTAATAGTCTCCGTCTGAGCTAGTTCAGATCTTTTTTTGTCTCATCTCACACACTAATTTCAAGCAGTTCCTTATTAGTGTATTTCTTCATCAATAGCTGACTCATTCAGAGGATTTGTGCTAAATGTTTTAGACTAAAGGCGGATTTATACTTCTGCGTCGGACCTACGCCAGAGCCTCTACGCTGTAGGCAATGCGTTGGTTTTCATTTATACTTCTATAGCAATTACACATGCAGAGGGAGTATGTGAAACCCAAAGGAGCGGTTCTAACAGACCAATCACAGCGCTTGCGGTCCGCATAGAATTGACACGTTATTACATTTTTGGAGAGATGCACGTCAGGGTACGCCGAAGGGTACGCGTGCTTCACACAGCCTATGACGTAGCTACGGCGTGAGTTTGACGCAGAAGGATAAATTGGGCTTAATGGCTCAGAGAGTCATCCAGTACAAACACCTCTCATCTGTCAGACAGTTTAACAATGCACAAAACCCTCAATGTCTAATTTGATAACAGCACAGCTTTTATGCTGTATTTAATGTTTCTACTATCATTGTGTCCTTTAGACCCTGCCCGTGTGGTAAACATGCCTCCAGTTATTTACGTGGCCATCGGACTGCCGGGATACATCCGCTGCCCGGTGGATGCCAACCCGCCTGTCACTTCAGTGAAGTGGAAAAAAGATGGCCTGCCTCTGCGGATAGAGAAGGTGAGTCCAGCTGGACAATGATCTCAGTGTTTTCACAGATGCTGTCACATGGGCCTCAACGACCTCTCGCAGCTGTGTGAGATGGGTTTCATTCACAGGTTACATTGATCTCATAGTCTCGCACAGACAAAGAACACTGGCTCTTCTTCAGTAAAGCCAAGTGGGGAATAACTGATCCTAATGAAGGAACAGGAAATCACTTTCATTCTCAAAGCCTGTTCCTCCTCAATGCAATTGGCTTTAAAGGATAGTGTCCATGCAGCTGAAAATGTGTAGGCTTATCATGTTACATCCCAAGAGCACTGAGAGCAAATCCACTTCATACATTTCACTGAATGCAAAAGTTGTACTGCTTGTCAGGGGTGTAGCAACTATTATAACAAGGTTTTAGTCAATTTAAAAGCTTGTTCCCCCACTTTTTGGTGGGGTTTCTGATGCAGTATGAAGAAAAAGCTGTACCCAGCCTTGTGAAATGATGACTTTTATACTAAACAGTCTACTAGTTGGTTATGGTTAACACCCACTTACTGTACCTGCCTTTCAGCAAGGACTAGACAGGCAATTGTTACATGACCTAATTAATATTCATGCTGATTCATGCTAAGCTGATGAGGTTAATAATAATTATGTCCCCTCCACTTTTAGTACATTCATACATAAGTGATATTATTCAGTGTGTCCATTACACTCAAACTGATTGCAGATGATTTCACAGAGTATTGATTTAGATTTTTTTAATACTGTGATTATACACAGTGTGATTATTGAATTTGTCCTTTTTACATTGTACATGTAATTACGCATGCAATGGATGCTTTTATGTAAAGGAATTTACATTATATTCAAAATACACTAAAGTTAAAAAGTTTGGGCTTAAGTTATTTATTTATTTTTCAAAGAAGAAGAAGGAGGTAATACTTTAATTCAGCAAGGACACATTACATTGATCAAAAGTGATGGTAAAGAGATTCATAATGTTCAGATTTCTTTTTTAAATAACTTCTGATCTTTTGAACTTTATATGTATCAAATGATCCTCGAAAAGATGTATCACGGTTTCCACAAAAATATTAAGCAGCAAAGCTTTTTTTTTTTTTTTTTAGCATATTTTCTCCAAATCAGCATATTAGAATGATTTCTGAAGGATCATGTGACACTGAAGACTGGAGTAATGATGCTGAAAATTAAGCTTTGCTAAGAATAAATTACATTTAAAAAAATATTAAAAATAAATGCAGGCTTAGTGAGCATAAGAGACTTCTTTCAGAAGCGATAAAAAATCGACATAAAAATCAGTTTGTGAATTCCCTGAATTCAATCAATTTTAGGCATCAAAACCTTGGCGTTGCAAGCATCATGCTGTACTGTTTGAGCTTCAGGAAACGGTTTGCTCTGGTTGTGTATGCTGGGTATGATGGGACTTTTCTCTTTGTTGCAGTACCCTGGCTGGAGCCAAATGGAAGATGGGAGCATTCGAGTGTCTGAGGTGACAGAGGACTCTCTCGGCACCTACACCTGCGTGCCTTACAATAGCCTCGGTACAATGGGACAGTCCCCTCCCGCCCCCCTGGTGCTAAAGGTAAGGAATAACACTTGTAGTATTTATTGAAGCTGCACTTTCCTTTTTTTTTTCTTTTTTTTTAAATTTTGTTTATTACATAATCAATTTGCGTCAATATAACGTGGTGTTTTGGCGATTGATAGGACCCACCCAAATTTCTGGTGGTTCCTGGAGGGGAGTACAGGCAGGAGGCTGGTCGAGAGCTGGTCATCCCCTGTGAGGCAGAAGGAGACCCATTCCCCAACATTACATGGAGAAAGGTAAGCCGCATCCATAACGATCCTTGAAGAGGATCCTGTATCATTGTTAACCCAACCCAACCGCTTGCTAGAACTGTTTTCTTTTATTGGAGAAGGTAGGGAAGCCCAGCAGAAGCAAGCACAACGTCCTACCAAGAGGCAGCTTACAGTTCAAATCTCTCAGCAAGGAGGACCATGGGGAGTGGGAGTGTGTCGCCTCCAATGTCGCCACGAGCATCACTGCCAGCACGCACCTCCTAGTAATCGGTAGGAGACAAATAGTGCAACTTCATGATGCACAAACAATACTTGCAATAAAGTGATTCTTCCATACAGCAATGTTTTTTTTTATTATATTACATCATACAGACTCAACCCAGTTACTTCTTTAAAGGTGCATAATGTATTTTTTTTTCATATTTTGCTGGATGACAGTGGTTTTTGACTCTCGGTTCCCATGGCCATGAAAAGGGATTTAAAAAAAAAAAAAGTAATTTAAATTTCTGTAGAAATGTAAGAAAAATACACATATTTTTCTAGTTTTATTCTGATATGATTTTATATAATACTTGTATATTATATATTTTATATAATTTATTTTATTTAAGTTTTATTTTGAATTACCAACAACAACAAAAATCATTTTATTTTTAGTTTCAACAATAACTGCTATTCACTAAAACTTTGAGCAAATTGTTCTTTCAAGTCTTGCGAATTGTCTGAATCCAAATAAAGAAAAAAATCCCTATCCAGTTTCTCAATCCTTATACAGAATCTTAAGCTAAAAAAGGAAATTCATTGGTTGAAAACTATGGGAACCCTGTTTATACTGATATCTGTTGGTTAATGTTTTACTCTATTTTACCAAGGCGTATTGTTTAATGTATTTTGAAAAAAGTATACGGGTTACTGAGTAAAAGCTAGTCTGATTCTGCCGGTCATAAGACTGGAGTCTTCATGATGTGGATCACATCACTTTTTTGTAAACATACTTTTTTTTTGGTGCAAAGATTACTTGGATTGCTATTAACAGTAGCTGCTGCAGTGTCTCACATGCAGTATATGCACATGCAGACTTATTTTATAGAATTAACTAAGGAGAGTAGCACAAATGCTAATGTTGCCATGGTCTATTTTTATTAGCAACCTGCGCAGCTGTAAAACAACACTGCCAGCTAAGTCCTTTATATTGCTGCCCACTGCCCTGTTGTATCCACTGTGCTATTGGACACTGTTTGGATTTGTGTAGCTTCAGTGAAGCTGTCAGTTAAAGGATCTTTGAGTCCCTGCTCAGCAGATGCTAGGCTAAACTGTAAGTTTTCTCTTTTAGCTCAGTGAGTTAAAAAAATCCTTCGGTAGGTCAGGTCTCTGAGGGATATTATATGCTGTTAGCGGAATCATACTGTAGAAATGTTTCAGTGTCTTAGTATAGAGAGATTTTTCTCAAAAGCATCCCTAAAAGCTAAGGGTTATCTGTTGAATAAGAGATAAAGGATAAATGATGCACACTGTCTGTTTGTTTGTGTTAGCGTAAGTGTTTGTGTTAAGACAAGTGATCTAATCGCTCTGACCGAGGGTTTTCTACAGACAACGCTTTAGGAAATATAGGGCCCTATCTTGCACCCGGCGCATATGACTTTGTACACTGACGCATGTATCATTCGTATTTTGCACCCGCGCAAAGCAGACTTTTCACTCCACAGACGCACGTCGGTAAACTAGAGAATGAACTTGCGCTCCCTGGGCGGTTAAGCGCAAAAAAGGAGGCGTGTTCCGGCGCAAACAATCCCTGGTGCTATTTTGCAGTTCCAGAAAACAATTGCGCCACTGACCAGAAAAAACCTAGTCTAAAGTCAGTGGCGCGTTGCGCGTACATTCAGATGCTATTTTAAACGCGCATGCTTGGTCATAATACAGAGTGTAAACAACGCGCATACACTGTAGATCTACACTCTCATCTACACAGATGCATTTTCCTTTTTACAAATGATACATTATTATAAGGAAAAATATTAAAACACGAGGGAAATCATTGTTGTGTCCATGACGATGGGAAAAATAGGCATAAAGCTTACATATTTACCCAAATTATTATATATGCATGTATAACCGAAGCTAATTTGGGTGGGTTTGTCCCATCCCCAATGTCACTTCTCTTTCTTTTACGGCCCTGACGAGAACATCGATCTCCTCGGCTGTGAACCGATTCTGAAGCGCGCCTGGTAAATGCACCGTTATAATAGTATTGCGCCATGGAACAAGCGCACCTCGTTCATCATGCTCTTAAAGGGTATGTGATACGACGCTCTGATTGGTTTATTTCACGTTACGCCCAAACCACACCTATGAATAATGAAGCTACTTCAGACCAACCCCTTTTAAACTTGCGTCGGGCGCAAGAGTCATATATCCCGCCGGTAAAATAGCAACAGCGCCCAAGACCCACCCACAAAGTTACTTGCGCTTCGCGCTTGATACTTGCGTTTCAGATCGTTAAAATAGGGCCCTAAATGTTTGTGGCCATGCTTTAGCTTTTGTGTACAAGTGTGTGTTTATATCAAGTGTGACACAAGCTGTCCTCTTCCCACAGGCACAAGCCCACACGCCCCCGCCAAAGTCCACGTTTCGGTCTCGACGACCTCGGCCAACGTCTCGTGGGAATCTGGTTACGATGGTGGCTTTGAGCAGACATTCTCAGTCTGGTACGGCCATGTGTGAGTCATCCCAGCATGCTTTGCTTTCTGCTTCTTTTCCTAACTGTTGACCTGAGCTCTGCTGCTGCTGTGAGGCTGCTACATCTGGGGGCACGGTGTGGGACGGGGCAAAATGACCAGCAGGGCCTTCCATACTTTTAATATTAATGGCAGTGCAGCTAAAATGTTAAGGAGATAATTTGGGGTATAGAGCATCATGGTTAGGACTTTTTTTTGTGCATATAATTAATCAAATAGTCTAGACTCTAGTTTGTTCTTCAAAGTCCTGTTCATAACTTCCATATCATTTTTTCCTGGAAAGTCTTGAACAAAGATAATCATTTCATGACTAGTCCAGATCCAGTTTTCTTTATTGAGATTTTTTCCCCTCTACGAGCAGTTTCCTAGCATGCTGGCCATGTTAATCTGGCTCATAACGATAGAATTGGAATGGAATGATCAGGCAGTAAAATCCCTCTACAGAGTTGTTATGAGTCGAGCTGCATGCAAAGTACCTTATTAAGATGACAAGACCATTTTGGTGTTGTGTGCAGTTCGACTGCTTTTTAATTACTTCAGCACACTAAAAATAATGGCGTGTTCATGTGATTTAGAAGGAACAGTCTACTGCTGGTTATAGTTATGGAAGCCACATTTACAGTATGTTAGGGTAAGGCCTTTTTATTGTTATTATTGTTTATTTAATCACAGTGACCCCCTTCCTAAAATATAAAGGCAGCTATATATTTTCATGTTTACATTCATATGTACAGACCCATTCATACTGTGATAAAAATAAGGTACAGTTCACTCAATAATGAAAGATTCTCTACTTTCTTTTCTCTCACTGTCATGTCTTTCCAAACATGTGTGACTTTATTTCTTTTGTGAAACACACAAAAAAATATTTTGAGAAATGTCTCAATGGAACGAGATGAGGGTGAGTTAATATCAAAACATCAAATTTAGTTCTAAACAATGATGTTGAAGTACAATAGAACTTTTCAGATGCTAATTAATCAACTACAGGTCCAGCTTATTGAACTGCAAATGTTTGGCAGGTGCTGTGAACCTCCAGTTTGTACATACAGTATTTAATAAGCCCTGATAGATTCTGAACTATAGATTCTGAGAGATGTGATGTATGAAAAGTATTTATTAATATAAAGACTTTGTCTTGTGCCTTCTCGCAGTCCAGTGCTAAACAGTTTTTGATATTGTAACCGTATGCAGAGAGCCAAAATCGCAAGTAAGTATTTACTGTAACATAATTTTATAAGTTTGCATTACTTGCTCTGGTAAGGTGACAATCATCAGGTTTAAAAGAGGTTATAGGTTGTGGAGGTACTTTTGTTATTGGCAAACTCTCACTTCTGGCTCAGCACGTTCGTCTCCTTCGCCTCTCTTCATCTCTCCTGCCACCCATGCCAGCGCTTCTGCATCCCTGTGATTCTGCTCCTTCTTTGGCGCTGTCCTCTGCGATATTCACCCAGAATATCAGCATTCTATAGCTCTCTGTGCTCCTGCCCCTATAGAATGACACATGCTTTTTGTTTGTTTGCTTCGATGGGTACGAGCAAGAACATCTCAATCGTTTGTCTCTAAAGCTCCTTTAAATAGTGTCTTTGCTACTTACTCTTTTTTTAGAACATATTTTTGCAATTTCACACCAGGTAACAGATGGCAGCCATGTTTAATGGGAATGTAGCATGAACAGGTTTAGACCGTTACAAGCCCTAGAGACAAATTTCAGTCCTTTTCGGGCTATAAATAGTCATGAAATGTAGTCTGAGAGTTTAGAGATCGATGGAGAAAAAGAGGGGAAAGTCTAGAGATTATACGAGATGCAAGGGGAAGTTTATAGGCATACTGTACTGTACTGTAAAGATGTAAATATGGAAGTAAAATAATGCCAAATGTTTTTGAAATAAAAAGCCTGTTGAATTGCACTACTTGAAAAAAATATGCATTGCATTAACCATGTTTGCATTTTAATGCATTGAATTTTTAGGACTTTTAGGTATTTTTTAATTGGCTCAAATTTGACATGGTTGAATATTTAAGCTGTGAATATTTAAATTCAAAACATTTCAAACACATTTTCATTATTAACAATTCAATAATCCATATTCACCTTTCATATTTCACTTCCAAAATATTCAAACTGTTTAAAATACAACCTATAAAATTCAACAGGCAATTTTCGGTCCATTTTATTTCTCTTTACAAATTCGCTTCCACAAATTCAGTGGTTCAAATTCGACAGTAAATTCAACATTGACGTCCAGGAACTGCAGGAACAGCAGTAGATTACCGAGCATAATCTCCATCTGCTGTTAGTCGACCTCACCAGCAGGGGGTGCAAGCTCGTGTTGTTGACGAAGACCGAGCAACAGTTAGAGCAAGCCATTCATTCATAAAAACACATTTATAGAAATGTAGGTTTATTTGTTAACTTTATATCGCGGCGATGTGCTTCAGTACAAGGGTTTCCCGCAATACTTCAGGATTTCTGGAATAAGTGCTTAACGTATCTCAATGGACTAACACTGTGATATAAAATACCAAACTCGCACCTTATTGAGAAGGCTGCAGGCTACTACCGGTATATTGCTACAGGCAAGCAGAGGGACTCAGAATATGAACTTAACGTGCAAAGTTTCATGCAGTGTTTCCCTGTGATATACTCAGTGGCAACGTTAGTGGGCCACTCCTGGTGAGGTCGACTAACAGCAGATGGAGATTATGCTCGGTAATCTACTGCTTTTCCTGCAGTTCCTGGACGTCAATGTTGAATTTACTGTCGAATTTGAACCACTGAATTTGTGGAAGCGAATTTGTAAAGCGAAATAAAATGGACCGAAAATTGCCTATTGAATATTATAGGTTGTATTTTTAAACAGTTTGAATATTTTGGAAGTGAAATATGAAAGGTGAAAATGGATTATTGAATTGTGAATAATGAAAATGTGTTTGAAATGTTTTGAATTGAAATATTCACAGCTTAAATATTCAACCATGTCAAATTTGAGCCAATACAAAATGCAAGTCCTAAAAATACAATGCATTAAAATGCAAGCATGGTTATGATTTTTTTCAAGTAGTGCAATTCAACAGGCTTTTTATTTCAAAAACATTTGGCATTATTTTACTTCCATAAGTAAAGACTACCATTCAAAAGTGTGAGGTCGGTATGATTTTTTTATGTTTTTGAAAAAAGTGTCTTATGCTCACCAAGCACCAAGAATTCATCAAAATACAGTAAAAACAGCAATATTGTGAAATATAATTAGAATTTTAAAATAATTGTTTCCTATTTTAATATATCATAAAATATCATTTATTCCTGCAATGGCAAAGCCAATCCTTCAGAAATCAATCTAAAATTGTATTATATATATATATATATATATTTTTTTTTTAATTCTTTATTGAATAGAAGATTTAAAATAACAGCATTTATGTGAAATAGAAATGTTTTGAAAAAAAAAAACATCTTTACTCCCGCTTTTAATGAATCCATGCTGAATAAAACTATTAATTTAAAAAAAATGTACCAACCCCAAACTTTTGATTGGTATTGTTTATACATATATACATTTGTGGTGCCCAATTTCTGATTTTCTGCTCAAATCTTGTACATATGAGTGCTTGTGGTAATTTCTTTGGAAATTGTTTAAAAAATGGAGAGGTTGCAGTATACATTGTCTAACTTTGGCCGAATAATTACACCATATATATTGTATATATATAAATATATATATATATATCATGCAGAGGATTAATAAAACAATGTGGCTTTAAGATTTAAAAACGCTGACATGAACTTTCATCTGACTGCTCATCAATAAATTTATTTCCATGTACATTGCCAAGATCAGAATTAAATTCAGTTGCAATGTTATTTTTGATGACATATCGATGTCATATATGAGGAAACTGGGTCTGTATGAGCTCAGCATTTGTTCATAGACTGTACCAACTTGAGTCCTTCCACTAATGCAGCCACTCCACACAAGCATAAGCTCAAGAAGAATAGAAGGCCCTCCGGAGGACCCTCCAGGCCTCCCTCGCCTTTCTGCATCGAACTTCTTTTTAGACCATCATCATCCACTGGCCTGATGTGTCCACCGCAGGTACCCGAACGATCGGAGGCCTCTGCCAAGGGCTGACTAAAGGTGTCATTTGAAACATTGGGCAGTGTGACTCATGCTTTAAAGGTTGTGTGTGAATGGCCTTTAAAGGTGACCCACGTGAGATTAAACAACAGCTTCCGTCAACCTCGCTGACGCAGATAGTTGGCGTGTTCCTGCTACTTCCTGTGTATTGCAGGAGCGGTGCTGAGCGACCGCTGAGATGCTGTGAATTACACACATCTCAAGAGCCTGTGAACTCTCATGTTATAAGGGCATGGAGGAAGTGATCAATTATACCTCAGTGGAATGTTATGACTCACACCAACAGGAACAATAGGACATCCATCAGGCGTCAATCCATGCATGCAGTAGTTTATCAAAATACTGGTTGTAGATGTAGTCACACTTGCAACGGATGTGTGCGCAATAGGCCATGATGTCACTGGCTTCTGTAGCTAAAAAAAAACAATACATTGTAAATATAAATATAGAAAATCTAAATGTTAGAATATACAGTAATATTTTAGGGTCCAATTCTCACTATTAACTAGTTGCTTATTAGCATGCATATTACTTGGACAATGGCTGTTTATTAGTACTTATAAAGCACATATTAATGCCTTATTCTGCATGACGATATTCTTCATCCCTCCCACCCAATACCCAAACTTAACTACCTTACTAACTATTAATAAGCTGTAATTAGAGTTTATTGCAAACGCCGTGGTTAATAGTTAGTTAATACTGAGAATTGTACCCTATTCTGAAGTGTGACCAAATATACTTTCTATTCCACTTATCCACAACATTGCAGCCATTCTTACTGTTTCCTGTAAGAGATGTATTGTCCATAAGACTCATTATGCCATAGGTCATTCCCAAGAGAGCCAGAGAAAAGGGATGTAGGGCGTACAAGGCATTGAAAACTCAGTTGCATTCTTCATGATTTTCTCTGGGAAATACTGAGACAGTTTTGTATTATTGGATATCACTGAGCACTCACACTGAGCCAAACAAGCTGTCTTTTTCCGTCAAGCTGCAGTCAGTGCTCTCATCAGTGTTGTGAGCGACGTGATAATCATTATCCAGGCGTATGTGCATGCATGACAACTTTTTCCATCTGTGCATGTGACTCCTCCTGCAGGGTGAAGAGGGAGCAGTTAGGACCGCATGACTGGCTGTCCATGCCTGTGCCCAGCGGGCAGCACTGGCTCCTGGTGCAAGGCCTGGAGCCCGAGACGGCCTACCAATTCAGCGTCCTGGCCCAGAACAAGCTGGGGACAGGCCCATTCAGCGAGGTCGTCACTGTGAACACACTAGGTTGGTCACCTGTGCGATCCAACATTCACTAACAAGTTCATCTCTGCCTGACAGAAGTTCATTTTATAGTAGGGATAGAAACGCTAAGTTGAAATTCTGACTCTTAACAATTATTGATTTCTTTTAGTACTTCTAAAGAAGCAACAAATTATTGATCCTAACTATATTACACCATGTTATATACACTATGGACAAAAGTATTGGGCCACACCTCTTAATTATTAAATTCAGGTGTTTCAGTCAGACCCATTGCAGAGCCATGCAGTCTGCATTCACAAACATGTGAAAAAAATTGGTCGTTTTGAAGATTTTCAACCGTGGTGCTGTCTATAGGATGCCACTTTTACACTATGTCAGTTTATGAAATTTCATCCCTGGTAGATATTCTGTGTGCAACTGTAAGTGGTATTGGAAAGCGTTTAGGAACGCCAGCAACTCCGCCACAAAGAGGGAGACGATGTTATGTCAGAGCGAGGTCACCGAGTGCAGAGGCGCATGCGTAAAAGTAGGCAAGAGTCTTCAAGAGTTACAATTATTTATGAAAACATATAATGCATTATAATGTACATTTTGAATACCTTTATAACGCATCATACATAAAGGCTTTAAGTGAAGTTGTACCAAAAACGCTTCTAGAAAACATTCTAGCAACAAATACTAAAAATACTAGCACATTTATCGCTTATAAAACGCCATCGTTCGTACGGTTAGGGTCAGCAGTTTCAGCAAAGAAATACTTCAGCATTAAATTGACCAAAAATGACAGAAAATACATCTATAATGTTACAAAATATTTATTTTCACAATAAATGCAGTTGTTTTCTGTTCTTCATAGAATCCTGAAAAAAGTATCATGGTTTCCACAAAAATATTAAGCAGCACAACAGTTTTCAACATTAATAATAATAAGAAACATTTCTGCATATTATGATACAGTGTTTTGCTTTCTTCCCTCTAGTATTTCCTATAAGTACCCCAGAACCACTGGTGCTGCTTACCCCACCACGGTGCCTCACAGCCAACCGGACACAGCAGGGAGTCCTACTCACATGGATCCCTCCAGCCAATCACACGTCGCCAATTGATCACTACATCATGGACTTCCGCCTCGGGGAGAGGTGGGATGTTCTTGATGATGCAATCCCTGCTGGAGAGACAGAGCTCTTGGCTAGAGACCTGGTTCAGGTATAACTGTGATCACAATTTCAAAAGTTTGACACAGCTTGTTTTGGCATTTTTGCAGTATTTGAGAATAAACTATAACTATGAACTCATTTTTGTATTGTTTTAAACCTGATAATTCACACAACAGTAGAAATCTGTTTATCATTTAGTCACAGTTATGTTGTTCCAAAACAGAACTCTTATGACCATTTGAAAGCCATATATTTTTTATTACATTTTCTAAAATGTAAATTTGAAGGAAAAAAGCAAAATGACATAAATCTTCCTCAAGGTTTTTACTCACATTGTTACAGTTGTTTTTGCATATTTGTCACATTTAGCTGCAAATTTATTCCAATTATTTCACATTCCTTACAATGTTTTAATCTACTACAACTGAATCTTCAGGGGACTGATTTTTCTAGTGATCTCAGGTAATTCACATATTTAAAGGAAATATGCTGTAAATGTCTCTGCATTGTTTTACAGGAGGCCTGGTATGAGTTCAGAGTGATAGCGGTTATGGAGGGCCTTGTCAGTGAGCCCAGTAATGTAGTGGGAGTCTCTAGCACAGGTCAGTGCCCATACTGAGGATTTTAGAACCTGTACTGTGATATTTTACTGCACATGATATCATGTTGTAATGTACTCTTGACATTTTTGTGTAGGCTCACACAAACATTAATGGAATGAGTTGACTCTGACTTAGTGGTGGTCTGATAAGACTCTGCTGCCATCTGATGGATGTGAAGTGAATTATTTTACATTTGCTGAACTTTGCATGCCAGTTTGTTTTGTATTTAGTTGGCAAAATAATCACTTTAAGCCATTTAAATGGGGATATTTTAACTTTTGAAACACTTCACTTTTGAGATCTGTCACCATACAGTATATTCTACTGTTCAAAAGTTTGGGGTCAGTTAAATTATGCATTTATTTGATCAAAAATACAGTAAAACTGTAATATTGTAAAATTGTATTACAATTTAAAATAACTATTTTCTGTTTTTATATATTTCAAAATGTAATTTATTCCTGTGATGGTAAAGCTGAATTTTCAGCATCAATACTCCAGTCTTCAGTGTCACATGACCCTTCAGAAATCATTCTAATATGCTGATTTGGTGCTTAAGAAGCAGTTCTTTTTATTATCATCAGTTTTGAAAACAGTTGTGCTGCTTTATATATATTTTTTTCAGGATTATTATGAATAGAAAGTTCAAAGAACAGCATTTACTGTTTGATCAGTTTAATTCATCCTGGCTGAATAAAAGTATTAATAAAAGTATCTAATAAATAAAAAAAATACGTTTGAACAAATAGTGTAAACCTATTTTTTTAACATGATTGGTGTATTTTATTATATTTCATTCTGTTGACAAACCTTGTCTGTTACCATATTCTAGGGATTGACAACCACCCCAATGATTGATTTCACTAAAAATATAGTTTAAGCACAACAGGCGGAATTCAATCACTGCTTGAAGTCAAAATAAATGTGAGGCAAATGTGAAGAAATCTCATTTCTTAAAGCATCCCACTGTGATTTAAAATGTATTTCGAATGTCTTTAAGAATCAAGATGGCTGGCAATTTCATTCTCTTTCAGTCTTTCTAACCTTCCCTCCGATTAACCAAATAATACAAAAAGAGCTGTATAGTTTATTGTTAGAACAGCCCATCTTAGGCAACTGAGGATGAAAGAGCTTATGTGTGTGCGTGCTGAAGGCGAGCTTGTTTGTATCTTTCAGACTATTTCCCGCCGCCTGAGGTGCCAGACGAGGGACTGGCGCGGCCGGTGGTGGCAGGCATTGTGGCCACCATCTGTTTCCTGGCAGCAGCCGTCCTCTTCAGCACACTAGCAGCCTGCTTCGTCAACAAACAGAGACGGCGTAAGCTCAAGAGGAGACGAGGTCAGTGGTGCCCTTACGGACAGAATTTCCTCCTCTTTCTCATCCAAACCCCATGCACTTTACATCTATACTTTACATCACTTTACCCTACTGACAGACTGAAGACTTTGATGCAATTCAAACAGACTGGGAGAATTTTTTTGTCTAAAGCAATTCCATTTATTTAACATTCAAGACATCCCCACTATCTTGTTCTCTTACAGTATGAAGAGGTTTAAGTAACAGGTAACGGCCACTATTGCACAAATGATGCTGCAGAACTCCCAACAAGCTCTTAGTGTGCTTTTCATCAGGAAATGTGTTTCTTTTTTATGCGTGTGTTATATCTTTAATCGCTTTCTTTCTCTCCGGTTTTCTCTTCGATAGATCCCCCTCTGTCTATAACACACTGCAGAAAGAGCGTGGAGACTCCGTAAGTACTGTCTTTTAAGAACTTCCTCCTCCTCCCCTTGTACCTCAGTTCATTCAGAGCGAGAGTGGAGTGTGCTTCATAAATCAAGGCATCTAACAGGTCCACCCTCTCGCTTAAAGATCCTATTAGAAGACCCATTAATTACTGCTCAGTGATAGGCCGATAATTCATGGATGTAGTGTGTTCATATACTCGACTGCCTAAGTTAATTTAATTTAAGAGCAGTTTCTTCATTTTTCCATTAGTTTGGAATTCTAAATAGTTCTCTCGTGCGTTTGCCTTAATTTGCACTTTAGATCAATGGTTATCAACCAATGGGACTTTGAAAAAGTAACTAAAATAAGTATAATTCTAATAATTAAAGGAGCCGTATGTAAGATTGTGGCCAAAACTGGTACTGCAATCACTTTCAAATTACTGACTCGAGGTTGCCAGATATGCTGCAGGATCCAATTCCGACACGTTAGTATCTGCAGCTGTGGTAACTAGAGCAGAGCTGGCAACCCGGATGCCGCAACACTACTGACTTCGTGATTGGTCGATCGGTGGAGAAACTGGAGCATCAGACCAAAACACAACATTTTTTTCCTACTATGGAAGCCAATGGGGTACATCAACTGTTTTGTTATTGACATTCTTCAAAATATATTCCTTTGTGTTCAGGTAGAAGAATGAAATTCATACAGGTTTCAAACAACTTGAGGGTGTGTAAATGATGACAGAGTTTTCATTTTTAAGTGACCTATTCCTTTAAAATTTATAGGAATTTACATGACTTTTCCAGGTATAGAAATCAAACTTTTAATATTAGGCTACCTCATATATCCAGGTTAGCTTCACTACAAGTTACAATCAAAAAGTCTCTAGCTATATTAAATCTACTTTTTAAAAACGTTTAAAAAAATGAATTGTGATTTCAAAGAATTAGTCTATATTGTTTTATTTTGTAAACTATCCAAAGATAGCCTACACCCACTGTTTGTCAAAGTGAAAAATTACAACAAATGTAACATCATTGCAAGAACAAAATGCATGCAATTTAAATTGGATATACAGGAGTAGTCAAAAATGAATGTTAAACTCACAGCACATGCAGTGATGGAGCTCACAGCATTTTCTGTGAACGGAGCAGCTCTGTATATTTGCTCTAAAACCCGCCACAACAAACTAAGCTATATACCATTTGATTGACAGATGCTTTGCCAAAGCAATGGCGAAGCGAAATTGTAGCTGGACAGATTATTTTAGGAAACACTGATTCATCATTGTAATTAAAACAGAAACAGACATTTGATATAGTGTGTAATAAAGCAGCAAAATTAATCTATTACTAAATTTGTGCTTGAAGTCTTCGACGCAGACAGCGTTTTATTTTTGTTTTGCATAGATTACATACCAAAGTTGAACCTTTACTAGTCGATTCATGTGAAATATCAACCCAGATCAGACAATCTCTTAGGCTGTGTCTGAAATCGTCCCTTATATTCTTAAAGGGGCTCTGTGTGAGATTTACTCCCATCTAGAGGTGAAATTGTATTTTGCATTCAAACGAACTGTGCTCTCCAGCGCCTCGCTTTTTCAAATGCGTGTTGCATCTACGGTAGCCGTTATGTACCAAAAAGCTATGACAGGATGTTTTCTAATAGCACTTCGTCGAGTTTTCCTTCAGGTGAACAGGTTTGTAATTTTAAACAAACTGCAACTTGACACAGCGAACAAACAAATTACTGTATGAATTTCTTACTGTGAAAAACATGAACTATTGTAAATAGTATGTATGCCTTCTTTATTCGTCACATTAGTCACACAGAAATAAATTACCGTTAGGTTTCACAAAAGAAAGAGGACACACTTCTTCAGTCGCTTCTGTTTCTGTTTATTTGGTAACTTAGTTGCAGGACTTCTTTCTAAATGTGATATAAATATGTCCTGTAACTAAGTTACAGGACATATCGGGAGCTTTACTCTGGACTCCCAGTAGGCTACAGATATTTTCAGTCAGAGAAAAAGGAGGAAGCTCCCGAAAAAAAAGTTGCTTTATTTTATGGTAGTCAGGTATAAAGAGACAAGACGTAACGTTAGGCTATCTGACAGATAAATTAAAAACATGATTGTGATAGCCTTTATGATTGGTCTGATTTCTTCAAACGTTCACCATGTATTTTTTTACTATGCGTATCTTCAAGCGTTTACTATGTAGCCTATGAACTATGTTACTACTATGTTTACTACAGTATGAATTATTGACTGTAAAAAACATTGACTTACCTGTCGAGGTGAAAGCAGGCAACTTCAGCGTCTCCTTTGAAATCTTTCTCCTTCATTAGCTCTTTCCACCTGGAAAAAGCTATCCCGACATTTAGGCTACTCTTGTTTTTTGTACTAGCTCTGCGGTCACGTTTCCTTTTTCGTTCAATTTGGGACTTCAATTTGGCGACGAGGATTTCTTCTACTGTGGCTCGGCATACGTATGATCCGCCATTGAAAATAAAATTGCAATTGAGCTTTTTAAAATTGCCGGGTTTAGACCTCCTATGGTTTAGACAAGCGCCTCTCACTCACTGCTCTGCTTGTCCGGTTCTGCTGCTTCAAGTCACGTGACGCTGCTCAGAACGAAAACGCGTTGTGGAAACGCGTTGGCCTAGGACTTTTTGACCCTCTCTGCTATTATAGTTTTTCAAGATGGCGGAATGACATGGAAGCCTCCGTGGACTTACCCGTCCCATGTATATAAAGATAATAAATTCTTCGTTTACGAGGATAAGTCAGATATTTGGCAGAGGTATTTGTACACCACTGAGGACATATTTATGAATAAAAATATTGATTTTAGATAATAAGTTACCTAAAAAGATACACACAGTCCCTTTAAAGCTGCATCCGGCAAGTCCGGCAGATTGAGGGGACAACAAAAGGTTGAATGTTTACAACTCTCGTGCCCCTCCCCCAGATCCACCGAGCTCCCTCCCATCGAGTTTGTGGTCGTCAGTGCGTGTACACCAGATTTTCTGTGAACGCGCCCGTCTCTTCAGCATCAAAGCATCATTTTCTTTTCCTTGGTTGTTTTGAACCTCCAAGCTCTGGTTGTTAACCGAGGAATGGGAAGCTTGATAGTAGATTTTCTCTCCGCCATCACGCTTCGTACAATCCAACACACCTGCAAACTTCATGTGCATGTGATATTGTTAAGTGCGTGAGGGGCGATCTGTGGCGTGCACGAACTGTGATTGGCAGTCAGATCTCACACAGCCCTGCGCTGATTGGACTAGAAGAACCGGGAGCGGTGGTCTCCAGGTGGAGGTAGAAGCGCGTTTTTTTTCCGAAAACCAGCTGATTATTGTTGTTCTGTCGGAGCATAGTGTCGGTTTCAGTGAATATTAATGGTGTTCAAAACATTATTGGACGTTATCGAGTGCACACAATGCACCGCAATAACAAGTATACAACCGATGTATGCTCAACATCCATCCATTATCCAATCCGTGTGTCCAATGTGTCTACAGCGTAATATTATACAGGCATAAATTACCTTTTAATTGATTATTCAATTGTTTAATTGTGACTCTGGACCACAAAAGCAGTCTAATGTGTCCGTTTTTTTTTTTTTAATTGAGATCTATACATCACCTGAAAGCTGAATAAATAAGCTTTATATTTATACATGGATCATGATCTTTACTTAATATCCTAATGATTTTTGGCATAAAAGAAAAATCGATAATTTTGTCCCATACAGTGTTTTGTTGGCTATTGCCACAAATATACCCATACCCATGCAGGTGATCTGGTTTTGTGATCCAGGGTCACAATTAAGGTTTATACATAGTTTTTATGACAGAGTTCAAGATAAATCTTTTCATCTTACTACTGGGGCTAAACCATAAAGAGGCGTGATAAAACAATAGATGAATGCGGGAATGCACTCTAGAAGAAGACACTGCACTTCTTTCATACATTGCAGGTTTGTCAAAACACAATGTATCTTTTGGTCGTGCTGCACCGCTACTTGCTGGAAAAAGTAGTTAGCTACTGGAAAAGCTACACTGTTTGAAAAAAGAAACTGAGCTACTGTCAAGCTACTGAAAAATTTATTTAAGTTAGTAGCGTTGCTACTTAGCTACTCCCCAACACTGGTTTTTAGCCTATTATAATGCTTGTTTTGTCTTATTTTAAATCCTTCGAAGTCATCTTGGGGACCTCTAGTTTACTCTAGTTTACAGAGACCTCTTAATAGGCCCTGTCCTATTGTTGCCTTTTTATTATCATTAACGTAATATTTAATAGGCTCCAAAATTCAAAATATGTTGGACATGTTGTTTGCAAAGGGAATGCACTTGTAGCATCTACAAAAAGGTGTTTTTGTTTTCTCTCAGTTTCTAGGGATGAAATTTATGAAAATGATCGTCATTCACCAGATGAGCAGTAACAGGAAAACATTTAGGGAGAAAAAAAGGGGTTGGGATCAGGAAACTGCCTGAGCTGAATTCAAATTTGGAAACCTTAACATTAATGCCACTGTCTCTGAAACTTTACTCTATTTGCATTGGTGCCTTGCAGCATTCGTTAATAGCATTTGATGTTAATTTTTTCTTTCTTTTTTTTTCTGTTAATGAGCATTTGAGACCAATGTATTGCATTGAGATAATATTGAGACAATACCCTGTTTATGTATTTCTGCTTGAAGTTTTTGTTGTTGAACTGTTGTCTATAAATGTTCAAACGTTAAATGTTTTGATGACACTTACTACCCCAGTAAAGAAAGTAGGATTGGTTTCAGGTTCATCCTCATAGCAGTTGGTTATTACACAGACACCGATTAAGAGATTTACAGTGACCCTGCAGCTTTTGAGTTCCCATGGCAACAATCAGCCACTGAAAAGAGTGTGTAAAACATGCTCATACAGTACAAGCACTGTAAATTATATACATCTGTGCATCGTGTGATTTGAATTGTATAGGTGTGCTAAAAGTGATTTAAAAAAAAAAAATCCAAACACACAGACTATCAATTCATTGTGTGAAGATTGCCCTCTTTGTCAAAATCTTTCATGGTATATTTATTTATTCAAAACTGGTTCTTGCCTGACTGCATATATCAATTGCTTAAATAGGATTTGTCAGTGAACATAAACATACAAGGGCTTACATACATGTTTTAATGTGGTAAGCATATAGGCTTGTTTGATTAGTTGTGTAAACATCAAGCAGGGTTTCATAAGCCACCATTAAAAGTGGCGCTAACCGCTTTAACAAGAATACCTCTGGACCCATTACCATGGTAAATGTGCATGCTGTGTTGTCTCTGCTTTTAAGAATGCCTCTTACCATGCTTTCATATTTTTATTTTGCATTTACCATGGTATACTAACAAGCTGCTAAAGAACAGGGAGTTTCATCTCTCCGGTATTTTTATTTCACTGCAAACGTATCTTTTCTTAACTTACATTTTACACTAACTCTGTTGTTTGTCTTTCTTCCCAGTGCTAATAACAGTGGACATCGGTGACTAGGATTTTCTTATTTATATTTTCAATAGTTACATAGTATTTGTTCATATTATTTCTTCATAATCTGTTTTACTTGATACATTCTCTGATGTCCTCTAATACTTCAGAAATGCAATCGATGAGTTTTCAATTAATAGAGAGCATATAACGGTGCTCTGTAATATTACATTTATAGCTATATGATCCTCCTACATACATCTTTTAATAAGCTAAATATAAGTGGGCTAGCCTTTGATATGATGTCAGTAATAACCTCCATAGTGGTGCCATTTAAAAACATGCTGCTGTTGCTGTTCATTTTATTTCATGTCATGCTGGAACATGTTATCTGTTTGTGGTAGTGCTTAAGGATAGCACTGAAATTATTTTAACACCCGTTTATCTACAGTATTATTATGGCATCAAGTATGATTTTTTTCATAAATTTTTTACTAAATTAATTTTGAGTTATTGTACCTCTTTTTACATAGGCTTGTGCTTTGCACAATTATACAGTGGGGGCAAAAATTTGAGAGAGAGAAAGAAAGAAAGAAAAAGTAGAAGAAAATTTTATTTCAGAAAGTTTTTTAACAATCTTATGTAGATAATAATTTGTAATGAAAACATTTATATATATATACTTACTGTAAATATGACCCATGCTGGCAAAAGGAGTCGGAATGCGTAGGCTACGGGATCATGTCACCTGTCCCTAACCTTACCCGTATCAGATCTCAATAGCAGCAAAAGTGTTTGACAATACAACATGAACACAATAAGTATATTGTACTTATTTTTTGATGTAAGTACATTGTACTTAAAGCCACTTAAAGGAGAACTCCAGCGCAAAATGAACCTTTGGTCTAATTACACATTGTTACCTAGTCAACCGTTATCTGGGATTTGTTTTCATGATTAACGAATCGGCGTTCGTAGATCGACTGGTAGAGACTGTTTTTCAAAGATGGCTTCTGCCTGTATTCGCGAAGCTGACTCTATGTATAAAATATCTTCTTATTAAACTGTCTGGACACTGACAAAGTTCTCAATGCTTCGGTTTGAAGGTAGGGACCCTTATTATGCTACCGTGTTAGTGTGGGGCTATTTTGAGCCTTGTTAGTGGTATTAACAAGCGATTTTTATTTGGCATTACTCTGTGCCCTATATACTAGCATTATACTAGCGTTATAGTCTAAACTGTTTTTAGAGATAAAACTATTTACATTCGATAATCATGAAAACAAATCTCAGATAACGGTTGACTAGGTAACAATGTGTAATTAGACCAAAGGTTCATTTTGCGCTGGAGTTCTCCTTTAATATAAAGTAGGACCAACAAAAATTGTCCTCAAAATTGACATCGCTCTATCGACTTCAAACAGGTGTAGCTCAGTCATTTTTTGCCTGATTCCAACAAATCATACATAATTTTGGTTTAATAGAGAATGTGAAACAATAACTCATCTTTGAAAATTTGCTCATTGTGACTCATTTTGCCAGCACAGGTACACACACACACACACACACACACACGTTCGTTTTTTTGTTGTTGTTGTTGTTTTTATGTAACCTGGAGCAGTTAGTCACAGATCTTTGCACTCCACTGTATATCAGCTGCTTTTGCCAGGAATCTCAAATAAGCCTCTGAATGTCTACTGGAATATCAAAACAAGGAAACTGCATGGATCCAAGCTGGCCTTGACATCCCTGCATGCATATGCCTTAAAATGTGTGAAAGATGATTAGCAGTGTCATTTAGTAAATGAACAGTCCAGTGCCCGCGATCATTATCATTTCTTATGTCCTGAAGCTCTGCCTTCCTCTTTCCTTCACTTCTATCTCTCCATGTCACTGTTTTTTTCTCCTGTTATGTTGGTTGTATGGAAAGCAGCTTCGTTGATGGCCAACATGACCCCTCCCCTCCCCGCCCCTCCCGTCTCTATTGTGTTTCCTGCCACAGGAGTCCTCTTACCCCTCTACCTGGCATAGAACCCTTCTGGGAAGGCCAGGAAAGGAGCAGCTACAGGCCTCCGCCTTCCAGTCCTCTGTGAGTGCCTGCACCTTGTTCAGCAGTGTGCACTGCCTTATGTCGCATGCGTCCCATGTGCGCTGCTGGGCACGGTTGTTTTGGCAGGCTGTGAGAATCCATGCGCTATACACACTGGAGACCCACAAAACATAAGAATTTGTTGCCTTTTGGCCAGACTCACACATTTACGCTTAGCTCTGTGAAATTAAAGGTGCTTTCTGGGTTGTTGTTTTTTTTTTTACAACTTGATTTCTGTTTTAGTGTTTATAGTGTTTGTATAAACGCATTTAAATGTATACACTTATAATGGGAGCCTAGCAGGTAAGTGTGCCAGATTTGTTCAAATCAGATATGTAAAACGTGTGTTATTTTAAACATGAATGCTCAATTAATGTTTGTGGTTTACTTTAAAATTATTATTTTGAGGTGAAACTTGCTCTCTATAGGTGGAGTAAGTGGTTATGAATTCCAAAAATAATTTCTCGGAGTTTGCATAGTTTAACAAAATAAGTACTAGGTATAGTTATATTACATTACTACCATTTCAATTCTATCACACAGTCACATGTACTGTATAATTACTTGTGTATATATAGTATACTGTATAGCTAATCACGGCTGTGCAATTGTTTCAGGGTGCAATCACCCAGCTCTTTAAATAAAGTTGGACATAGAATGCCCAAGTTTATCCGCATATACAGTATACTCATGTAGGGCGATACTATAGCACATCTCAACTGCTTGATTGCTTGTGTCATGGCAAAATGTAAACTATATAATCGCCCAGCTCTAATCTGCTAAATGCAAATAGGCCCTGTTTACATCTGGTATTAAGATACGTTTTGCTCAACCAGATCCAAAGTCCTATCATGTATAAATTCATGTATATGAGTGATTGTTATTGTCACATAGCACTCGCAAACTTTCCCACAAACAATAAATATTCTGTGTCTCATTTGATTGGGTGGACCAGCCATCAATCTGAGTTGGCCTAATGAAGCCTCACCACTGGTTCGAACGCATTCGACCACATGAGCGTCTACACCATGAAAGCAATCCGGACGAATGCATTTTTGACTACCTCTGGAAGTTGTCGAAAGTGGACAAGCTCAAAATGGTTTAGACCCCATTTAGACCTGTATTTAGTATCGACGAAAAAGCTTCTTATTGTAATACCAGGTGTAAACAGCGCATAAAATGCATGAAACTATTAAGATATAATTAACATTATAATGAAACATCATGATTTTTTGTAAAGCTGCATTGAAACGATGCATATTTTGAAAAGCGCTATAAATACTATTGAAAAAAATGGAAGAAAAAAAAGTGTCATATATGCTCTATATAGTCTATATATTACACTTTGGGCAAACCTATAACACTTGGTCCTCCTGAGTCCTGTGAATTTTACCAACAACCTACTAGGCTTCCATTATGTGTATTTGCCTTCAACTATGTGTATTTACCTTCAACATTGTTTGATAGAACCAAACATACAGTATAGATTTTAGGTTGAAAATAACCTGGAGTGTACCTTTAATTTTAATAAAGCATCGGTTTTAATGTGTCCTTTAGAGGGCGACACAGCACCTTTAATTTTATATTGATGCAGTGCATTAAGAGCTGTGGAATCCTCTACACAGAACTCGGTCAAGTTGGTCATGAAAGCTTTTCATTACACTCTCTTTTATACATAATTGAGCAAGCACTTTAAATTATTTAGCTTTATATCGACATTTCTTACAAATATTTTACACACAGTCATCTCTGAATCAAACTTAATACAGCTCCCCAAAAGTCAAGTCACTCATTACATGACTGGGTCTTGGCTTTGAGATGACACTTGGTGTCCGAGATGAGTGTGGGGATGTGAGCTTTGATTCTCTTGTGATGCTTTCTCTTCCCTATTTAGTTTAGCCATTACAGTTTATACTCAGTTCTTCTTAGCATTATTCTCACTCATGATGGGTCTCTCTCTCTCTCTCTCTCTCTCTCTCTCTCTCTCTCTCTCTCTCTCTCTCTCTCTATTATGATTCCACACATTCAAATTTGACAGTATAGTTTAGTTTAAATAACAGTGCACATATGAAGACCACAGGCTGCCAATGGGTGGCTTGCACTCTATTTCATGTGTCTTATTCACCCCATAATGTTTGTTTCAGATTTCTCCCTCCCAAGCATCTGAACCACTGCCTGTATGTCACCAACACACCCTTGCACACCAGAGGTTAACGTGCAGCAACTGGTGTTCCAGTGTTCAAATTGATTTTTGTTTGTTATTTATTGTTTTGTTAGTGGATTTAACTTATATAAATGGTAAACATTGCACTATCTTGGTATATTGTGAAGCTTATGCACTTTGTGTGGTTATTTGGAATTGCTTTTACAGTCAATGGTAGTAGTAGAATGAGCTTTTAATGAGATATTCTGTGCCAAACACAGTATGAACTGTGGTATTGTAATGCCTGACAATCATTCTTGAATGCTCAGCTTAATTAGTCCTGAAAGATTGTAAATGGTGTGACCTAATATAGCAACTTTATACATTTCCTGTACAGTAGAATCTGAATTGAGTCTCAGTTTGAGGAACTCATTATGAAGTTCCAGGAGAAATTAGCATGGAAGCCAAAGTAAAGACAGAGACAGTTCATTTTGTTTGCCTCTCTATAAGGTTTGATACCATCTTTCTGTCAGCGATATGAGGTCTTTATCTTTTACCACAACATTTAGCAGGACAACAACTTGAAATGATCAGCTGATAAGGTTAATTACAGTTAAAACACATTGAATCTCTGATGTTATATCAATGTTTTTATCCAAAACATGTTTACTCTTGCAAAATGAAAGCAAAGCCTTGTTGATAAGCAAATCAAGATCTAATCAGATTTGTCTGTGTGTTTAAATTTCTTTTCATTTTCTTAACAGACATATTGTATATTATGCCTTTAAACATTTGTTAAAAACAATGTTGAAAAGTGTGGGACTTTCGTTTACCGAAGAGTGTGTATTGTGTGTTCCCTCTGCTTGGCTTGGGAAAAGCCTGCGTAATAGTGCACTGTGTTGTTGCTTGGAGCAAGCATAACATCATTGCACCTGAATGGTGGTCATCAATAGGCAGTTGCCATGGAAACCAAGCTCCGTCACTGCAGCCATTACAAGTGAAAGTGCATGCTGTAATGATTCAGCAAAAACAAAGCTTCAGCCATTACATGTACATTTGTTACTGAATAAAGTATTATGCCTCTAACATTTCCTGATTTGCTTTCTTCTTTTCTGGACTACGCTTGTTATTTCTCGTTGTTTGGTCACATGGATACTCTCAGTTGATTGTCTTTGAAAATGTCACCTTCTATGATTAATATTTATTTTTATATATTTTGTCTACAATACACACACACACAAACACTATACTTCATTTTTGAGGAAACAATAGTGTTAAAACTAAATTAGTTATGATATTCAAACAGTGGTGACTGGAGAGTATAAGGGCTTAACAAGGATGAGTTATGACAAGATATATCCAGAAAAAAAGAGTGAAAATTACAACAAAAACAACACATTTATCTCATATAGAGCACAAAATGGCTTTATTTAGAATTAAACGTTATTTCTCTGATGGTTGTCAGGGTGCAACTTTCTGGGGCCTAGAATTACAATGTAAATATTTTCAAGACCATTATCCTAGATATAATTTTCAATCTAATTTGAAGATATCTAATTGTTTCTATGCATATGTAAGGTAACATAAAGATGCCTTGAAAAGATAAACTTAGTCTAAATCATAGGTCACATTTAGTTCCCATGATTGTGACCTTAAAGTTAACAAACCACTTCAATGATCATTCTGATTAATGCTGACATTCTAAGACCCAAAAGCAGAAAGTTACACAGGTCAACAGGTTATCAAAAAAAAAAAAAAAAGAAAGAAAATGTCAGAATAGTTTCTAAAACAGTTTGTTGCGTTATTTTTAATGATAGCAATTATTGAAATTCAAGTAAATAAGCAAATGTGTATGTATATGCACTGTTGGATTGTATAGTTCACTTCAGGCTTACCTGTTGTTGCTTTGTTGTGGGTGTGATGTTGCCTAATGGTGGACCATGTGCTAGAAATCACAAGAATGGACCCCAATTGTGACCTTAAGCAACATATCTTAGATTAATCCAGTGTGTCCCTGTCAAAGTTTATTGTAATTTTTATCTAAATACCAAATTTATAATTGAACTATTAAACTAGGTGTTTGCATTTTATTTTCACACATTATCATGTGTTATGCATAAGTTTTGTATATGAGGTACCTTGGGTGCATCTGAGAAGAATCTATAACACTGTGTTGGTCTAATTTGGTCTATTCTAAGTTTGTTCACAGCTATTTCTCCCCATCGGAAAACAGATGAGCCCTTTTGGATGAGTGATGAAACATCATCAAAAGTGACCATAACTCATCATTTGTTCTTCTTTCTTTTTCTTTCCCATTGTTATAGGTCATCTTCTGGAAAGATAAGTCCAGAAAGCATCCACTCCATAGGACCTCCTTCAGAGTCTTCAGAGGATGGATTACGAGCTAAGAAGTTTCCTCAAAGTCCTGCCAAGGAGAAGGAGCTGTCCTTATACAAGAAGACCAAGAGAGCAATAATTAGCAAGAAATACAGCGTCTCTAAGCATGAGGCTGAGGCTACCACACCAATTGAATTGATCAGTCGTGGGCCAGATGGGCGCTTTGTCATGGATCCCACAGATATGGAAACTCCGGTTAAGGCACGGCGCATTGAGGGCTTCCCCTTTGTGGAGGAATCTGACCTGTACCCTGAATTTAGACAGTCAGATGAAGAGAATGATGATCCGGGGCCCATGCCACCTATGATGGCTACCCTCAGACCCCATCAGATCTCCCCCATTTCTTCTAGCCAGGAGTCTTACTTGCAGCCCCCTGCCTACAGTCCCCGCTTTCAGAGGCCCATGGAAGGCATGACTATCATGGAGACCAGTCGACTCCAGGCTACAGGGCAGATCCGTGGTGCTCCTCACTTCCGAGCCTTTTCCCATGGTCAGTTCTACAGCTATTTGGGAAGTCCAGGGGAACCTGAGCCTCCGCCCCCCTTCTACATGCCGGACACCAGCCCTCTCAGCTCAGTAATGTCTTCTCCTCCTTACCACCTGGAGGGACCATTCGGCCATCCCACCATCCCGGAGGAAATTGGTGAGGGAGAGATTCAGCATTATGCAGTCTCTGGCTACACCCTTCCCTTGGCACATCACTCCACCTCACGCTCTCCAGACATCTGGCAACGACCCGATTTCACCTTTGCCACAATTGAGGGTCCTCACTTTATTTTTCCACCCCCACACCCTTTGCATCTTCATCCGGAACCTCCCCTTCCTCCCCCTCTTGTTCTTCCACCTAGTGCTCTCCAGCCCTCCACCCTTCAAGTATCTCCTTACCCTGGTATCCTGCAGCTGGAGGCTCCAAAGTGCCGCCCCGGCAAGTCTCCAAGCAAGGTCAAGCCTCAGGGCCTTCCAGCCAAGCGTTTACCTATGCAAGAGGCACAGAGTCTAGGGCAGCTAAGACACACAAGCCACGGTATGGGTGTACCGGTATTGCCTTACCCTGACCCAGTGTCTCACATGGTTGGCCCAAGCTCGTTCGGAAGCCTGGACACCCGATGGTATGAGCTTACACCCAGGCTTAGCCCCAGGCAGCCCCGTAGGATGGAACCCAGCATGGTTGTTCTCCAACCATCCCGCCTCTCACCTCTAACACAGAGCCCTATTAGCTCTCACGAAGGCTCACCGGAGATTGTAGTGCGACCCAGGCCCCGTCCCAGTGTCATCCAACCCCCAATCCCTCCTGAGATGTCTGAGATCACCCTTCAACCTCCGTCTTCAGCTTGCTTCTCTAGGAGATCCTCGCCCTCCTCCTCTCCTGCTCAAGGCCAAGGTAGCCGAAGGGCAAGTCCCAGCTACCGATCCCACATGGCATTTGCCACCTCAGCGGCAAGCTATCCGTCACAGTCCCCTTCACCTCCTGTAGAAAGCAGCAACATTTTTGGGCAGATGCCAACCCATAGGAGGAATGAGGAGGAGATCCTTCCATCAGAACCCTCTCCACCCCAGTTATCAGCTTCAGGGTAGGTGCACTAGGCCTGTAGCGTGTGGATCGATAAATCATGTACCATCTGGCCTTAGTGTAAAATCTAGGACCTTTCAGGGGTCTCAGTGCAGAAGTAACCACACTTTTAATTTTAGTCTAAAGCTACAGTTTGTTCACATGGGCAAAATTATGTTTGCTGCTTGTCTTAAGCTTGTTTTTTTAGGAATGTTAGAACTCATGCTTTCATAGTTACACTGCTCCAGATGCCTTGCATTATTCAAAACCATTCAAAACCATTTTCTACATAGACAAGTTGTGCTATAGTTTTCTATGTAATGCTGCTTTTCATGTCAGACATCCAATTTCATTCATAAGGTCTGTGAAGCACTTTAAAGCACTTGTCTTAAAACCAAAGTGAGCGACTAACCAAAGTGGTTGTGGGGTAACAGATTCCAAGTCAAGACTTGATGAATTATTTGCTTCACAGACATGGTGACAGACCTTTTAGGGCTACGTGTCTGGAGAGGTTATATTTTAAGTCTATTTAAAAAGCAATAACGAAGCCCCTAAAAAGCCTGGAATCAGAGGGACACAACTACAGGATCTCAGCCTTTCCATTCACTGTCATGCTTTACCCTGCCTTTCACCCAACAGGAGGAACCCCACATGTGCAATAAAATTGACCAATCCCAGTCCAAATGAAGCCCACTGTTTTGACTAACTCCAGGCTTTTTAGGACGACTCTCAGAATGTATGATGTGGAGGCTGAGGTTGGTGTGTCCAGCACAACAGGGCTCTTCTCCTGTTCCAAAGTAACCTGACCGCATGGTTGCCTTTTCCACACTCCCCTCTCTCCCACCTCCTGTCACCCAGGTCACCCCAGCTCTAGCTGCCAAGGGGAGGCTTGTTGGGCGAATCGTGTTGCAGGGACTGTCTGCTCTCATCTGTTGCAATGTTGTCATCATCTTAAATAGGGCATTTGGTCATTCTTGATGGCTCCTCGAGTCTTACCTGCTTTGTTTTTGATTGATCTCAGCTATCTGGGCAGCGTTGTTGTGACCAGGTCCTCTACACCGCAATAGGTAAGGGTTGGATCCATGTCTGAAAGGGGGGGGCAGCAGGTGGGGCTTTTATTCACCTCGTCCTTTAAAGGGGAATACAAGTCTTTGGGTCTTGCTTTCCTTTTGTTTATTACCTAGTTTATTTTTGTTTTTTGTTTTTTATATTTATTTTCAAATAGCCAGACATTTTAGTACTGCAGTCTTGAAGCCTGTATGCATTCTTGTCTTAGTATGCATATGTACGTTTCCCAGTTATTGATTAGGAAACCCAGCACATACCATTTGGTCAACACAACCTCATGCTTGAGACTCAATACAAATAAAATATCAAAAGCAGAGCTTGAATTTCTATTTTGTAAGAAGCTGCCATTTACAAAGTCATGGTTTGAGATTCATGGTAACCTTCGTGGTATGATTTCTGTTTATAAAATAAACGTGCCTTTAAAAAAAAAAGTTTCTATTAAATGACAGTACAAACACTACTTGCAGTGGCTGGGAATTTTAGCTCAACCTGGATAAAAGTGACCAGTCGTTAGGGACTGTCTCAAGCAAGAGTTGCATGTTATACTTCATTTCAGGTAGGTGCTTTTTATTGCTTGAAACAAATTCAACTGATTTAAAACCCATTAGCTTTGTACAGACACCTTGTATGATTAAATGCACAAAAAAAGTATAATCATGATTGATCTAGTGCACACTCAGTGTATGCAAATGCATAAAACTGCACTTGTTTTGTGTAAGTTTGGACTGCAGAACACATTTCACAATCATGTGAAGCAAGTTTTCTTCCAAAACAGTTTCTGCACTTCCTTTACAATGGGGAAAGTACTATTGGCACCAGAAAACACCTTTTTTAAGTTGTGGCTTTCACCCAATGAAGTGCTTTTCCAGAGTATTCCCCTTTAAAGTTCTGTTCCATGTGCAAAATGCCATGCATGCCATTGCTAAATATTGCTCTTCAGTTGAAAAACCAACAAATATCTGATTAAATTCTTGTTACATTTGTTGTCCAAGTGCTTTGTTTTATTTTTCATTATGTGACTGTTCCCAAGTAGCCATTTTCCCCTCCCGCCATCTCTCCCCCTGTCAGCATGGTGAAGCCCATTGTAGACAGTATTCATGTCTATGAGCACATTTCTGACAATGCTTTGTCGCTGAGCTGTGATTTTCCCCCTCTACTAATGGCCTTTAATTTCTCTCGACAGCCTCAGCAGAAGGACGGTCCCTCTATAATGCTATTTCTGTTATTTTATTGTGCCTCGTGAGAGCTGTGTGTGCGAGTGTGTTTGTGTGGGGCAGAGTATGCGGGCTGCTGGTTTAAGTGCCTCCATACTGTATTTGGATGGGAAGACTGTAGAAACTTAACTGTCTGAAAATGGATTTATAAAGCTTTTTGTATATAAATGTTTTATTTTTTCTTTACCACTATACAGTATTATTCTAATATGTATACAATATTATATCTAATATTATGCTAATCTATTGGAATGACCCCAATCTATGTCATGATTTCTCAAAATTTCTCTTTAAACAGATACATACATTATGTTGCCATATTGAGGTACTGTATACATTTTTAAACAAATTTCATTTCCTAATAATATATGATAAAATATTTATGTATTACCTTCCTGTTGCATAAGCTTCACGCATTTTTTTGTTTAAATGTTGATTTGATATCAAATTGATGAAAAGTTGCCATTCAAAAGAGTTACAAATGTAATTTTGGGCAGGGAATACATGGAAAACTCTTAAGTATACCCATCTTTCCACTCAAATAAATGTTTTGCATCATACTTATCATGCTAAACTGGACCAAGCCTGGTCTTGATCATTTGAGTAAGAGATTCATGGGTAATCTGAGCAAGGCCATGTGGTCACTACTATGGCCAGTTGAATATATATGGAGAGCCACCGCACTACCCGTCCCTTGTGTGATGGCTTTGTCTTTCTTTGCTCTCTGTTCAGAAAACGTCGAGGTGCACCAAGTGGCTCTGCAGGGTCTGAGAGGATAGAAGCACTGAGATATCAACGAGTGAAAAAAGTCAAGAAAGTTGGCATCAACAATAACAACTCCAAGACCAGACGAAAGACGGGTGAGGAACAAGTCAAAAACTACTGTAATTCATATACTATAAGCCAATTGTACAAAATATAATGTGCCTTTTCTCATAAACATAATCTATGTTTTAAAACTTAGTAGTGTTTGTTGCATACTGCCTTCTATGAAAGTATGCTAACTCAAATGGAACATCGTAAGTGACTGATTTGGGTCGCTTGGGTCTTTTTGGTACAGCAATCATGTTGGTATAGCCCGCCTATGATGCTTTAAAATTATGTCAACTTGTGTCAGTCTGCTTCATGACCCAGATTTGATATTGCTTTCAAGTAGTGGCAGCAAACAATCATATTACAACAAATACATGTTTATCGTAATTGCCATTAAATGTGAGCTGTTTTTTCTTCAACTTTGCGTAATGTTGTTCATGAATAATGGTATGTGACGAAGCCTGTCCATGTAGGCATCTGCCTGTTTTTGCTTCTACCAAGTGACAGATGAATTTGCTGCAAAATATTGTAGATTAGACACATAGCCTTTAATAATTTATATAACTTGATATGTATTTTGATATTATTAGTCTGTACACTACTGTTCAAAAGTTTGGAGTCTAAGATTTTTTTTAAAGAAATTATTAATACTTACTATTCAAGAAGGATCAATTAAATTGATTAAAGATGTCAGTAAAGGCATTTATATTGTTACAAAATAATTCTATTTCAATAGTTTTTTCTTTTGAACTTTCCATTTATCAATGAATCCTGAAAAAAAGTATTGCATTTCTACAAAAATATTATCAACACAACTGTTTTCAACATTGATAATAGTACAAACTATTTCTTGGGTATCAAATAAGCATTTTAGAAGGATTTCTGAATGATTATGTGACATTGAAGTAGTACAGTAGTGGCTGTTAAAAAATTCAGCTTTAGCATCACAGAAATAATTACATTTTAAAATACAGTATATTAAAATAGAAAACAGTTCTTTTAAATTGTAATAATATTTCACAATATTAATGTTTATACTGATTTTTTTTTATCAAATAAATGCAGCCTTGGTGAGCATAAGAGACCTTTGTACATTATCTTTAAGCTTTCACTAAGAAAAAATAGTCCATTATATAAAACAACTGGCCTACAAGACGAACACATGATGCAAGATGTCACCAGTTGCATTTGCACATGAAAGTAGTGTAGGTTTCACTTACCAGATGAACTGTCTGATTCACAGCGGTGCCATGAGCTAATATTTTAGGGCATATAAATGACCTCTAGATGTCACTATGACCAGTCAGAGAGATCCGTAATATTTTGTTATCCTCTCTCCTCACTTTCAGCACATCTGTCCTCATGTGCTCATCTGTCTTGCTCTCAATACAGGTGTGACCCCCTCTCAGACCCAGCAGCCCCACACCTCTCAGGTCCTCCAGCCAGAAGAAGCTCTCTACCTCCGCAAGAAGAAGAAAAAGTTGACTCGCCAGGACCCGTACGCCCGCTTCTCCGCTCTGCTGTACCGTCGCCCGCCCCGAGAAGACCAGAAAGCCATTTTGGCTAGTATGGACACAGCAGACCCAGACCATGCCACTCTCCTCTGAAGTCCCAGAGATTACCGGCCACGCTCTCCCCAAACTCTGAGCTCCTTCCACCTTCGCTCAGCCTGCCAACGTCTTCACGTCCACACCGACTCCAATGGTTTACTCCTCTTCTCTGTTCTGTTACACTTAATGTATCACAAGAAAATGCTTGTGTTCCAAGGTTTTGCTCCAGTTCATTTACCTCAAATTCAGAAAGATCGATCAAATGCTTCATCCTAGCTTTGGGATTTAGTGACTCTTATCAGACGGTGAGACAGACAAGAGGATAGCTGTCAAGGTTCTATTTTATTCTGCCAATAGTCTCAACCATATCTTGCAGTAGACCACAGGATTATCACGGTATAGCTCAAAATCACCACAAGCTCAGTGCTGCTATACTGACAAAAACAGTAGTAATTGGCAATCAGAATATTCTTGTATTTTCATATGTCATTTCAAAGTGCAAATTTAGAACTTGCAAACCATTCAAGAAAAATGAAATGTACACTACTGTTCAAAAGTTTGGGGTTTTTGAAAAAAATCTCTGTGTTCACCAAGGTTGCATTTATTTGATCGCAAATATAGTGAAAACAGCACTATTGTGAAATATTATTACATATTAAAATAAATGTTTTTTTTGTATATTTTATAGATGTAATTTATGTCTGTGGTGGCAAAGCTGAATTTTCAGTATCAATACTCCAGTCTTCAGTGTCACACGATCCTTCAGAAATCATTCTAATATGCTGATTTGCTGTTCAAGAAACATTTCTTAATATTATCAATATTAAAAACAGTTGTGCTGCTTAATATCTCTGTGGAAACCGTGAAACAGTTTTTCAGGATTTCAGGATTCTTTGATAAATAGAAAGTTCAAAAGAACAGCATTTATTTTGTAACTTTATAAATATATTAATGGTCACCTTTGATCAATACAATGTGTCCTTAATTAAAGCATTATTTTATTTTTTTAAGTCTTACTGACCCTAAACTTTTGAACTGTAGCATATGACATTTTAATGTATATTAGCAAAGTAATGTATCAAATTTTTAAAGGCATCATGGCGATGGAATTAGACATACAGGATTATGTGTGCATTTAGGATGTTGTTAGTGTCTCTACTCACACACTAACACTAATACTCCATATTTGAGGAGAAAATGGAAACACTCTTTTACAAAGCACAACATCTGTTAAAGCCACAGTACAGGCAGAGACATAGGCTTGGATTGCAACGGCAATCACTAAGGGAACATTTTATTCCAATGCAATTTTTGATAAACGTATGTGTACTTACAGAAGCTGCTACATCCTTCTACATTTTTTGAACACAAACTTGAAGCACTGAAGCAAAACCTTGGTGACTACTGTTAGTGACATTTTTAGTTTACACCAACCTCATTTCTCTTGGTTATCAAGCTATATTTGGAAAGTACTATAGTAATGCCAAAAATACTACAGCTTCCTTAATCAATAAGACTATGAAGTGTACTGTACTGTGAGGAGGATAGGATTTTGTGCCATAATATACTATAGTATTTTTGTCATCAATATGCGATGCCCCCTTACATTAAAAAAAAGGCATTGGTCAGCCTTAGTAGGGCTCCTAAATGCTTGTTCCCTCTGTGTTTGTTAGGTTTTTTTTTCTGTTTAAATTACACAAAAAGAGAGAGAAAAGAAATCTACTGCCTTTGTAGGCCATTATCGAGCCTTTTTTTTGTTTGTGTAAAACCAGAAATGGCAACCCAGCGCCTGTCTCTCTCCTCTTTGCAGACCCTTTGGGATGAATCTCTTTGGGATGAGAGGGCTATTCCCAGCGGCCAAAGGTTTTTATTGTGTTTCTATCATCCAACGGTGCTTCTTTTCTACAGAAAGACATGTATTTTCACTGTCTGAACAGACATACCTGGGCAAATGTACATTTTAGTGTGCTAGCCATTGTCAAAGGGGGATGTAATGGCCGTCAGACGAGAGGTGGCATGCTCTGTGTCTTATCACTTGTACAGATGTGCAGTCAGCTTGTACATTTGAAAAAATGTCTAAAAATGCATAAAATGGCTGAACGTTGTACTGTTTCTTCAGCCTGGAGAAAGATTTTAAATCGTCAAGTGAAGGCTAACCCTTGACCTCCAAATCGCAGGTTTAAGGGGTTATGGGGACTTGGTTCATAGCTAAGCCCCTCCCAATGGCCAATCACCACATTATAGGCATTTTAACAGCCTACGTAAGGTGCTATCAAAAGTCTTCTGACTGAACTCTGTTAATATTATATCATTAATGTGATCTTCCATCAGACAATGGCTGCTGCTTTTAAATGTGTGGTCACATTAACGAAGTTTGACACAGTTTAATGAGTATAAAAAGGTCTATTATCAATAGTGTAGTAACAGTAGTCACTTTTAACCACACTCACATTTGATGTTACTCTGCAAATTTGTGCAGGGCAAAACGCAGTCATTTCAATGGGAATCTGCTCGATAGGGAATTACGTTTAAGGGTAAAAGATTTCCCGACAACAAGTTTCACAATGGGTTCAAATTGGTCACTTGGATTTGGCGTCTTACCCAAAAGAAAGCTGCTGGGTTTGAAAGTTACTTCTGTGTGAGATGTGCTTCATTCATCACTACACTATAGACAATGGAACTTTTTTGTGTGTGTGAAATTTCGCTAATGTCACGCACCTTATCTCCTGAACACCTCAGTATTTGATGTTTTAGGATTTTAACACCATCCTGCATCTGTCTGATAAGCCTTCAAGTGCGGTCACATTTACTGTTGTTTGTAGAATTTTCGCATTCGAAATAGGAATCCATGCAATTTGGAATTTCAAAGTGGCGCTGAATGATTTCCTCATGCAAATTTTGCAATGGGTTCAAGTTGGTCATCGGACAATGGCCCTCTTTCCTTGTGAAATTTCGCCCAACTTTTGTTAATGTGAGCGTACTTTTCTGCTTTCCCCTTTTGAGGGTCATCAATGATATTGACATTCTTACTTGACTACCATCGGAGCGTTAAAACTTCAGCGAGCGTCAGTCTACAGTTTTGAGAGCTGTGGAGCGTACATATTGATTGATAAAGGGAAGCAATGTTGTAGCCACAGCTGCCATATTGTGAAGATTTTATTTCATTTGTCGGGATGTAACGTTTGCTTACACATGACAGACCAGTGCATCAAGTGCTCATTTGCACCTTTTCGCCATCAAAAAGGTCGACCTTTGTGGAAGATGTAGATTTGGATCAGGGGATTGATTGTCGAAGAGAACACCATTTTAAGCTTTTAGCGATTCGGAGCTCAATGCGTTTTACTTAACGTCGTGCCGTGAGACCTGCTCAGATTGCCGAACCTCGATTGAGCCTTCTCATTTGTGCGTTGTGTGAATGGCTTTATATTTTGAGCAAAGACTTGATTGTTCATATACTTGTAATTGTTGTTTTATTTGTAAATCAAGTAAATAGATGAGACCTACTTGCTAAAGTTAGGTATTCTATTCTAAAGTTAGATGTGTGTCACAAGACACTGTTATAGGTAGATAGAGGCGACTGATCATCTCGTTCAGTTGGGAGATGTGCTTATCTAAGTATTTTTTATCCATTTCACTGGGCAATTGTCAAATATGGTGCTTTCTAAAAGATATACAACTATTTAATTACATAAATATTGTGTTCCTTTTTTTTTATTTAAAGCCTTCATACAAAAGAATAATATTGAAATGAATATCCAAAAAGCTAGGAATGTACTGCAATATGACAAAAAAAAAAAACTGTATATAATATAATAGCATATATTGCACAATGTATTATAAAATTTTAGTAATTTTGAATAAATTGGCCAATATATGCACGCAACAGAATATATTGATATAACACACATTGTCATATTTTGGATTCAGTTTCTAATGTTACTTTTTCAGGATTGGAATGCATGAGAGAAGTTTTGAGCCAAAATAGCTATATAAGTGGTGTAAATGTTTCTGTCCACTTGCATTCACTCTCACATTGAATTTGCAACTTATTTTTTCTAATGATGAAATGTTTAAACCTGAAAGGATACCGGTCTAGCTCAAATTCTGCTTTGCAGGAGACTTCTGCTATACTGTAGCATCAATCGTTGAACAGATTGGCTAACTCTAGTGTGGCCAGAAATGAGCTGTTTGGGGATTTTGAGAGGTAATTAATGCTAACTTGATTTGACTTGTGGGCGATATACGATGAGATTCATTGTAACAGACTCTTGAGCTTGATGAAACGAACCTTTATCTTTTTAGTAGCATTATAGCCGTGGTAGAGATTCATTCAAGCATTAGTTTAATTATTTATTACACTGTACTGACTTTATATGCCATTTATATCTACACAAAGATAAAAAAAACATTCTATTACTTTTGACAACACATCTCAAGCTTAACATTTTTCCATTCCAGATCATTTTCTGAGGTGCATATTTTTTTTATAAAAACATCTTAGTAAATCTCTGTTCCTTTGTTTTGATTGTGAATAAATCATGTCGTTTTTTTAGCAGCATTTTTCAATTATCATTTTCTAGTTTTTTTATTAAACACACTTTTTCTAATGTTTACATCACATTCACATTTATGTTCTGAGTAGACACTTGCTTACCAAAGCAACTTACAAGAAAGTGCACATTTTGCAGAAATCGCATATTACTTCATCTTGAGTGATGCGTTACTCATTGGCAAACCGGTTTTAGCTGGTCTGTTGATTGTTTGGTTGCAGATGTTTGGATGCTGATTTATGCCACCATTGGTTTGTACTTTAGCTGTTTACTTCCAGTCGGAGTGAGATAGCTAAAATGTCCGGGATGGAAATTATGTTTAGAGATGTGTAGAGAAGTTTAACTCTGTTTTAGTAGATATACATGTTTACATAATAAGTATTTCTTACCTTTTAGCATGATTTTGGGATTTTGCTGAATGTTACTAAGCCAATGATTTATAATGAGTGCAACAAGATATATTATTTATTAACTTAATATACAATGAGATATTATTATTTGATTATTATAATTATTATATGTATTATTTCAGTCATTTGATAGCTCACTAGAAAGGGAGAATGCAGAAAAAAAAACTTAGGACACACTTAAAGATACAGAATTCTCTCATCATTTACTCACCTTCATGTCGTTTTCAAACCAGTATACCACACAATGAAAGCCAAAACAACACTGGGCCCCATCGACTTTCATTGTTTCATCAACAGACATTTCTTTTAAAAAATATATTCTTTTGCGTTCCACAGAAGAAAGAAAATCATACAGGTTCGGAACAACATGAGGCTACTTAAATGATGACAGAATTTTCATTTTGTTGGGTAAACTGTCCCTGTAACCTCGCCTCTAAACAGAGCTTATGACATTACCCCCCCAAAAAAACGAAGAAAAAACCCCAACATTATTCTTCATCGGCCTAAATTAAATAGTAACGTTTGATAGTTTGTTGAATAGAGCAAAGACATTAAAAATTCACATGCACATCACAAACAATGTGACACATACACAATGCATTGCGCACCCCTTTAACAAAAATGTACAATAGTCTGAGCAGGTGAAATTCAGAATGATTTAACCCTTAGAAATGACCCTAACTGTGTTTATTCATTTCCTTTTGTTTTTAATCACGACAGTTGCAGATATTATGTACCCATGTAGAACACTTTTCCTATTGTTGACGCCACTAATGAGTTAACAGACTAACCTATAAGTTAACCTCTCAAAAGATGACCTCTTATAGTATATCAGGGATACAAAAATCATATGAATTACCATGCTGCTCATTGTTTTGGTACACAGTCTCAGATTGAGAGAGAGAAAGCATGGAGTCAGCACAATGTAGAGGATGAGAGAGTGTGGCGGTCATGTCCTCACATGGCACTTAGTGCACCATGAGCCTGCAGGAAACACATAGGGTTTATCAGGACACCAGCTCCACAGCAGACACACACATTCCAGAACTACCACAAGGTGTAAATAAAAAATGCACATCATGCAATATATATTTTTCCGTAAACGAGAATATGTTGTACACTGTGGCTGTTGATGGATGAATGATCAATTTATGGTCTGCCTCAGTAGTTTATGGAAACATGTAGCAGGCCTTCACGGTCAGATATCTATAAAACTATTACAGATGGAATATACTGTATTATAAAACACAATGATTAAAAGTCTCACTTGCTACTAGAATCGTAAACCAAAGTGGATGGTGTTATCTACTGTTTTTTGTTGTTGCACTTTTTTCTGTTTCATTGTCATCTGAAGCTCTGGTTCAAGCAATACAAAATCAAATATAAATAAAAAAGTGACAAAATGTACAGTGACAGATAAAACCTATATTAAACTCATATTTTCACCGTCAAACATTTTAATGTTCAGGGGAAGCACGTGCTGAATATTATTCCATAAATGATTCTCGCTCACAAAACCTCATTAATGAAATTAAGAAATCTATCACACAACAGGATTGTACACAATTCTGTTCACAAATGACCAGTTACTGAATTCTGTCTGATGAGTCTAATCGTGCAGTTCAATATACCTGCAGAGATGGATTTTTGTACTGTAGTCCAGCTACAGTGCTGTTTAAGCAGTCAGCACAAGGTCTTGTGTCTGCTGACTGAAATGGCATTTGGCATTTGTGGAGGAGGGGGGTGGGGGGGTGGGGGGGTGGGTTGGGTGTGTGGCACCTGCAAAATGTATAGCAGCACCGTCCAAGATATATGTATTCTGTATTCTTATAGTCAACAGACTGTACCAGTAGAAATATTTTGACAGTGTACTGTATGTATAAATAACAGATATTTATAGTTACGTAATAATGACAAATTGGGGAATCTTTAATTTTGTACTGCGAGAAAAACCCAGAAGATTTGTTCCAGTTTAGCTGTCTTGTTTATGGAGAAACACAGTATATGTTCTTTCTGCTGTTAGATGCTCCTGGTAGCAAGGTGTGGTCATTAGCGAAATAGCAGATGATGCAAACTGCTTTTTGTAGTAGGTATGTATTCTAACAATCACCGTAACCTTTTCTAGAGACCTCAGTGTGGTGTGTAAGCAGCCATACCATTGAACATATCATGACTTGGTGCTATTGCTGATCGATTTTGTGGTCCAGACCAGAGATAACTCTGCGCCTCACATTTATCATGACTAAAGGATCTTTCCTGTAGATTAACAAAGAAAATGAGAGAAAACCACACATTAATACCTGAGGAGTGTACTTTGTTACATCAATGTGCTACCAAAAACTAGAGACACTTAGAAAATACCATAAACACACTCTTGACAGTCGTGAAAACACTTTTAAAATATAAGAGGTTATAGCTACAGTGCAGAACAGTTTTGGTGCTTTCCATTTAGCCAGTTTTTTTTTATCTCTAAAAAATAAAATATTCTAGTGCTATAGGCAAATTCTATTTTGTTTGTTTTTGGTCAAACAACTTTTTGTTGTTGGCCTACATTTGTTATTTTTTATTTTTATTTATTTTCGTTTTACTGTAGAACAACCATGTTAGCCCTTTTGGTAGCCTCAACATGTATGCTGTACTGATGAAATATGTTTGCACCATCACTGTCTCTTTTAATTTAATTTGTAGAATCATTTGCAGATTTGCACATCACAACATGACCTCATTCGGACTCAATCAAGTGGCATTAATATGCCACTATTTTCCACTGATGTAGGTTTCTATCCATATGCTGTACTGTCAGCATTTGCCTGCACAGAAACTAAAGGAATTAAACATGACATTGTAATCTGAGAGCATATGTGATATATGATTTATGTCATTAAAGGAACAGCTGACCCCAAAAATACAATTCTGCCATCATTTACTCACCTTCATGTTGTTCTCCATGATATTTGAGCATTGACAATTGAGGGTGAGTAAAGGATACAATCTTAATTTTGGGCTGAACTATGTTTTCAAAAGTGTCTTTTTTTATTCTGAAAAACAGGATGAATGTTGTTACCTAAAATGTTGAACATCACATTAAGGAATGTGGGAATCTGCTTTGTTCTGTATAATTTATTCCCATTCGTATGGTTGTCACTGCTGTTCAATAGCTTTGTATTGTTTTTATGTGCTTTCATGTTTCAGATAAATGAAATTTCAAACGGCACCCATAAGGTTAACTCTGCTTACCTCTCTTGTATCTTGTACAGTGCTCTTATTAATTGCACCGTTCTTTAATGGTTGCCCTTATGTTATGAGTTTCAGAATCCAATCAATGTTTTGACTGCAACTGTTTAGTTCTCCAGTAGCTCTAAATTAACTAACATCTACAAACCTCAGACACAAGAAGCACTGATATGATGCTATTGCTTTACTCATCAAGACTAAGGTTATAGATTTTTTTATATATAGTTCAAATAATAGATACAAGTGGAGCTGCCAATTCTATAAATAAATAAAACAATTACAATAATAACTAGTTAAAAAAAAGACTAACAGTGGTAGATACTGACCTCACCATCATCACCATCGGTTCACTTCACCCAGTGCTGGTACAGCTCATTGACATTTTCAGATGCTAGACCCATGTATTTTTTTTCCCTGCTTCAAAATGTTTTGTATTTTGAGATAATAAAAGAGACAAGAAAATGACTGCATACTCGTGTGAGCTTTGCTTATGTATAGGAGACTGGGGCTATTGTAACATTTTTAATTTTCTTCATACTTCTGTACCTGTTATCTTTTGGTGTAAAAAAACGTGCCAAATAATAATAGTAATATTAAAATATTTTACATCAGGACAGACAAGATTGTTCTATTGAATTTGTTTTCAAAAAGGAAAAAATTTGTTTTTGTTTTTTGCTTTTCAAATCAGGCAAAATAAAAATCCTGAAACTAATTTCCCCTGAAACTAGGCTACTGGTTCAACAATGTCTTACAGCCTGTGGCAATATACACAAAAGGAAAATAACCCGCTTTGGCCATTTTAGCAACATGTGATAATTAAACCAGTAACATTTAATAGGCTACATGTCTGATGTGCAAATAAGGCTATTTCGTAAGATTTTCGGACTGCCGGTAGTTCAATAGATGGAGCTGAAGATCGGTTCTAATGCTGCTGTAATTTCAATTCATTCATCCATCTATTCATTGAAATAAATGCTAGATTTGTCATTTATTTATAATAAATATTTGACACTTTTTTTTATATTTCTTTCAGGTTTGTTGTCTGTTGGTCCCAGAAGCTACTCAATAATCAGTGATTTGTGTGTTAGATTTGCCCAATTTGATACATTTAGGCCCTACCTACGCAATTGGCCTATACATTTTTTATTGCAAGGGTATTTCTGTAGGCTATTAGAATCATGATTTATATTTGTAAATATTGCACTATAGGACCAATGTAGGCTATGTGAAGTCTTGCATAATTAATGTGCACAGTAACAGTCAAAGACTGGCTGCTCTTATGTGTCAATATTTTAAGAGAATGAGCACCGCACGACAATTTCATGATTCTAAAAAGTCATACATCGAGCCCTAAAAAGAAATACTAATAAAAAGGGAAAGAATTAACGATTCAGTGCTTGTGCCCTGTTAAAATCAGCTGGACTTCTGCGCCAATCGCACTTATGTGGTCACGGTGACGCGCATGGAACACCACTGCGCGGTCACGCTTTTGAATGTTGAACCGAAGTCTCACTGTGGCAAGTGGGGGTAACGTACGCTCTCTTCATATATTCTCTAACGTTAACATTAAAATGGACGTCAGATACGCGACAGGTCTAGTCACATATTCAGTCATATTTTTTTAAAGTTCAGTCAGGAACGCCGCTCGAACAGCTGGTTGGTTGCAGCTAGCTGCAAAGCTAGCTCGACAAACCCCTTCCCCACAAGAAGATTTTTTAGGAACCTATATAATTCAATCTCTCTGAAGTTATATTTTCTGCAGCACAGTCCAGTTTCGTGTGGACTTTGCGGTCTTTTTCGTTTAAATCTCTTAATTTCACGATGCGACTCTCTGGCACCGGGTTTCTCGGCTGGCTTTCTGCGGTCTTCGTGGAGGAGGATCCCTGGATAGAGCGGTGCTGAGCCACATTGACATCCCAATATTGATTTTCTCGAGCATTTACACAATTATACAACCGGTAAGTACCTAAACATAGCTGGTTACCGTTATATTTATTCATAACTTGGTAGTGAAACGCCTGCGCGAGCGGGGAAAGTGGAGCGGCTTGAATGTGTGTGTGTGCGCGCGCGTGTGTGCATTCGCGTGCTTTCCTATAATAAACTCTGCTACTTAGCTGTACATTTTATAGCTTATGTTTGCAGGATTGTATTTTATGCAGTTTACACTATTGAGTGGCAATGTAACTACTGTTTCTGGGAAGTTTGAATCGATTAGAATGTTTTATGATTTACACAGTACATTCCCTGGGAGGTGTAGCCTACTGTTTATCCTGTAACTTAGCCTACTTATAAGGGTGCATAAACTTCGTAAACTGTCGCTAGTTATTATCGTTAAATAGCCCCTTAAGATGAGATCTAACGTACGAAGAAACGGAGTTGAAAAGAATCAACAGAGTCAGACGAATTTCCATTAAAGACCGTAGCCTACGTTTCGTGTTTTATAATGAGATCTGGCCGTAGAGGTTGTTTTTTATTTTATTTTTTTTGCTCCAGGGGTGCAGATTGACGCGAATTACAACATAAAAATTGAGGTTTTATGTCTAGGCTACTCTTTGGTCTTGACCAGAGGGTTTCAATCATTTAGATGCAAAGGACCCTCAAATATGATCATCCTTGTGATCCCAAAATGTAAAAGCCGTCTTTTAGATTCTTGAAATAAAGACACAATTTATTCTGTGAAAAATGAATGTTACCTATGTCTAAAATATTATTTGGAAAATATTTAATTACGTTTTGTTTCTACTCATATTGCTGTGCTGTGTTCTCTAAACATTTTCACAGACCCCTCTTCCTTGTGTCCCTTTAGTTTGAAAATCCCTGCTAGACAAATGAGAATTCATGTAGCACCTTTGCATTCAGGTCTGGCTTTCCCTTTTGCTCTGAAAGGGGTTTGCAGTCATGAATCAATACTTGAAACTGAATTCAGTTGTGTGGTTGTTGTATAGGCCTACCTGTTAGAGAAAAATGTTCTGCTCTTGGCCACATTGCTTTAGAAAAATAACGATGTGCATCTGCATCCTAAATTATATTAAAGTCTCTGAATGATTTCCAGACTTGACATTAAGCCTGAGAATCAGCTGGAGGCGTCTGTGTGCATATTAAAGCAGCGCTGTGCTCAAAATATTGATTTTGGTGATAGAATTACATCTATATGTAAGTATAGCTTATGCTTTAGCCTGTATTGTGATAGGCCTACAGCTTTCATTCATTTTGTTTTTGAGCAGTCTTACTGAGGCGAACCACATCCGATCCAGTCTGACACTCTTATTGCCAGTATGGAAAGAGCTACCTTGAGCAGCCTAGTTATAGCCTAAACCTTTTCTACCTTCGTGTTCTGTCTGGTGCCGTGCTTTACATTCTTGCCCCTGTTGCACGTGTATTGTCATCAAGATGTGAATCGCTGCTGAAGCGATGAGCTGCTATTGATTGGCACTGTGGTAGAATGCCTCTCATCTTTCTAATTTCCTGCATCGGTTAGCATACAAATTCCATGCTACTCTAACAGTGATTATTTGGAGAACAATGGTGCATAACTCTTTGAAATTATTGTATTTGCATTACAACTCTGATAACAAGCAGTAACATAAAATGCTTAATGCCATAATGATGATATAATTGAATGTAAGGATCAAGATAAGCATCAAAACTGACAACAGCCTATGTACTTGTAAAACATGTTGCACATTGCCTGAATGTGATTGGACTGAATTGTTATTGTGTATTGTCTGATTTCATTAGTTCATCAGTTCTTTAACTCAGACAGGCAGTGCAGGATAAGATATTGATACATGACCTACATAACCAGGGAAGACACTCCCTACATGATACAAATTGAATGCACATTTGTAAGTTGATTACAAAATGATCCACACACACAAATAAAAGGGTTTGGATTTTAGAACATTTCCATCCAGATGTGTAGATGGAAATGTCTTTTTTCTAATATTGGGAGATATGTCATTTAGGCTAAACTTTAGTTTGAAGAAGATAATCCTATTTTATTAACATTCATCCATTCATACTTGCTTTCCAGCATATTTTAAATGCTGTAAGGCCTGTCATGAGCATGTTTTCTGTGCATGTGACAGTTTGTGAACACAGAATCCCGTTCTCTTTCACGTCTATTTTTGCTTTAATGGACACATACACAGAAAATTGTCAAAATGCCCGTCTCAGCGAGTATCCTCATAAACGCAATTGCTTATGGCGTACGTGAACAAAAAATTGAGAAAGAAAACAGATGCGTATTATATTGGATCCCTGCATTCAGTCTTAAAGTGACAGCAGCCTAATACACCGACTTAACCCTTTCACACAGTAGTTTAAAATATTCTAGCTGACCCTCCAGCGAGAGTTTTTTTTGTAAGGCGACTTATTTTAGAACGTTATCACCTTCGTATTTCCAATGGCGAGACGTCATGCTTGTCACTTGACACACCTCCGCCACTATACCACTGTATGACAGATGTATCGCTTTATTTCATTATATTTATTAAATTTTCACAAACTTTTTAACCATGTCAGAATTAATCTAGTTTGTAACACACATTGATCTATGGAAGCGGCAATAATCCTTTCAATTAAAAACAAACCCTACAAAATCACAATCGTTTTAGAATTTTCTAGATTAATTCTGTCCAAATAGAGCTATTCAAGTCATTTTTTTTTATTTTTTTTTTATTTCAATGTCATTTTGGAAATGACGAGACATCATGCTTGTCACTTGACACACCTCCGCCACTATACCACTGTATGACAGATGTATTGCTTTATTTCATTATATTTATTCAAAATTTTCACAAACTTGGTAACCATGTCATGGTATTCTGATTTTCAAATACGTGTAAGTGAATGTGTTTTGTTGTTTAAAAACCTTTATCATACACGTCTCTGATATGAATCAAACGCATACATTTTTTAATTGAAAGGATTATTGCCTCTTCCATAGATCAGTGTGTGTTACAAACTATACATTTGTTTTAGTATTTGTATTTAAATGTCTGAAACCCAAAATAATGATTAGCCTGTGTATTGTGTAATAAATAGTTTTGATATGACAAGCGCTGAGCGTGTCTGTCTCTGGCTCAGCGCCAGCAAACACATGAAAGCACATTTCAATTTAGCAGTTGATCACGTGATGCACTGAACGTTCTAATCACACCGGTGTGATCATACTCTCTAAAGGGTTAATGTTAATCAAAGAACAAATACAAAAATCACTTTTGCAGCTTTAACAAAGATTTATTTATTTAATTAATACAGTGAAGACACAGTATTATTTTACATTTGACTATTCAATGTCTGTAACTGAATACTGTTAGACTTGCCTGAAAAACTTAAAGCACTGTTTATTTAATTTGTATCTTTGTTCTATTGTATTTACTCTTTATATGCTTGTAATTTGTTTATTTTCTATGCAGATTTACGAACCCTACAAAATCACAATCGTTTTAGAATTTTCTAGATTAATTCTGTCCAAATAGAGCTATTCAAGTTCAAGCTTTTCAATTTCAATGTCATTTTTTTCCAATGTTGTGCAGCCCTACTCTCCGTAGACTAAGCTTAATTTGTGCTGGTGAAAACAGCATATGTGATTCAAGACACAGTGTCAGCCACATCAGAATGATATGAAGTGTTGTAATATCAGTATTTGATTCACTCCAGCAGCCATCTGTTTTCCTTGTGTAGAGTGGTTTGAGTTTTTTCATGTGTACTTGGTGAATGCCTTTAGGTCATTATCACGCTGCTCTGTGAAATGAGGAAAGAATTTAAATCTTTGCATTGAAATATGAAAGCACATTGGTGTCTATTTCTTATTCTCTGTTTTTCTCTCTCTTCACATACATTAGTGGCGGATAATGTCAGTATGGGTTAATGGCATTGAATCTCTGGTTGAGAACAGAGTTTGCATTGTATGTCTATGCAAACTAATGCAAAACAGAATGACATAAGGCAGTGCTGTTCAGAAAGCCATTGTTGGGAGGTAGATAAGATATTATACAAACCTTCCACTCGGTGCCTTGACTAAAATGATCCTCGTCTCTGAAATGAATGCATTTCAAATAGAAACTAACATTCATTGATATTTTCAGTTGAATGAGCATGTTGTCTTAGAGAACAAGGCTAATGCAAAGTTAGCCTACTTCTGCAAGACTTAAATTCCATTCAGGTTAGTCTGACATAGTCATGGAAATTTGAATTGTGTAGTCTAGATGTTCAAAGTAGTGTTCCAGACAAGAACAGATGGCTTCTTCCACCTTTTTGTACTTAAAAAAATATTGTTCGCTGTGTAACAACTAACCAATTAGTTCTGCTTGAATTGTAAAGGTCTCTCTGCTCAGTCACGGTCAGATGTTACATTTTCGACAGGGACTTGCAGAACCATAGTCTGTCTGAAGATGGACTAATCTTGTCTGGGAACACGAGGCTGTAATTGGGCTGCTTATTTGGAGAGGGTTTAAGAGAACCTCAGAACTGAAAGATGTTTGAATTAGGCTGACGCATTGCAGCTTAACTAAACAGGCAAATCAGTCTGACATTGTTCAGAAAACATGAGGTAAAGACGTTAAGCAAAGTGCTGTGCAAATAGCTACAGGAAAGCATACTGTACTCAACCTTATCACTATCTCCCGGCTTCCTCCCTAACAATATGTTGTGTCAGCAAGTTAAACTAGTGTTGCTGTTTACCTGTTTGTTTAGCTTTTAAAACAGTTTGTCCATGTCATGATGGAGAGAGAAGCATTCTAAGCACTTTGCAGTGTGGTTTCATTAACTGTTGTGAATACTCAGCTCAAAACATTTGTGTAAGAGCAAGCACCGGCTGACTAATGTGACGACTGTGCTACTCATCATGTTTTGCCATCACAATCCTGCAGAAGTGAATCTTGTTTCTCAGGACTAATGGGCTTTGTTCTGTCTTTAACCCTCTGGGGTCTGAGGTGTTTTCTGGGTCCTGGAGGTGTTCTGACATGCTCTGACATTTGTGCTTATTTCTGATACTTGTGACATTTTCATTGCTAAAGTCTGATTACACTGTATTCAGCACAAACTCTGCTACAGTAATATGTCAGCAGCATGTATGTAAAAGTTTTTAGTTTTGAGATAATGACGTTTATGCGTGGTTTGTGAAAAAACAAAAAAACATTGTCACTGAAATAAGGTCATAAAACCCATAGGCTACTAATTATTTCTTCACAAGACTTTTGAAGATTGTATCATGTGGCCTAGAATATTTGCTTCAAAACTATGTGAAAATCATCCTGACTACTCATTCAGATAAGACAATATATTGATTTAAAATTTTAAAGTTTTGTGTAAGAAAGCTTTATGCGGAGGGGCGTTAACAACCCATGAATATATAGTGTTTTCACACCTGAGAAAGACAAAGGCCCTCCCCTAATGGCCCTATAAGGTGCTATCAGGTACTGTCATTGTGAGAAGCCTTGCACAAAGGAGGAGGAGAGACTTAAAGAATGGCTTTTAGATGGTTTGGATTTATTTACAACACAACCAAAAAGTTACACAATCAAAGACAAAAAAGCACATTAGTAAAACACACTGATCTAAAGACAGAGACTTGGACAATCACACACATTTGTGCCATTCCTAAAACATATAGGTTACATACCTGTCATCTCCAAGGTGTTTGATTTTTCACCGTGATCATGTACAGAGACTCACGTGAATGTCAGCTGGACTCAGTGCTGGTCCCTGTAAAAACATTTTAAAAAAACAACAAAAAAAAAACAGCGGTGAACATCAGGAGAAACTATTTTAGATTTTTCTGGTTCAAATTGTGAAATTGACTAAATACATACATACACTATATATAGGCCTATGAACTCCCAAGTGTGTTGTGCAGGGTATATGGTATATGTGTAGGGCTGCATGAAATAATAACAATAGCCTATAAATCACTAAAAAGTTCAGTAACACTACATTAGAGAAAACTATATGGATTATCATGTTACTTCAAACGTTTCCATTCATTACAACGTTATGAAATAAGATTGCTGGAGTAAAAACATGAAGCCTAATGTTTTGTTTTGTTTTTCAAACCCACAGCGCGCGTCCAAACATTTACTGAATGCGATCGAGCTGGACCAAACTATGAAGCATTATTCTTACATAATTATACATATCTACATGTGAGCAGATATCCACATTCCACTAACACAGTATTTAACATTAAACACAGGTCTAAACATTATAATATTCACGATCATACGAGCCTTCTGTTATATCGTGCTGTGTTTAATTATCGATCATAAAAACATTTTATAACATACATTTTAGTCTAGCACCAGTTTAACTAGTAGCTACAAGTTTATGCAACAATAACACGCTGCTAACATGCTACAAACAATAACATGTCTTACCTTAAAAATCGTTCTCATAATCAAATCGTATTCTTCTAACTCTTCTGAGGTAAATCCAAGATAAACAGCACAGTATTCCACACTCGTGAAACGCAGAGCAGGACTGAAGACTGAAGTCGGGGATGATCTGTTTTGAGAGCGTGCGTTCCTCCACGTGGCTCATTAGTATGCGAGCAGCTGTTGCGCGTGGGCGTGGTCACATTAACGTTAATGAGCTCAGGCTGGAGAAACTGTACATGTCGTTGCTTTCATACGAATTACTTAAACAGAGAATATTTGTTTTTGATATGATTTACATTTAAAAATAGAGACTCAAAGCGTTGTAAAGACATACGTTTCAGGTCTGTGTGACAAACATTTACTGAGTTACAGATAATGTTCTGTCGCGTTTCAGAATGAGCTTCACATTGAGAGAGACGGCAGAATGCGCATCATGTTTATTTTCTTTATTTTACGAAAAACACAACATTTTGTTTTTATTATGACAAATAAAAGACATTTAACAGTTTTGAATGATGTTTAACACTTACATGTAAGATCAAAATCAACAGAGTATTTTGAGTCTCTTTTGCACTGATGAGAAAAAAAGTGAGCTGGTATCGCCGGCGAGACCGCCGACCCCAGGGGGTTAATATGATATAGGCCTACATTACTATTATTTTTATTATTATTAATTCATGAAAATTAATAGAAGAGCCCTACCGATATTTTGGGGGCCGATACCGATAAAAAAAAGCCTGATACCGATATATCGGCCGATATTATTTGTGTACAGTAGCAATATTATTTATGTGTATTATAGTACAGTACCAGTCAAAAGTTTGGACGTATTTCCTATTGGTGTGTAAATTTTTTTTTTGATGGGTACTGTATATAGAATACACAGTATTTAAACAGAATAAATATATAAACGTTTTGCAATGATCACTCGAATGTGGTGATCAAACACTTGTGTGACAAAGATATGTAATGGAGGCAGGGTGAATGATAGAATGAGAATGATACATTTGAGCTGTAACCAAACTAGTTTCCATTGCATTTTATATTACATTGTAAATACTCTTGCATAATCTTCACTAACGACTTTGTCTTTTAATTTAGTCACGTTATACTGTATAAAACAACTTGTATCAATAAATATATCAAAAGTGTCACTGACATTATCTTCTATTTTTAGTCTTAATTCCTCTAATCTCTACCAGTGGAGGAAGAACTCAGATCTTTTTACTAAAGTAAAATTTATAAGATCATAATGAAAACGTTTTTAATTACATGATGTACAGACTTTTATACTATTTTAAATTAGTAAGCAAAATGTACCTACTAAACGTGAAACTAGCCTACTCTTAATGCAAAATGTTATAATTATACAAATTATTGGAATATTGCTTGATGTTGTAACGTAGCGTTATAGGCAGAATGAGCTTTAACACTGTCAACACACCGGACGCGGCCGTTATTGCTCGCGTGAGTCGCAACAGCTGTTTACCCGAGACGCGGAAAAGCACCCGTTACAGAGCAGAATGGGGCATCAGTTTACTGTCGGAGATTTGTCGCTCGCGCCACGCATTTTAATCAATGTTTAATCAATCAATTGCCTGGATTTAATAAATAAGAAGTAAATATAGCAGACAATATAATTAGGACTTCTCAGCTGCACGCTTGCAATAGTCACAAGCTCACACAATACGGGACAGAGGCTGGCAGCAGAGAAATCAATTCAGTGAATTACACTGCGCAAATCAAAAGTAATAGTCTACTACCCACTGGATGAAGAAGGGTTGGCTCTCAACAGAACATATAGTATTCATTTTATTTTATTTTTCATGTTCGCATTTATGAGGAAAAAACGGACGTGACAAGCTCCGAAAGCGGCACTAAAGTGCTTTAAAACTTTCACAGAGACCTTGAACAGAAAGCACAAAGCCTTTCATTAAAGTCAATTTCGTTTTGTATTAATTATATCTTTTAATCAATGTTTCATCAACCAAATGCCTGGATTTAATAAATAAAAAGGAAATATAACAGACAATAGATAATCTCAAAATGGAGGCGCCGGCGAGTGAACTGCAACTCGTCTCATAAATGAACCGAAACTCAGCGTATAGACCTGAGAAATATATCTATTGAAATGTCTACTTTTAAACAGAACAAATCAAAACGAAAGACAAACTGCTCTCTACTTATGTAGCCTTATCATTATGAAATGTGCGTTTCTCTCTGGCGTGTTCAAAGATCGCGAGTCCGCATCCTCAACTTCATCTTTGCAGCCCACAATGACTGAAAACACTTGTTATTAATAAACAATTAAAACGTCTCCTTGCTATATTTCATGTATTCATATCATTGCTTTTGCCAGTTCTTTGTGACAGCTTTTAGGTGCTTTATTGGCAGCGCCACCCTTATATGAATCACTGCACGCCGCATTTTTTTTAATATGAATTTATCGGCCATTATAAATGCCGATACCGATAGTTATGAAAATACCTAATATCGGCCCGCCGATATATCGGTCGGGCTCTAGAAAATACACTATCATTCAAAAGTTTTTGAGTCAGTAAATTCTAGACAAGTACCCTTTTTGCAAGACACTTCACTTTTTAGTTTTTGTTTAAATTTGGCCTCTCAGCAATATCACAAGCTATTTTCTGCTATTTTCTCGATAATCAGCACGGTTGCAAAAGGTAGGCTAATCATTTTATACAACAATGAATGCAATAAGTATTGTCAATTTTTTGACACAACATTGTCAATTTTGACATTTTGCTTCATTTCGTCAATGAAAATAGTTCCAAACAAAGCAGAAAAGAAAATAATAATGTGACCCGGCATTTGTTAATAGATAGATAGATAGATAGATAGATAGATAGATAGATAGATAGATAGATTTCTTAGGCCCTATACTGTAGATGGGAACTTCTTGAATCTGCAATCCTATTACAGTTATTTTTCACAAATAAAGTCATTGTTTAAAAATATGTGAATAAAAAGGAAGTTGTCACTGTAACAGTGCACTCAGTAATCTGGTAATTTCATGCGCACTGTTAATATATTTTTTCAAACAAAGACTTTTTTTTACTTTGACTTTTGACAAGGGAACGCTGCATCAGTGGTGCGTGAGCAGCGCATACTTTTTCCGGAGTGCATGTTAATGAGTGCGTTCACACCGCGAGCAGAAGCGTCGCGTGAGCAGCAGTGAAGCGGGTTTCGGTGGCGAGTCTATGTTTGCTGCACTGCTCACGCTCAATTAAAGTGAAAGCACACTTTTGATGGACAAAATTAAGATTTCACACAGAAATGCTTGCTTATATGTAGCCTGGGAGCCGCTGTACAAACGCTTCCAGTGTGAATACTCGCGCGCGTCTGCAGCTGCAGTGACGCGCCACTCATGCTTGGTGTGAAACGGACGTAATTTTACATCACACAGTGAAAACAACATGAATATGACACGGTGGGCAACTGGATATAGCACAGCATATTTTAAAAAAAAGGATTTAGAGTGTTTCGATCGAGTCTCCTGTGAAGTTGATCTTCTGTTCGCATTCACTCACTTCGAAACGTCACTCGCAGTAACACGTTTATGCCGGCTACAAATGCACACTTCACAAGATATCACAGCTGAATTCGATTAAATCTGCAAGGTCTGTGAAATTAAATGTTTATTAGATAGTCATAGATATGTTTAAATTATGTAGATGCGCATTTGCTGAATGTTGACGGTAAATGAGAAAGTATTAGCCTGATTGTTTGCCTTTTCTGTTACAAATAATATAAAAGCAAACACGTTACTTTTTCACATACCATTTACTTTCTTTGATTACCAGTCCTGTAGCCACCAGTTCTGTCTAACAAAGTATTAGATATGACTGACAGAGATCTTAAACTAATGAAGACGGAGAATGTGAGAGCGCTGTTTGATCAGGCTCAAAACATTTTCTTCTCAGGTGCTGGTGTTCTCAGCGCCGCCCGTCAAAATAAAAGTCTGCAGCGCCGTCAAAATAAAAGTCCCGCTTCCAACATATCGGCCAATCTGAAAAATATATCGGTCGACCACTAGTGAGGAGCTCCTGGTCTCTGCTTCGTGCCAGGTTGCTCTTGAATGATTCAATGTTTTTGAACGAATTGGGTGAGTCAATTGATATTGTTGAACATTGTTGATATTTACAATAAATCCAAACAAACACACCCCTCTCTTCAATGCTCTGCCTCCAAAACTCACCCTGCAATCCTAACCATAATCCTACTGCTTACATAACCTTGTACATTTGGCAAACAAAACCATACTCATCCTTTCGGCGACTGAAAAGTTTGCAGTTCAATCAAAGGATTCATTGTCTGTCGACAATCAGCACTGCCACACACAAAGCCTTGGCTGAACTTTAACCCCCAGCTCTGAGGGCTAAGGATGCAATGTGCGGGAATGAGGGCTTTGTCATTTCAGGTCACATGTCCATTAATTACTAGAATCTCATACATTGGTTCATCCCCTGACCTCCACACTCAAGCTGAGTGAGCGTGTGTGTGCTGAGTATAAAAAGGATCTCCATTGGTCTCCACTGTAGAGATGCTTTGGAATTTCTTATTGGATTCTTTGCGTATAAACAATTCCCACATTGAGAGAGGTTGTTGGAGAACAGCCAGGGAATTCCTACAATGGGGATAACGAGGAAGCCTTGACAAAAGGAGTTCTCATTCGGTATTCAATTGGCAACATGGTGTTCTGAGGAGCTCTCCTTCACAAAACTCTGATACCTTGGGAATGTTTGCACCATTTATTACCGGTTTCTTTGAGCGTATAGACACTGTAAAAAAGGAATTGTTGAGAACCAAAAACAAAAAGGTCCTGTTAACTGGAAAATATATAGGCCTAGTTACTCTCAAAAATGCATTTAGTTTTGTACTGGAATTGTGCTTTGTTTTTGGTTTACTTGTTGTCCTAATCATATATTTTGATTAGGACTTTAATGATACCTTGATTTAAATTCATGTAGCCACTCTATTTAAAAAAATTTACATTTACGATTTCAAAATGATTTCAATTTACCTGTGTCGGGTAACCGGCAAAATACCACAAGTGATTCATTCCATGGACAATAATCCATTAATCACATTATTAGACTGATTTTTAAGGCTGCACAATGTATTGAATCCATATAAAAAACATACAATAGCATAGTACTATTGTTAATTTACAAAGGTTGCGATTCAACTAAATATATGCCCTGTATGTTTAATAGAGCCCGACCGATAAAGGATTTTGAAGGCCGATACCGATACAAATATTTGTTGGTTTTAAAATCCGATATTCCGATATATCGGCCGATATTTTTTTTTCCAGAAACGCGCAACAAAACATTTAACAGATTTCCCAAACGTTAGTTATTTGTAGTTATTTATGAGTTTTAACTAAAATAATATGATAATGCATTTTTAAAGGAAATTTGTTTCTTTTATTGTCACAACAGAACAGAGGAACATCAAAATATATTAAAGTTCTGATAAATAAACTGTATAAAAATACAAACTTAAGATATGAAACAAAGTCCTTTGAACAAAAACACAAAAACAACAACAACCAAATCAAAGTTACCAGTATTAAAAGACTTGGTAAGCTTCATAAATATAACTTTGAACTATATACTACCTATAAATTGCTAACAGTATAAAATATTATACTAAAATCGCCAGTAGGTGGCGGTAACTCATTGTCTTTATGTGTGAGTTATCGAGTCATTCATTTAATCTCACTATTCGTTCAAAGCCACAGATTTCGTTGCAAAATAAAGCAATAAGCCTGAGTATACCGTTTTAAATGTAGTAAATCACTTAATGTTACCCTTTTGTTTAGCTTTTTAACTGTTGTATAAAATCAATGTCACGTGTGAAATCGTGTGGATGGATATTCGGGAAACATTGCATCAACATTAAAAACACTGCTGGATATCAGCAACCGCGCGCGCGTGCGCTCTACACTGCTGAAGAAGCACGGATGATCTGAAGACACAGACAAGCTGGAGTTCAGCAATCTTCATTTGAGATTTTCAACTTAAATTGAAGTGTCATTCAGTCGGTCTGTGTTAACGAGCCGCTTGCGCTGTTTGTGCGAACGGCTGCCTGTTAAGGATTTCCTTTTACACCCGGAGTGCTAATGCCCGAATGACGTGCTGAGAGAGAAAAATATAGAATTGCAACTATATTTGGTTGTCCTCAAAACAGTAACACGGCGGATATCGCTCATATAAAATTTTTTGACGACGTAACGTTAGTTAAGGCGGCAGGCGTGCGTGTTGCATAGGCGGCCGCCTTAGTTTCAAAGTGCTGCGGGAAACCCTGAAAACATTTTCAATATAACAGGCCAAGGAGAGATGATACGTCTCATTGCTATAACTGTCACGCGCTATTAAAGAAATACTTCAGTCACATTGTCAAAAGTTAAAAGGACAGTCAGTCAACTACACTGTAACAACGTAAAGTAATTATTACTAGCTAATTCCGCTTCACTCTCGGCTTATTTAACAGCAGCAAAACTGGACATGATACTCACAAATTTTGTCATGCTTATTTGAGTTAAGAGAACTGATGGGGATGTTCTTTTAATTGTTATTCAAGCAATGTATGTGACCAACTCACCATGGCATGAACACACTTCACTGATGATCTCACTCGCGGATAACGGATTCTCTCTGCCCGACTCTGGCTGGATCAGCAGATTGCAGGATGTGTGGCGCGTTATACACATAGGTTATACACGAGTGTTGCCAACAGGGACGGTGTAGAGTGCCCTTTGGTGGACAAACAATACAACTCTAACACTCATGACATGGTTGAAGGGTGTTTCGTCCGTTTTTTTTTTTATTATTTTTTTTATTTTTTATATATTCATTTATCGGCCATTATAAACGCCGATACCGATAGTTTGGAAAACGCCTAATATCGGCCGATAATATCGGCCTGCCGATAAATCGGTCGAGCTCTAATGTTTAATGTATATTATGTGCTTTTATTATTTATGATTGTAAGTTACGTGTGTCTCAGAGCAGCTTCGTTCACAGTAAATGCTGCTCCACATGAGCTGTTATCATTTACATGCGTGGAGCTCGTCTCAAACTCCATCTCTGCATAGCTGTGAGTTTGGGTTGCTTATAACGCTCATCTAGGAACTAGGGGTGTAACAATACATCGATATGGATTGATGCATCGATCAAACGTCTAATGATATGATGCATTGATGCCACACATAAAATATCGGTATACGGTACCTTTATTTTGACACTCCATATTCTCACATAACTTTTCTAAGCTGAAATAGAAGCCTGACAAGATTGACTGAACCCTAAACAGGGTTTGCGAGGCATCGCAAGTTCACACTTGTTGTTTGTGAACACAACCCGAAATATCTGTTTGAGTGAATCAACGTGCAGTATTCAAGGAAAATAAAAGCAGTAGGCCTATTTATCAAAAACAAAAACTGATACTTTTTCACAGAACCTTGCCAAAGCAGCACGTTACAGTGGTGAGGGTAAAGCTCCCTGTATTTTGTAATCACTAGGGGTTGAACCAACTAATCGATTAGTCGACCTTAATGCAATGCCGTGACGCTTTAAGCTTGACTTCGACTAGTCGCGTTGATCATGTGACACTATGATTGCGCTAATTTTGATACTAACAACATGGCTGCGTTGCAGACGACAACAGATGAAGAGCCCAGAGGGTCATTGCAGCAAGAAAGCAGCAGTGGTACATCAAGTGTGTGGAAATACTTAACAGCAGGCTGTTTACACCTGGCCACTTCATGCGTTTCTGTGATGGGATAGCTATCCGATCGTGAAAAGACCAGGTGTAAATGCCCTCCGAAACGCATTCAAGACGGATTTAAATCCTATCGCTCAAACAACTTCAGAAGGAGGTCTGGGCCGCATTCCAGCCGAAACTGGCGAAGTGTAAATGCATCTGGTTGTTGAAACCACATTTGTAAATTGGACTCCTCCCGACAATGCTAAAAATAAACGTGTGAGAGGTTGTTTAGGCTATATGTCATGTTATAGTCATATGACGAAACTATGGCAACAAACATGACCGCAAATGAGCATCTGAGCATCTATTCATCAAGCTAACGAGCAAACTATCGCAAATCAAAGTGAAAGTAAGTCGCGGACTTTAACACACAATCATCTTCATTAAAAGTAAAGAAACAAAATGATCTTATGGCTGTTGCCACTCTCTCTTATTGCGGTCTTGCAGCTCAAAAAATGCAGCTCGAACTGTTGCTTTTGGTGACATGAACTCTGTTTAATCTGCACATAGCGCAGGGTTTGAAGATCTGATTTATATCCATTTTGCGAAACACATTTATGCGACCAGGTGTAAATGGAATCGTTTTGATAAATCAGATAGCTATCCGATCTGAGAAAACGCATGAAGTGGCCAGGTGTAAACAGCCCCATCCCTAGCTGTCTTTCGGCATCTGTATAATTTTCTGCTAATAAATTGTAAATTGTGGCATGTTGCAAAGCAGTCCCATCTCTTGTGTTTTTATGAATGACGTGAGCGACTAGTCGACGTCGACTTAAAAAAATCTAGTTCATTTTTTTGTTCAACCCCTAGTAATCACAACAATAAAGTTTGTCAGGCGTCTATGTCAGCTGAGGAGATAAACGTTACAAAGATAAACCGAGTGTATTATGCATCATTGCAATTACTTAGGGTGGCAAGGTGGCTTGCCAAGGGAAAGACACATGCTCAAAGAGTCTTACAGAGGAAATACACATGTGGGGGTCACCAGAGGTGAACCATGCACATGGAGGCACCTAGCCAATGCGAAAGCTGCTGCAGGCATAGACTCTGGTGTTGACGTCAACAGCGCTGGAGGAACTCAGGGTTTCTCGGGGAAATTCACCTGAGGAGAATATCGCTCTGGTCCAGCCCGTGGAGTGGAATGGTGAGCAAGCGAAGACACCTGAGCGGATCCTAGTTACCGGCTAGTTGAAGCGAGTACACAGGAGGATATTGGCTCCACTCAGAGATTATATAATTATATAATGTGTTGGGTATCGCCCAGCCTGCTGCTCTGCAGATGTCTGGTAGCAAGGCGCCATGTGCTAGGGCCCAAGAGGAGGCCATGCTCCGAGTGAAGTGGGCCTTCACCAAGGGGGCACGGTCGACCTTGCTGCTGGTAAGCCAAAGCAATGGCGTCCACTATCCAGTGAGACAACCTTTGCTTTGAGAGAGCCTTTCCCTTCAGCTTCCCACCATAACAGACAAAGAGCTGGTCAGAGGTCCTGAAACACTGTGTCCTGTCTACGTAATCGCGGAGAGTGCGTACTGGACAGAGCAATGCCAAGGCTGGGTCTGCCTCCTCCAGGGGCAGCGCTTGCAGGTTAACCACCTGGCTCCTTTCAAGAACCTAATGATCAGGTCGTGCTTCCCAATGGACTTACCCTCAACTGCGACATGATGTGCGGCGATAGCGGCAACAAACTTTGAACGTGGAGGGAGACAGCCTTCGCTCCAACCCATCTTGCAGGAAGGAAAGCACAACGCTGATAGGGTATTTACTGGGGTCTTCTCGGCGAGAAGAGCACCAGTTGACGAAGAGGTTCCACTTCAACGCATAGAGGTGTCTCGTGGACGAAGCTCTAGTGGAAGTGATTGTAGCCACCACCGCTGGTGGTAGGACACTCAAACCTGCCTCGTCCCGTCCAGGAGCCACACGTGGAGGTTCCAGAGATCGGGGCGAGGGTGCCAAAGGGTGCCCCGTCTCTGAGAAAGGAGGTCATTCCTCAGAGGGATTTGCCAGGGAGGGGCTGTCGTGAGGAGCATGAGTTCGGAGAACCAAGTCCGGGTGGGCCAATGAGGCGCAACCAGAAGGACCTGCTCCTCGTCCTCCCTGATCTTGCACAAGGTCTGTGCTAGAAGACTCACTGGGGGAAACTCACGAGTGTCCCCCTAGACTATTTAAGGAGGTTTTCCCCACCGTAGGACAATCTGTTGTTGCGGTCATAAATAGCAGTCTGACTTCAGGTGTTGTCCCTGAAAATATTAAACATGCAGTAGTTCAGCCTCTGATTAAACAACCTGCTCTAAATCCCACGGTTCTTGTTAATTTCAGGCCTATCTCCAAATTGCTTTTCCTTTCAAAAATCCTGGAGAAGATTGTGTAGTCAATTAATGGCTTTTTTGGAAGAACACAATATACTACAGGTTTTCCAATCCGGTTTTAAAACTCTGCACAGCACGAAATCAGCTCTTTTAAGAGTTTTTAATGATATCTTTTTAGTTATTGACTCTGATTGTGTTATCCTTGTGCTTTTAGATCTAACTGCTGCATTTGATCCCGTGGATCATGAAATTTTGATTTCATGTTTGAAGCAGTGGGTGGGCATCAGCGGCATAGCACTGGAGTGGTTCAGGTCGTACTTGACTGATCGAACGATCTGTGTCAGTTTAGGTGACTCTGTATCCTCCTCTGCTCCTCTCTTGTGTGGGGTCCCACAGGGCTCAGTCCTTGGCCCTCTCCTTTTCTCTCTCTATTTGCTCCCACTTGGTTCTATACTTGGAAGCACGGCATTTCATTTCACTATTATGCAGACGACAGTAAGATTTATGTGCCTCAGACAAATGAATACTCTGTTAGACTACTAGCCTACTTAAGTGTCTTGATGACATAAAGGTCTGGATTTCAATGAAAAAAAGACCGAAGTGATGATTTTTGGAGGCGCCACTGGGACGCTCCCTGTAGATCTGGGTTCCTTGGCCCAGTATATTAAACCTAGAATCACAAACTTAGGGGTAAAAGTGGAACCTGAGCTTAAATTTGACAGTCAAATCAAGGTGGTTATCAAATCAAGCTTCTTCCATTTGAGGCAGCTGGCCAAAATAAAGCCAATTCTGTCAAGACAGCATTTTAAGACAATAATCCACGCCTTTATTACTACTCGGCTGGATTATTGTAATGCACTATATGTGGGGGTTAGGGGGTCCTCCATCACCCGTCTCCAGATGGTACAAAATGCAGCTGCACGTCTTTTAACTGGCACATGTAAGCATGAGCATGTTTCTCCTGTTTTAGCTTCACTCCACTGGTTGCCTATTCAATTTAGGATCAATTTTAAAATTCTGTTATTTGTTTTTAAATCCTTGAATGGTCTTGCCCCGCAGTACCTCTCTGAGCTTCTACACTCTTATAAACCCGTCCGCTCTCTCAGGTCAGATGATCAGCTGCTCCTGAGTGTGCCTAAAACTAAGCGGAAGCTCAGAGGGGACCGTGCCTTTGCTGTGGCTGCACCTAAGCTATGGAATGATCTGCCTCTGCATGTTAAGCAGGCCTCTTCTTTGTCTTTTTAAAACCCAACTTAAAACCTATCTTTTTTTCTGTGGCCTTTGACACCTAGAAAGATTTACTCATGTTTATGTGTATGTTTATGTCGTTTCATTTTATTTTGTTGTATGTAGTTGTGTGTCTTATGTGATTTTTCTTTTTTCTGTACAGCACTTTGGTCAACTTTGGTTGTTTAAAAGTGCTTAACAAATAAAGTTGGAATGGAATGGAATGGAAACACACTTGCAGAGGCCCCGCGGCCAGCTGTGCGCCAGTGCATCCGTGCCGTGCGTGCCCTCGGAGAGTCTAGCACAGACCTTGTGCAAGATCAGGGAGGACGAGGAGCAGGTCCTTCTGGTTGCGCCTCATTGGCCCACCCGGACTTGGTTCTCCGAACTCATGCTCCTCGCGACAGCCCCTCCCTGGCAAATCCCTCGGAGAGTAAAACAGGCTGTAGTGGGAAGAGTCGGGGGAGGCAGACAGATCTACCTGTGCGTCGCCAAACTGTTCCCAAATCAGCTGAACCGTCTGGGGATGGAGTCGCCATTCTCCAGAGAGTGGCTGAATCTTTGAGAGCTCATCGGCTGCACGGTTCGGGTTTTTGGGAATGTACATAGCAGGAAGCAAACTCCGATGCTTCTGACTCCATAGAAAGTGGCGTGCGAGTTGCGACATACGGCGAGAGCGTAGACCACCTTGACAGTTGATGTACGCTACAGTCGCGGTATTGTCCGAGCGGACCAGTACGTGTTGATTCTTGAGCAAGGCTCGAAAGCGGTGCAGAGCCAATCGTACTGCCAGCAACTCGAGGCAATTGACATGCCAAAGGCGCTGACCCTGACCCAGGGAGCATGTGGTCACCTTCATCGCTCATAGAGCGAGAACAGTGGCAACCCGCAGCTCTTTAATGAGCCCTGAATCAGCCCTGCCCTCGTTAGGGCCATATGATTTCCGTGATGCGGAAGACGCGGACGGAATCACGGAATTTACACATGAAAACGGAATTATCTTATGCACGCGGAATTTGCATTTTGTTGACCATATTAAATAAAATATATATTTTTAAATAAATAAATAAACTTCCTTCTCATTTTTCAGTTTAAAACAACAAACGTAGAAAGGTCTCTACCTAAACCGTGGCCAAATGGCATTGTTAGGCTAAATGTTGCCTAGTAACCATACGTCCTCACGTTCACGCGTAGGGTAAAAAAATGTCGAAGCGAGTGGCAAAAACTATGACGAAAATCTATTGACAATAACGAATAACAACCACTGATCTATATTGAATGACTATATTTCAGTGATAAAAACTAGACGAAAATGTAACTAGATAGTGACGATTTAGGAAGCGATCAAGTCAGAACTGATGTCTTGCGTTTGTGGTAGATGCGCACATTTGTATACTGTAACGTGCTGATCTACCCAGCGGTCTCATAAAACGTAAAAAAAAAATTAAACGTCTGGGAGAATGAGTAGAGCAGGCGATCTGAATTAGAGTGATGCAAAAAAGAGCTCTATTCGGTAACACCTGACCTGAAGCGTGCAGCCGTGCACAATAGACACATATTCTGCGCGCGAGTACTGAATTGAGCTCTCTTTCGTGTTTGAATAGACGAATACACACAACATTATGTCTAAATGTGCGTTTTGGAGAGTATTCATGTAAACTATGTCGGTTATGTCTTAAACAGTTGTGAGTGTATCGGATGTGCGCTGCATCAGTGCAATTGCATCCGCATGTCATTGGACATGATCCGACGTCTTAAAGTGACAGTGGGTAATAATCCTAAAGCGGTCCGTGTCATTAATATTGGTCAAGCAACAAAAGAAAAAGAGAAAAGCATTCACTGTTTGTTAATAGCTTTAAGGATTAATTATATTTAATTCATAAAAATAAATATGTCTGCTTGAAAGAATAAAGTCAGGGGTAAAGATGATAGATGATGAAGATGGTAAAGGCCAGTTGATTCAAATATGATGTTTTGTTTTTTGTAGATAGAAAATACATTGTTCTGCATCATCACTGATGATGATGGGTTAACACTGTACTTTATGGCTGTAATATGTCATTGTGTTGGCTTTCTGTCAGGCACATATCGTTGTTTCAATGTTTCTGTCTCCCTTGGAGCATGGCTGCATTTAATTTTTAATTTAATATTCATCAACCCTACCATGTAACTTTTTGCCTTCATGTTACTGTTATTTTTGGCCAGATATTTGTTGAAGGTTTGGCTGAATTTTGGAGAATTTTGAATGTGCTTTGCTGAATATATTAACAGTTTAAATAAAAAAGCTGAATTGTGAGTTTGTGTAACTGAATTTTTAAAGATCAATACTGCTTAGAAGTGAAAAGAAAACAAGAAAATCCGAAAAATCCGAAAGGGCTAAAAAAAAAAAAAAAAAAACGGAATTTGGAAAAAAATAAAACTGAATTTGAGAAAAAATAAAACGGATTTCATAGGGCCCTACCTCGTGCATAAGGATGCAGTGAGGCGGCAGCCTGCCCTGCAGCTCAATAGGTATTTGCCTAGACAAAAACCTACAGGCATTGGAGGGGTGCTTAGGGTCGCCACGCCAGGTGGAGGCGCTGTGGGGACACAGACATGTTGCCACAGAACACTCCACGGGGGAACCCCAGTGTACCCTTGGCCGCGGCCTCTGCAAGAGCAGATAAGGTGGAGGAGGCAGTTGAGCAAAGGACCAAAGTCAAAGGAGACTCCCACAAACTCCTGTCCTCTTCATGCATGTCCGGGTAGAAAGGAATTAAGGTCGCCGCCCGCAATACCAATCATCAGCCTTGAGCGAATGGGACAAGGCGGAAGGTACCACACAAGCCCGAACGCGGCCCGGGAAAGCATAGCTGTCAACTCTAGATCAGACTCGGCAATGCACAGCCGAACCTTCATGTCCAGAGGACTCCAGCTCACCTTGTGATGCGGCGATAGACATGATTTCATCTCCCGAGTGAGAACATGATGCATCCACGAATGCTGTCTGAACGCGATCGAAGCCCAAAAACGTCAAAACAGCGTTCGTGCCCATCAGCTGAATCTATCAGATTATCGCACTCAGAAATACACGGGTAGAGTGTCTTTAAAAAGACGTGCCACGTGCAAGCTCTTTTTGTGAGAGGACGCTCAGCAGCCCGTGCTGAAGCGGCCAGGGAGAGAAACACACGCTGGATGCAGACCACTGCACAGATCAGCAGGCAGGAATGTGAAACTCGCTGGTAATTCGCCTTTGCACGAACACTGACTGGAGAGCTGCTCGTCTCGAAGAATACTCAGTGACACTCAGAGAGAATTCTGGCTACAGGAGTGAAGAGGACCTCTTGACTCCAAAAGCGAAAATATATCTGCATGTTGCCAGCGTACTTCCTTATATATCCATGAGGTGGGGCGGAGTTACACTATGCAAATTCCGCAGACCCATGGCATTTCCTTGCCATTGGCTCATTTTTTTAATACTCGAAGGTGATCGGCTTCTAAGCGAAACCCAATTTCGTCTTTATTCCACGTAACTCGAAGTGACAACGAAAGGGAACATACTTTCAATGAACTTTCAATTTTGTATGTTACCTGTATTTTGAGTTATCACTTAAATCAAAACAACCCAGCTGCAGTTTGATATTACTTGGAATGCACAAAAAAAACACAAAAAAACCCCATGACTTATGAAGATGAACAAGTATGGAGTTATCTTTTTTTGCAAGTTAACTCTTCTATTGTAAATTTCCCAATTGGGAGAGGTTGTTCAATTTTCAAAGAGTTTAATTAAAAGTTCATATTAAATATTTTGGTTGCATTTGAGGTAATAAGCGTAACTGATTGTGTAAACTTGGCACATAATATCTAAATATCGATAAATAAATCGATATAGCCCTGAATAGAATCGAAATTGTATCGCAGGATTTGAGGTATCAGCAAATATTGTATAGCTGTCTGAGAGAATCGGTTTCGTATTGTGATGAACTGTCTGATTTACACCCCTACTAGGAACGTAATCTGCGCCATTTCATCAGATTTGTAACGTAAATCATTTAAAAACATACGCCAACACAGAATACATCAATGTGTGTCCAAATATGCTATGTTCATCGCAATTTCAAAATAAAAGTTTAGACCTTTCACTCTGAATTTGCATCTTTTGATGTCCACATATTCTGGTTCAAGAAATTACAGCGGCTGTAGCATTTATATCGTTAACAAGTGACAAATATTAAAGCTAAATGTACATTTGAAGAAAATGTCCTTTGGCCAGTATTAAACAAGGATTTGATATGCTGTAAAGCAGTGGTCACCAATCCTGGTCCTGGAGGGCCGCTGTCCTGCAGAGTTTAGCTCCAACCCCAATTAAACACACCTGAACCAGCTAATCAAGGTCTCACTAGGCATACTAGAAACTTCCAGGCAGAGGTGTTAGACCTGGTTGGAGCTAAACTCTGCAGACAGCGGCCCTCCAGGACCAGGATTGGTGATCCCTGCTGTAAAGTGTAAGAATCACCAGGCCTTTGGTGCCCTCTGCAGGCATTTGTTATAATAGCCTACATAATGTAGCCTACATATTGTTACAGTGAGGAAAATAAGTATTTGAACACCCTGCTATTTTGCAAGTTCTCCCACTTGGAAATCATGGAGGGGTCTGAAATTGTCATCGTAAGTGCATGTATTGTCCACTGTGAGACATAATCTAAAAAAAAAAAAATCCAGAAATCCAAATGTATGATTTTTTAACTATTTGTAAGATACAGCTGCAAATAAGTATTTGAACACCTGAGAAAATCAATGTTAATATTTGGTACAGTAGCCTTTGTTTGCAATTACAGAGGTCAAACGTTTCCTGTAGTTTTTCACCAGGTTTGCACACACTGCAGGAGGGATTTTGGCCCACTCCTCCACACAGATCTTCTCTAGATCAGTCAGGTTTCTGGGCTGTCGCTGAGAAACAAGGAGTTTGAGCTCCCTCCAAAGATTCTCTATTGGGTTTAGGTCTGGAGACTGGCTAGGGCACGCCAGAACCTTGATATGCTTCTTACAGAGCCACTCCTTGGTTATCCTGGCTGTGTGCTTCGGGTCATTGTCATGTTGGAAGACCCAGCCTCGACCCATCTTCAATGCTCTAACCAGTGTTTCCTCTATGTTGATTGGGTAATGGCGGCCCACCACGGTATCAGAATATAGGGCTGTACCAAAGCCATCTATCAGCAGTAATTGTTAAAGTGCATTTCAGAGAATAGCGCGGATACGCGCTTCACACCGCGAGTAGGCATGACGGAGAATAGCGCGGACGAGCGCTTCACACCGCGAGCGGGCATGTCGGAGAAAAGTGCGGACGAGCGCTACACACCGCGAGCCGGCATGTCGGAGAATAGTGCGGACGAGCGCTTCACACCGCGAGCGGGCATGTTGGAGAATAGCGCGGACGAGCGTTTCACACCGCGAGCAGGCATGACTGAGAATAGCGCGGATACCAATGGTTCAAGTCTTACCTCTCAGGTAGGTCCTTCAGGGTGTCGTGGAGGAGTGAGGTGTCGAAGTCACAACATCTACCTACTGGAGTGCCTCAGGGCTCAGTGCTTGGACCACTTCTCTTCTCCATCTACATGACATCACTTGGAACTGTGATTCAGAAACATGGCTTTTCCTATCACTGCTACGCTGACGACACACAAATCTACCTCTCATTCCAGCCTGATGATCCGACGGTAGCTGCTCGCATCTCAGCTTGCCTGACAGACATCTCTGGCTGGATGAAAGACCACCACCTTCAACTTAACCTTGCGAAGACAGAGGTACTTGTGATCCCGGCCAATCCAACACTTTGTCACAACTTCACTATTCAGCTAGGCCCGTCATCCATAACTCCATCATGGTCCGCCAGGAACCTTGGAGTTGTTATTGATGATCAATTGAACTTCACAGACCGCATTACTAGAACTGCCCGGTCCTGCAGATTTGCTTTGTATAACATTAGGAAGATCAGGCGCTTCCTATCAGAGCATGCTACACAACTCCTTGTTCAAGCGCTTGTTCTATCCAGACTGGAGTATTGCAATGCTCTCCTGGCTGGTCTTCCAGCTTGCACGATCAAACCTCTGCAGCTAATCCAAAATGCTGCAGCTAGAGTGGTCTTTAACGAGCCGAAGAGAGCACACGTCACTCCTCTCCTCACAAAATTGCACTGGCTGCAAGTTGCAGCTCGCGTCAAATTCAAGTCACTGTCGCTTGCTTACAGAACAACCACTGGCTCTGCTCCCTTTTACCTAAACTCATTACTTCAGACTTATGTCCCATCCAGAAATTTGCGCTCTGCAAGCGAACGTCGTCTTGTGGTGCCATGTCAAAGAGGCACAAGATCTTTCTCAGACCTTTACCATGACTGTTCCCTGCTGGTGGAATGACCTACCCAACTCAACCAGAGCTGCTGAGTCCGTAGCCATTTTCAAGAAATGGTTGAAGACGCATCTCTTTCGGCAGCACTTGTTCCAGTAATACTAACATTTTCTCTTCCTTTCTATTTAAAAAATAAATAAATAAATGTACGGGTTCTACGTTGGATTAAACTGTGAAAGGTTATAGCACTTACATTTTGTTGTCCTGCTGTTAGTTTAACTGCTTGTATGGTTCTCATTTGTAAGTCGCTTTGGATAAAAGCGTCTGCTAAATGAATAAATGTAAATGGATACGCGCTTCACACCGCGAGCGGGCATGTCGGAGAAAAGTGAGGACACGCATAGAAAACACACCGTTGTTGTTTGGACAGACCTATGGGACAGACCTGCCCCCACTGCTAAAAAAATCCTAAAGGAAACACTGCTCTAACTGAGGGAAGGAGGTTGTTCCCCAAAATCTCGCAATACATGCGGGAGGTCATCCTCCCCTTAATACAGTGCAGTCGCCCTGTCCCATGTGCAGAAAAACACCCCCAAAGCATGATGCTACCACCCCCATGCTTCACAGTAGGGATGGTGTTCTTGGGATGGTACTCATCATTCTTCTTCCTCCAAACACGGTTAGTGGAATTATGACCAAAAAGTTCTATTTTGGTCTCATCTGACCACATGACTTTCTCCCATTTAAACAGTCGGACTCTGGATCATCCAAATGGTCATTGGCAAACTTAAGACGGGCCTTGATGTGCTGGTTTAAGCAGGGGAACCTTCCGTGCCATGCATGATTTCAAACCATGACGTCTTAGTGTATTACCAACAGTAACCTTGGAAATGGTGGTCCCAGCTCTTTTCAGGTCATTGACCAGCTCCTCCCGTGTAGTTCTGGGCTGATTTCTCACCTTTCTTAGGATCATTGAGACCCCACGAGGTGAGATCTTGCATGGAGTCCCAGTCCGAGGGAGATTGATAGTCATGTTTAGCTTCTTCCATTTTCTAATGATTGCTCCAACAGTGGACCTTTTTTCACCAAGCTACTTTGCAATTTCCCCGTAGCCCTTTCCAGCCTTGTGGAAGTGTACAATTTTGTCTCTAGTGTCTTTGGACAGCTCTTTGGTCTTGGCCATGTTAGTAGTTGGATTCTTACTGATTGTATGGGGTGGACAGGTGTCTTTATGCAGCTAACGACCTCAAACAGGTGCATCTAATTTAGGATAATAAATGGAGTGGAGGTGGACATTTTAAAGGCAGACTAAAGCCCTATTCGCACGGGATTAGTACTATATGGGGACCTCTAGTCATTTGTAATAATTGCGGAGGTTGTCTGTGATCTTAATCCCGTGCGAATCGGCCATGTCTGTAATTTGTAAAGTAAAAATTCCCCCGCAAATGACCTACCATATTTCGCTGAACACCGATGTCCAGTGATAATATTAGTCCCGTGCGAATCGGCATCTCTGTGATTTGGCGGATCGAATATAATTTTTTTAAGGTTTTTGTTTCATGCGCGCCTTTTTATCCATTTTTCGCGAAGAATGAGGCTGCGCTGGAGTGTTTTGATAGTATTTTGGGTGCTGGGTCATATCGCTATACACCATACAGCTATACAATTTGCTGAAAGAGAAAGCTGAAAATCATCAGAAGAGCAAAAGCAAAAATAATGATTAGATGGAGATGAATGAATGACATATAGCAGCATGCGGAAAAGAACATTCTTCTGTTCATGATATCATACAGGTAGACCAATAATAACGGCAAGACATTTCCAAGCAATAGCCTCGCCGTCATATCCGGGAGATAAGTCAGTAAATTTGAGGATAATCACAGGCTTCGGTTATCCCGTGCGAATGCGCCACACGAAACTCAGATGTGGGGGGTAATTTAAAAATCACACGAGGTCCCCAGATAGTACTAATCCCGTGCGAATAGGGCTTAAGGTGGCTTTTCCACTGGGCTCGTTTGCTGCGGTCCGAGCCTGAGCGCGATTGTTCCCGGCGCCCGCCGCTGCGTTGGTCTGGTTTCACACTCAACTTGATTCTATTGAACCCTGGTGCGTTTGCGTGCATCTTACGTCATCGCAAACGTGCACGGCGCATTATAGAAAACAGAACGTGGGTCAATATATTGTGTTTTTTATTAATTCGGTGCTATTATGCGCAGTTGAGTGAACAATACAGGTTTACTGTGTGTGTTTGTCACAAGCTGGCTTTCTGCTGCTTGCAAACGGACTCTTTTGAGGAGACAGTTGATTTCAAAATGTTCAAAAGGTTACATGCCCCCACGGAAGAAAATTTGGAAAAATAACCCCTGAAATTCATACGTTTTATAGCACATTATAATGCAGCTTATTAGGCAAAGTTGCATTATATATATTTTTTATAAGTTGCACAAAAATTTGAATAGCAAAGTAGGCTCAGATATATAAAGGCTATCATGATAATTTTGCCAAAAATGAGCCATGTATTTGTTTCGTTTATAATACGTTTTATTTTTAACCTAAACAATGTAACATATACCATTCAAAACTCATCGGCTTAGACAGCATTTGAAGAAAAATAAACACATCAGTTTTCTGTAGCCTTGTGCAAACTTATTCAATAGAATTAGACTTCTAGAATGTTCTTTCCAGTGCAAAAAATTATATTTTTAATTTACCGGTAGTAGTTTTTCTTATCATAGCCTACAAATGTCTCATTTTACTCGATTCACTGAAGCCTGTAAAACGCATTTGCAGCTGCACAGCCGTGTGTATATCTATGCTGCAGAGCGTCTGGCTCGCTCATAGGCTGCGCTGCGGCCAATGAGCCAACTCTACGTCATTACATGTCAGAGCCCGTCAAGGGGGCGCCAAGTCCCCGAATTTGCCATTATAGCAGCGGGTCTTTGTTCATAGTCTGTCTGACATATATATATTAGAAGGTATGCGTCTGTCATGGATTTACACTGAATTGATTCTCAAAAATACGGAACAAAGTGCGTTCCGTATCAGTTCAATACGGAACAAGCCGTTTATGTGTCAAATACGGAACGATTCCGTATTATACGGAACGGTTGGCAACCCTAATCTAGAGAGACGTGCGGCGCAGGACTAGATTTGATGGCCGAGCGCTGGCGGTAATGCACTCACTCTGTGTGTGTGGGCTGCGGGAGAATAAAACGATTCGCGGGACTCCCGCAAAATATGAATATCATTGAATAAAACATAAAAACGAATAAATTGTTATTAATCTGTTGCAGAAAAGAACAACTAAACAAAATTGAGACTATTTACAGGCCAGACTTTCTATTTGTAACATGTTTGCAGCGTTGAGCGATGTAGCCAATCACAGACGTATGTGTTGATTTCTTAAACACAATGGCCAATCAGAAGCATTTAAGATAGACTCCCATCACCGTTCAAAACCAAAATCCTCTGATTATAACAAAGTGTAGATATTATGAAATATTCATTGTGCAGTCAGCTTCATTGATAATAACAGATGTTTGAGATCGCGATGATGTCAGCTTTTTAGGGATTATTAAGGGAGCGCACTTTGCGCGCATTTAAATTAACAGTTGTTTGTAAAAAAAATTGTAAATTAATAGTTGTTCTCTCTCTCTCTCATTAAAAATGTTTTTGTTTTTTTATTAAAAAGTCATAATCCATGTCTTATTCCAAATTGGGATGTTATGGTATCAATCTGAATGGGAAAACCATCGAATTGTACTCAATGGCCTTAATTTGTGCCCTGTCATATGGCCTTGGTGCCCCTAAAAAAAAAGAAAAGGTGGAGGCCAAATGGCTTTGCCCCTAAAATTACATAATTCCCACCCTGGCACCTACGATGACAATTTCAGACCCCTCCATGATTTCTAAGTGGGAGAACTTGCAAAATAGCAGGGTGTTCAAATACTTATTTTCTTCACTGTATATGTATTATCATTTTAAAGGCTTAGGTCTTTGCTTTGGTCTATTTTTATTACCCAAAAAAATATCCGTACTCTGTCTGTCCTAACCCTACTCGATGAATCATCAAAATAATCTACCAATTACTCGACAAAATAATCATTAGTAACAGCCCTAATTTTGATTTCATTGGCACTTGTAGAATATTGATATTTTCTGAAAGACAGAGACTGGTTTCGCAAGACTCTATTTTCTGGTGCATCACTAGACCTGTTGCTGTTGAAAGGATATTTAAGTTATTCAAACAATCTTGTGCCTTGATCTCCTGAAATCACTCTTGATATAAATTGCTTCTCTGATTGTCATATTCAGTGCAACCTTCCAAAGCACATCTAGCATACGGCTTGATGCTCCAGCTGTGGGAAAGAGCAATTTGAGGGATGACTCATCGGTGGAGAATATTCAGTCTCAGTTCTGACAGCTCATTTTTCCTGCTAACTATAATTTGTCTGAAATACAAAAGGAGCCTGCATACTACCACAGCCCCCCCTTTGGCATCTGTGTTGGTACAGTACAATTAATAGCCAACAACTAGCAGTCAACAAACTACTTTCAGTAGCTTCTTGAAGGATATTATTTCTGACTTCCATATATGTTGTTAACTGAAAAAAGTTTGCTATTAATTAGTCAGACAAGAGATGAGAACATTTGGAATAAATATTGTAAACAATTTGTGTGAAAAAACAAATCTTGTCAAATTGCTGGTCACTTCTCCGCATTGCTGTGTAATATGAACAATAAGGCTTCAATTCCAACAGCATGTGCTGAGTAAGATAATCTCTTATACCTTTAATTGGATTTTGACCTGGAGATTGGGTCATACAAGGTCACGCAGTATGTGTTAAGCTGTTTGACGAGTCATGACTGGGCTATTGACAGCTAACTTGTAAATTTAGCTTAAGACTGATATATACAAATCTTAATGTTCAAAATGGAATAGCTGCATCTAGTCTTTTGACATTATGACATTATTCAATGACATTATCATTGTCCTGTATGTACATGCAATTATGTTTGAAAAGTTTTAAGATGTACCATTCTTTGAAGCAGTTTTTGTCAGCCTAGCAACTTATTCAAAAAACTCAAAGTCTTGGTTGTCTATTGTGCTATTCAGGGTGGGAATTATACCGCGGCCATGGCCGCCGTTGCCCTACACTTTGGCCTTCATGCCCCGTGAAAAAAAAATTATCATACGGCCACAGTGGCCTGTGTGCCCTAGCCCTGTCCAAGTTACATGTATAAAGCGCCAGTGCGGCATATGTGGGCTTGCTTTTTAAAATTAAAAAAGTAAAACTGTATTTTATTGTAGAGCTGCGCGCAGCTTGCTCCATCCCTCTCACACACAAACTTACAACGGAGGCGCGCGCGCGAATAGCCCCTCCCCTTCGAGCACGATCTCAAAACATGAGCAGCATGCGTTGGAGGACGGATTGTTGCAGTGCTTATTTCCCCAGCAAAGATTCCAGAATCAATCCGGAGTTGAATGGTTGTTAGTATAATGAACACTGTTGCAAAACAACTCTGAGACGCTGTCGCGTTTCCATTACAGATTCAGGGTTTCCCGCAGCACTTTGTAACTAAGGCGGCCGCCTAAGCAACACACGCCTGCCGCCTTAACTAACGTTGCGTCGTCAAAAAAAATGTATGAGCGATATCCGCCGTGTTACTCTGTCCTGTTTATAACTTAGATTTTCTGCCCAATTCTCTGCCCGAGGCAGAACTTGGGCCGATATTTCCCGCCGCCATCCTCTGGCCGGGCCAATGATCTAGAGACGTGCGGCGCAGGACTAGATTTGATGGCCGAGCGCTGGCGGTAATGCACTCACTCTGTGTGTGAGGGCTGCCGCTGCGGGAGAATAAAACGATTCGAGCGGACTCCCGCAACATATGAATATCAATGAATAAAACATAAAAACTAATAAATTGTTATTAATCTGTTGCAGAAAAGAACAACTAAACAAAATTGAGACTATTTACAGGCCAGAGTTTCTATTTGTAACATGTTTGCAGCGTTGAGCGATGTAGCCAATCACAGACGTATGTGTTGATTTCTTAAACACAATGGCCAATCAGAAGCATTTAAGATAGACTCCCATCACCGCTCAAAACCAAAATCCTCTGATTATAACAAAGTGTAGATATTATGAAATATTAATTGTGCAATCAGCTTCATTGATAATAACAGAGATGTTTGAGATCGCGATGATGTCAGCTTTTTAGGGATTATTAAGGGAGCGCACTTTGCGCACATTTAAATTAACAGTTTTTCTCTCTCTCATTATTATATATATTTTTTTATTAAAAAAGTCATATGTCTTATTCCAAATTAGGATGTTATGGTATCAATCTGAATGGGAAAACTATCGAATTGTACTCAATGGCCTTTGTGCCCTGTCATATGGCCTTGGTGCCCCTAAAAAAAAAGAAAAGGTGGAGGCCAAATGGCCTTGCCCCTAAAATTACATAATTCCCACCCTGGTGCTATTCATTGCAAACCTACTCAAAGCATTCACAGGTGTAACTTTTGAGTTGTGCATAGGGCTGTCACTAATGATTATTTTGGTAATCGAGTAATTGCTTTATAATTTTGACGATTAATTGAGTAATTTTTTTTGTGGTAATAAAAATAGGCAGTACCAAACAATAGCCTTTAAAATGTTGGAGGCAATAATTTTAAGTAAAGTATCAAAACCAAATAATCATATGGTTTTATAGAGCAACACTCTTAAAGTAACAACAGGTAACTTTTCAACCTTCATAATATATTTCCAAGTCTCTTGTGATGGTACATCGACTTACAATAGGTTGAATGACACGTCTGCCATAGCCTGACGGGGTCTATAGCGTTTTTAATCGTACTTTTAAACTTCGGGTTTCTGGTAGTAACCGGCGAACAAAGAGAACTACAAAATTCTACTGCTTTACGGCATTTACGTCACTTCCACCACCACCCCCACTTCCTTAAAATCGGACGTGCAAGCCAAATGTTATAGTCATGGCCGAAGCAGCACAGAAAAACAAGAAAGCAAAGGTTTTATCGGAGCAAAGCAAAAAGAGAAAAAGATAAAGTGATCGTGTTAAAGGCAGAACGAGGATCAACATTGGGCCAGCGTTTTCTCGCTGGCGTGAGCTGAAGGAGGAGGGGGGTGCCCGACCAATGCGGACTTGGCTGTCATGCTTTTGGACTAGTAAGTAAGTTATATTGCTTGCATACTATCTCTTTGTTTTTTTTGGTCTGCCTGACTGTTACGGAAGCTATCTTATCCTCCGTTTATCTTGATGAATCAAGTAATGATAGTAGAGCAGCGAATTATCAATCTGGTTGCTTGTAAACGATATTCTAGTTTTTGATGGTTACCTATCGCTAGCAATTTTCAATTGATGAAATGCAAATAGCAAATGTTTGACCTAAAAAGTGTAGTTTACTCAACATGTACAAAGAAAGGAGGAAGATTATTAATATTATCATTGTGTTCATAGCTTCTCATTTGTTACATGTGTAAAGTTACTTGATTGTGTAATTTCCTATTTTTGATTTATTGATAGCTACAGAGGCAAACGGGATTCTTGCCGCAATTTTTTCGGATGACGAATTTGCACCCTCATGTTGTTCTTGTGCAATACTTCCGTGTGATTAGATTCTACAAACATGAAGGGTTGTTGTGTTCAGTGCATGACTAACTTACCTCAACAAAAGTCGAACTCAAATGTGTTGCTTTTTAGAATATTTTTCTTGCCAAGCTATAATGCAAATCGATTTGTAAAATTTGCAGATTAATTTATGGTAGCTTGATATTATAATATAGACTATATATGGTTATTATCTACCACTCAAACATTGCATTGAAGTATCATATAGATTCAGTAAAACGGTAACCAAGAGACTAGGCTACTATGACACTTTTTGTGTGAAATCATATTTAGGCAATTTTGTCCATCAAAAGTGTGCTTTCACTTTAATTGAGCGTGAGCTGTGCAGCATATAGACTCGGCGCGGAAACGTTTCACGGCTGCTCACGCGACACTTCTGCTTGACGCTCACGCGCTGCTCCCGCTCCCGGTGTGAATGCACTCATTGATTAACATGCACGCCGACAAAAAAAAATACGCGCTTGCGATCTGAACGGCTGTAATTCACGAGGTTTCCTACATGTGCGTTCCGTGTGCATGTGTGATGCTGATGTTGCGCAATGTTAATCATGCGGCGCCCGAGTGCATTTGACCGGCATAAAATCGGCATATGTCAGACTGACCGGAATCGGCCATGACCGGCGATCGTCTGGCTCTTAGATGCATGTAACAAATAAATTAAGCATATATATATTATTTTACATTTATATGCTTTATTTACATGCGTGCAGGTTATATGCAGGGCATAGGCCTATATTTATTAAATTGAATCACAGCCTTTGTGAATTCAAAATAGCACTTTGCTATACTATGGTTTTAAATGGTTTTAATACATCGTGCAGCCTTAGAAAACGGTCTAATGGATTAATGGATTCTTGTCTTTGGAATGTGCCACTTCCGGTATTTTGCCGGTTACTCAACACGGGTAAATTGCAATCAAGTTTTTTTTTGAAGAGTACTCCAATTTAATCGACAAGTCGTGACAGCGCTAGTATAACGAGACCCGTTATACTGAAACTTTTGTGTCTGTACTTCTATTCGACAGAGCCGCTATTATTTGAAATCTTTGTTGATCAGCACACCAAGTGAAATGGACAAATACTTTCATTTAAAATGTGATTACTTTAGGCTAAAGTGATTTGGTAAAGAGCATTTGCCGTGATCTAGGACTTTTCCAAACCCATGTAAATCTTGAGTGAAACCACGCCTGACAGAATTGGGACACACCGAGCAATTTAGGATTGGAAGACAACGAAGAACTGCCTAGACTAACACTGATGTTATCTGCTCTTTGTTAGGAGCTGTTTCATTAAGTGTGAAATGTCCTGGCTTGCTTTGCCAAATGTTTTTTTTCTCCACACTTTATTTCCAATATAGTTTAAGTTCTGACTGCCAGAGAGGTGTTTGTCATATGCAAGACATTCTGGGTCAGATTTGACTAGAACCCTTTTTAAAATGGCAAAATCTATCAGTGTGACAGAGAAGATTGCTCTTGTACTTTCTTTGTTGGACTGCTGTCTCAGAGAACCCCATCCCCCCCCCACGTCCCCTTTATAGTTTGCGTCACTCTGAAAACATTGTTTAACAGAATTAGGCTTGTAAGTTCTTCATTGGCTTAGATATGCATTTAGCCCTTATAAGTTTCCCCAAGAATGTTGAATTGAATTTAAAAATAATGTCACATAAGCAGGAACCATCGGCTTTCTGTTCTGCATCACTGAACTGCTTCCTGAGGGCACAGACCTGTGATACTATGGATTGAGACTCATAAATTAATCATTAAAGATTGAATGCATTAATTATTCATGCACATTCAGGCAATAACAGCCATCAGTTAAATCATCTTGGTCCAGTCTGGTTTAAAGTGTCTGTTTTTCCCTGTAGGATTCTTCCTTTAATATTTTTTAAACAACGTTAGGAACTACTTCTATTGTACATGGAGTATTTGGAATTATGACCAAAACACTGTTCCAAGATAACTTGTTTTGGCCAGATTTCAAGGTGTTGTGCATGTAGGCCTAGCCTATGCCAGAATGCCCTTAGCTCAACTAATCAAATATGGCAGATGAAATGGAAAATGCAATATGTTATTTAATATTTGTATTGATAAAAAGTATTGTCGTTGGCTAAGTAACATGCTAGCTTCAAACTATTGCATGTAGAGCGTTCCATTCACTAATGAGGTTATGTCCTAGTTAGGATGCTGCCTAAACTAGCAGCATCCTACAGCGAGGGATCTCACAAGGGCATGGAACAAAGCTATACTCTGCTATATTATGAAAGCAAGACCAAACTACTGTCTTGTTACAGAATTTTTGCTTATGCCGTCTTCCTCCTTTGCTCTTGAACTACAATTGGGTAAAGTTCATTTTCTCACTGGAGTGCTTCCTAATGCTACAGACTGCCCTCTGTTCTTTGATCAGCTGCTGCCACTTGACACTGGCACCAAGTGCTTGAGGCTGTTGCCAGCCAGCTGCCCGGGGTGAGTGAGGAGCATCAGACTGATTTCATTCTGTTCCTGATAGATGCAGGACCACCAGACGTTTCTCAAGAGCTTTACTGATTTACTGAGCTTTACTGTCCTCTCCTGTTTTTTTTCTTCTTGCCCCACGCTTTTCTCAAACTTCACTTGAATGCTCACCCACACAGAGTTGTTTTTCTTTTGTGAAAAGGCTGTGAAATGTGCTTCTCATATTTTGATGTACATTGGAGATATAAAGCTGCTTGTTTGTTCAACAGTAGGCCTATCTCAAGGCCATCTCGTGATGTTTTTCTTGCTCACTGTGAGGAGGTCACGGAAAAGTATCTAGTAGGCTAAGTATTGTGAGACTTCTGCTGAGTGATGCTTTGATCTCTATCATGCTGGCTGCACAGTCAACCTTTTTTTTCACTGGCTTACTGACTTAAAGTTGCAAGCATATTTGTCCTCTAATTTTTTATTTATTTATTTATCACCAAATAATTTAATTGTGAAGTTGTAGTTCTTTATGGTAATTGTGACATACCATCTGCAAAGCAAAGGTATTTTTGAAGGTATAGATGCTGGGATTTGTCAGCTCTCAGATGCAGTGCTGAATTAATGAGCAGTGACCTGTCCTTGGACACTGCGGGCATTTGATCTGCATAGGTCTGGATACAGATAATAACTTGTAGGTCTGTCCCCGACTAAAGATTTTTATAGTCAAATAGTAGTCGTTGATTTAAGCCATTAGTTGACTAATCGTTTTATATTAGTTTATAATCAGTTTATATTAATTTAACTACTTTAATACTGGGGGATATATAAACCATAATGAACCTTTAAAGGGGTCATATGATGGTTCTAAAAAAACATTTTGTGTATTTGGTTTAATGCAATGCGTTTATGTGGTTTTAGGTTAAGTCATTATTTTACACATACCGTACATTATTGTTGCTCCTCTGTGCCCCGCCTTTCTGAAACGCGTCTATTTACAAAGATCATCGTTCTGAAAAGCGTGGTGTGCTCTGATTGGCCCAAATACCTTAAGCGTGTGGTGATGTCACGCCCCTTACCATATTTGGAACATCAGTCCGTAACATAGGCTATGTTGGTACTACCTTATCAATTCGAGCCAGAATCTGAATTTATACTCTGAATTTATAATCTGAACAGTATTAGTGATTTATACTGTCTTTTTACGGGCCGAGCTAGGCTATGTAAACATAAAACCAGGTCTGCATTTGTGATCGTAGAAATGACAAACAAGCACTACTCTATACTGCTCAAAACTCACGTTTGAATAGTCCGTAGCAAATTCTTAAAATATACTTTCAGGCTGTGTCTGTGAGTCAGAAGCACCAGACTGTAGTTTGCAAGGGATGGAATTGCCCCACTTTTTAGAATCAGCCTTTGTGCACAGCCAGCCTTGTACCCTCCGAAAAATGTGCAGCACACACAGTCAAATAGTTTGGTTATACTGTTCTGGAACAGTTGTAAATAAAGCTTAACCACTGTTTTCTAATTGTGTCCTCATTTAGAAGGCCAAAGAAAGTATTTTGGCTTTCGCAACGAAAAAACCAGCATCTCCACAACATGGTGGCGCCGGCAGAAGCAATGGCTGTGTTTACACTTGGCATTAACATGCGTTCACTGTGATCCGATCAAGCAGATCGGATCATTAGCCAATCAGGACACGGTGCGTTTACATTTTGTTCACATTAAGTAGCCTCTGTATCTGGATAACCGATCGGATTTCTGTTTTTGCATATTTAAATTAGGTCTGTACTGTAGGCAAATTAAGAGTAGCCTAAAGATGATACAAATTAAGCAATGTCCCAATTGCTTTCACTCACTCACTTTACTTTCCTGTGTAATCTCCAGTCTTAGATCAAATTAAGTTTTTTGCATGAAGGAATATTTCCAGAGCCGATCATACAAAAATATCTGGGTTGAGTTAAACAAGTCACATCATCGATCTGGGTTTAAGGTTAACGTGCAATGACTATATGGGAGATTAATAAACATGCTGAAACAATAAAAATATTTAACATTTAAAATGTTAAAAAATAAAAAGTTAATTCCCATTATTCCTCTGGCAAAGCAGCGCACGCTCTTCATTATCTCATGACTGATCACAGCTGTGATTGTACAGGCGATCGACTCAGATAATGTTGCACAATTAGGCGAAAATGAAAAAATGACACACAGTATCATGTAAATCTAAATAAACTCTTTTAATTATTGACAATTATTGAATTTTTTTTTAATTTATCTAAACTGCGTCTGGCCAATTTTTTCTGACAACCACGTGGGGAGACTGGGCGGGGATTTAAATGACGTCCACCTGTGAATGTAGACACGATGGCTGGATTGCGTTTACATTACACTGAGATCCGATCACAATGCGTCCTCGACCACCTCCGAACCTGGACACGCGGATCGGATAACATTTCGATCAGAAACGCGTTTACACTTTCTTTTCAATGTGTATGTGGACAACATCCAGATACAGGTCGCATGTTAATGCCAAGTGTAAAGCCAATAATATAGCTAGAAATAGAATACATTGCGTAAACATTTGGGCGGTGCTATGAAACTCTGTCCCCACACACTGATGTAGATTTGTGGGGGTGTGTTTGAATGAAGCATTTTAGGAAGGCGTGGCTGGGCCTTAACTTTTACAAAAGATCTCTTTCCGTTTTGAAACTGAGCTTAACTCTGCAGATCTTATACATGCACAAACAGCTACATAACGCACTAAAGAAAAAGGAAAAGAAGAAATCACATCATTTGACCCCTTTAATATATACAAGTAGGGCTGGGCGATATGGCAAAAAAAAATGATCACGATAATTTTTTTATATCGGTCGATATCGATAATTATCACGATAAATGTCAAACCTTTATTTCTTTCAAGTTTAAAGGCAGATTTTTGCTCCTAAGTGAAAGAACGTTATTTGTGGGTTTAAACTACTCTTTATTGTCAGAACATATCATGACAAACACTTGAACCAAACAGGTGAACATTTGCCAAATCTGAGTTAGAACATTCAAACATTTGTCATTTTTCCTTAACAAAATAAATATCTTAATAGGAAAAAATATTTCTTAGTGTCTGCGTGTGCTAACTTTTATTTGGTAAAATTTAATATTCTGACTGTTTGCGTTTTATTAAAATTAACCATTGGTCATCCAGCATCATGCATTTAGATCATGATAACCACAGATAAAACCAGGCAAAGCCTACAGCACCTCACTATCATTGCAAATTGTTACTTAATGGTTTCTATGGTATTTGAATGAAAAACAGTAGCCTAAATACATTATTAAATAATGTAATTATATTCGTCCTTTAATACACTGTCTACGTTAATAATATAATACAATTCAATATGTACAGTATATCAATATGTATATCCCACATTTCATAGTGCAGTTAATATTAGTAGGCTAACGTTACAGTAAATCCGTGGTAAATTATGGGAATTTGTAGACGGAAAAGCCTTCTGACTGTATCGTTGTGCACAGTGTTTCTCCTGTTTGTCAGCGCTGTTTCATCTACCTTTTAAAATGGTTTAAATCACTGAGACATTTGTGTTCTTCGCTGAATTCAAGCGCTTCTCACTGGATTTCGTGACCGATCAGAGTAAACGAATCTGCTTTAGTGAGCTTGCGCTGCGCTGCTGTTTGGACTTTGAGCCGAGCGGATAAACAGTCCGTGAGGCGCGTGCGGTTCAAATGAGTTTCGTTCCGCTTTTGCCGCATGAACATTTATCGAACTCTTGATATCGTTTTATCGAGAAATAATATCGCGATAACTATCGTTATCGTTTTATCGCCCAGCCCTAAAAACAGCCTTCATAGTATCTAATGTAACATTAAAGATTACTCCTTTATCTGTCAGATGTTTGAGCTGTATGTCTTAGACATTTGATTTTTAATTGATCACTTCAATTCTGAAGAAATGTCAGCCAGCTAAAGGTCATGTGAAGACAAAGACTCAAACAGGGGAAGAAATGCTGCTGGTCAAATGAGTAGAATGGAAAGTGCTGGTACTTTGTCAGGAACATTGGCTGCGTCCGAAATCGCGTACTATGTGAGTAGGTACTACATTTAAATAAGAACGTACTTCGCGACCGTTAAAAAAGTACGTTCTATATAGTATGAATACGGGTAGTATGAATGAATCCGGACGTACTACATGCGCCATGTTGTTGTCGCGTGACATACGCGCTGTCATAACAGTGCGAAAATGTAAAGAGCCCATTCCACTGACTGCACCAACTTCGCGCTGTTTTTAGTTCTGCTTTGTTTTCATCTGCGTTTTTACGTCGTCCGAGCCGACAATCAAGAGGAGGCGTCGGTCAGCTGCTCGCAGATCACGGCTTTTGTGGAGTTTCTATAACATTTATTTACCTAATATAAATTTTACCTCATAAAACACACACACAACCCCTATGAACAATGACAGATGTTGATTTTTGGCAAGGAAAAAGCCATTTATTTGCTTGTGATATTACCATCGATAAATAAACATGAATGAATCAATAGAGATACGCATGTCTGTGTTTATCTCTACAGCCCATAGCTAACGCTACAGCCGCGTCTCCGGATTCCGCCATTTTCAAATATAACGACAACAACTCCTCTCCCGTGGCATCATGGGATAGTAAAGTGTCCATCGTATGCGCACTTCAGAATCTCGCCGGAAGTAGTAGGTCATCCGGGGACTTTTCGCCTACTGTTTTTCGAATTCTATGATTTCGGACATACTACTCTGCTCGCGTACTGTTTTTCGCATACTATATAGTAGGGAAGTATGCGATTTCTTACACGGGTGCGCCACCGTTACAGCAGCCATTGACTTTTGGAATGAGGAAGTGAAATAAGCCAGCTTGTTCACTAGGGCTGTCAAAATTGCTCAAAAATGACGTTCGAATATTCCCTCTAAAAAAAACACATATATTCGAACTATTCGAATATCTGGTTGCGCATTTTGTCAATGACGCGCATTACGTCAATAACAGGACAAATTAATACAAAGAGACACAACTACTTGTATAGGTAGCTTATTTAAGTTTAAACATATTTGACAACGTATTAACTTACACAAAAACAAGTAAATCAACTAATGGCCAAGACCGCAGACCTTACTCTCGCAGGCACTCTTTCTCTCGCCCTCGCTCGCTCTCTCTCTCTCGCCCTCACGCTCTCTGCGCATAACGGTTTAAATGAACAACAATACACACATGTTGAGTGCTGATCAAGAGTTTTTGCTGACCTAAATATAGCAGGCTTCATTCAGTGATTGAAACAAATATTATTAACATTAATTGAAGTTTTACAGTATAGAACCGACATTGAACTCTCCGAGCAGCTCGTGCTGTGGTAAACTGCTGCTACTATGGCTATTTCGGGGACGTCTGGCCACACCCCCTTGGCGGGCTCTGTATGATGTAATGCTAGCTCATTGGCGCACACGTTCGAGGCGCCCGCGCCATTGGATGTGCAGTTGCCGCAGCACAGCCAATGAGTGAGCCAGACAGTCACTGTGCTATCTGTGCAGCTGGAAAATGCGTTTTACATTTTAAGCTTCAGAATTTTGCCACTAGCAAAGCAGACAGCCGCGCCTCTGCTACCGCGGGCATGTTTTTCCACATGATTCGAATATTAATTTTCACCTTCGAATTTCTGTTTTTTTAAACTATTCGAATATATATTCGAATTTAGAATATTCGTTGACAGCCCTATTGTTCACACTCTCAGATGCTTTTTCAGCTTTGAGGATAAATGTATTGTATTTCAGAGTGATTACAAAGGATCTGTATTGCTTGTTTCTGGATCTTGAGGAGCCTTTTCACAGTAGCGTTTTTGGCTTGTGGCTTTATTTATTGATGCTAGATTCGATTTTCTTGTTACAGCAAACATTACAGGACCTTGTGTACACGTATAGAGATGGAATATGAAAAACATAGGCTAAATCTTATATTGCAACACAATTAAACTTTATTTGGGAATCCGCATACTCACATGATGGGGGAAGAGAAGTCAGAATCAGTGATTTTGAGTTGTTCAGCTTTCAGCATAAACTTTTTGTTTCAGATAATGTTTTTGTCACACAGACTTGTGAAAGAGTGGTTTGATGAACATGAAGTTGGACATCTCCCATGGCCTTTAGTCACCAGATCTAAATATTATTGAGCCACTTTGGTGTATTTTGGAGGAGCGAGTTAGAAAACGTTTTCCTCCACAAGTATCACATAGTGACCTGGCCACTGTTCTGAAAGAGGAATGGCTCAAAATCCTCTAGGCACTGTGAAGGATTTGTATTTGTCATTCCCAAGATGAATTGATGCTGTATTGGCCGCAAAAGAAGGCCCTACGCCATACTTTTTTGTGGTCTTAAATCAGGCGTTTCGGTTTAATTGTCCAACCTAATGTGACTTCCTGTCACGTTCATTGCACTCAAGTGGCTAAGACTGCAAGTGTGGATATTGAGACAGGCCCCAAGAGTTTGATCAAAAAGTCATATTGCTATGGTTAGGACAAAAAAAAAATCGGATTTATATTGAAGAGATGGCTTTTATTGCTTGTTTCTCTATCACGTCGCTCCTGGTTAGGACATTTTTCCCTTTTCCTTTCATACATTTTACTCTTTCCAATGTGTGCCCAGTGTAAGTAAGCCATTTTACCTTTGTCAGAAATGTTCTAACCACTAGGCTATCTGTGGCACAAACTTCCCTCTGTAGGACATCCTGCTGTCAACTTTCAAAACAGTGCTTTGAACACGGAATATGATATTTTCAAGGTCTCCAGGGTCGACTGTGCTCCGTATCTAGTGTGCATAATAGCCAGTTCTGTTGGATGAAAACGCCCTGTGCTGTCACCAGCCTGCATTTTATCTTAGATTTATCCTCTGATAACAGTGCGATATCTTGTGCTGTTTCACTGAGGCACAGACTTTCCTTAGCCATGTGTCAAACAACCTGTCAATCAAGCAGTCACATTGTACTTTTGTTCAGCAGTGAATCTTCTTTTAGATTTACTGGCTTACTGGTAATGTAGAAAGAAACACTTATATATTCGGCCTTGTCATCTCAAGCTTGGAATTGTAAAATTTTACATGGTTGTAAATTGTAAACAAATAAATGGTTAAACATTTAGGATTAGGAATGAACCGCATAAATAAACAATTTTCTTTTTCAATTCTAAAATAAATAAAAAGTGGTCTATCTAGATCTATGTATGATGATCATATATCAAATTAGGCGCATCAAATTCAAGTCATTGACTTTTGCCTACACAACAACCACTGGCTCTGTTCCCTTTTACCTAAACTCATTACTTCAGACTTACGTGCCATCCAGAAAATTGCGCTCTGCAAGTGAATGCCGTCTTGTGATGCCATCTCAAAGAGGCACAAAATCTTTCTCAGACCTTTTTCTGGCACCTTTTTTATTCAATTTCTGTCCCTGATCTGTATCTAAAAACTGTTATCAACCTGAAAAGCACTTTTTTTTGTTTACTTTATTTGTAGTTTTTTTTTTTGTGCTATTGCTTGTAGTTATAGTAGGCTATTTGTTCTCAGACTGTTTACTTTTCTTTAATAATGTTTGAAATTAATATTTTATATTATATTTATATATAATTTTTTTTTCATTTGCATTGTTCTTGCATTCCATGTAAAAATTCTGGCGAGTAAAAAAAAAGATTTACTAGCCAATGGCAACTCGAGCTTCAGTGTGTCTGTAGAGGGGTGATTAATGCTGACACATTGATCTGTGAGTGGACTCTTTTGATTTGCTGAAGATGCTTTCATTGCTCTTTATACTGACATGTAAAATAGGCCTCCCTCAAAACTACCAACTTCACTATAATTAATCATACTCATGCTAAGATGTTGTAAGTTCACTCTTTGACAGGCGTCAAGTGGAGTTCATGTTAGTCGTGTCTTCAGCCAGGCTCTCTTTCCTGTTGGAGGAACTGAATGTTATTTACAAAGTTGTTGCTCTGTTTGATGCCAATTGGCTGGTTAATATAGAGGATAAACTTAGATATTATGGGCAGGTGTTATGTTCGTGCCCTCCGAGACTGCAGAAGGGAATATCAGATTTCTCCTCATGGGTGCAGTGGTATTGATTTAGTGTCGAATGCCATGGCAGCTGGAATGGTTGAATGCAGGTCAGGATCCTTAAGGTTCCTTATCTTCTGTGCATGTCATAGTCACACAGAAGGACACATGGATTTTGCTTATAAGGTTACGTTTGAGCCCAGCGAGTTACTGAACATTTTTGTTTTGTCTGACAGCACTTATCAGACATGTTTTATCATAGTTGGTCATTCCTGTAATGTTTTTGTCAAGCATTATCTCACTTTTAAAAGTCTCAGATTTCTGTAGTCAAAATATTAGTCATGTTGAAAAATGAATGCCTGTTATTAGGGCTGGGAGGTATATCGAGTTTGTACGATATATCAATATATTTTTATAAAGATATGGAATGAGGCAGTACCGTTTATATCGATACAGTAGTTTGATACGAGCACATATGAAAAATAGCAGAGGACACAGTGTGAGCTGCTGCAGTGAAAGTACGGTTTTTGATACACCGTCTGGTGCACCTGGACATATCATCAGTGATGTAACCTAGGATCACGGGGGGTTTCGGGTCTTTCAACAATCAGACCCCCTCCCCTAGGCGACCCAGCCGGGGTGATCAAGTCCCAGCTTATGTCCAGGTAGCGCTACTACCCTACACGCCATGCCTCTCCTCTCCTGATCCACAGCCACTATTACCCCTTTTCCACCAACAAGAACCGGGTGCTGGTTCAGAGCCAGAGCCAGAGCTGGTTCGGAGTTGGTTCGACTGACGAGCTTACTAAGAACCGGTTTGCCTTTCCACCGGCTAGAGAGCCACAACAGAGCCAGATCTTACGTCACTGCATACGTCTCATGTTGCCCAGTAACGCTAGTGCGGTAGCGCCAAACACAAACACGCCAGGCTTGTTGGAGATGCATCGCCTTCTCGCAGATCGATCGCCGCATGACATCAAAGCACTGCGAAAGCGATCCAAAAGCACAAGGAGTCGTATGATCTAGGGATGCTCATTTCGGTTAATTTTCCCGACCGACAACCGCCACTTGTTAATCGATTATTAACCGCTAACTGATAAGATTGAATTGGCATTAAATAAAAATAAAATTGACGCGTATCTGTGACCCATTAAAAATATATTTTAAAAAATGGGTTCAAAGGGTTTACTTTAACGTGCAAACAGCAAACAGCAGCATACAGAACAGATCAACAGAGCCTGGATTCAGATCAAATTTTCACGCACCTGCTGCATTTCTGACAGTGACAACAGAGAAAAAAAGAATAAAATAATATAAATAAAAAACATAAAATAAGCCTACAATAAATATATATATTTTTAGCTTAAATAATTAACAAATTACAATGACAAAAAGAAAACACTGAATCAGTTTGAAGCGTTGAAAAACCGGCATTTTTTTTTTCTCCATCAGACTACGTTTTTCCGTCAAATAAAAATAGCAGGCCTACCTCAATCCACAGCTTGTCTAGTTTTGGTCTTAAAAAGTAGCATTACAGTCTACATACTGTTGGGTAAGTCTGGAGCACAGAGAGAAAACACCGTCTCCGATGGCACAGCTGATGTTCGTGAACAGATACAGATAACGTCTCGCTGGAGTGGCCAGCTTCGGGAAGCGCCTTTCATTTGCTTGTGGGTGTTTGCTTCGCAAGTGATATTGCATCGTACTTGCACTACTGCTTTATTTTAATACCGCGTAGCATATTTTGCAAGTAACTTCGTCGTCCTTTCTGTCGAAATTGTCCCACATAGTAGCTACTTCTTGTCGCTCGCTTCATTTTGCTTGCTCAGGGAGAATATGACTGTTGGCGCGTGTAGTTGCGCATATCGATGCGCCCAGTGAGTTAACAAATATTGGTTATATATAGTATGTATTTTTTTTTTTTAACCATGAAGCAAAAAAATATATAATTTTTTTTTTAAACCGTTTAACTGATAGTATTAATCGGTCAAAATTTTTACTTTCGGTTAACGGTTAAACGGTCAATATGAGCATCCCTAGTATGATCTCCAAACACTCCCGCAGCTCCGATCGGTCCGCGCCGCTCCGATGCATCTCGAACAAGCCATCAACAATAACGGACGTGGCGTTACTATGGATGCTCATGGGTTTGCAAAAATACATCGGAATCCAACGCGTTCGTGCAGCTCGCCGTAACTTACATAGACGGATATTATAATCAAGCTGCTATTAGCTCGACTAGCTGCTATTTAAAAATGGCGGTCACAAGTTTCTATTCGTCTTGTTGGTCACGGTAACCCAGCCCCTGACGCAAGCGGTTCTTACTTGGCTCTGTTCTAGACCAGCAATGATTTGGTGCTACTTAAGAACCACTTTTCCTGGTTCGGAGCTGGTGCTTTGCGTGTGGAAAAACAAAGAACCGAATTGAAACTAGGCTCTGGCTCCGAACCAGCTTGGTGGAAAAGGGGTACTTGATGCTACTTCTGCAGCATCAGTGGCCAACTTGATGGCCCTTCGCTGACTCGCCCCTGTGATGCCAAGCATTTTGTAGGCCCTGCAAAGGGAATGGCCCACAAACCCTCGACATCCCACTTCGACAGGTTGGCATATTGCCCGCCACCCATTGCTCCAGCAACCCTCCACAAGCTGGGAGTACTTTGCCCTCTTTCTTTCATTGGCCTCCTCCATACGGTCCTCCCAAGGCACTGTTAACTCAAAGAGAATTACCTGCTTGGAGGCCTCTGAGGTGAGCACAATGTCAGGCCTTAATGTTGTTATGGCAACTGCTTCAGGGAACTTCAGCTGCTTGCCCAGATCAACTGCCAGCTCCCAGTCGCGCGCCGTTGCCAACAGGCCAAAGGAGGTGCCCCGGGCAGCTGGTATTGACTTCTCCCCAGCTCTGACAAAGGCTGTGGTCTTCACTGGGAGGCTCTTGCTGTGGCTGATTCCACTGAAGATAGAATCCGCTACGGCTTTTAGGACCTGGTCATGCCGCCAGCGGTAACGCCCTTCGCCCAGGGCTTTTGTACAGCAGCTCAGGATGTGTTCCAACGTTCCTCTCCTCTGGCAGAGGGGGCATGCTGGTGTCTCCACCTTTCCCCAGGAGAAGAGGTTGGATGGACTTGGCAACACGTCATAGACCGCCTGGATCAGGAATTTTATCCTGTAGGGTTCAGCCTTCCAAAGCTCAGTCCATGTGACTTTGCGCTCCACTGTTCGCTCCCATCTTGTCCAGGCGCCCTGTTGCCGCATCCCAGCCATCTGGCAAGCTCGCTTCTCCTCAACTCCTGCACGCACCTCCTCCAGGATCAGGGACCTCTTCTCTTTCCCTTCTGCCTTGTCGTAGCGAGGAGTTCTTCTGCTGCCCAGGCCAGCTCTCCCATGTGCCACTGAGCCCACCAACACCCTTTGCCGTAGCCTTGACTCTGCGTCGTCCACTGCCACGGCAGCCCTCCACTTCCGCCCTGTCCTGACCTCAATCCCAGCCTGGGCAACCTTTTGGATCACTGGAATCCCGATACTGTAGTAGTCGTACATAGTACAATTTGTCCTAAACATGACACAAGCTTATATTAAGGGCTTCACAATAACTGGTAAGATAAAGTTTAGAGCAGCTTGCACTGTCAGATGCTCTAACAGATACTGTTGCTGACTGACAAATAAATAGGCTACTGGCGCTGTTTAATGCGTTGAGATGTGATGCTTTCCTCAGTGCTTACATTTCACAGGTATATTCCCAATCTGTAAATGTGAGAATGTCAAACAAATATGTCCATTTCACTGTCAGGAGAGGACGAGCTTCTGCAAGTGAATCTCTGCAAAAATTCAAGCTTCTGTGAACAAGCGCCGCTGCGTGCCAAACAGTAGGGCTGTGCTCAGAATATTGATACAACATCGCCATGAACTCCTGGCGAATGCACGTATCGATACAGCAGCTGCCGTTATTGTTACTGTCGTGCTTTTGAATGTAGCCAATTCAGGGCTCGAATTTCACCGCGGGTATTGCGCATAATTTTAATAATTCCCACAGCTCTCCCACTTATAATGCGGGAAATTCCCGCAAACATTGATTCACTTTATCATGTAGGTTGTATTAGTAAATGAATCCACACAGATTATAAAATCAAATCAGTAATTTTAAAACTTTCTGCGAGACGTAATTTCACAAACAGCGTGAGTTCAATGGTGCTGCGTCCCCTCCCCGATCTCTCTTGTCTCTTAAAATGGGCTGCTCAAGGCAAGCGTCAAACGCTGCAGCCGGTGAAACTACACGCTCGCGTTTAGGAGTCAGGACATGATGGAATATTCACTTGCATAATCGAGCCAGCATTGCATCGTGACTAAAGTTTACGATTTGCACGTCTTTAAGTCTTACCAGTTTAAACATTTTTTAACTTTTTAACTAAATCATTTTAAACGAATTAGTGCTTGCGCGCTCTCTGAGAGTTGGTTTTCTCTGCGTGCATACATAAACTAGAGTAAAGCCGCTGTTGTGCCAAATTTATACCCCCTGCCAAATTATTACCCCCTCGTTGAAGTCAGTACCTGATTGCATAATCCTAACCCCACCCCTAATCCTAACTCCTCCCCCACAGATAATCCTAAACCTACCAATGCTAGGGGGATAATAATTTGGCGGGGGTCGAAATTTGGCACAACACCGCCTCGCATACAGCTTGCGAAATTATGTCGCTTTTATATTTTATATCGCTTATCACAGACTAAAACACGCAAAATTATGTCAAAAATTTGTGTCTTGGTAAGTATCCTCTAAACCAGGGCTCGAATTTCGGCGCGGGATTGCGCATAATTTGAATCTTTCCTGCAGGGATCCCACTTATGCGGGAAATTCCCGCAAACATTGACTCACTTTAGCATGTAGGTTGTATTAGTAAATTAATCCAAACAGATTATAAAATCAAATCAGTCATTTTAAAACTTTCTGCGAGACGCAATTTCACAAACCGCATGAGTGATTCAGCGGTGTTGCGTCTTCTCTCTCTCGTCTCTCAACATTGACTGCGCAAGGCAATCGTTAGTGCGCTGTAGGCGGCGATAATACACTTGCATTTCGGGAGTCGGGGTAGACGGAATTGTTACTTGCATAATCGGGCCAGCATTGCATCATGAGTAACTAAAGTTTACCATTTGCACATCTTTTTAAGTCTTACCAGTTTAAACATTCACGCGATCTTGAACTATTCGGTAGGCTACTTGCGCGCTTTCTGAGAGTTTTTTTTTTTTTTTTTTTTTTTTTTTTTTAACACATACAGCCGCCTTACAAACAGCTCGCGGGTAACAAAAGTTATTTTTCGTGGATTATATCGCTTTAACAGTAAAAAACATGCGAAAATTGTCAATTTCTGGCTTGGTGAGTATCCTCTAAACACAGTCGGTTATGTCTTAAATAAGGATACATCACACGTGACGTGACCGTATAATGTTGGTGCTACAGGATCTGTGCATGAGCTCTTACAGTGACAGCAGCCATATAGTCTGTCATTCATTTGGTTGTCAAAACAACAAAACATAGCTTTCATTTTAAGGAATCAGGATTAATAGCCTATGTATTTAATTTACTCAGGACTAAAATACTACCCAGTGTTATTTTACATTTTGATTACTTTAAATAATCTCCCCCCCCCCCCCCCCCCCCCCCATTTTCCAAAACGAAATTCAGGCCCTGCTCTAAACACAGTTGGTTATGTCTTAAATAAGCATAAAAGTTTTTAACAGAAATGGCAATTCCCCGGTTGTATGATGAAGTTAAGCGAGATATTCTTCTGTCACTCTCTTAACCCTGAGCATGTCGATCAATTGTTGTTTCTGCATAAAAATCTGAAAATGTAATCATTTAGAATTTCAACGTAGAATAAATTACTTTGTTTGGTGCACATTCCAACACTTAAAGGATTAGTTCACTTTTTAAGAAAAATTTGCTGATAATTTTCTCACCCCCATGTCACCCCCGTAAATTATCAGCAAAAGTTTTTTTAAAGTGAACTAATCCTTTAAGACCAAATTGTTAAATACTAGGTGTTTAAAAAAGTTTTAGAAAACTAAGTTAAATTTAAGTTGTTACGGGTTTTGCTTTTATGGAATGTTTTAAGTTTTGTTTAGTCATTGAGCAGTGTAGACATGCTTCAGTGTCACTATAATTGTCATTTTTAGTTATTGAGGCAGACTTTAAAAGCAAAAGGAAGAGCCATTCTAAGCTTTTTTATTTATTTAACTCATTGTTTTTTTTTTTCAGTTATCACAACTGTTATAACACTGCACTGTAAAAAAAAAAAAGTTGAGAAAACCTAAAAGTTTAAGACAACCAGCTGCAGGACATTTTTGAGTTTTCTCAACTTAGGGTCATTAGTTGTACAAACTTTTTCATGTTAAATAGTTGAATAAACTATAAAAACCGAATTTGTCAAACGAAATGTAAGTTGGATTTTTTTACAGTGTGGTTATTCAATAAACAGTTATTACTGTTACTAAACTCAGCTTAAAAAGTTTAAATTCCAAATTGATACATACCGTGATTTGTGATGCGTATCGTATTGTGGCTTTAGTATCGTGATGCGTATCGTATCGTGACATTGGTGATACACACCCATACCAATCAGATGGCGCACAATAGAATAGTAGCACAATAATTCTGACTTGCAGGCTAATATAATTAGTTTGTGCTTTTGTTTTTGTTTTCAATTTTATTTTAGCCTTTAGTCAATTTAAAAAAAACAACAACATTATTTTTGTTTTTAGATTGTAATGTTACAATGTTAGAATCTAATGTGATGTTAACCACCTTTTTGCATATATATATTGCATGCATAGCCTACATTACATTCACTATGTTTGTTCCATATCCTTCAATATCAACATTGTTTGTAGGATATCAATGGGCAGGATGTAATTTATTTTTTTATTTTTATTTTTTAAATAAATAAATACAAATTTTCTTTATCCAAATAGAAAATGTATAAAGTACCGAGATATATATTGTATATCGCCATTTAACCAAAAAATACCAAGATATGATTTTTTGGCTATATCGACCAGCCCTACCTGTTATTACAACCAGTGTTTATGTATGAGTTTAAACAAATATTGAAACATTTGTTTTATTTAACTGTCATTCTGGTCTAAAAGCGTTCCTGCCTCATGCTTTGTGTGTATTTGTATAATATTTGTGTGTGTGTTTGTGTTTGTACGTGCTCTAGGCTTAGACATTCTGCCATTTGAAACCCAGACGGTCTTGCTGTGGCACCTCATTGAGATTTGCTGCAGTCCTCGGAGCGGTGGCCTATTTCCTCCACTGCTCTGTTATGAATTACCCCATGAATGCATGCTACTTGCTGAATTAGGGTCAGGGCTTCTTAAAAAGCGAGATCAAACAGGTCTGTCTGATGAGAGAGATGGTGCAAACACACTGAGATAGAATCCTGCTATTGTGCAGCTAAAATTAAAAGGTGGAAGCTTCTGGACAAGTGCAGGAACATGTAGCTCTCCAATCCATTTCCCTTTGAGTAGTATTTTACACCAGCCCACGCTTGTGGATAAAATGTGAACATTATGTTGTTTTACAGTCAAAATAGCAGTGTTTATATACAATAATTTATTGCACAATATATTGGTACATAATATAAGTGTTAACTTTTTTTTGTAGTTTATATTTACAGTGTGTTAATGGTACTATTATTATTATTTTTTTTAATCATCCGATACTGAATATTTTCCTCTTTTTACATTTAGATTATTTTGCCATCATCTAAAGCTCACTTAAAAGTTAACACTGTTAAATGTAATCTTTAAATCTGAAAATGAATATTCATTTTTCATTAGGGATGGGTACCGAAACCCGGTATTAAACGGGCCCCGGTGCTGAATTTTGAAAGACCGCTGGATCGATAAGCTCGGACGTTATCGGTTCTGCTGTCGGTACTGGAGAAATTAAGAAAGTACACACGTGCTATTTATTATTGCTATAAAGACGTTATCTTGGTAATTTAATCTCGCCAGCCACTTCTATATAATAATATTGAACCATTTGTCTGTGATGCATTTTTGCTAAAGAGAGAGAGAGAGTGTGTGGGAGAGCGCGGTCTTTCACGCGGAGCCACGGCGCGCACAACACAACAGCTCTGCTTAATGAGTGACGATGAGGCGAACTAAACAATCAAACGTATATGGTTACACTTTAGCTCTTTGATATTAAACACATTTTATTTTAGATTTAGATTTTGGCTTCCAATGATTATAAAAAATAAGATATTTGATTTGAGGTAAAACCATAAAAATCTAAAGCCGCATTCTGTCTAGCGCAACTTCCTTCCATTCACAGCGGTGCGCTGTCATTTCTCCCTCAAACCCAAACGTAACGTCAGAATCAGCACGATCTGTGATTGTTGTAAAATGCAGTCTCTACTGTTGCTAAACTGTGGGACGCGTTTGATAATAAAAAGCTATTAAAAGCACCAAAATTTACGCAATAGACGCTGTTCCAAAGGCGGCGCGCACTCCGAAACACACCGCAACGAGACAAGCAACGTATAGCCTACTTTGGGCTTCGTGTGCGCGTCTAAACGATCAAATATACACAAACAAACATGTGTAAAAATGACCGTCTTGGAGATTCACTTAAACAGTTTATTCATTTAAAAACAGTGTATGTCTTAAATGGGCGTAAATAGTTGGGAGAAAATATGATGTAGGCCTAATAATGATTAGATCTGCATTTGGTCTTAAAGAGGCAGCAGTCTAATAAACCTGCTGACGATTGCTCCATTAATGTGAATCAAACAACAAAAGGCAAAGAGAAAATCAGTCGCAGCACTTGAATGAATACTTTTGGCTTTTATAAGCTTTAATCTATCTATGATAAACTATGCAGTGTTATTTTACATTTGATTACTTTATTAGATGTCTTTTTAGCCCATACTCACCTGCACAGTAGGCTAATGTTGATATTACTGAAATTAAAGCACTGGGTATAGGCTATAATTTGTATATACGTTTTATTGTATACTTTGTTTGTTTGACCATGCGTTTGTACTTTTGTTTTTGGTGTCCTATGTCTTCTGTAGATAAAACACAAAACCCTGCACCCTTCTGCATAACATACATGTTTTTATTTGTTTTGTAAAAGCATTGCTTTTTATTTTGCTATTAATATTTATTTTACATTTCAAAATATAAAGCAATAGCCTATTAATTATGTTTTAAATATATATATATATATATATATATATATATATATATATATATATATATATATATATATATATATATATATATATATATATATATATATATATATATATAACAAAAAGAACCGATAAGAATACCGTTAAAGTACCGGATCGATAAGCAGTATCGGTAAGAGTAGTAATACCGTTAAAACCTTAACGATACCCATCCCTATTTTTCATACTGTACTTTATAATGTTGTGATGCCTAAATTCACTTTTGTTTAATTTTAGTATTACATTTTAGCTAGGACTGTCACGATTCCTCTACTAAATTGAAGTACTCCATTAAAAAAAAAAAAAAATCCTTAATTGCAATTTACCCGTTTTGCGTAACCGGCAAAATACCGGAAGTGACTCATTTCAAGGTCTAGAATTCATGAACCGCATTAGACCGTTTTTTAAGGCTGGATTATGTTTGAAAACCATACTAGCACTCTTGTGAATTCACAAAGGCTGTGATTCAATTAAATAAATATATGCCCTGCCCCTGTGGGTTATCTATCTATCATCCTATCTAAGTTTAAATCCTTGCTCTGAGTAGGGATGGGTATCGTTAAGGTTTTAACGGTATTACTACTCTTACCGATGCTTATCGATCCGGTACTTTAACGGTTCTTAATTAATATTGCTTTATATTTTGAAATGTAAAATAAATATTAATTGCAAAATAAAAAGCAATGCTTAAACAAAACAAATAAAACATGTATATTATGCAGAAGAGTGCAGGCTTTTGTGTTTTATCTACAGAAGACATAGGACACCAAAAACAAAAGTACAAACACACGGTCAAACAAAAAAAGTATACAATAAAACCAATATACAAATTATATCCCCAGTGCTTTAATTTCAGTAATGTCTACTGACATTACTGTGCAAGTGAGTAATATGGGCTAAAAATACATCTAATAAAGTAATCAAATGTAAAATAACACTGCATAGTTTATCATAGATAGATTAAAGCTTATAAAAGCCAAAATTCATTAAAGAGCTGCGACTGATTTTCTCTTTGCCTTTTGTTGTTTGGTTCACATTAATGGAGCAATTGTCAGCACATTCATTAGACTGCTGCCTCTTTAAGACCAAATGCAGATCTAATCTTTATTACACATTTTCCTATCTATCTCTATCTATCTCTATCTATATCTATCTCTATCTATCTGAAGTGGCTGGCAAGATTAAATTAGCAAGATAATGTCTTTATAGCAATAATAAATTGCACATGTACTTTCTTAATTTCTCCAGTACCTACCGACAGCAGAACCGATAACGTCCGAGCTTATCGATCCAGCGGTCTTTCAAAATTCAGCACCGCCGTTTAATACCGGCTTTCGGTACCCATCCCTATAGCTCTGAGTTTGCATGCTTTGATGGCCACATATTCTTGTTCAAGAAATTACTCTTTCTAAAACCCATCAGATCGTCTGATAACCTGTACATCGCTAGACAATAAGGTAATGAACATAATCTAGCTAACATTTATAATTTATTAACGGCTGAAATGTTGCACTTATGTAAGCAAGATACTTATCATAATGTACTTTTAACATTTAAAAAAATGTCAGAAAGATATCAGTTCTGCTATTGTTTATAAATACCAGTAGTGATGTTGTACAATGAGGATATGGTCTTGTTGCCTGAAATAGTCCTTATTGCCCTTACCATTTCCTGAATTTGTGTACACGATATACTGATTCATGACCTAAGGAGCTAGGGAGCCAATTCATATCCACCCAGTGGCTTTCAGGGGACTGAATTGACCGCTTAAAGACTTCTAAATACTGAGCATGAACACTTTATGCGCAACTTAGTGTGTTAGGAATCGTTATAATGTTGGAAAACACACATTCATTCACATTCAATCTCCAGACAAATCCTGATACTTGGCTACATTGTGTTCATCAGGAAGGATTCCAAAGGATTGGTCCATATTCAAAGTGCCATCAACTTTGTATATTCTTCCAACACCTGCTGCAGATATGCATCCCCAAATGCCATTGTTTCTTCTGCCTTCCATGTTTTTGGCATTAAAACACTGCAGTTGTCTCATGACTTGTTAAATTTGACTCCACACCAAAATGTGTTTCAACCAATCACCGACAGGGGGCCGGTTTTGCTCCGACTTCGCGTCCAGCCGTGCACGAGCGCAAAACCTCACAACACCCGCCCCTGTCGGTGATTGGTTGAAACACTGTTTATTTTGGTTTTGAGTGGTGGTGTACCCATTTGTTTTTGTGTGCAGATCTCAGAGCCTAGGCTGCATACAGAGACGCGTTTTTTGGACGGCATGCTTATGGGGTGGGCAGCTAGCGGATCGTTAGGAAAGATTAGATGAATGTGATAATTTATGTTTCGGGCTTTTTTGGGCCTGAAATGACTGATACAACCTTTAAGAGCAATATCCTAAACCGATTGACCAAATTTAGCCATTTAAAATAGCCTCCTTGGTTGCAGAGGACAGCTCACTCCATCATTTTCACTAAAACCCACAAAATAACTTTGCGCTATAAACATTTGCTTAAAATAACTAATACTTGCCACATTATGATTTATTGAATTATAGGCTGGGAATAATCAGTGCTAGTTTGGTATGTCCAAAAAATGACATCCACAAAAATTGTTTCTTTGCATCATGACGCATGATACAATTGGAATGTGGAATGCATACATTAGTTTTACACTCCAGGCACAACTTCATGACATGCATAAAAACATATTGAATTTTTTTTTTTTTATAAAAAGTTTAAATAAATAAGGTCGTATATCACTTTTGGCCACTACTGTAATTTTGATAATTTACTATTTATTAATTTGATATTTACAATTTCAGTTATCTATGGAGCCCCTAAAGGAACCTTTGCAAAAATGAAAATATACAGACTTTTCGCGTGCGCACGGGAAACAATCGCTAGAAACTAGATCGTTTTCTTGTGAGCACGTGCAAGTCTGTATATTTTTATTTTTGTAAAGGTTCCTTTAGGGGCTCCGTAGTTATCAGCCATAACATGAAAAAATATAGATTTTAAGAGTTGCTTTCAGAAAAGTTTTTCGTACCCTATTAGGATTTTTTTTCTTCTAATTTAGTGAGTTTAATGGGTAAGAAGGGTAAAAAAAAAAAGCATAATTCAACATGCTGCAGTGTAGCATGATATTGCAGTAGACTGAATGCCTTCACCAGGTAATCCACACTGCAAAGAGCTGCTCCTAATTTGATGTTCTGTTTCAGTAGCTTCCTGATTATCATTGGTTTGAGACAAGCCTGTGTCTCCATGTTACTGGCTGGTAAGTCAAGTGGTGCCATATTCTGCTCCTCTGATGTTGAGCCACTAATTTTATCCTCTCTATACATGCAGAGTTCTTCAAAAGTCTGCTTTTCTATTTATACTGCGGCCTAATTAAGGGATTCAAGTAGTCTGAAGAATCTGCTACATGTGTACCCTGAAGTACTGACTGGGTTCTTCTCAATTAAATCCAGAAGCCAGAGATGTAGAAGAGACACTTTGAACAGCTCTTTTTGTGTGTGTGTGTGTGTAATAGGGGTGTTATGAAAAAAATGGGTAGCTAGTATTTGTAATTGTGCAGAAAAGATAATGTTGGGTGACTTTGTTGTTCTGTAATGTCAGAAGCTGAGCTTCACACCACTGTGGAGCTTTTTGCTCTCTAGGTTAGAGGCAAGTTAATTGATAAGAAAATGTTTAGCAAATGATAAATTGATAATCAAAATTATTGAAAGCCATTAACAGGGTCCCTTCGAGATAAAGGAGCAAACATTGATTTAATTCAGACTGTATTTTGCTGTTTGGTGGTCGTGCAACATCAAACCACGATTACAGCATCAAACTGATATGTCAGAGGGGAATATATGCTGTTTATAAAGCATTTTAGGTAGGGCTGCCCCCTAATAGTCGACTAAACGTTAGTCGACCAGAAAAAGGTTAGTCGACCAAAATTGTATTAGTCGATTAGTAGCAAAAAAAAAAAAAAACTCCACAGGAAGTGGCGAAGTCACACAGTCCATGAGGGGCAGATCGTTTACGGTGGCTTACAGTATATCATGCATGGAAATTAGTTTGCTCTTGACATCAAATATGGCTTATCATTTGAAACATGTAATGAATCATTTGTTAAATATTGTAAATTGAATCTGGAAAAGTATGCAATTTTGAAATGGATAATGTGTAGAAACCCTGCATCAAGCACTGTAATCTCTGGACATCATTGTAAAAGGGAATTTTTGTGCTCTGGTTTTTAGATCCTACCTTTTTCCTTCAACATTTCAGGTCACTTTCTATCAGTATGCAAATTTTGGTTCATGATGGCACCAACATGCACTTTGCATAACCAAGCACAAACCAACAAATGAGTAGCCTACATTATAGGTAACAGTATATGACTTTGTATTTTATGAAGTTTAATTTGAAGCTTTATTTGTAGCTTGCATGCATAAGAAAGGTCAGTCGGGAAATTACTTCACGTTTTTTCTTCCTGCAGGGAAAAGTATGCATTTCCTTGCTCATTAAGTTATTTTAAATATAGCCATAGTTTGAATTTCTGTTGAAGCGAACATGAGGTTAGCCACAATTTGTGAAGCAATTAAACATAATGATATATCCATGCATGCAGACATAACCTATTCTTCCTGCACACTGAGGGATAATTAATGTCAACGACACAGGGCATGGATCTGATTGTGCATTTGAAACTAACTAGTGCATTCAGTTCAGTCCTGCATTGAGAAAATGACAGTGAGATGAAGGCAGTTTCACTTCCCAAATCAGCCTTGTTGCTGCTGACTTGGAGCTTTAGCAGAATTTTGTGTTTGGCCTTGCTAGCAGACATACTTTAAGCAACAAGCTTTTGGTTCACTTCTCTATGTAATGAGGTAGTGTATCATTCTGTCTTTTTTGAGCAAAAATGCCGGTGAAATAAAAGTGAGGCCTTGATGAAAGTCACACTCTCTGTTTCATGAAATGCCATATGCTGGTGGTTGACGGCCTAGATTTCTCCGTCTCTCTTTTTATGGGCAGGGATGAAGAGAAGGAAATTCTTTGCATTTATTAAGAGAGAAGGGATGCTTATCAGGCCTGTGAATCTCTGCTGGAAGAGCTTAGGTGAGGTGCTGTTCCTGTTTAGCGCTGGGATGGCACTGACAGGATTATCATGCTGTGTTATTTCTGCCTCATTAATCAAAGTAAGAGGCATGACGATGAGATCGAGACAGTTCACAAAGAATTGAATCCATGCAGGGACCTCACACAGTTTGTGTTCACCGCTGGCCTGCAGGTCTTTTGATTGACCACTTCATCCACACTGAACCTGATACTGCTGCACAATGTAACAATCACACTGTACTTAAAGTACAGTTATGTGGAGAAGGAGTTTGGGCCAATGAGATTTCGCAGTGGCTTTGTTCTTTCTGGTTGTTTACTGGCTATTCAGAGTAACAAATGAAATGGAAACAGAGCAGTCTGTGATGTGCACAGCCACTAAAATTAGGATTCATCTAACCATGATAAACAGGACACTCAGTGCTAACTGGCCACGTTTGATAAGTGGAGCGTAGATGGACTAACTACAAGGAGTCTTCATTATCAGTTATTGCATTTAGAGTCCTCTGAAGGCCATTGTAATATGCTTGCTTTCTCTTTAGTTGATAAACAGTCTAACTGGTATAATTTATCTCTCTCTGTACCACTCCACAAGGTTCCTGTGGTTTGGCCTTCAAGGCTTAGTGTCTGAAGTGTGAAACTGCATCAGGGTGACAGAATTTTACTCATTTACCTTCTGTAGAGTTTATTTAGCTCTGAACCTGGCTCCAGAAAGTAGTGATGAACTACTTTAGTGAAATCGCTAAACCGTTCCACAGAAGCACTAGAGGCCATAAAGAAAATTCGCCTCAGTGCCCGTCCCAACTCAGTCTGAGGCCTTCCACATTCTCAATTTTTTGTTCTCAGTCTGTTTTTAATGCTTTCCTCCTGTTGTTCTGAATCTCATATTGTTCTTTTGTGAGCATGTAGCATTTCTGTTTTAGACCTCTGCAGTAATGCATTATTGTGCAAGAAAATAAATAAAACTTGTTGCTTTTGTTTGTTTTAACGATGGTCAAAACAGTGAAAGTAATTGCTTCATATATATATATATAAATAAATTATGTTATAAAATGTATACTTTTATTTAGCAAGATTACATTAAATTTATCAACAGTGACAGGAAAGACATGTAATTTTATACATTTTTATTTCAGATAAATGCTGCTCAGTTGAGCTGTCTATTCATCAAAGAATCCTGAAGAAAATATCACGCTTTCAGTGACATAAATGGCAAAATGTCACCAAATCAGCACGTTAGAATGATTCCTCAAGGATCATGTGACACTGAAGACTGGAGTAATGATGCTGAAAATTCAGCTTTGCCATCACAGAAATTACATTTTAAAATATATTTGGTCCAAATTGCAGCTTCAAAGGGCTCGACACAATCACAGCTGAGGAATAAGGGTCTTATCTAGTGAAACGATCTGTCATTTAAAAAAATGTTTTTTTTTAAATTACGTAATGCAAATGCAAACATCGAAACCAATTATATCATTAAAAACATATCTCATTTTCCCATGAGTGTCGGAACATGGGGACAAGACCACCACCCTCTTTTTAAGACCAATGATATTGGACCCACTCACTTTTAACATCTCTAATTCACTGGTTACATCACTTGCCCACCGCGACATAGCCCCCACTGCCGTTAATTAAATTTTTTTTTTAAATATCCTAATAAAAATAATTAAGTTCAGTTAGAGAACAGACACTACAATTAAAGGTGCTCTAAGTAACTTTTTTGCCTTAACTGAACAGCTTCGGAGTCAGTGGAATGGTTATATTACTTATTTCGGGTTGAATGGTGGTGGTTTCGCACCCCCCTGGTGCCCGAGAGCGGAAAAATCTCACTTGCAACTTTGGGCCGGCAGCTCGCCGGCCTCGCCGTCAGGAAGTATCACGTGATATCAGGTCTCTGTAACGAACCGGCTAGCTATAAGCAAAGGGCAACGATAGTTTGCGTTATGGCTGAGTGAGCCTATAAAAAAGAAGCAGAGAAGCAGAGAAGCGAGAAATAAAATTGACGGAGGACCAGCGAGTAAGAGTAAAGGGACTAGAGTAAACATCGGACCGGCATTTTCAGATTGCAGAGAACTGAGAGAAACAGAAGCCTGCAAAACGGATGCTGAACTGGCTTTCTTTCTTTTGCACTTGTAAGTATCTTTGGAATAAACTGTTTAATATTTAAATTTCAATATAAAACAGTTGACGTACTTTACAGATATGAGTTGAATTACGATGGCCTAAGTCAACGCATCTGATAGTAGGCAATAAACATGTTGCACATATCATGATCGAGCTATAAAAAACGTTCTGATGTTTTCTTAGACAAGCAAAGGTAAACCGTCATTCTACCAGATGAACTTATAGACCTTGCTAATATAACTTTAGACAAATTAGCCTCTGATATATTATGTTATGCTCATGCCCACTCAACCAAAAAAAAAACACAAAAGCAGTAGTTCGCCTCGTTCATATCCTTCGTTCCCGGTAAAAATACTAGTATGCATGACAACACAATAAAAATAAAATAAAATCGCCATCAGTTGGAAAGAAAATATTGCTTTACTTACCTCTGTAGACATAACTGGTTTTGAAATAGCCGGTTCATGCTCAGCTGGGGTTGACAGCTGATCAGCTGGGTTGCTCGTGGCGAGGGGGGAGGAACAACAGTTCGTTTTTACGACAGTGTGTTTGAAAGCATTTAATACCAGACGCCAGGGGGAGCTTCGTAGAGAAAAAACACTCAGGGTTGCCTGGTGCCCCTTTAAAAACTGAACGTGTCTGCTCAATGCAGCATGAGCCGAGAGAGTCGCAGCACAGATCACCAGCAGGAGTCATAGACCCTTTTCATTTATCACGTTACGAGAGTGACAGACAAGATAATGGCGGACGAAGATTTGGTTTCAAAGCATTGTGTAAAATCGCCTAATATGGCAATATTGTGATTGCAAAGAATACGTTTTTTTTTTCTAGTTGTGCATCCTTGAATTGCCGCCATTTCTAAAGTGAAAGTAAAATGCACAGGCATTCATAAATGTGTTTGTCCACCAGCAAGCAGGGGGAGGAGGAATCACGATGCCGACTCGTTCAGGAGAGCCGTGGTGATACCAGCATTTGAAGAGAACTGGTTTTGCGACTCTTTGGGGCCAGTGACTTAGTTTGAACACAAAGGGAGAGGGGGAAGGTTTTATGATGTCTAGAGCTTTTTGATTACGTCCATTCGTTTCTATTATGTTAATTATATTATTAGTTTCCCTGTTTACCACTGATATGTAGAGCACAGCATTGTACAGTGTTAAGATTTACATGCATGAAGCAGTCGCAAAATATATTTTCCCAGCTTTGTAGTCTTAGTAGGCCTGATAGTGACCTGTAGCCCACGCAGGGGCCGCATTGTGGGACTCTGGGCTGATCTCCTTACGACCCCACTCTGCTGGATTTGTACAGGCGATCTGCTGAAGCTGTAGGTTTCCGGCCTGCATTGTTTGGAGTGGAGAGTCTCTTCTGTGGGCCCACTGAGCCACAGTTTTTTTTCTAGGCTCGAGTCTCTCTGCCCAGCAGTCTTTGCCCGTTCCCATTCATTCAGATTGCTGCCCACTTCCCATGTAATCCAGCAATATAAGCAGAGCCTGGGCTATTCATCAGCACTGACCTTTTCTCCCAAGATTCAGCCGATTGACAACTGATGTTTGATGCGGGGCGACATGCCCATGCAGCCATAACGTATGTTTTGAAATAGTTAAAACAACACTATAAACAGAACACACGCACACACACACACACACACACACACGCACACACACACACACACACACACACACACACGCACACACGCACACACACACACAGAGCCTCCTCCTTAAGTAAAATATCCATGGGTAATACTTCAAGCTAGGATTTCTCATTAGTCTTTTGGGTGTTGCTTTAAATTTGTTAGGGGGGGCTGGGGGTCTGATCATTTCTAAATATAGCAAGTTCAGGTTGGTTAACAGTAGATACTGTCCCTTTGTTTTCTCTGTCTAATTAAGCATGAACAGCCATCTAATAGCGATGCCCATGGGATGGGCAGCAAAGCGTTTTAAAGCATGCTAATTATTCTCTCAGAGGTTTTGGGTCTAAAATTTCCATGCTAATGCGACAGAAGCATGATAAATAACCTTATAGATCATAACACGCTGACAGGTCTTACCTTGATGATGCTGTTTACCTAACTCTCACTTTTTTTTAGTGACTGCACAAATCTCCTCTTTGCTAAGTTGGCAAGTCACTCACTGTATTGAATCTGGCAGAGCTTTTAGAAGTTCCCCGAACTCAAAATGAAAGGGGATGGACATGCTGAGTCACCTCTCACAGAAAGTGATATAGCACTATTTCCAAAACGTATCTGTATCTTCCACATGATGTATTGTACACATTTCATCAAGTTTTAGGCTTGAAATTATGCCTTTTTTGGTGTTGGCTGAGTGGCTATTTTCCTCAGTGGTCATGGTATGGTGGTTGGAGATGTGAAGTCTGAACTGATGATAATTATCTGAACTGTCTTAATTATGCTTTTATCTGATAAACAGCTGCATCTGACCTCACGGCTCAGTCATTTTTCACAGGGTCAGCAATGCTCAAAATAACCTAGATATAATATGGATTCTCAGATTTAAGATCTGGCTATATACAAATCCTGTGTAAATCCATTCAAAGCTCCAGTATTCCTGGCATATAATTGAATGAGGCAGGGCTTCATCGGAGCTCTGGCAGTGTTTTGTTCATCGACTCCTCCGCTGGATGCTGTTTACTCTTAGCTATGGTCTCTTCACCGGATTTATAGATATGCTATTCTCTTCAACATAACCTACAGTAATTACCTATTTACCAAGTACAAGTTTGCTCATCAGCTTCTCCTTAGTCTATGCAAAGTCAAAACAAGTGCTCGTATCTTGGGATGGAGAGACAATTGCTACATGGAAGCAAAATCTCTTAATTAGTATTTTTGTCTTGTTTTAGGCTGAAATACTGATTAAGGAATTTTTTTTTTTTTTTTTTGCAGTTCGCCCAGACTCTGTGCTTTCTGTGTTTTTGACCAAACATTTCACAGATATGGAGTGTACGTAGATTAACACATCAAATCTAATAAATCCCCTGTTGTTTTTTTCACGCTTGTATGTTATTTTCACTCAGAAACAATGCATACTATTGCCAGCAGCAGCAGACAATATGAAGATATGAATCTTGTATTATTGAGATGTTGCCTGACAGCTGTGAGAAATGGGGGAGAAACATGATTCCTAGTTTTAAACTGATGTGTATCCCTTCGGATATTTTAATAGATTCTCTGACCTGCCTCGTGTTACATTTGTTGTTGAGGTAATACTCTGCAGAGGCTGGGTTTTGCCCTCTGATGTAATGCCATGTTAACAAATCCCATCTTTCTCATATTAGTGAAGGCCACCATGTCTTACACCAGACAAATTGTCAGCCTGTCAATGAGATCATATTTCAACCAGATCTTCATGAATCTGGTACTCCGTTGTGGGGGTCTGGAGATTTGGAACAATTAGGTTTAAACGTGTATTTGTCCTCCTTTTGCCTTTGCAATGCACGAAAATTTCAGTCAACTACAACTATACCCTGAAAATAAAGTGATTTTGAAAGTGAAAGTTGAAAAATCAAAAGAACAAAAAGAATAGCCTCTCATGGTCTTGACCTATTCCAAGTCAAAAACGGTATACATTTTTCTGCTTATTTTACTGATAATATTTAAACAGCTTTGAGTGAACAAGTGTTGAGACTGTTTGGAGAACACTGATCGGAGAGCCATTCATTTGACAAGCGTCAGCCAAGTGTTGAAATGTTTTGCCCGATTTCTCCTGCAGTTGAATAAGATGACCGTACAGTTATTTTAATCTTATGAAACACTGAATTGTTGTGATGAAATGTAAATGTCAGGAGTTATTCCCCACTGTTGAATAGTGCAATCTAGGACCTTTTTTTTTTTCTTTTTTTTTAATCAAGCACTTGAATTTAATTGAGGAATTGTGATGACCCCTATTTTGTACTGAATTGCCACTTTAGCTGTACTTTGAGTATGAATTATCATATGTAGTAAAAGATAGAACAACGTAGGGGTATGCAATATATATATATATATATATATATATATATATATATATATATATATATATATATATATATATATATATATATATAAAAAATATTGTAATTGTTTGTTTAAATGATGCGCAAACATTATCGAGTATGTCCCTCATTTTCAAAAAACCAAACAAAAACACTCCTAGCCAGTGCATACACTTAATAGACTCTATTAAAATGCAGTAAAATGCCTAATTGTCTTTTAGGCTATATTTATATCATATGATATAGTTAAGCAATCACACAAAGAGTGCTGCTTTCCCCCCCCCAAATATCAGCACAATTGCAAATGCAATATTGATTTTATACAATTTAATAAATGGTTATGTGACTTTTAGACACTTACACTGACATTTTAGACACAATATTACCTGTTTTGCTCTATGACTGGTAAAAATAGTTCCAAGCAAAGCCACGGCAGGACTGTTTGGAGTCTATGAGAAGCACACAGCAGTGTTTCGTTACTGAATAAATCAGGCATTTGAACGAATCGGTTGAATTAATGACTCAATGATTTGCTTGGGAACTAACTTGCCACCACCAACTGGCGGTTTTAGTTTCATATTTAAATTATCTTTAAAATTTTAAAATCATGTCAAAAATATCATCCATGTTTTATTTTTAAACATTAATTATGCATTTGTAACTGCAGGTTAAATGCATGTCACCTCTGAGCTGTATTAAATTAATACATCTAAATGCCACGTCAGATGCAGCTTCTGTGTTTCCTCTGCATCGCAAAGATGGATTTTGTTGATTCTGATTTCATTTGATTGGTAACAACAGCCCTATTGTGTCTTAGCCCTATAGAACTGAATATGATTGATGTAATAATTTTACATAAAATTTGCATAGGCTACATATTATTAGGTATGACAAAATTGCTCTTATATATGTAAAAATGCAAATATAAAAGGTAAAAAGCTGTCCACAGCAGTCCTAAACCAGCCAAAGTACAGCACAATAACACGCTCCGCAAAGTATCGTCTGATCGTTATCAACAAAATCCCAGAAAATATTGGGATAAATTTTTTTTTGTCAATATCGCACACAGAACAACATAATGCAAGTACCGTAAAATGTTTTGCCTCATGTTTTACTTATTTATGGCATTTTTGTTAAAAATAATTGATAATTAAATGGATGACTTTGTTAATGAAATATTCGTTAATCACCTGTAGCATATTCATTCGAATGTAATGTCGCAGTATAATGGTCTAAACTGTCGCAGCACCCAGTTGCTCAAAACAGAAATCGTTGAAAGAGTCGTTTACAGAGGAAACTTTCCACAAGTTGTTCTTTTCCAGTGTCAAACTCTCACAACAGCCCATCCCTCTCATTGACATGATGTTGCTTTTTGAGCGTGCGTGGGTGTACAGTGCTTCCTACAATTTTTCTGCCTGCCAGTCTTTCATAAAGTTCCCCTTGTCTGCTTCAAAGGACACAAAGAAAGCCGCATGGCGGTGGTTGATGGCTACTAAAGGAAGGATGGCTGTGTGGGTTTAGGGGTTTGTTGTTTTAAATGGATGAGGAATGTTCTCTTGTTCAGCTTGTCATTTATCTCCTGTCTCTGCAATTAAATACACACAGAGCTTTGGGGTGGGAGTTTTTCTGTGTGACAAACATTAGCTTTGTGTCTGATTGGGTGGCAACTTTAATGGTACTATTAACAAGATTTAATAACCTCCACTAAGTACTTGTACAAGGGAAGGACACATTATACCGTCTTACACTGGATGTTTTTTATTGATTTATTGAACGACTGATAGGGGATCTTCAACAGCTGATGCCGATATTATGAGACATGGATGAAAAAAAGCAAACTTGATAGTTCTAGGCATACTGCAGAAAATGTGAAAAAGAAAGATTTTTAAATGATTCTTTCTTTGAAATTAAATATAACGGTGGTGGTGTTGTTGATTATAATATTTTCTAAGAGATTACTGTTGCGCTTCCTTGAATTGGCATCTCTATAGAGTGCTGCAGGAATGACGTCAAAGCCCTGAAGACTAATTCGCCACTGGTTCCCTCTATTTTCCTAGGGGTTTTTATAATGGGTATTTTCAAGTTAGGAATAAAATGAGGTATGGGTATCAGCTGATGTGATCATCTCCAAATACCACATAACAACCTGGTTAATCTGATTCTTTTTTTGTAATGGTCTTCCTGAAAGTACCCAATAGAGTATGAAGATCAGACATTTGTCTAGGTTTCTGCTATCTTCCAGAGACACACAATCTCACTGTCGCCTTTCTCCTCTGCTTGTTTAACTCTCACATTCGCCCTGTCAAAGTTGTTTCGTCTCTCATTTCTAACTCTGTACTGACTCTACATCTTTTTTTTTTTTTTTTACTCTCTCTCCCTTGCTCTCAATCTCCTCCCCCCCCCCCCCCCCTCCCCCTCTCTGGCAGGCTGCTTCTGCAGTGAGTCAGTATCATGGAGGCTGGCAGTGGGGCTGCTGCAGTGGTGGGAAGTGCAGCTCTTGGACTGCTCGGAGCTACAGGAAGTCATGACATCTCTGACAGGTAAGACTCAATGTCTTTCCTCATCAGACCTCCCCAGGGGCAGATCTCACCTGGGTTATTTTACTCGTTTAAGGTACCTGTTTGTTTCTGTGTGTCTGTTGCGTTCTTGCTCCTGTGTGAGTTTTTGCGTCCCTGCCTTAGCATGCCCTTTACTTCCCTGCTGTTTCATTCATAACTGTAGAGGTTATTTCTGTGTGCAGCGAGTGTGTGCGTAGCAAAGGCTTGGGCACGTACATCCTATTCCTCTCCAGGGGTTGAGGAGAAATGTCAGAAGTGCGAGCTCTAGGAGGTACGCGCAGATGCAGCAGAAACTATGTAAGCTAAAGGTTTTTAGAGAGTTTCGTACATATATCCAACATATTGTATGCAGAGCAACATTACACAGCTGCTAGCACTGATAAATACACAACATGAGAACATTTATATCTTCGGAATAACGTCATTCCTCATATATATCCCTGCCGTCATCAAAGCCCAAATTTTGCAGTCAGATAACATGGTGCTGAATGCACAGTCTGTATGAAAATCCACGATGCTGAGTAGTAAAACCGTGACAGCCAATAAAAAGCGTCACAATGCCAGTACACTCCCACCCACCCACTCTCACGGCTGAGCTCTGAGCGCAAGTCACATGATCTGCAGCGCTCACGAGAGCCTGGATGATTTGGCTTCCTCTCTGAAATTTTGCCCTAAATCCCCCTCCTATCACCTTCCCGCCAACGGTTTTGGGCTCTGCGGTGATTGTCCTGTGTTTTGAGGATTATTGTCCAGCCATTTTAGCCCTCAGCCTCACTTGAACAGTCCAAATCTGGTATGCCGAAGGTTGCCATGGCAGCCACAGCTTAGCATATATTAAATATTAGCACAACATCAGTGAAAGAAGGCAAGGAAAAGGACAAGGGGAGACAGCGTGTTCTCTCAGCTGTTGTGGAAAGCATTCCAGATTTGGTGGTCATTTTCATACACACCCATGCTTATGATTCATAGTCACTAGGGGAAATGCTTAAGCTGTGCTGAGGCTTTGCTTTCACAGTCCCTGGTACTCTGATGGCCTAGAGCTCTGCAATCCTTCAATATGCTGTCCTGCCGCTGCACCGCATGTGTATCTTAAATAAGCAGCCTCTAGAGTAGGACTCTGACATTGAATAGCCTCCAGCTAGGCAAGTAAGCTTTTTAAAGTGCAGAACAATCTGCAAAGAGTATGCAATAGTTAATTTTGTTGCCTAAACTTTGTTACCTTTCTTATCAACGTCTAGGTTGCAGTAAGATACCTCTGAAGTAGATCAGTTAGTCGCATGGCTATTTACTTGCATTTAAGAGACTGTTATTATCCAAAGCGGCTTACTGTGCACTGATTGCAGGGCCACTCTGCCCTGAGCAACTTGAATGTTTAGTGCCTCATTCAAGGGCACTAAAGTGATAAAACGGGTTTGTGATCTTGGTCTACTTGGATTTTTAAACCACTACCTTAATCCTTTAACATTAGATCTCTTTTTCCATGTAAGGCTCATTTTTACCCATCTCAACACCATACTGCTGAAGTGATTGCAGGTTAAGTGGCACTTTTGAAGTATATATTTTTTTCACATGCAAATGCTATTTAGGAGATACTGATAAGCAGTTAATTGTGTAGTTGTAACTTGTGCCTTATTTATATTTTACAGGGTTTCCGCGGAGTCATAAGTCAAAAACGTCTTAAATTTAACAAGAATTTTAGGCCATAAAAAGTAATAAAAATGACCGGATTTTCCATACAAGGTCATAAAATACATTTAGCCACGTCTTAAATTGATATGCTCGTTCATTCATTAGTTCTACCATCACCTTTTACCCCCTGAAAATGCGCTGGCGGCGGCATTCATTCGTTTCGCCTATTGTAGTTCTGTCTGAGGAATCTAGGTGGTATCACAGCGTTCCAGAACTACAAGGTCCTTGCGGCAGTGCAGCAAGCAGACTTGTCGGAAGGATTTTCACAGAAACCCGCGCAAACTCCGAACTGTGCTGTATGTCGTTGAGTCACTGCTTAGTTTAACTGAAAGCTCCCGGTCTATCACAATGGGAAAATGTACATTTAACAAGCTATGGCTCGAAGACAGTGCGTTTAGTAGCTCAAGTCCGTCGCAAACAATCGGTATCAAGCCTATTGCACACTGTGTAAGAATGCGTTGGAGCTGTCTAGTTTAGGCATAAAAGCCTTAAAGTTGCATGCAAAGTCAGAAAAGCATAAATTTGCTGTAAAAGGTCTGCAGCGGGTACAGTCAATCGTCAGTTTTGTTCGGATCCGTCGCTACCCTGTCCAAGTACAGCGCGGGATTCCGTTTGTCTCGCATCCAGTGCCACACACAGTGGTCTCGGGTCAACCTCCACACTGAAAGCAGAGGTCCTTTTGGGTGTTGAATTATACCGTGACAAAACACTTAAAGGGGACGAACTGAGAAAAATGTAGACAGACACTGACTGACTGACTGACTTGTTAATTTACAATGTTACTTTACAATGTTACAATTTACAATTGTTAAGTGTTGTTCCTGTGTTCTTGATACTTAAGAAAAGGGAGCCTTCAGTTTGTAACTCTTAAGAAATCGGAACCTTTAAATAAAACTTTCAATAAAAAAAAAATACTTTTTAAAGGAATTTTAATGACTGAAGTTATTTTTCATAATTCGTTTAGGTCATAATTTTGAACCATAATGGTCATAAAAAGGCCTTAAAAAGTCGTAAATTTGAATGTCAATGCTCAGGCAAACAGCCCCAGACATGGAACAACTTCAGCCATCAGTTCAGGGAAGCACTTTTAAACAGTAGCACTTTCTATTTCTATTTTGAAGTTTTATTTTGCTTTTTTTATTTATTATTTTTTTTTAGATTTTTTTTAATATACAGTATAATTGTGCTAAAAAAAAAAAAAGTATTTACCTACACCTTATTCTTGTTTAAAATCATTCACATGAATGTATATGGAGCGTGATCAAAAGGTGACCTTGAAATTGTGGCGTTAAAGGCGACAAGAGCCAAGGAAAAATGTAGGTGCACCTGAATTTTGTGCTGGTGCACCTAAATAAAAAAAGTTAGGCGCACCAGTGCAACCAAGGCAAAAAGTTAGTCTGAAGTAGGGCTGTCAACGAATATTCTAAATTCGAATATATATTCGAATAGTTTAAAAAAACAGAAATTCGAAGGTGAAAATTAATATTCGAATCATGTGGAAAAACATGCCCGCGGTAGCAGAGGCGCGGCTGTCTGCTTTGCTAGTGGCAAAATTCTGAAGCTTAAAATGTAAAACGCATTTTCCAGCTGCACAGATAGCACAGTGACTGTCTGGCTCACTCATTGGCTGTGCTGCGGCAACTGCACATCCAATGGCGCGGGCGCCTCGAACGTGTGCGCCAATGAGCTAGCATTACATCATACAGAGCCCGCCAAGGGGGTGTGGCCAGACGTCCCCGAAATAGCCATAGTAGCTGCAGTTTACCACAGCACGAGCTGCGCCTCGGAGAGTTTAATGTCGGTTCTATACTGTAAAACTTCAATTAATGTTAATAATATTTGTTTCAATCACTGAATGAAGCCTGCTATATTTAGGACAAGAGTCACGACCTTAAATTGCTTGCACAAAACTCTTGATCAGCACTCAACATGTGTGTATTGTTGTTCATTTAAACCGTTATGCGCAGAGAGCGTGAGGGCGAGAGAGAGAGAGAGCGCGAGAGAAAGAGTGCCTGCGAGTGCGAGCGAGAGTAAGGTCTGCGGTCTTGGCCATTAGTTGATTTACTTGTTTTTGTCTAAGTTAATACGTTGTCAAATATGTTTAAACTTAAATAAGCTACCTATACAAGTAGTTGTGTCTCTTTGTATTAATTTGTCCTGTTATTGACGTAATGCGCGTCATTGACAAAATGCGCAACCAGATATTCGAATAGTTCGAATATATGTGGTTTTTTTAGAGGGAATATTCAAACGTCATTTTTGAGCAATTTTGATAGCCCTAGTCTGAAGCCCTGAATACCACATCATTGAACAATAACGACATCGTAAATGACAATAATGTATGCATTGGCTCTTAATGTTTACAACCTTACTGTACAGTGTAACAAATATTTACTTGATCAATGAAATCCATTACATTTAACCTGCTAAAAAATGTCGTTCGTTTACCAGCCAATCTGCAATAGTAGTGGTGCATGTTTGCTTTGCTTTCAGCCAGTGAAGACAATGAAACACAAAGATGTAATGTCTGTTTATTGTCTCTATATTATTCTTTTTTTGTATATGATTTTATTTTTTAATCAGGCTCAGGCTGCAAATTCAAAACTTGGGTAAAATAATATTTCTTTTGATGTGGTACTGTAGATTCATAGCAGAAAAGTAGTTGATTTATTTGAGTTCTCGCCACACAGATTTGCTTTTTGTGCAAAATAAACTTGTGTTAGCCCAGAATCTTCTTGTGTCCGTGATTGGGTAATACTGAGCAAACAGGGGAGAACTCTCTGCTTCCTGAAATATTGCATGCTGACAGAGTGCATTTCTACCAGCATTTTTCTATCAGTTGACAATTTGTTCATCCTCACAGTGACGAAGCATTCCTGCAGGACTTGACCCTGCTTGAGATAGAGCACTGCCTGTAAAGCAGTACTTCTCCCAAAAATTAAAGATACAATATGTAGGAATTTTGTAATAAAATATCCAAAAATCACTTGCACAGTGTGATATATTTCCTGCAGTTGTGTACTTACAATATCGCAAAAGTCTCCAAAGATTTTTTATTTCAGAGAAATTCCAATTTTAAATAAGTGGCCGTCCCGGAAAAAAATGTCGCCTGTCAATGACGCAATATCCGCGCTATCCTCGGTTTCCGCTCGTACTGCCATAGCCATGACGTAACCATGGCGACAGACGTGTGGACAACTGCGTAGTCCGTAACGTTTAGCGGCATGCAGTTCTTGTTTCGTTCCAACATAGACCATTGGCAAGCAGACTTTGGGACAAACTAGGAGAACTAAATGAGGATCAATATCAGTGTGGCGTTTTTGAGATGCCGAGAGCTAGCGTCCGAGACTGACTTCCACTCGACAGAGAGCTAGCGTCCGTGACTAATTTGGACTTGACAGAGCTTCACGAGTCACGACTTGACAGCTTTATTAGACAGGTGAGCAAATGTACATAAAACAAATCAATGTTATAACGTTAGCTTGACATGATGAAATGTTAGAATATGGTCAGTATGTTATTTTAATTTTGATCTAGCTGCTAGTTTCGTATAGCAAACGAACTAACTCGTAGAATAACATTATAACTTTCAACACACATTTAAATGCCGTTTAGTGTGATAGTGTAACGTTATACCAAGTGAAACAGCGCTGCGTTACCTCAAGTTTAATTCGTCTAATAAACTGACCTGTGTGAGTAATCCAGCACTTGCATGGAGTTAGATAGAATGAAATGTCCTTATTCCTTTATATCCGCAGGACTCGCGTGTTATATCTTATTAGCAATCACTCCTGCTTCATACCACTGTAATGTTAAAAAACATGAATGTTTTCACTCATCCATAAACATTATTAGATCCATCAGCTTGACAGCAAGTCCCATCATTCAGCTCGTCACTGCGTCATAAACATACGCCTTTGTTATTGTTGGAAACTGCGCCCTCTTGTGGCCAAAAAAGCAACATATTGTACCTTTAACAGTCTCATGTCGTCACAAACCTGCTGTTGTTATTCATAGAAAACAAAACTAGAATTGTAATTAACTTCATCAAATCACCAAAAAACAATGATAAACCTCAATGATACTGATAACCCTCCTTTTTTGGTATTTGCATAACAAAAAAAATTGTGTTCCACAGAGGAAAGAATGTCATAAGGGTGAGTAAATAATGATAGTTTTTATTTTTGGTAAACTATACCTTTTTATATGCAATGTCTTAATGTTGAACCCACCGATTGATTGAAAATCACATATGAAAGCAAGCGAGAATGTTTCGTCTGTTTTTGATGCACCAGTCCTCCAGTAGACCATCATTTAATTTCTCCAAAATCCCTCTTCGGGATGGTCTGTGCTGTTGATTTCAGTGCCAGTAGCCTCTCATGTTAAAAACCATTTAATTTTTAGTGAGTTTAATAGGAATGTTTTACTCTGTGTGAGATGGTTTGACTTGCATTACTTCACTGCCACTCTGCCATTAGAGTTTGCAGATAGAAAGTGCCCCTTTTTGGGACAGCGAGCTCTAGGCCTGGTGTCTTCTGTGTGTACTCGTTTAGAAAGGCTATTGTTTTGATCAGTTTCCAGCGTGTTCCTCCTGATTTCTTCTTTCGAGAGTAGAGCAAGCTATCTAATGAAAATGTTTTAAAATCATTTGTTTTAAAGGATGTTGCCTTGGGGCAGTGGTTCCCAAACTAGGGTATGTGAGGTGACGGAGGTGACACGTGTTTGCATGTGTTCTTACTGAACATCCTGGTATCATGCAATAATTCACCATTTCGAAAGAAATACAAATGAGTTCGCCAACTAACTAGAAATTTTGTGTGAAATGAGTTTCAAGCTCTGGTGGTAGCTAGCCTTGTAGATGGAAGAGTTATTTCTCTGATAGGCGGATACCTCATAGGCGCTGTTCTGGATTAGTGGGAGTGGCTTGCGGAGCTGTGCAATGTGCTGCATTGTGGGAGTTGTTGTTTTTCATATAAATGCGCCCTAAAGTTACTTTGTCTTTCCTGTCTTTTCCATGAAGGGGGGAATCTCCTCAACCACCACCATTGTGCAGCATCCACCTGGATGATGCAACGACAGCCATATTGCGCTAGAACTCCCACCACACACACCAGCTAATTGGTGGAGAAGAGATAGAGTGATAGAGCCAATCCGTATGGAGATGATTAGGAGGTCATTATGGACAGAAGCCAAAGGGCAAATTTTAGCCTGGATGCCGGGGTTGCACCCCTACTCTTTTTCGAAAAACATCTTTGGATTTTTAATGACCACAGAGAGTAAGGACCTCAATTTAACGTCTCATTTAAAGGAAGGTGCTTTTTTTTACCATGACTATACTGGGGCATTAGGACCGACACAGACCACAGGGTGAGCACCCCTGCTGGCTTCCCTAACATCTCTTCCATCAGCCACCTAGTTTTTCCCAGGAGGTCTCCCATCCAGGCACTGACCAGAATCATCCCTGCTTAAATTCAGTGGGCAACCAGTCTTGGGCTACAGGGGGATATGGCTGCTGTCGTAGAAGAGGAGGAGCTCTGATATAATCTTTTCTTGTTATTTTGCCCTCTCTTTTTCCTTCTCTAATCGGCGTTAATGAATTGCTGACTCTGGATAGAGGTGATTTAATGATTTATGAAGGCCCAGCATGAACTGCACTGTGGCCTCCAGGAGTTAACAACTTCCATTGGGATGCGATGAGGATATTGTGACAACACAATGGCGGACACTCCATCTCGACCTAAGAAACATCCCAATTATCTCTGTTGTCCTGCAGTGGCTGAAACACTACCTTCCACACAGTTGTCATCAAGATTCACTAGGCCAGAGTGGTACCATATTTAAAGTTGTTGCTGTTACACAAGTTACACAATCACATAGAAATGCTGGGTAATTGCTGATTTTGAGAGAATAGCTGGGTAATTTCGATTTATGAATTTATGATTTTATTAATGTAAAAAAATAAAATAATATATATATATATATATATATATATATATATATATATATATATATATATATATATATATATATATATATATATATATATATATATATATATATATATATATATATATATATATATATATATTATACACTGGTTATAATTTAGCATATGAAGTCCAATAGGCATGCTCAATGAGCTGAAGCACTTTTCATCAACCTGGTCTGTTATTAGTCAACTGAAGTAATTTGCCTCTTAAATGTTTCATTTTAGGAGCTAATGGCTCCTTGGCCATTTTTTTTCTGGCTGCTATGAATCATTGTGTAATGTCAAATTGTCATTACCTGACAGTACACCGCTTGTATCTGCTGCTAAAAGCGTAATCCGATTAGCTAAATTGTTATACAATAAACATGGTGGATTTGTAGTCATTTTTGAATGGCTGGAGGTCCAATTCTGTGGGATTTTATTGTGAAGTTGTGCGGATGCAGATTCTGTGTGGGCCTGTCATTAGCATATCTCTCTAACCTCACCCCAGAATACCCTGCTCATCTCCACATGTACGTGATGGAATCTCCTGCTCATCACACCATGCCTCATTGAGCACTCTTGTTCCATGAGTGATTCACTAACCAAAATACACACAGGCCCATGGCCGCTGTGCATTGTAGTTCAAGCAAATGAGATTAATCATGTTATTGATTAAGCACTGCTGTTGGTTGCACTTGGATCAGCGAAGAGTCCTGGCAGCAGTGTCATAATGCAGCACACTGTTGCTTTTTTAAACATCCTCCATTCTGTAGATTATGGATACAAACTCTGCTGTGTCTGAACTACAAGGAGGATGGCAGTTTGAGGTCATCAACGTATGAATAACCCAACCTGCTCTATTCCCCTTCGAAGTGCTGAATCTGTGTTCATGTGAGCCTGAAACTGGCAGCAAGAGGAAGATCTGATATGTACATGCACTACAGAGACGTGGATGAATTCTCCAGGCTATTTTTGATGCATACTCTGCACAAAATCATTGAATCTTTATTTTCAGCTTATTTTTCCAGTAACAATACTGTATTTAAACACCCTTAAAACAAGTTAAATTTTTCTTGTTTTAAACAGAAATCTGCAAGAATTTGGTGCGGTTTATGCTTAAGAAAAACTTTGCCAATGGCATAAGAAAAGTAACTTAAGATCTTAATTTAAGATATTCTGTAAGGTCACAGTTTTGCTGACTAAGGTTGTTTTTACACCTGGCTCGTTTGGAGAATTTGTTTCCAAAATGAACCAAACTAGCACCAGGTTCTGAAACAATCACACCTGAACAAGACAATGTGTTATATAAAAAGCAGCAGTGTCTGACTTTTACGAGTGATGATATTAGTTATCATCACAGGTGAAAACCAAAGAGTACCTCTTCATCGTAGTGTTTTATAATTGCTCTTCTCCATGCTTTGCAATAATGCTGTCCTGACAAAGCCTTGATTCCCACTATTACTGCATTATAAATTTCACCGGCCTCTAACTAGGTACACCTTGCTAGTACCAGGTTGGTACCCCCTTTTGCCCTCAGGACTGCCTTAATTCTTCATGGGATAGATTCAACGAGGTGCTGTAAACATTCCTCAAAGATTTTGGTCCATATTGACACACCGTAATAGTATCATGCAGTTGCTGCAGATTTGTTGGCTGCACATCCATAATGCAAATCTTCTATTTAATCACATCCCAAAGGTGCTCTGTTGGATTGAGATATGGTGATTCTGGAAGCCATTTGAGTATACTGCCCTACAAAGCAAAAAGGCAGTAACTACGCAGAGTGCAGAACAGAGAAAAATGACTTTAAAGTTATCCTGTCATCCAGCCTAAGTAGTTGTAGGTAGATTATTGGACATGTGACTGTTTTGTTACTTTATATTAGCTTATTCTTTGTACATATAAATCCTCATATTTAATTTGATATTTTACCCCTATTTTGCAGTTACTGTATTATTGGTTTGTATTACTTACCAAAAACGTGGCACCATACCAAGGAAAAAGGCAGTAACTACAGATTCTCCAAAAACTATTTTGCCACAACTTGGGCTCTGGGTGTTGTTAGATAGGCTACACTGTATTTGAAATAATTGGAACCATTTGGACAACATTTTCAAAAAATGTGTGTAGCGAAACGGGCGTGTTACGGATATGTGGTGTACATTTTTAGTAATCAAAAATCATGTCTAATTAATTGAAATCATGAAACTTTTATTATAAACTATTATTAAACTTATACAATAAAATACTATACAAAATTATTATATATTATTTATTATTTTAATAAAAAATATTGTTTATTTTAATCATATGAAATTAAACAAACATTTTTGGTCAAACAACATGCGCTGCACAATGAGCTTTACTGTTAAAATTAAAACATTAAAGAAAAATTGTGTTTATTCCTTTAAAAATTAAGTTTTAATCTTAATTTATTTGTATTAGTGTTAGTAGTATTATTACATTGAGACGTTTCTAAATTCTACTGTACAACAGTAATATATTTCTGTCAAGTTAAACCGAACTTTTATTTTGACGGGTTGCCGTGAAGACCTTTGAGTTTCTGTGTTTATGACATGACGATAGTTTTTCTCAAATTAAGCGGATAAATGCTCACAAAGTGACTTTAAGAGGGGATCTAGTTTGGTAGGGGAACAATTAGGGGAAACACTGTATCTCAAACAAAATTTGTGTGAAGTTAGAAGGGTGAAATCGCAAATGTTAAAACCGTCCTGTGAGGATGCCGCGAAATCAGCTGTGTGTTTACCATGGCAACAGTAACTACACTGCGCAGCAACACGGTTATTTTTTGTTAGGTAAAACATAACAAGAATGCAGTAATGGATGTTACTGTACTCTTGCTTTGTTTCACTCGGGCTTTTTGCAGTTACTGTACAAACGACTATCATTTTTCTCCAAAACGACACACATTTGAGATAAGATGTTTTGTCACATAACAAAGGATGCCTTGAATGTCATGAAAATGATAATAACTCATTTTTGACCAAAAATGCAGTTACTGCCTTTTTGCTTTGTAGGGCAGTATAGTCATCTCATTAATAATAATAATAATGCATTTTATTTGTAACGCGCCTTTCTTAAACTCAAGGCGCTACAATATACAAAAAGAGGGATAACAACAATGAGATTCAATAAGAACAAACACATTAATTTACAATACGCAGCTCTAAAAATGTGTGTCTTTAAAAAATTCTTAAAATAGTCCAATGTTGGAGAGTTCCTAATTCCCGAAGGTAGAGCATTCCATAACTGCGGTGCTGCGACCGAAAATGCTCGACCACCCATTGATTTTAGTTTATATCGAGGCTGGTGAAGGATGCATGACTTAGAAGAACGCAGAGAGCGAGCTCATTGTCACAATCAAGATGATTTGAGCTTTGTCAGACCAGGTAATGTTTTTTCAATCTTCTCGTTCCATTTTGGTGAGTCTGCGAATTGTAACCTCAGCTCCTGTTCTTAGCTGATTTTGATCCCCTGATGATTTTGTACGTTTGCCCACTTGCAAAGAAATTGTCTTTAATGTATATGGTAGGTTCATTTTAACGGATTTGCTTATGTGCACATGTGAAACACTGATTAGTCCTGTGACTTTAAGAAAGTACTCCTAATGTCAGCTTATGTGTTTAAAAGACACCTGTCCAAAGAATCTGACCAAAGAGCTATCAAGGGACATCAGGGACAAGATTGTAGACCTGCACAAGGCTGGAATGGGTTACAAGACCATCAGTAAGAAGCTTGGTGAGGAGAAGACAACTGTTGGTGCCATTATTCAGAAATACAAAGAAATACAAAATTACCATCAATCGGCCTTGGTCTGGAGCTCCATGCAAGATCTCGCCTCATGAGGTTAGGATGATCATGAGAAAGGTGAGGGATCCGCCCAGAACTACAAGCTTGTTTATGATCTCAAGGCAGTTGGGACCACAGTCACCAAGCAAACCATTGGTAACACAGTACGCCGCAATGGATTGAAATCCTGCAGCACCCGCAAGGTACCCCTGCTCAAGAAGGCACATGTAGAAGCCCGTCAGAAGTTTGCCAATGAACATCTAATGATTCCGAGAAGGCTTGGGAGAAGATGGTGCTGTGGTCAGATGAGACCAAAATTGAGCTCTTTGGCATCAACTCAACTCGTCATGTTTGGAGGAAGAGAAATGCTGACAATGACCCCAAGAACACCATCGCTACAGTCAAGCACGGAGGTGGAAACATTTTGCTCCGGGGCTGTTTCTCTGCTAAGGATACAGGGCGACTTTACCGTATTGAGGGGCTGTATACATATATACAGTACATGTGTTTGTTTAAATACACATACACATGTACACTCACCGGCCACTTTATTAGGTACCCCATGCTAGTAACGGGTTGGACCCCCTTTTGCCTTCAGAACTGCCTCAATTCTTCGTGGCATAGATTCAACAAGGTGCTGGAAGCATTCCTCAGGGAGTTTGGTCCATATTGACATGATGGCATCACACAGTTGCCGCAGATTTGTCGGCTGCACATCCATGATGCGAATCTCCCGTTCCACCACATCCCAAAGATGCTCTATTGGATTGAGATCTGGTGACTGTGGAGGCCATTTGAGTACAGCGAACTCATTGTCATGTTCAAGAAACCAGTCTGAGATTCCAGCTTTATGACATGGCGCATTATCCTGCTGAAAGTAGCCATCAGAAGTTGGGTACATTGTGGTCATAAAGGGATGGACATGGTCAGCAACAATACTCAGGTAGGCTGTGGCATTGCAACGATGCTCAATTGGTACCAAGGGGCCCAAAGAGTGCCAAGAAAATATTCCCCACACCATGACACCACCACCACCAGCCTGAACCGTTGATACAAGGCAGGATGGATCCATGCTTTCATGTTGTAGACGCCAAATTCTGACCCTACCATCCGAATGTCGCAGCAGAAATCGAGACTCATCAGACCAGGCAACGTTTTTCCAATCTTCTATTGTCCAATTTCGATGAGCTTGTGCAAATTGTAGCCTCAGTTTCCTGTTCTTAGCTGAAAGGAGTGGCACCCGGTGTGGTCTTCTGCTGCTGTAGCCCATCTGCCTCAAAGTTCGACGTACTGTGCGTTCAGAGATGCTCTTCTGCCCACCTTGGTTGTAACGGGTGGTTATTTGAGTCACTGTTGCCCTTCTATCAGCTCGAACCAGTCTGGCCATTCTCCTCTGACCTCTGGCATCAACAAGGCATTTCCGCCCACAGAACTGCCGCTCACTGGATGTTTTTTCTTTTTCGGACCATTCTCTGTAAACCCTAGAGATGGTTGTGCGTGAAAATCCCAGTAGATTAGCAGTTTCTGAAATACTCAGACCAGCCCTTCTGGCACCAACAATCATGCCACGTTCAAAGTCACTCAAATCACCTTTCTTCCCCATACTGATGCTCGGTTTGAACTGCAGGAGATTGTCTTGACCATGTCTACATGCCTAAATGCACTGAGTTGCCGCCATGTGATTGGCTGCTTAGAAATTAAGTGTTAAGGAGCAGTTGGACAGGTGTACCTAATAAAGTGGCCGGTGAGTGTACATATACATACAGTATACACATGTACACGTATACTTATACACAGCCTATAGGCTTCATTAGCCTACTATAATATTGAAGGTAAAAATTAACTGATTTGTATTCAAACACTTAAATTACACTTTTATTTTTTTATATAATAATAAAGTTATATGAAATATAAACTTTTAAATGGTGGCTGTCATAAAAACCAGATTTATTCAAACATGCATTAAATATTGAAGAACATTAACAATTAAAGCTGCAAGCAGCATTTAGCGGTGTTCAAGCATTTAAAGCCTTTAGGCACATAAGCATTTAAGACATTAAGTTTTATTACAGCCAAAACAGGCAATTTACCATAGGAAATACATGGTTTCAAAGCTTTTTGACAGTTATAGCGCCACCTATGGTCCAATCTCCATAAAATGTTCCATGTTTGTTAATGATGTTATGTCACATATGCTCACCAATTTTTGTAAAGTTTTGAGTTTTTATTTCAGATTTATAGGCTTTTGAGTGTATTTTGTCACGCCCCTTTTCTAAATGACCCTGTTACAACCAGCCAAATGCAAAAGTTAAACTTTTTTTCGATAATTATTGATCTAGAGAGTCCAGAGAATTGCCCTAGACTGGTTTGGTTCTGATCGGGCAAAAAAACAGGGACTAGTTCGCAAAAGTAGGTTTTTAACATATTCATGAATATTTAATGAACGATTTAATTGACAGCAATGGTTCTAGAGGCAAAGTTGTTCAACATGAGGAGATCTATCTAATGATATGCATTTTGTGGGGATGTATGCAACACCACGTGATTACAGAGCTGTAAAACTCGTTAGCGCCAACTAGTGGCCGATTTCTTTCAAAACTCTTACAGACCTCTTGGGCCACGAGTCGAACATGTCCATCGAGTTTCGTTCCGATCGGCCTCCGTTAACCTTGTTTCATAGGTGCTCAAACTTCATTGGCTGATGGCGGCCATGTTTTTTTAGATACGCCAATATCCTTTTACACATACATGGTACCTTGGTCCAAGATGCTGCATACAAAATTTCAAGTCAATCGGACTAACGGTCAGGTGGCCACACCCCCTTTTAAGTTTTTTTTACTGTTATAGCGCCACCATGTGGCCAATCGATGCAGTATTTTTACTGTGACCCCACACTGTCCTCATACACATGTCTGTTGAGTTTGGTGAAGATATCTCATTTACTTCTTGAGTTATAGCCATTTTAGTAAAATTGCCTAATTTCACAATGTTCATTTTGCGCCCCCTATCGACCTTGAATTGAAAATTCAATTTTTTTGAATTTTTGTCTAGAAATATGAGCAGCAAAATGATTATACACAATATACTTGCCATAAGCTGTAATTTACTTTATTTTGTACAACATATACAAAATGAGTAGAGAAAGAAAAACTCAACATTTGCTGCATGCACACATTTTTTATTGCACTCTTTGACAACACTCGTTACTTTTGTCAGCTTTGCTGTAGATTATATTGCTGTTGTACACTAACAGATTCAAAGTCTGCTTTGATTGAAATATATTAAAATATTTCTTATTTAAAACAATCAAGCCACACAGTGTTGAACATGCAGAAGTTATTCAAAAATAAAAATGACAAAATAAAAATAAATAAAACCGAGCAATGGAGACTTGTAACAGATGAGACGCATCAAGGGCACGGTTACAGTTGAACAGCACCTTGCCAGTGGTGCAGCAAGTGGTCCTTCACAGTCCCTCAAACAAAGCGTCCAGGTCTGCAGCGTCTTCTCCCTCTATCTCAATGGCAGAATCTTCTGTTGCTTTGGGTGCCGCGTCTTCGACTGGTGTTGCTTTGGGTGGCGTGTCTTCCACTGGTACAGACAAACCTGAACTGCTGCTGGCAGTTTTGTCAGTAAAGGTGATTTGAGTGACAAACTGCCTCCTTGTTTGGATGGACATCACGTCATATTTGATCAATCAAGTTAATCAAGTTCTCTCTGAATACTGGTATGTTATATGATGATGGTCTGTATACGACTGCCACAGTTGTGTTTAACTCTTGTACATTGCACATTAGATATTCAATGTTAGTACATAAACTTCTGGCATATATTCATGGAAGATTGAGACAAATCAAACAAACAGGAGATTACTCTGCATTTGGAAAAGTCTCTGTCATTGCAGTTGGAGATTTTTATCAGCTGCCTCCTGTGAAAGGAAAATCCCTTTACACCGAACTCTGACAAAATATGATTGTGTTATTATAGTAATTGTCATATAAGGGATTTTTTAGTGGCTAAATAAATGAATGCAAAAACACATGTGAAAAGACTATTAATAAGTATAATGTCCAGCAGAGGGCAGTAGAAGACCACTTATTGTCTCACTTTCATTTTGAACTACTTGGTTTCATCAGTATTATGCACTTAAGCAAACCAGTTTTTTTCATGTTAACTCAATTATGCATGCTTACATACACACACACACACACACACACACACACTTTTGGGTTATATTATTGTGAAAATGTCTTTTAGTGGTCTATAAGCATTTCACATATTTCTTTGTGATATAATTATATTCAACTTTATAATAAATCCTTATTTATTATTATATTATTTATTATAAATATTATTTCCATCATAATAAATAGCTTTAAGCATTTGTTTGTTAGCCAATGCTGAAAACTGCTTAAAAAGATAAAAAATGTCTAATGCTGTTGCTCCCTCTCGTGGACAACAGCGGTATTACAATACAGTTGAAATGAATGACAGGATTTTTTTTATTTGTTTTACTTATATCTCGGGAACGAGAAAGCGAAAAAATCTGAAACTCAGACCTTAGATAGTGTTAGAGGAGCCCTGTTGAACAAGACCATCCCGGTGTTGCTGGGTTTTTGGAGCAGGGACTTGTGTCCGTTGAAATGTATATCTTTGTGGGCTTATATCTCGGGAATGCATGGGCCAAATCGCGCCATACTCGAATCGAAACTAGATGAGGACGGGGCCTTTCCAACAAGCTCTCCCACAAGTTTCTCTATATCGGGTGGTCTATATCGGGTGGTCTATATCGGGAGATACAGCCGTTCCAAATCGTGGTTCTCACAAATTAGCGATCCGCGGGGGGGTGCTCCCGAGTCCCGCGACGCTAGATTTCGATCAAGACCCCCGAGAGGACCTTACCATCAAAATTTGAGCGTGCAGTGACTTTCCGTTTTCGAGTTATGAGTGAATTTGTACTGAAGGGGCGTGGCCTAACGGTTTTACTTTCGTTTTTAAAAGTCGATGTGGATTTGAATGTAATACTATTCTCAATAAGCAATTTCTCAACAGTAATTCTCAAATAGATGAATTTTGACAAAATGTGAGTGTAAATGTTAAAATAGTGATTTTATAAAGTCTAAATAAGCATTATAGTATAATATTAGTAAGTAGCATGGCAAAATGTCTATTTTAAACAGCAGGGGTCAGTATAATACCACTTATTGGCTTAATATGCAGCTTTCAGGGACACCTGTTCAAGGCTACGTATTGAAATGTCACTATTATAGCCATGCAAATTAATAAGTTATACCTTTTCTGATAATTATTGATCTAGAGAGTCCAGAGAATTGTACTGCACTGGTTTGAACATTGATTTTAACATATGCTCATAGATGAAAAAAAAAAAAAAGACCACACACAGCCAATACAGGCAATTTACCATTGGAAATGCATGGTTTTAAAGCTTTTTAACAGTTATAGCGCCAGCTATGGTCCGATCTCCATGAAACTTTGCATGCTTCTTCCCCATGTTATGACACATATGCTCATCAATATTTGTGAAGTTCTGAGTTTTCCTTTAGGATGTATAGGCTTTTGAGTGTATTTTGACACACCCCTTTTCTAAATGACCCTGTTACAGCCAGCCAAATGCAAAAGTTCAACTTTTTTTCGATAATTATTGATCTAGAGAGTCCAGAGAATTGTCCTGAACTGGTCTGATTTTGATCGGGCAAAAAACCAGGAACTAGTTCGCAAAAGTAGGTTTTTAATATATTCGTGAATATTTAATGAACGATTTGATTGACAGCAATAATTCTAGAGGCAAAGTTGTTCAGCATGAGGAGATCTATCTAATGATATGCATTTTGTGGGGATGTGTGCAACACCACGTGATAACAGAGCCATAAAACTCGTTAGCGCCAACTAGTGGCCGATTTCTTTCAAAACTCTTACAGACCTCTTGGGCCACGAGTCGAACATGCCCATCGAGTTTCGTTCCGATCGGCTTCAGTTAACCTCGTCTCAGAGAGGCTCAAACTTCATTGGCCGATGGCGGCCATGTTTTTTGAGATACGCCAATATCCTTTTAGACATACATGGTACCTTGGTCCAAGACACTGCATACCAAATTTCAAGTCAATCGGACTAACGGTCAGGTGGCCACACCCCCTTTAATGTTTTTTTAATGTTATAGCGCCACCTAATGTTCGATCGTCGCGATTTTTTTACTGTGACCTCAGATTGAACTCATGCACATGTGTTCCAAGTTTGGTGAACCTACCTCATTTACTTCTGGAGTTATAGCCATTTTAGAAAAATAGGCTCCTCCCACAACAATGATTTTGCGCCCCCTATCGACCGGAAATCGAAAATTCAACTTTTTTTCGATAATTATTGATATTCAGACTCCAGAGAACATTTCTGCACTGGTTTGGTTCCAATCGGGGGAAAAACCAGGGACTAGTTCGCAAAAGTAGTTTTTCGACTAAATTCAAAATGGCGGAAAATCCATCATGGCGGAAATGAAATCGGAGATATACGTTTTTTACGTCAGGCCCCCAGCTTTCCAATGATATAAGACACTTGAGTCTACGACTTACGGTCTAGGAGTTATGAGCAGTTACGCGCAATTGATTGCTATAGCGCCACCTATGGGCCAATCGGGCTCATAATTTGATAACCTCTCCTCGATTTTTGTACTACCATCTGACAAAGTTTCAACGCTCCAGCCCTTACGGTTTGGGCTGCACGATGCGTTTTACAGGAGAATAATAATAATAATAATAATTAAAGCTGCAAGCAGCATTTATCGGTGTTCAAGCAGTTAAGGCCTTTAAGGCCGTTAAGCACAATATCATCAAAAGACATTAAGTTTTATTTAGCATACACTTAACCCCTGACATAATAGATGGAAAAGACCAATTACAGCCAATACAGGCAATTTTCCATAGGAAATATATGGTTTTAAAGCTTTTTAACAGTTATAGCGCCACCTATTGTCCGATCTCCATGAAACTTTGCATGCTTCTTCACCATGTTATGACACATAAGCTCATCAATTTTTGTGAAGTTTTGATTTTTTATTTAGGATTTATAGGCTTTTGAGTGTATTTTGCCACGCCCATTTTCTAAATGACCCTGTTATAGCGAAACAAAGGGCAAAGTTCAACTTTTTTTTGATAATTATTGATCTAGAGAGTCCAGAGAATTGCCCTAGACTGGTCTGGTTCCGATCGGGCGAAAAACCAGGGACTAGTTCGCAAAAGTAGGTTTTTAACATATTCGTGAATATTTAATGAACGATTTGATTGACAGCAATGGGTCTAGAGGCAAAGTTGTTCAGCATGAGGAGATCTATCATATGATATGCATTTTGTGGGGATTTGTGCAACACCACGTGATTACAGAGCCGTAAAACTCGTTAGCGCCAACTAGTGGCCGATTTCTTTCAAAACTCTTACAGACCTCTTAGGCCATGAGTCGAACATGCCCATCGAGTTTCGTTCCGATTGGCCTCCGTTAACCTCGTCTCAACTTCTTTAGTCGATGGCGGCCATGTTTTTTGAGATACGCCAATGTCCTCTTACACATACATGGGGCCTTGGACCAAGACACTGCATACCAATTTTCAGGTCAATCGGACTAACGGTCAGTCCTTTATAGGTTTTTTTCATTTTATAGCGCCACCTAGTGTTCGATCGTCGCGATTTTTTTACTGTGACCTCAGATTGAACTCACGCACATGTCTACCAAGTTTGGTGAACCTACCTCATTTACTTTTGGAGTTATAGCCATTTTAGAAAAATAGGCTCCTCCCACAACGTTCATTTTGCACCCCCTAGCGACCGAAAATCGAAAATTTCAATTTTTTTCTATAATTATTGACCTTCAGACTCCAAAGAACATTTCTGCACTGGTTTGGTTCCGATCGGACAAAAAACCAGGGACTAGTTCGCAAAAGTCATTTTTCGACAAAATTCAAAATGGCGGAAAATCTATCATGACGGAAATTAAATCGGAGATATACGTTTTTTTCGTCAGGTGACCAGCTTTCCAGTGATATAAAACACTTGAGTCTACGACTTACGGTCTAGGAGTTATGAGCAGTTGCGCGCAATTGGTTGCTATAGCGCCACCTATGGGCCAATCGGGCTCATAATTTGATAACCTCTCCTCGATTTTTGTACTACCATATGGCAAAGTTTCAAGTCTCTAGCTCTTACGGTTTGGGCTGCACGATGCGTTTTACGGCAGAAGAATAATAATAATAATAATAATTAAAGCTGCAAAGCAGCATTTAGCGGTGTTCAAGCAGTTAAGGCCTTTAAGGCCGTTAAGCACAAAAGCATCAAAAGTCATTAAGTTTTATGTAGCAAGCATGATTTACCATGATATACTACATTTCAGTGTGATTTTTCATGATTTACCATGTTCCAGTATGATTTACCATGAATCTAACATGATTTTCCATAGTTTACCTTGATGTACCATGTTATAGGATGATTTACCATGATATAGCACATTGTATAATGATTTACCAGGATTCTAGCATGATTTACCTTATTTACTATGATTTACCATGTTTCTGGCATTATTTACCATGATTTACCACGTTGATAGCAATTATGTGAAGCATCAGAACAATTGAAGTGATAAACTCTGACAAAATATGATTGTGTTATAATAGTAATTGTTTTATAAGTGATTTTATAGTGTCTATATGCATATGAATGCAAAAGCACATGTGAAAAGACTATTAGTAAGAAGAGTGGCCAGCAGAGGGCAGTAGAAGACCACTTATTGGCTCACTTTCATTTTAAACTACTTTGTTTCTCCAGTATAATAATTCTGCACTGAAGCAAACCATTTTTATCATGTTAACTCCATAATGCATGCTTACACACACACACACACACACACACACACACACACACACACACACACACACACACACACGTTTGGGATCTGTTATTGTGAAAAGCCATGTTCTAACACTGTTTACCATGATTTACCACATTGCTAGCATTGATGTGAAGTGTCAGTACAAATGAACTGATACACTCTGACAGAATATGAATGTGTTTTAATAGTGATTGTTATATAAGTGATTTTATAGTGTCTATATGCATATGAATGCAAAAGCACATGTGAAAAGACTATTAATAAGTAAAGTGGCCAGCAGAGGGCAGTAAAAGACCACTTATTGGCTTACTTTCATTTTAAACTACTTTGTTTCTCCAGTATGCTGCACTGAAGCAAACCATTTTTATCATGTTAACTCCATAATGCATTCTTACACACACACACACACACACACACACAGCATTTCACATATTTCTTTGCAATGTAATAATATATAACTAATTAAAGAAAATGCTTTAAGCATTTGTTTGCTTTAAGCCAATGCTGAAAGCTGATAAAAAGATTAAAAATGTCTAATGCTGCTGCTCCATCTAGTGGACAACAGTGCTATTACAGCCTACTTATACAATATGCCATGTTTTTCATATCATTTAATCTACACACACTCATTCTGTTGTAGATAGAGACATTTGGAACTTCAGGATCCAATGTGACTCAATTGTCACTTCAATAGATGATTTTTGACTAAATGTTTTTGTAAATGTTAAAATAGTGAATTTATAAAGTCTAAATGTTAATTATAGTTGAGTAGTGTGACAAAATGACTTTTTTTAAACAGCAGGGGGCAGTAAAATACCACTTATTGGCTTAATAGGCCATTATGTGCATATAATTTTCACCTTTTTAACTGTTATACAGGCATATTTTGGGCAATCTGTCCGAAAATTTTCATGATTATTTAGAGTCACGGCCCACATGTTCAGACTTGTTTTTAATAAGATCTGAGCATTCATTGAAGAGATATAGGCTTTCGGTCAAGACTACACATTGAAGTGACCCTATTATAGCCATCCAAATTAATAAATGATACCTTTTCTGATAATTATTGATCTAGAGGGTCCAGAGAATTGTACTGCACTGGTTTTAAACATTATGATGTGAAAATTATACGATCATAGATGGAAAAGACCATTTACAGCCAATACATGCAATTTACCATAGGAAATACATGGTTTTAAAGCTTTTTAACAGTTAAAGCGCCACCTATGGTCCGATCTCCATGAAACTTTGCATGCTTCTTCCCCATGGTATGGCACATATGCTCACCAATTTTTGTGAAGTTCTGAGTTTTTGTGTATGATTTATAGGCTTTTGAGTGTATGTTGTCCAGCCCCTATTCTAAATAACCCTTTTACAGTCACTCAAAATGCAAAAGTTCAACTTTTTTTGATAATTATTGATCTAGAGAGTCCAGAGAATTGTCCTAGACTGGTCTGGTTTTGATCGGGCAAAAAACCAGGGACTAGTTCGCAAAAGTAGGTTTTTAACATATTCGTGAATATTTAATGAACGATTTGATTGACAGCAATGGTTCTAGAGGCAAAGTTGTTCAGCATGAGGAGATCTATCAAATGATATGCATTTTGTGGGGATGTGTGCAACACCACGTGATTAAAGAGCCATAAAACTCGTTAGCGCCAACTAGTGGCCGATTTCTTTCAAAACTCTTACAGACCTCTTGGGCCATGAGTCGAACATGCCCATCGAGTTTCGTTCCGATCGGCCTCCGTTAACCTCGTCTCAGAGGTGCTCAAACTTCAATGGCCGATGGCGGCCATGTTTTTTGAGATACGCCAATATCCTTTTACACATACATGGTACCTTCGTCCAAGACACTGCATACCAAATTTCAAGTCAATCGGACTAACGGTCAGGTGGCCACACCCCCTTTTATGTTTTTTTAATGTTATAGCGCCACCTAGTGTCCGATCGTCGCGATTTTTTTACTGTGACCTCAGACTGAACTCATGCACATGTGTACCAAGTTTGGTGAACCTACCTCATTTACTTTTGGAGTTATAGCCATTTTAGAAAAATAGGCTCCTCCCACAACGTTCATTTTGCGCCCCCTAGCGACCGGAAATCGAAATTTCAACTTTTTTTCGATAATTATTGATAGTCAGACTCCAGAGAACATTTCTGCACTGGTTTGGTTCCGATCGGGTGAAAAACCAGGGACTAGTTCGCAAAAATCGTTTTTTGACAAATTTCAAAATGGCGGAAAATCTATCATGGCGGAAATGAAATCGGAGATATACGTTTTTTAAGTCAAGAGTCCAGCTTTCCAATGATATAAGACACTTGACTCTACGACTTACGGTCTAGGAGTTATGAGCCCTTTCGCGTTTTTGTTGCTATAGCGCCACCTATGGGCCAATCGGGCTCATACTCTCTCAACCTCTCCTCGATTTCTGTGCTACCCTATGCCAAAATTTCAAGTCTCTAGCACGTACGGTTTGGGCTGCACGATGCGTTTTAGGGGAAAATAATAATAATAATAATAATAATTAAAGCTGCTAGCAGCATTTAGCGGTGTTCAAGCAGTTAAGGCAGTTAAGGCAGTTAAGCTCAAAAGCATCAAAAGACATTAAGGCTTATGTAGCAAGCATTGTTTTAGCATGATTTACTATGATATACCACATTTTGTGATATTTCATGATTTACCATGTTCCAGTAAGATTTACCATAGTTTACCATGATATACCAAGTTCTAGTATGATTCACCATGATTTACCCTGTTGTAGCATGGTTTTGCACAATTCAACACATTCTAGTATCATTTAACATGATTCTAGCATGATTTACCATAGTTTACCATGATTTTTCTTAATTTACCTTGGTTTACCATGTTATAGGATGATTTACCATGATAAACCACATTCTAGAATGATTTACCAGGATTGTACCATGATTTACCAAGATACACCATGTAAGAGAATTATTTACTATGATTTACCATGATACACCATGTAATAGTATTATTTACTATGAGTTACCATGATTTACCACATTGCTAGCATTGATGTGAAGTGTCAATAGCAATGACGTGTTAAATTTACAAAATATGATTGTCTTATAGTTAACATGGAAAAATTGGTTTGCTTTAGTGCAGAATACTGGTGAAAAACAAGTCTGTCAAAATGAAAGTGAGCCAATAAGTGGTCTTCTACTGCCCTCTGCTGGACATTATACTTATTGATAAAGTGTTTTCACAGGTGGTTTTGCACTCATATTTAACTTATATGCTTCACACACACACAAACACACACACACACACACACACAAAGACAAATGTTGTAGTTGTTTTCAATGCTATTGGGATGTGTCATTATGAAAATATACTTTAATGGTCATAAGCATTTCACATAATAAGACTCAGAGTCAGACTCAGTAGTAATACTTTAATAGAGGTATTTTCACTAAATGTCAGTGTAAATGTTAAAAAAGTGATTTTATAAAGTCTAAATAAGAATTATAGTATACTTTTAGTTAGTAGAATGACAAAATGACTATTTTAAACAGCAGAGGGCAGTATAATACCACTTATTGGCTTAATATGCCATTATGTTCATATCATTTTCACCTTTTTAACTGTTATAGAGGCATATTTTGTCCGATCTGTCTGAAAATTGTCGTGCTTATTTAGTTTCACATGTTTTAACTTGTTTTTAAGAAGATATGAGCATTCATTGAAGAGATATAAGCTTTCAGGGACACATGGTCAAGGCTACCTATTGAAGTGTCACTATTGTATCCATCCAAATGAATAAGTTATATCTTTCTGATAATTATTGATCTAGAGAGTCCAGAGAATTGTACACTCGTGGTTTTGAACATCATGATATAAATATTAATATGATCATAGATGGAAAAGACCATTTACAGCCAATGCAGGCATTTTACCATAGGAAATCTATGGTATTAAAGCTTTTTGACAGTTATAGCGCCACCTATTGTCCGATCTCCATGAAACTTTGCATGCTTCTTCCCCATGGTATGGCACATATACTCACCAATTTTTGTGAAGTTCTGAGTTTTTATGTATGATTTATAGGCTTTTGAGTGTATTTTGTCCAGCCCCTATTTAAAATAACCCTTTTACAGTCACTCAAAATGCAAAAGTTCAACTTTTTTTTGATAATTATTCATCTAGAGAGTCCAGAGAATTGTCCTAGACTGGTCTGGTTTTGATCGGGCGAGAAACCAGGGACTAGTTCGCAAAAGTAGGTTTTTAACATATTCGTGAATATTTAATGAACGATTTGATTGACAGCAATGGTTCTAGAGGCAAAGTTGTTCAGCATGAGGAGATCTATCAAATGATATGCATTTTGTGTGGATGTGTGCAACACCACGTGATTAAAGAGCCATAAAACTCGTTAGCGCCAACTAGTAGCCGATTTCTTTCAAAACTCTTACAGACCTCTTGGGCCACGAGTCGAACATGCCCATCGAGTTTCGTTCCGATCGGCCTCCATTAACCTCGTCTCAGAGGGGCTCAAACTTCATTGGCTGATGGCGGCCATGTTTTTTGAGATACGCCAATATCCTTTTACACATACATGGGACCTTGGTCCAAGACACTGCATACCAAATTTCAAGTTAATCGGACTAACGGTCAGGTGGCCACACCCCTTTTATGTTTTTTTAATGTTATAGCGCCACCTAGTGTCCGATCGTCGCGATTTTTTTACTGTGACCTCAGATTGAGCTCATACACATGTGTACCAAGTTTGGTGAAAATATCTAATTTCGTTCATGAGTTATAGCCATTTTAGTAAAATTGGCTCCGCTTCCTGTAAACGTTTTGACGCCCCTTAGCAACCGTAAATCGAAATTTCAACTTTTTTTCGATAATTATTGATATTCAGACTCCAGAGAACATTTCTGCACTAGTTTGGTTCCGATCGGACAAAAAACCAGGGACTAGTTCGCAAAAGTAGGTTTTGGACAAAATCCAAAATGGCGGAAAAATTTGCATACCGGAAATGAAATCCTTGAGGCCTTTTTTCTTCGGCTTGACCCAAGGATTCCAATGATATAAGACACTTGATGCTGGGACAAAGGGTTATTGAGATTTAAGCAAAAGAGTGTCATTTTTTTGTTTTTTGCGCTATAGCGCCACCTATGGGCCAATCGGGCTCATATTTTGATAACCTCTCCTCGATTTTTGTACTACCTTATGCCAAAGTTTCAAGTCTCTAGCACTTACGGTTTGGTCTGCACGATGCGTTTTACGGCAGAAGAAAAATAATAATAATAAAAATCAGTACAATTACAATAGGTTTTCAGCACTTCGTGCTTGAACACCTAATAATAATAATAATAATAAAAATCAGTACAATTACAATAGGTTTTCAGCACTTCGTGCTTGAACACCTAATTAAAGCTGCTAGCAGCATTTAGCGGTGTTCAAGCAGTTAAGGCAGTTAAGGCAGTTAAGCTCAAAAGCATCAAAAGACATTAAGGCTTATGTAGCAAGCATTGTTTTAGCATGATTTACTATGATATACCACATTTTATTGTGATATTTCATGATTTACCATGTTCTAGTAAGATTTACCATAGTTTACCATGATATACCAAGTTCTAGTATGATTCACCATGATTTACCCTGTTGTAGCATGGTTTTGCACAATTCAACACATTCTAGTATCATTTAACATGATTCTAGCATGATTTACCATAGTTTACCATGATTTTTCTTAATTTACCTTGGTTTACCATGTTATAGGATGATTTACCATGATAAACCACATTCTAGAATGATTTACCAGGATTGTACCATGATTTACCATGATACACCATGTAAGAGAATTATTTACTATGATTTACCATGATACACCATGTAATAGTATTATTTACTATGAGATACCATGATTTACCACATTGCTAGCATTGATGTGAAGTGTCAATAGCAATGACGTGTTAAATTTACAAAATATGATTGTCTTATAGTTAACATGGAAAAATTGGTTTGCTTTAGTGCAGAATACTGGTGAAAAACAAGTCTGTCAAAATGAAAGTGAGCCAATAAGTGGTCTTCTACTGCCCTCTGCTGGACATTATACTTATTGATAAAGTGTTTTCACAGGTGGTTTTGCACTCATATTTAACTTATATGCTTCACACACACACAAACACACACACACACACACACACACACACACAAAGACAAATGTTGTAGTTGTTTTCAATGCTATTGGGATGTGTCATTATGAAAATATACTTTAATGGTCATAAGCATTTCACATAATAAGACTCAGAGTCAGACTCAGTAGTAATACTTTAATAGAGGTATTTTCACTAAATGTCAGTGTAAATGTTAAAATAGTGATTTTATAAAGTCTAAATAAGAATTATAGTATACTTTTAGTTAGTAGAATGACAAAATGACTATTTTAAACAGCAGGGGGCAGTATAATACCACTTATTGGCTTAATATGCCATTATGTTCATATCATTTTCACCTTTTTAACTGTTATAGAGGCATATTTTGTCCGATCTGTCTGAAAATTGTCGTGCTTATTTAGTTTCACATGTTTTAACTTGTTTTTAAGAAGATATGAGCATTCATTGAAGAGATATAGGCTTTCAGGGACACCTGGTCAAGGCTACGTATTGAAGTGTTACTATTATAGCCATCTAAATGAATAAGTTATATCTTTTCTGATAATTATTGATCTAGAGAGTCCAGAGAATTGTACTGCACTGGTTTTGAACATTATGATATAAATATTAATATGATCATAGATGGAAAAGACCATTTACAGCCAATGCAGGCATTTTACCATAGAAAATCTATGGTTTTAAAGCTTTTTGACAGTTATAGCGCCACCTATTGTCCGATCTCCATGAAACTTTGTAAGCTTCTTCCCCATGGCATGGCACATATACTCAGCAATTTTTGTGAAGTTTTGAGTTTTTATGTATGATTTATAGGCTTTTGAGTGTATTTTGTCCCGCCCCTATTCTAAATAACCCTTTTACAGTCACTCAAAATGCAAAAGTTCAACTTTTTTTCGATAATTATTGATCTAGAGAGTCCAGAGAATTGTCCTAGACTGGTCTGGTTTTGATCGGGCAAAAAACCAGGGACTAGTTCGCAAAAGTAGGTTTTAAACATATTCGTGAATATTTAATGAACGATTTGATTGGCAGCAATGGTTCTAGAGGCAAAGTTGTTCAGCATGAGGAGATCTATCAAACGATATGCATTTTGTGGGGATGTGTGCAACACCACGTGATTAAAGAGCCATAAAACTCGTTAGCGCCAACTAGTGGCCGATTTCTTTCAAAACTCTTACAGACCTCTTGGGCCATGAGTCGAACATGCCCATCGAGTTTCGTTCCGATCGGCCTCCGTTAACCTCGTCTCAGAGGGGCTCAAACTTCATTGGCCGATGGCGGCCATGTTTTTTGAGATACGCCAATATCCTTTTACACATACATGGTACCTTGGTCCAAGACACTGCATACCAAATTTCAAGTCAATCGGACTAACGGTCAGGTGGCCACACCCCCTTTTATGTTTTTTTAATGTTATAGCGCCACCTAGTGTCCGATCGTCGCGATTTTTTTACTGTGACCTCAGACTGAACTCATGCACATGTGTACCAAGTTTGGTGAACCTACCTCATTTACTTTTGGAGTTATAGCCATTTTAGAAAAATAGGCTCCTCCCACAACGTTCATTTTGCGCCCCCTAGCGACCGGAAATCGAAATTTCAACTTTTTTTCGATAATTATTGATATTCAGACTCCAGAGAACATTTCTGCACTGGTTTGGTTCCGATCGGGCGAAAAACCAGGGACTAGTTCGCAAAAGTAGTTTTTCGACTAAATTCAAAATAGCGGAAAATCCATCATGGCGGAAATGAAATCGGAGATATACGTTTTTTACGTCACGCCCCCAGCTTTCCAATGATATAAGACACTTGAGTCTACGACTTACGGTCTAGGAGTTATGAGCAGTTACGCGCAATTGATTGCTATAGCGCCACCTATGGGCCAATCGGGCTCATAATTTGATAACCTCTCCTCGATTTTTGTACTACCATCTGACAAAGTTTCAAGTCTCTAGCACTTACGGTTTGGGCTGCACGATGCGTTTTACGGCAGAAGAAAAATAATAATAATAATAATAATAATAATAATTAAAGCTGCTAGCAGCATTTAGCGGTGTTCAAGCAGTTAAGGCAGTTAAGGCAGTTAAGCTCAAAAGCATCAAAAGACATTAAGGCTTATGTAGCAAGCATTGTTTTAGCATGATTTACTATGATATACCACATTTTATTGTGATATTTCATGATTTACCATGTTCTAGTAAGATTTACCATAGTTTACCATGATATACCAAGTTCTAGTATGATTCACCATGATTTACCCTGTTGTAGCATGGTTTTGCACAATTCAACACATTCTAGTATCATTTAACATGATTCTAGCATGATTTACCATAGTTTACCATGATTTTTCTTAATTTACCTTGGTTTACCATGTTATAGGATGATTTACCATGATAAACCACATTCTAGAATGATTTACCAGGATTGTACCATGATTTACCATGATACACCATGTAAGAGAATTATTTACTATGATTTACCATGATACACCATGATTTACCACATTGCTAGCATTGATGTGAAGTGTCAATAGCAATGACGTGTTAAATTTACAAAATATGATTGTCTTATAGTTAACATGGAAAAATTGGTTTGCTTTAGTGCAGAATACTGGTGAAAAACAAGTCTGTCAAAATGAAAGTGAGCCAATAAGTGGTCTTCTACTGCCCTCTGCTGGACATTATACTTATTGATAAAGTGTTTTCACAGGTGGTTTTGCACTCATATTTAACTTGTATGCTTCACACACTCACAAACACACACACACACACACACACACACACACACAAAGACAAATGTTGTAGTTGTTTTCAATGCTATTGGGATGTGTCATTATGAAAATATACTTTAATGGTCATAAGCATTTCACATAATAAGACTCAGAGTCAGACTCAGTAGTAATACTTTAATAGAGGTATTTTCACTAAATGTCAGTGTAAATGTTAAAATAGTGATTTTATAAAGTCTAAATAAGAATTATAGTATACTTTTAGTTAGTAGAATGACAAAATTACTATTTTAAACAGCAGGGGGCAGTATAATACCACTTATTGGCTTAATATGCCATTATGTTCATATCATTTTCACCTTTTTAACTGTTATAGAGGCATATTTTGTCCGATCTGTCTGAAAATTGTCGTGCTTATTTAGTTTCACATGTTTTAACTTGTTTTTAAGAAGATATGAGCATTCATTGAAGAGATATAGGCTTTCAGGGACACCTGGTCAAGGCTACGTATTGAAGTGTCACTATTATAGCCATCTAAATGAATAAGTTATATCTTTTCTGATAATTATTGATCTAGAGAGTCCAGAGAATTGTACTGCACTGGTTTTGAACATTATGATATAAATATTAATATGATCATAGATGGAAAAGACCATTTACAGCCAATGCAGGCATTTTACCATAGAAAATCTATGGTTTTAAAGCTTTTTGACAGTTATAGCGCCACCTATTGTCCGATCTCCATGAAACTTTGTAAGCTTCTTCCCCATGGCATGGCACATATACTCAGCAATTTTTGTGAAGTTTTGAGTTTTTATGTATGATTTATAGGCTTTTGAGTGTATTTTGTCCCGCCCCTATTCTAAATAACCCTTTTACAGTCACTCAAAATGCAAAAGTTCAACTTTTTTTCGATAATTATTGATCTAGAGAGTCCAGAGAATTGTCCTAGACTGGTCTGGTTTTGATCGGGCAAAAAACCAGGGACTAGTTCGCAAAAGTAGGTTTTTAACATATTCGTGAATATTTAATGAACGATTTGATTGGCAGCAATGGTTCTAGAGGCAAAGTTGTTCAGCATGAGGAGATCTATCAAATGATATGCATTTTGTGGGGATGTGTGCAACACCACGTGATTAAAGAGCCATAAAACTCGTTAGCGCCAACTAGTGGCCGATTTCTTTCAAAACTCTTACAGACCTCTTGGGCCATGAGTCGAACATGCCCATCGAGTTTCGTTCCGATCGGCCTCCGTTAACCTCGTCTCAGAGGGGCTCAAACTTCATTGGCCGATGGCGGCCATGTTTTTTGAGATACGCCAATATCCTTTTACACATACATGGTACCTTGGTCCAAGACACTGCATACCAAATTTCAAGTCAATCGGACTAACGGTCAGGTGGCCACACCCCCTTTTATGTTTTTTTAATGTTATAGCGCCACCTAGTGTCCGATCGTCGCGATTTTTTTACTGTGACCTCAGACTGAACTCATGCACATGTGTACCAAGTTTGGTGAACCTACCTCATTTACTTTTGGAGTTATAGCCATTTTAGAAAAATAGGCTCCTCCCACAACGTTCATTTTGCGCCCCCTCGCGACCGGAAATCGAAATTTCAACTTTTTTTCGATAATTATTAATATTCAGACTCCAGAGAACATTTCTCCACTGGTTTGGTTCCGATCGGGTGAAAAACCAGGGACTAGTTCGCAAAAGTAGTTTTTCGACTAAATTCAAAATGGCGGAAAATCCATCATGGCGGAAATGAAATCGGAGATATAAGTTTTTTACGTCAGGCCCCCAGCTTTCCAATGATATAAGACACTTGAGTCTACGACTTACGGTCTAGGAGTTATGAGCAGTTACGCGCAATTGATTGCTATAGCGCCACCTATGGGCCAATCGGGCTCATAATTTGATAACCTCTCCTCGATTTTTGTACTACCATCTGACAAAGTTTCAACGCTCCAGCACTTACGGTTTGGGCTGCACGATGCGTTTTACAGGAGAATAATAATAATAATAATTAAAGCTGCTAGCAGCATTTAGCGGTGTTCAAGCAGTTAAGGCAGTTAAGGCAGTTAAGCTCAAAAGCATCAAAAGACATTAAGGCTTATGTAGCAAGCATTGTTTTAGCATGATTTACTATGATATACCACATTTTATTGTGATATTTCATGATTTACCATGTTCCAGTAAGATTTACCATAGTTTACCATGATATACCAAGTTCTAGTATGATTCACCATGATTTACCCTGTTGTAGCATGGTTTTGCACAATTCAACACATTCTAGTATCATTTAACATGATTCTAGCATGATTTACCATAGTTTACCATGATTTTTCTTAATTTACCTTGGTTTACCATGTTATAGGATGATTTACCATGATAAACCACATTCTAGAATGATTTACCAGGATTGTACCATGATTTACCATTATACACCATGTAAGAGAATTATTTACTATGATTTACCATGATACACCATGTAATAGTATTATTTACTATGAGATACCATGATTTACCACATTGCTAGCATTGATGTGAAGTGTCAATAGCAATGACGTGTTAAATTTACAAAATATGATTGTCTTATAGTTAACATGGAAAAATTGGTTTGCTTTAGTGCAGAATACTGGTGAAAAACAAGTCTGTCAAAATGAAAGTGAGCCAATAAGTGGTCTTCTACTGCCCTCTGCTGGACATTATACTTATTGATAAAGTGTTTTCACAGGTGGTTTTGCACTCATATTTAACTTATATGCTTCACACACACACACACACACACACACAAAGACAAATGTTGTAGTTGTTTTCAATGCTATTGGGATGTGTCATTATGAAAATATACTTTAATGGTCATAAGCATTTCACATAATAAGACTCAGAGTCAGACTCAGTAGTAATACTTTAATAGAGGTATTTTCACTAAATGTCAGTGTAAATGTTAAAATAGTGATTTTATAAAGTCTAAATAAGAATTATAGTATACTTTTAGTTAGTAGAATGACAAAATGACTATTTTAAACAGCAGGGGGCAGTATAATACCACTTATTGGCTTAATATGCCATTATGTTCATATCATTTTCACCTTTTTAACTGTTATAGAGGCATATTTTGTCCGATCTGTCTGAAAATTGTCGTGCTTATTTAGTTTCACATGTTTTAACTTGTTTTTAAGAAGATATGAGCATTCATTGAAGAGATATAGGCTTTCAGGGACACCTGGTCAAGGCTACGTATTGAAGTGTCACTATTATAGCCATCTAAATGAATAAGTTATATCTTTTCTGATTATTATTGATCTAGAGAGTCCAGAGAATTGTACTGCACTGGTTTTGAACATTATGATATAAATATTAATATGATCATAGATGGAAAAGACCATTTACAGCCAATGCAGGCATTTTACCATAGAAAATCTATGGTTTTAAAGCTTTTTGACAGTTATAGCGCCACCTATTGTCCGATCTCCATGAAACTTTGTAAGCTTCTTCCCCATGGCATGGCACATATACTCAGCAATTTTTGTGAAGTTTTGAGTTTTTATGTATGATTTATAGGCTTTTGAGTGTATTTTGTCCCGCCCATATTCTAAATAACCCTTTTACAGTCACTCAAAATGCAAAAGTTCAACTTTTTTTCGATAATTATTGATCTAGAGAGTCCAGAGAATTGTCCTAGACTGGTCTGGTTTTGATCGGGCAAAAAACCAGGGACTAGTTCGCAAAAGTAGGTTTTTAACATATTCATGAATATTTAATGAACGATTTGATTGGCAGCAATGGTTCTAGAGGCAAAGTTGTTCAGCATGAGGAGATCTATCAAATGATATGCATTTTGTGGGGATGTGTGCAACACCACGTGATTAAAGAGCCATAAAACTCGTTAGCGCCAACTAGTGGCCGATTTCTTTCAAAACTCTTACAGACCTCTTGGGCCATGAGTCGAACATGCCCATCGAGTTTCGTTCCGATCGGCCTCCGTTAACCTCGTCTCAGAGGGGCTCAAACTTCATTGGCCGATGGCGGCCATGTTTTTTGAGATACGCCAATATCCTTTTACACATACATGGTACCTTGGTCCAAGACACTGCATACCAAATTTCAAGTCAATCGGACTAACGGTCAGGTGGCCACACCCCCTTTTATGTTTTTTTAATGTTATAGCGCCACCTAGTGTCCGATCGTCGCGATTTTTTTACTGTGACCTCAGACTGAACTCATGCACATGTGTACCAAGTTTGGTGAACCTACCTCATTTACTTTTGGAGTTATAGCCATTTTAGAAAAATAGGCTCCTCCCACAACGTTCATTTTGCGCCCCCTAGCGACCGGAAATCGAAATTTCAACTTTTTTTCGATAATTATTGATATTCAGACTCCAGAGAACATTTCTGCACTGGTTTGGTTCCGATCGGGCGAAAAACCAGGGACTAGTTCGCAAAAGTAGTTTTTCGACTAAATTCAAAATGGCGGAAAATCCATCATGGCGGAAATGAAATCGGAGATATACGTTTTTTACGTCACGCCCCCAGCTTTCCAATGATATAAGACACTTGAGTCTACGACTTACGGTCTAGGAGTTATGAGCAGTTACGCGCAATTGATCGCTATAGCGCCACCTATGGGCCAATCGGGCTCATAATTTGATAACCTCTCCTCGATTTTTGTACTACCATCTGACAAAGTTTCAAGTCTCCAGCACTTACGGTTTGGGCTGCACGATGCGTTTTACGGCAGAAGAAAAATAATAATAATAATAATAATAATAAAAATCAGTACAAATACAATAGGTTTTCAGCACTTCGTGCTTGAACACCTAAAAAAATCAGTACAATTACAATAGGTTTTCAGCACTTCGTGCTTGAACACCTAAAAATCAGTACAAATACAATAGGTTTTCAGCACTTCGTGCTTGAACACCTAATAATAATAATAATAATAATAAAAATCAGTACAATTACAATAGGTTTTCAGCACTTCGTGCTTGAACACCTAATAAAAATCAGTACAAATACAATAGGTTTTCAGCACTTCGTGCTTGAACACCTAAAAATCAGCACAAATACAATAGGTTTTCAGAACTTCGTTCTTGAACACCTAAAAATAAGGAACCTTTTTGATGATTATAGCGCCACCTTTGGTCCAATCTCCATGAAACTTTGCATGCTTCCTCAGCATGTCCTGACACATATGCTCATCAATTTTGGTCAAGTTCCGACTTTCCCTTTAGGATTTATTGGCTTTTGACTGCATTTTAAAACAGACCATTCCCTAAATGACCCTGTTACAGCCAAGTCAATGCACAATTTCAACTTTTTCTCGATAATTATTGATCATCAGACTCCAGAGAACAGTTGTGCACCAGTTTGGTTCCGATTGGGCAAAAAACCAGGGACTAGTTCGCAAAAGTAGGTTTTGGACAAAAGTGGCCATATACATTTTTTTTTTGCTCCAAATCGAAATCTGAGATAGCCATTTCGTTCGTCTGGAGCCAGGGATCACAGTGATGCTAAAATTGAGACTCTAGGACAAACGGTCTAGGAGTTATGGCCAATTTAGTACTTTTGGTCATTATAGCGCCACCTATGGGCCAATCGGGCTCATACTCTCTCAACCTCTCCTCGATTTCTGTGCTACCTTAATCCCAAATATCAAGTCTCTAGCACTTACGGTTTGGTCTGCACGACGCGTTTTAGGGCGGAATAATAATAATAATAAAAATCAGCACAAATACAATAGGTTTTCAGAACTTCGTTCTTGAACACCTAAAAATAAGGAACCTTTTTGATGATTATAGCGCCACCTTTGGTCCAATCTCCATGAAACTTTGCATGCTTCCTCAGCATGTCCTGACACATATGCTCATCAATTTTGGTCAAGTTCCGACTTTCCCTTTAGGATTTATTGGCTTTTGACTGCATTTTAAAACAGACCATTCCCTAAATGACCCTGTTACAGCCAAGTCAATGCACAATTTCAACTTTTTCTCGATAATTATTGATCATCAGACTCCAGAGAACAGTTGTGCACCAGTTTGGTTCCGATTGGGCAAAAAACCAGGGACTAGTTCGCAAAAGTAGGTTTTGGACAAAAGTGGCCATATACATTTTTTTTTGCTCCAAATCGAAATCTGAGATAGCCATTTCGTTCGTCTGGAGCCAGGGATCACAGTGATGCTAAAATTGAGACTCTAGGACAAACGGTCTAGGAGTTATGGCCAATTTAGTACTTTTGGTCATTATAGCGCCACCTATGGGCCAATCGGGCTCATACTCTCTCAACCTCTCCTCGATTTCTGTGCTACCTTAATCCCAAATATCAAGTCTCTAGCACTTACGGTTTGGTCTGCACGACGCGTTTTAGGGCGGAATAATAATAATAATAAAAATCAGCACAAATACAATAGGTTTTCAGAACTTCGTTCTTGAACACCTAAAAATAAGGAACCTTTTTGATGATTATAGCGCCACCTTTGGTCCAATCTCCATGAAACTTTGCATGCTTCCTCAGCATGTCCTGACACATATGCTCATCAATTTTGGTCAAGTTCCGACTTTCCCTTTAGGATTTATTGGCTTTTGACTGCATTTTAAAACAGACCATTCCCTAAATGACCCTGTTACAGCCAAGTCAATGCACAATTTCAACTTTTTCTCGATAATTATTGATCATCAGACTCCAGAGAACAGTTGTGCACCAGTTTGGTTCCGATTGGGCAAAAAACCAGGGACTAGTTCGCAAAAGTAGGTTTTGGACAAAAGTGGCCATATACATTTTTTTTTGCTCCAAATCGAAATCTGAGATAGCCATTTCGTTCGTCTGGAGCCAGGGATCACAGTGATGCTAAAATTGAGACTCTAGGACAAACGGTCTAGGAGTTATGGCCAATTTAGTACTTTTGGTCATTATAGCGCCACCTATGGGCCAATCGGGCTCATACTCTCTCAACCTCTCCTCGATTTCTGTGCTACCTTAATCCCAAATATCAAGTCTCTAGCACTTACGGTTTGGTCTGCACGACGCGTTTTAGGGCGGAATAATAATAATAATAAAAATCAGCACAAATACAATAGGTTTTCAGAACTTCGTTCTTGAACACCTAAAAATAAGGAACCTTTTTGATGATTATAGCGCCACCTTTGGTCCAATCTCCATGAAACTTTGCATGCTTCCTCAGCATGTCCTGACACATATGCTCATCAATTTTGGTCAAGTTCCGACTTTCCCTTTAGGATTTATTGGCTTTTGACTGCATTTTAAAACAGACCATTCCCTAAATGACCCTGTTACAGCCAAGTCAATGCACAATTTCAACTTTTTCTCGATAATTATTGATCATCAGACTCCAGAGAACAGTTGTGCACCAGTTTGGTTCCGATTGGGCAAAAAACCAGGGACTAGTTCGCAAAAGTAGGTTTTGGACAAAAGTGGCCATATACATTTTTTTTTTGCTCCAAATCGAAATCTGAGATAGCCATTTCGTTCGTCTGGAGCCAGGGATCACAGTGATGCTAAAATTGAGACTCTAGGACAAACGGTCTAGGAGTTATGGCCAATTTAGTACTTTTGGTCATTATAGCGCCACCTATGGGCCAATCGGGCTCATACTCTCTCAACCTCTCCTCGATTTCTGTGCTACCTTAATCCCAAATATCAAGTCTCTAGCACTTACGGTTTGGTCTGCACGACGCGTTTTAGGGCGGAATAATAATAATAATAAAAATCAGCACAAATACAATAGGTTTTCAGAACTTCGTTCTTGAACACCTAAAAATAAGGAACCTTTTTGATGATTATAGCGCCACCTTTGGTCCAATCTCCATGAAACTTTGCATGCTTCCTCAGCATGTCCTGACACATATGCTCATCAATTTTGGTCAAGTTCCGACTTTCCCTTTAGGATTTATTGGCTTTTGACTGCATTTTAAAACAGACCATTCCCTAAATGACCCTGTTACAGCCAAGTCAATGCACAATTTCAACTTTTTCTCGATAATTATTGATCATCAGACTCCAGAGAACAGTTGTGCACCAGTTTGGTTCCGATTGGGCAAAAAACCAGGGACTAGTTCGCAAAAGTAGGTTTTGGACAAAAGTGGCCATATACATTTTTTTTTTGCTCCAAATCGAAATCTGAGATAGCCATTTCGTTCGTCTGGAGCCAGGGATCACAGTGATGCTAAAATTGAGACTCTAGGACAAACGGTCTAGGAGTTATGGCCAATTTAGTACTTTTGGTCATTATAGCGCCACCTATGGGCCAATCGGGCTCATACTCTCTCAACCTCTCCTCGATTTCTGTGCTACCTTAATCCCAAATATCAAGTCTCTAGCACTTACGGTTTGGTCTGCACGACGCGTTTTAGGGCGGAATAATAATAATAATAAAAATCAGCACAAATACAATAGGTTTTCAGAACTTCGTTCTTGAACACCTAAAAATAAGGAACCTTTTTGATGATTATAGCGCCACCTTTGGTCCAATCTCCATGAAACTTTGCATGCTTCCTCAGCATGTCCTGACACATATGCTCATCAATTTTGGTCAAGTTCCGACTTTCCCTTTAGGATTTATTGGCTTTTGACTGCATTTTAAAACAGACCATTCCCTAAATGACCCTGTTACAGCCAAGTCAATGCACAATTTCAACTTTTTCTCGATAATTATTGATCATCAGACTCCAGAGAACAGTTGTGCACCAGTTTGGTTCCGATTGGGCAAAAAACCAGGGACTAGTTCGCAAAAGTAGGTTTTGGACAAAAGTGGCCATATACATTTTTTTTTGCTCCAAATCGAAATCTGAGATAGCCATTTCGTTCGTCTGGAGCCAGGGATCACAGTGATGCTAAAATTGAGACTCTAGGACAAACGGTCTAGGAGTTATGGCCAATTTAGTACTTTTGGTCATTATAGCGCCACCTATGGGCCAATCGGGCTCATACTCTCTCAACCTCTCCTCGATTTCTGTGCTACCTTAATCCCAAATATCAAGTCTCTAGCACTTACGGTTTGGTCTGCACGACGCGTTTTAGGGCGGAATAATAATAATAATAAAAATCAGCACAAATACAATAGGTTTTCAGAACTTCGTTCTTGAACACCTAAAAATAAGGAACCTTTTTGATGATTATAGCGCCACCTTTGGTCCAATCTCCATGAAACTTTGCATGCTTCCTCAGCATGTCCTGACACATATGCTCATCAATTTTGGTCAAGTTCCGACTTTCCCTTTAGGATTTATTGGCTTTTGACTGCATTTTAAAACAGACCATTCCCTAAATGACCCTGTTACAGCCAAGTCAATGCACAATTTCAACTTTTTCTCGATAATTATTGATCATCAGACTCCAGAGAACAGTTGTGCACCAGTTTGGTTCCGATTGGGCAAAAAACCAGGGACTAGTTCGCAAAAGTAGGTTTTGGACAAAAGTGGCCATATACATTTTTTTTTGCTCCAAATCGAAATCTGAGATAGCCATTTCGTTCGTCTGGAGCCAGGGATCACAGTGATGCTAAAATTGAGACTCTAGGACAAACGGTCTAGGAGTTATGGCCAATTTAGTACTTTTGGTCATTATAGCGCCACCTATGGGCCAATCGGGCTCATACTCTCTCAACCTCTCCTCGATTTCTGTGCTACCTTAATCCCAAATATCAAGTCTCTAGCACTTACGGTTTGGTCTGCACGACGCGTTTTAGGGCGGAATAATAATAATAATAAAAATCAGCACAAATACAATAGGTTTTCAGAACTTCGTTCTTGAACACCTAAAAATAAGGAACCTTTTTGATGATTATAGCGCCACCTTTGGTCCAATCTCCATGAAACTTTGCATGCTTCCTCAGCATGTCCTGACACATATGCTCATCAATTTTGGTCAAGTTCCGACTTTCCCTTTAGGATTTATTGGCTTTTGACTGCATTTTAAAACAGACCATTCCCTAAATGACCCTGTTACAGCCAAGTCAATGCACAATTTCAACTTTTTCTCGATAATTATTGATCATCAGACTCCAGAGAACAGTTGTGCACCAGTTTGGTTCCGATTGGGCAAAAAACCAGGGACTAGTTCGCAAAAGTAGGTTTTGGACAAAAGTGGCCATATACATTTTTTTTTTGCTCCAAATCGAAATCTGAGATAGCCATTTCGTTCGTCTGGAGCCAGGGATCACAGTGATGCTAAAATTGAGACTCTAGGACAAACGGTCTAGGAGTTATGGCCAATTTAGTACTTTTGGTCATTATAGCGCCACCTATGGGCCAATCGGGCTCATACTCTCTCAACCTCTCCTCGATTTCTGTGCTACCTTAATCCCAAATATCAAGTCTCTAGCACTTACGGTTTGGTCTGCACGACGCGTTTTAGGGCGGAATAATAATAATAATAAAAATCAGCACAAATACAATAGGTTTTCAGAACTTCGTTCTTGAACACCTAATTAAAGCTGCTAGCAGCATTTAGCGGTGTTCAAGCATTTAAGACAGTTAAGACAGTTAAGGCAGTTAAGCTCAAATGCATCAAAATATATTAAGTTTTATGTAGCAAGCATTTAACCATTGACATCATAGATGGAATATACAATGTTTTATACCAAGTTCTAGTACGATTCACCATGATTGACCCTGTTCTTGCATGGTTTACCACAATTGAACACATTCTAGTATGATTTAATATTATTCTAGCATGATTTGTCATAGTTACCATGATTTATCTATTCAACCTGTACATGCCCCCAATGAGCCAAATAATGAAAAAGAACCACAGCTCTGCAGATGACACACAGCTCTACTTAGCCCTATCGCCTAACGACTACAGCCCCATTGACTCCCTGTGCCAATGCATTGATGAAGTAAACAATTGGATGTGCCAAAACTTTCTTCAGTTAAATAAAGACAAAATTGAAGTCATTGCGTTTGAAACAAAGATGAAGTTCTCAAGGTGAATGCATACCTTCACTCTAGGGGTCTAACAGCTAAAAATCAAGTCAGGAATCTTGGTGTGTCTCTAGAATCAGACCTTAGCTTCAGTAGTCATGTCAAAGCAATAACCAAATCAGCATATTATCATCTGAAAATATTGCAAAAAATAGATGCTTTGTTTCCAGTCAAGACTTAGATAAACTTGTGCATGCTTTCATCTCCAGCAGTGGATTATTTTAATGGACTCTTCACTGGCCTTCCCAAAAAGACCATCAGACAGTTGCAGCTCATACAGAACGCTGAGCAGAACCAGAACATATGAACACATTACACCAGTCCTCAGGTCTTTACACTGGCTCCCAGTTACATTTAGGATTGATTTTAAAGTATTATTACTGGTATATAAATCATTCCATGGCCTAGGACCTCAAAATATTGCAGATATGCTCACTGAATATAAACCCAACAGATCACTCAGATGATTAGGATCACGTCAGCTAGAAATACCAAGGGTTCACTCTAAACAAGGAGAGTCTGCTTTAGGCTACTTTGCCAGCCATGCTGGAACCAGCTTCCAGAAGAGATCAGATGTGCTCCTACAGTAGAGATCAGATGTGCTCCTACAGTAGAGATCAGATGTGCTCCTACAGTAGAGATCAGATGTGCTCCTACAGTAGTCACATTCACATCCAGACTCAAAACACTTCTGTTTAGCTGTGCATTTACTGAATGATCACTGTGCCACTGTTCGTCCGACTGTTTGTACTGTATTTTATTTAATTTTTTATTCTATACTGTTTTAATTATTCGTATTTCTGTTGATTATTTTAATTTCTTTATTCTAAACTGTTTTAATTATTCTTATTTCTTTTGATTATTTTTAAATGTTTCTACCGTGATTTACCATGATTTACCATGTTGCTAGCATCAGAACAAATGAAGTGATAAACTCTGTCAAAATATGATTGTCTTATAATAGTTAACATAGAAAAACTGGTTTGCTTTAGTGCAGAAAACTGGTGAAAAACAAGTCTGTCAAAATGAAAGTGAGCCAATAAGTGGTCTTCTACTGCCCTCTGCTGGACATTATACTTATTAATAAAGTGTTTTCACAGGTGCCTTTGCGCACACACACACTTTCAGGTCATGCTATTGTGAAAATCTCTTTTAGTGGTCTATAAGCATTTCACGTATTTCTTTGTGATGTAATAATATTAAACTTTATAATAAATCATTATTTCATATTATATGATTTATTATAAATATTATTTCCATCATAATACATAGCTTTAAGCATTTGTTTGTAAGCCAATGCTGAAAACTGCTTAAAAAGATTAAAAATGTCTAATGCTGTTGCTCCCTCTCGTGGACAACAGCGGTATTACAATACAGTTGAAATGAATGACAGGATTTTTTTTATTTGTTTTACTTATATCTCGGGAACGAGAAAGCGAAAAAATCTGAAACTCACACCTTAGATAGTGTTAGAGGAGCCCTGTTGAACAAGACCATCCCGGTGTTGCTGGGTTTTTGGAGCAGGGACTTGTGTCCGTTGAAATGTATATCTTTGTGGGCTTATATCTCGGGAATGCATGGGCCAAATCGCGCCACACTCGAATCGAAACTAGATGAGGACGGGGCCTTTCCAACAAGCTCTCCCACAAGTTTCTTGGTGGTCTAGATCGGGAGATACAGCCGTTCCAAATCGAGGTTCTCACAAATTAGCGATCCGCGGGGGGGGGGTGCTACCGAGTCCCGCGATGCTAGATTTCGATCAAGACCCCCGAGAGGACCTTACCATCAAAATTTGAGCGTGCAGTGACTTTCCGTTTTCGAGTTATGAGTGAATTTGTACTGAAGGGGCGTGGCCTAACGGTTTTACTTTCGTTTTAAGAATACGTGTGATACTATTCAATGTTATTCTCAATAAGCAAGTTCTCAATAGTAATAGTAATAATAGATGAATTTTGACAAAATGTGAGTGTAAATGTTAAAATAGTGATTTTATAAAGTCTAAATAAGCATTATAGTATAATATTAAATAAAGTAGCATGACAAAAATGACGATTTTAAACAGCAGAGGGCAGTATAATACCACTTATTGGCTTAATAAGCCATTATGCATGTAATTTTCACCTTTTTAACTGTTAACTGTTGCCTTTGGCTTGCTCAGTTGGGGATATTCAAATTAAATAACCAATCATTAATACCATTGATCAGCTCTACCAAACGTGGATGTCTTTTTTTCCAGTAATAAACAAACATTGTTAAGTTGTTTTGATTGATACTGTGAAGCTGCTTTGATACAATCTGTATTGTGAAAAGCGCTATATATATTTGACTTGACTTGACTTATAGAAGCATATTTTGTCAAATTTGTCTGAAAATCGTCGTGCTTATTCATATGATCATTCATTGAAGAGATATAGGCTTTCAGGGACAATAGGTGAAGGCTACATATTGAAGTGTCCCTATTTAAAGCTTTTTAACAGTTATAGCGTCACCTATGGTCCGATCTCCATGAAACTTTGCATGCTTCTTCCCCATGTTATGACACATATGCTCATCAATATTTGTGATGTTTTGACTTTTCCTTTAGGATTTATAGGCTTTTGAGTGTATTTTGACACGCCCCTTTTCTAAATGACCCTGTTACAGCCACCCAAATGCAAAAGTTCAACTTTTTTTCGATAATTATTGATCTAGAGAGTCCAGAGAATTGTCCTAGACTGGTCTAGTTTTGATCGGGCAAAAAACCAGGGACTAGTTCGCAAAAGTAGGTTTTTAACATATTCATGAATATTTAATGAACGATTTGATTGACAGCAATGGTTCAAGAGGCAAAGTTGTTCAGCATGAGGAGATCTATCTAGTGATGTGCATATTTTGGGCAACACCACGTGATGTGTGCAACACCACGTGATTACAGAGCCATAAAACTCGTTAGCGCCAACTAGTGGCCGATTTCTTTCAAAACTCTTACAGACCTCTTGGGCCATGAGTCGAATATGCCCATCGAGTTTCGTTCCGATCGGCCACCGTTAACCTTGTCTCATAGGTGCTCAAATTTCATTGGTCGATGGCGGCCATGTTTTTTGAGATACGCCAATATCCTTTTACACATACATGGTACCTTGGACCGAGACACTGCATACCAAATTTCAAGTCAATCGGACTAACGGCCAGGTGGTCATAGCCATTTTCATGTTTTTTCAATGTTATAGCGCCACCATGTGGCCAATCGACGCGATTTTTTTACTGTGACCTCAAATTGAGCTCATACACATGTGTGCCGAGTTTGGTGAACCTATCTAATTTTTTCCTCGAGTTATAGCCATTTTAGAAAAATAGGCTCCTCCTACAGCAACCAATCTGCGCCCCCTAGCGACCGGAAATTGAAAATTCAACTTTTTTTCGATAAAAATTCATAATTAGACTCCAGAGAACATTTCTGCACTGGTTTGGTTCCGATCGGGCGAAAAACCAGGGACTAGTTCGCAAAAGTAGTTTTTCGACAAAAATCAAAATGGCGGAAAATTTTTCCTACCGGAAATGAAATCGGAGATATACATTTTTTTAAGTCAGGCCTCCAGCTTTCCAATGATATAAGACACTTGAGTCTACGACTTACGGTTTAGGAGTTATGAGCCATTACGCGTTTTTGTTGCTATAGCGCCACCTATGGGCCAATCGGGCTCATAATTTGATAACCTCTCCTCGATTTTTGTACTACCTATTGGCCAAGTTTCAAGTCTCTAGCACTTACGGTTTGGGCTGCACGATGCGTTTTAGCGGAGAATAATAATAATAAAAATTAAAGCTGCAAGCAGCATTTAGCGGTGTTCAAGCATTTAAAGCCTTTAGGCACATAAGCATTTAAGACATTAAGTTTTATTACAGCCAAAACAGGCAATTTACCATAGGAAATACATGGTTTCAAAGCTTTTTGACAGTTATAGCGCCACCTATGGTCCAATCTCCATAAAATGTTCCATGTTTGTTAATGATGTTATGTCACATATGCTCACCAATTTTTGTAAAGTTCTGAGTTTTTATTTCAGATTTATAGGCTTTTGAGTGTATTTTGTCACGCCCCTTTTCTAAATGACCCTGTTACAACCAGCCAAATGCAAAAGTTAAACTTTTTTTCGATAATTATGGATCTAGAGAGTCCAGAGAATTGCCCTAGACTGGTTTGGTTCTGATCGGGCAAAAAACCAGGGACTAGTTCGCAAAAGTAGGTTTTTAACATATTCATGAATATTTAATGAATGATTTAATTGACAGCAATGGTTCTAGAGGCAAAGTTGTTCAACATGAGGAGATCTATCTAATGATATGCATTTTGTGGGGATGTATGCAACACCACGTGATTACAGAGCTGTAAAACTCGTTAGCGCCAACTAGTGGCCGATTTCTTTCAAAACTCTTACAGACCTCTTGGGCCACGAGTCGAACATGCCCATCGAGTTTCGTTCCGATCGGCCTCCGTTAACCTTGTTTCATAGGTGCTCAAACTTCATTGGCTGATGGCGGCCATGTTTTTTTAGATACGCCAATATCCTTTTACACATACATGGTACCTTGGTCCAAGATGCTGCATACAAAATTTCAAGTCAATCGGACTAACGGTCAGGTGGCCACACCCCCTTTTAAGTTTTTTTTACTGTTATAGCGCCACCATGTGGCCAATCGATGCAGTATTTTTACTGTGACCCCACACTGTCCTCATACACATGTCTGTTGAGTTTGGTGAAGATATCTCATTTACTTCTTGAGTTATAGCCATTTTAGTAAAATTGCCTAATTTCACAATGTTCATTTTGCGCCCCCTATCGACCTTGAATTGAAAATTCAAATTTTTTGAATTTTTGTCTAGAAATATGAGCAGCAAAATGATTATACACAATATACTTGCCATAAGCTGTAATTTACTTTTGTTTGTACAACATATACAAAATGAGTAGAGAAAGAAAAACTCAACATTTGCTGCATGCACACATTTTTTATTGCACTCTTTGACAACACTCGTTACTTTTGTCAGCTTTGCTGTAGATTATATTGCTGTTGTACACTAACAGATTCAAAGCCTGCTTTGATTGAAATATATTAAAATATTTCTTATTTAAAACAATCAAGCCACACAGTGTTGAACATGCAGAAGTTATTCAAAAATAAAAATGACAAAATAAAAATAAATAAAACCGAGCAATGGAGACTTGTAACAGATGAGACGCATCAAGGGCACGGTTACAGTTGAACAGCACCTTGCCAGTGGTGCAGCAAGTGGTCCTTCACAGTCCCTCAAACAAAGCGTCCAGGTCTGCAGCGTCTTCTCCCTCTATCTCAATGGCAGAATCTTCTGTTGCTTTGGGTGCCGCGTCTTCGACTGGTGTTGCTTTGGGTGGCGTGTCTTCCACTGGTACAGACAAACCTGAACTGCTGCTGGCAGTTTTGTCAGTAAAGGTGATTTGAGTGACAAACTGCCTCCTTGTTTGGATGGACATCTCGTCATATTTGATCAATCAAGTTAATCAAGTTCTCTCTGAATACTGGTATGTTATATGATGATGGTCTGTATACGACTGCCACAGTTGTGTTTAACTCTTGTACATTGCACATTAGATATTCAATGTTAGTACATAAACTTCTGGCATATATTCATGGAAGATTGAGACAAATCAAACAAACAGGAGATTACTCTGCATTTGGAAAAGTCTCTGTCATTGCAGTTGGAGATTTTTATCAGCTGCCTCCTGTGAAAGGAAAATACCTTTACACCGAACTCTGACAAAATATGATTGTGTTATTATAGTAATTGTCATATAAGGGATTTTTTTAGTGGCTAAATAAATGAATGCAAAAACACATGTGAAAAGACTATTAATAAGTATAATGTCCAGCAGAGGGCAGTAGAAGACCACTTATTGTCTCACTTTCATTTTGAACTACTTGGTTTCATCAGTATTATGCACTAAAGCAAACCAGTTTTTTTCATGTTAACTCAATTATGCATGCTTACATACACACACACACACACACACACACACTTTTGGGTTATATTATTGTGAAAATCTCTTTTAGTGGTCTATAAGCATTTCACATATTTCTTTGTGATATAATTATATTCAACTTTATAATAAATCCTTATTTATTATTATATTATTTATTATAAATATTATTTCCATCATAATAAATAGCTTTAAGCATTTGTTTGTTAGCCAATGCTGAAAACTGCTTAAAAAGATAAAAAATGTCTAATGCTGTTGCTCCCTCTCGTGGACAACAGCGGTATTACAATACAGTTGAAATGAATGACAGGATTTTTTTTATTTGTTTTACTTATATCTCGGGAACGAGAAAGCGAAAAAATCTGAAACTCAGACCTTAGATAGTGTTAGAGGAGCCCTGTTGAACAAGACCATCCCGGTGTTGCTGGGTTTTTGGAGCAGGGACTTGTGTCCGTTGAAATGTATATCTTTGTGGGCTTATATCTCGGGAATGCATGGGCCAAATCGCGCCATACTCGAATCGAAACTAGATGAGGACGGGGCCTTTCCAACAAGCTCTCCCACAAGTTTCTAGGTGGTCTAGCTCGGGAGATACAGCCGTTCCAAATCGTGGTTCTCACAAATTAGCGATCCGCGGGGGGGGGTGCTCCCGAGTCCCGCGACGCTAGATTTCGATCAAGACCCCCGAGAGGACCTTACCATCAAAATTTGAGCATGCAGTGACTTTCCGTTTTCGAGTTATGAGTGAATTTGTACTGAAGGGGCGTGGCCTAACGGTTTTACTTTCGTTTTAAAAAGTCGATGTGGATTTGAATGTAATACTATTCTCAAATAAGCAAGTTCTCAATAGTAGATCTCCAATAGATGAATTTTGACAAAATGTGAGTGTAAATGTTAAAATAGTGATTTTATAAAGTCTAAATAAGCATTATAGTATAATATTAGTAAGTAGCATGACAAAATGTCTATTTTAAACAGCAGGGGTCAGTATAATACCACTTATTGGCTTAATATGCAGCTTTCAGGGACACCTGTTCAAGGCTACGTATTGAAATGTCACTATTATAGCCATGCAAATGAATAAGTTATACCTTTTCTGATAATTATTGATCTAGAGAGTCCAGAGAATTGTACTGCACTGGTTTGAACATTGATTTTAACATATGCTCATAGATGGAAAAAAAAAAAGAGCACACACAGCCAATACAGGCAATTTACCATTGGAAATGCATGGTTTTAAAGCTTTTTAACAGTTATAGCGCCAGCTATGGTCCGATCTCCATGAAACTTTGCATGCTTCTTCCCCATGTTATGACACATATGCTCATCAATATTTGTGAAGTTCTGAGTTTTCCTTTAGGATGTATAGGCTTTTGAGTGTATTTTGACACCCCCCTTGTCTAAATGACCCTGTTACAGCCAGCCAAATGCAAAAATTCAACTTTTTTTCGATAATTATTGATCTAGAGAGTCCAGAGAATTGTCCTAGACTGGTCTGATTTTGATCGGGCAAAAAACCAGGGACTAGTTCGCAAAAGTAGGTTTTTAACATATTCGTGCATATTTAATGAACGATTTAATTGACAGCAATGGTTCTAGAGGCAAAGTTGTTCAGCATGAGGAGATCTATCTAGTGATATGCATTTTGTGTGGATGTGTGCAACACCACGTGATTACAGAGCCGTAAAACTCGTTAGCGCCAACTAGTGGCCGATTTCTTTCAAAACTCTTACAGACCTCTTGGGCCACGAGTCGAACATGTCCATCGAGTTTCGTTCCGATCGGCCTCCGTTAACCTTGTTTCATAGGTGCTCAAATTCATTGGCCGATGGCGGCCATGTTTTTTGAGATACGCCAATATCCTTTTACACATACATGGTACCTTGGTCCAAGACACTGCATACCAAATTTCAAGTCAATCGGACTAACGGTCAGGTGGCCACACCCCCTTTTATGTTTTTTTAATGTTATAGCGCCACCTAGTGTCCGATCGTCGCGATTTTTTTACTGTGACCTCAGACTGAACTCTTGCACATGTGTACCAAGTTTGGTGAACCTACCTCATTTACTTTTGGAGTTATAGCCATTTTAGAAAAATAGGCTCCTCCCACAACGTTCATTTTGCACCCCCTAGCGACCGGAAATCGAACTTTCAACTTTTTTTCGATAATTATTGATATTCAGACTCCAGAGAACATTTCTGCACTGGTTTGGTTCCGATCGGGCGAAAAACCAGGGACTAGTTCGCAAAAGTAGTTTTTCGACAAAATTCAAAATGGCGGAAAATCCATCATGGCGGAAATGAAATCGGAGATATACGTTTTTTACGTCAGGCCCCCAGCTTTCCAATGATATAAGACACTTGAGTCTACGCCTTACGGTCTAGGAGTTATGAGCAGTTACGCGCAATTGATCGCTATAGCGCCACCTATGGGCCAATCGGGCTCATAATTTGATAACCTCTCCTCGATTTTTGTACTACCACCTGACAAAGTTTCAAGTCTCCAGCCCTTACGGTTTGGGCTGCACGATGCGTTTTACGGCAGAAGAATAATAATAATAATAATAATAATAATAATAATAATAATAATAATAAAAATCAGTACAAATACAATAGGTTTTCAGCACTTCGTGCTTGAACACCTAATCAGTACAAATACAATAGGTTTTCAGCACTTCGTGCTTGAACACCTAATAATAATAATAATAAAAATCAGTACAAATACAATAGGTTTTCAGCACTTCGTGCTTGAACACCTAATTATAATGTAATTATAATATGGTGTATATATTTAGCAAAATGCTCCTCCTCTAGAGTTAATCTTTCTAGCTGACTAACAAATTCATGGTCACTGGATATGGTTTTTCTGAGGTAAATGTGACATTACATGACATTTGTTCACAAGCTGTTTTACTTTCCACGGTTGAAACACTGAGTGATTCCATGTGACATGATACGCATTTCGATAAGTGTACTCTATCTTTTAACACACTTTCAGATGCTCATTCATGTATATTTTGCGCTGTAACTGATATTAAGGCGGAAGAGATGATTATGTGCTGCTGCTTCTCTTTAGCTGAGCTGTGCCAGAGAGATCTCAAGCCACAACGCCAAAACAGTATTTATGTTTTTGAATTTTGTAAGAAAATGCAAGAAAATTCAACATTGGAACAAATTAAGTCCCTGATTTGAAATTAAGCAAATGATCCACGTTTCTGAAAACGCCCTAAGATGATGTTTTTTGCATCGTCTACGGTCCTTTGTTCATTTCTGGTCACCTTAAAGATAATTTTGTTAGTAAATGATAAATGTCAGATGAATATGAGGGATTTTAAGTTGGTCATTTCTGTACATTGCTCCCAGTAGTAATATCTCGAACATCTTCCCTGGCACATTCCTTATGGCGAGAACCATTTTCACTGTGCTCCATAAATCCTCAGCATAATTAAAGGTCTTACAAGGATGCAAACCATGTTATTAATTTAGGCCATATTTGTGTGTTGGTGTCAAGTTCTTGTTTATTGTGTAAAATGGCAACATATAGTTAAAGTAAAATACAGGCTCACTTTCACAGTTTATGACATTTGCTGGATGTACTATTTTGCCGTAAACTGCAGGATCACTTATTAAACTCCAACGCAAGCGTGTCTGCTTGAAGTAGATAGATAAACATTCAAAGCCATTTTCCAGGTCATCCAGATTGGTTTATTCCATATCATATAACACTTATGTAATTTATTCCATGTCTTTTTATGGAAACAATTTTCTCTTTTCTGTCAGAACATCCCCCACTTTGGAAAGTGTAACCGTACCACTGACCGCGCTGCGCTTTTCATCTCTGATCAGTGGTGGTTTGTCATTTTGCCAATGTGAGACAAGCCAGACTGCTACTTTGTCTCTCCCACCCTCTCATTCATCAGGGTTGGAAGGAAATATCTTTGCTTTCTTTCATATCACCCATTAGACCAAATTACTTTTTTTCTGTTAAGTCAACAGCATCTACTTTTCTAGGCTGCAGGCATTTTCAAAGGAAGATACCCTTGACTTAAATTGGCAGATATCCCTGCATGCTGTTGTAGTAAACTCACTTTGATTCTCTGCTCTCCATGCTGGATAATAATTTTCCCTTTCGTGTCACTGTGATTAGTTTCGACATCTCTGCTAATTGAAATTATGCTGCCATTAACACCTCTGTGAAGGATGGCATGGTCTAAATCACCGCCTTACATAGAGGACGTGTCATTTTTGCTGTCACACTGTCTATCTGATATTCTACTCTGCTCCGCTGTCATAATTCTCAAAGGCAGGCGCAAAGCAGGCTATATCTTTTTAGTTCACAGACTGACCCTGCTGCTTCTCTCTCTATACATCCCATCCCCTCCCCTCAGGGGCCTGAGACCTGGACGGCACCCGGAAGAAGACGATATCGTGCCAGAGCTTGCCAGAAGCATCCACCCCCGAGAGCGACCTGACTGGGAGGAAACCATCAGTGCAATGGTGAGAAGCCAAGAGCTCAGTCTCGCACAAATTCAGCGACTCCCTCCCACACCCTACGTTTACAATTGCAGTAGTAAAGAGAGCAGATAGCATACCCTGAAGCTGTGAAAATTAAAGACTGACTGGTTATTGTTGGTAGGGACAGCCATAATTCTTTTATATAAGATCCATATTAGTGCCATAGACTGACATTATTACCTGTGCGTAGGAACATGCTCTTGTCAGATGCCTGCAGAGCGATTAATGTAGATCTGGTCATTATAGAGCAGACACAAAGCAGAATTATTTATATAATTCATGCATTATGAAATAAAGGAATGAATGGACATGGAATGTAGATTTGAGTTTTATTGAGAATTATTTTAGGAAGGAGACTGCAGATTAATATGAGAGGAAACCAGTTGCCTGGGGTAATGGTCAATAATACAGTTTAGTGGTCATTATGTAAAACATTCTAAAAAGTCACTTTTAATCAATATATTGCATGCATGCTGAATAAAATTATACATTTTTATCAAATATGTAAAGCATAATCTAGTCTGTCATTCATTCATGTAAAATACACATACAAATTCATGAAGCAGCTAACACATCATCTGACTCTTTTGCAATGAGTGATGACATACAGTATATTTGCAATGAGTGATGACATACAGTATATTGCAGACTATACCAGGTTGACCTATTAGAATTGGAGTATTCGAGAGCAGTGTATTGACTGTATTTCACTGCTTTGATGATCTACACCATCTATAACGTTCTTTCCTCAGCTTTTGTTCATTACAGAATTAGTTCATGATGATTTCACCAGCACTGACATACTTGCATTCAGTGGTGCTGATAAAAAAAACTGTCTCCATAGCAACCTGACTATTGGCTGATGTTGTTTTGAGCACAAACAGATTAGTGAAGACATATCAAGGGAATCACCATGTATCGCCTCACTCTTATGATACATTAAGTTAATGCTCTTAGGTTCAGTTTTATAACATTCTGTACCAGGGTATTAATTTAACTCGTTCATTTTACTGTCAAGGTCATCAAGCTCTAGTTGCTGTTGTCTCTTTACTGTCGTGACCTAGTTTCACTGTCACTTATAGGGAAGTTGAGACTGTGATGATCAACAGACTGGGTGTTACAAATAATGAAACGGAACAAGATTTGGACCAGACCCAGTCTAGCTTTCACACCATGTTTTACACTAGTAGAAAACTGGCCTGTTCAGCCGCGTGGCATATTTGAAGGCTGCATGGTCAGGATACTTTTAATAATTCTGTGTCTGGCTTCTAAGAACCACACTTTCAAAGCATTATTCATATTTCATGGGCATTCTGAATCACTAGCTTGTTTTGGTTGGCCTTGCCAGATGACTCTCTCATTTGGCAAGGAATTGAAGAGAATTCAATAGAGCATTATAAAGCATACCAGCTTTCAAAAGATTCAGATGGTGGACGCACGCTTGGCCTTTGTAGACAACAGTTCAGGGTCATTCAGCTTTTGGGCATATCTGTTTAACCTGTCTTTGACCCAGCTTTTTCTTTCCTTCCTTTACTCAGTACATCTGTTCTGTGGTGCCTACAGGTGCTCAGTGGTGTTAAATTATATTCTTATTATACTGTGCTGTGTTTTTTAAGGATGACACTATGTGTGTAAGAGGGATTTGTCTCTCTTGAGCTCTTCTTTGCACAAAGATTTGGGAGGAGACTGGTCATGTTCTGTTAAACTATATTCAAGTGCTTTATCATTTGGGCCAAGCCCCTGCCCATATAATACATGAGTATTAGGGATTGTATTGTAAAATTCTGAATTTAAAATGTAAAAAAAAGAGAGAGAGCTGTAGGGGAGGTGTTAGGTTTTCCTTTATTTTTTGTCTTTAGCTGATCACATGCTGATCTTTCTTTCAGGCACGAAGTGCTGAAATTCCAGAGCTGACCTCTGAGCCTCTCATGCGCTCCTGCAGCAGCACTGCCAGTATGAAGGTGAAGAATGTTAAAAAGTAAGTGTCAAACATTTACACACCCAAAGTCACAAAGGTTTCTATATTATCCTCATGTTTCCAATAGCTGAATATTAACCTTACCGATCTGTGATCTTTTTCAGACTCTCATTCACCAAGGGCCACTTCCCAAAGTTAGCCGAATGTGCCCACTTCCACTATGAAAATGTTGACTTTGGGACAATACAGGTAAGATCTTAAGCCCTTTAATAACAGTAAACCTACTTCAACTACAAAGTGGCTCTCAGTGACTGGACTTGAAAGGGACAGTGTTGAAAATGAGGCAAAAGGGGAGATTAAATTCTATTGTGCATGCGATAGAATTTAGTGTGCAATAAAATGTCAAGGGTGTGCAGATAACACCAAATTGCCACAGCTGGGAGAGGAACAGCAGCATGTCTCTAATGCAAGGCTCCAAGGAATTGAAAAGTGAGGATCAGTGTGATATAACATACCTCTCAAACCTGCAGTAGCACTTTTGCAGATGACTATTTCCTCTGCTAGGGCTGGGCATCCTCAGCTACTTCACCATACATTACATCTCGATACATGTCACAATTCAGTCATGATGCATCGCTATATCATAATTGTATCTTAACTGAAACTGCGCCAGAAGCATGACAGAAAGACTTGATGGCAAGAGTGTATTTGTTGTATCTGTTTCAATCTCTTCACTTCAGTCCAGTATCGTGTCACATTGAAAGACACCAGTTTTAGAGTTTGCACTTATTTAGGTTACATCCATCTTCACTAAATGTAGGAAATTATATAAATGAATGCATCATAAGTTCATAACAGGAGACACTGTTTAAAAAATTAAAAAATAAAAATATATGTACTGAATATTATATAATGAATATGCATATGCATCCCAGATGCTAAATTGGATTGAGATAAGGGAAATTTGGAGCCCAGAGCAACACCTTGAACTTTTCATCATGTTCCTCAATTCATTCCTTAACAATGTGCGGTGTGGCAGGGTGCATTATCCTGCTGAAAGTGGCCACTTCCACCAGGGAACACCATTGTCATTATGGGGTGTACTTGGTCTGCAACAATGTTTAGGTAGGTGGCACATGTCTAATTTACGTATTTACTAATGATTTTACTCATCACATTTTGATAATCCAGGCTAATAAACATGTCTTTCATAGATGGTAAAAATAAGGGGTGTTTATTTTTCAGTGTAAGTTTCCGTTTAAAAGCAGTTTAAACTAAACATAAACTAAGTCCCTTGCATTCTGTTCAATTCTGTTGAGCTCCATCTAGCTGCAAGAACCATGACAAAATAACAAACTGAATACAAATTCTTATTGTTCAACAAACTGGCTGTGATCAAAACAAGTGGACATGACAGAGTGAAAGTCTGCAGTTTTTTATTTAGCAATTCATAAAATCACTGCGTATCTAACATTGAAAAAATGCAAGCATAAACAAATTATAAGCAAATTTTCTGATAATACTTCTGTATATCTTTTTCAACTGCGTATCTACACATACGTTTACTTTTAAAGGTGGGGTTGTGAAGCATATGACTTGTGAAACACATGACTCGTGAAGCATATGACTTGTGTCCCCTGAGAAAAAGGGTGGGAACCACTTGGTTAGAGAAATGTGACAGCTTGGGTCAGAATTGTGCATGACTTTCGGTGTGAGGCAGTAACAGAGCTCAACAATCTAGAGGGGATTTGAGGGCATTCACAGGACATGTTCTCACTTTCAAAAACAGTTAGACATTGTGTTTTTAAAGAACTATTTTTAACCGGACTACATTTTAGAACATGACTCTTATGGTGCTGCTAGATGTCAAAAAAAGAAGCAGCAAGCCCCTAATGCCTGATATGCACATTCCTACTTGCGACATGTTTTGATGTGGGAAAGAAAACTTTACTTATCTGTACTGAATAGATTCGGCTTCTTCACAGTGGTGTTCCCTTTCACATATTTTACATTTCTCATTATAAACTGTATCAAGGCTCAGTGAAAGACTAAAAGGACTGGTGGGAATGCTGAATAGCGCCTTGTTGTGTAGGGACAGGAGGTGGGGTGGTGCGACAGTGTCGGAGATCTCTGTGCCTCTGTGTTTGGGATTAAGGGTATAATGGAGCGCTCACAGAATGAGAAAATAGATTGGCATGGTGTCGAGATCCAGACAATTGGGAGGGAGTGAATCAGTGGTTTCTTCAGGGGGCCTTCACACTGAATAGTAATCCTGCTTTTGGAGGAATAGCCCTGGGAAAGCCGAACTATGAGACAGCTATTTTGCATTCACATGTTGCAGCATCAACATTTCTTCATTGCGGTTTATAGATTATTGTCGTTCTAGCATTGTGTAAACCATCTAGGTGCAGCCGGTTGTAGCCTGCACTGGCGTCCAGAAGAGGGCGGCAGCTCCTTTTCGTACCAGTTCGCAGCCAGTGCAGGGTACCATGGTGACAATGAAGAACATCAATAATTCTCTTTACTCTGCCACATAATCATGGTTTATGCACAAAACACAATTTAATCCAGAGAAGTCCTTTACCGCACAGAATTGAAAGAGCCTGCAGTTGTACAGCAGCAGCTGGCATGGATACTTTAGCCATGTTTGTGGAGTTCCTACCAGAAGCATGTCATCCTTCTGCTGGTGATTTATGAATGGTTTGTAATTACAGGGAGATCACTGACTGATACTCCCAAAAGAGCTGCACAATGACTGTGTTTCTCTGCATTCAGAAATGACTCCAGAGAAACACTGTTGTCCACAAATCTTTTTACTGTGTTAGCCATGAACTTGATTTAGTTAAGGATGCACAATATTGTTACCATATAGGTATCAGTGATTATCATTAATGTATTGGTGTCGGCTGATTTGAGATTTTTTCCTTATTTTTACATTTAAGACAAATTAATTTATACATAATAAGGGGATGCACAATATACACTACTATTCAAAAGATTTAGTTTTTTTTTTTATAAGTTGAAATTTTTGATTTTGAAAGAAATCTTGAATGCTAACCAAGGCTATATTTATTTGTTGAGACTACAGTTACGACAGTAATATTGTGAAATATCATTGCAATTAAAAATACTTGAAAATAGAAAACAGCCATTACTCCAATCTTCAGTGTCACATGATCATTCAGAAATCATTCTAATTGGTTAAAGAAACATTTAGGTAACAATTTACAGTGAGGTTTCATTAATTAACATTAGTTAACTACTTTAACATGAACTAAGAATAAACAATACTTCTACATCATTTATTAATCTTAATGTTAATTTTAACATTTACTAATACATTATTAAAGGTGCATTGCGCAACTTTTCATCTTACAAATACCTGTTTTTCTATCCTATACATGCTTAAAGAACTGCCTGATGGGCTGAATGAGCCCTTCTCTGCTCACTGAGATTGCCTCTCTTGTAAAGTAAAATATATAAGAGGGATTCGGGCTCGAATTTGAGACTGGGCGTGACGTCATGCGCGTTCAACGTCTCGCAGGTTTGTGTATAAGCCGCCATTCTCCGCATCAGCGAAGACAACTTTCACTGCTGTCACTGCTATCCACAGTGCTTCTCTACACAGTAACATCAAATTGGTCAGAGCTCGTATTCTATCAAAAAGAGGAAACCGTAAAATATTTTGGTATTGTGATAAAATACATGTTTTATTCTGAACATTGCAGGAAGGGAAATACAATGGTAAAGGGGTAAATATTTTTACTTTACTCATACTGTTTAGCAGACTAACTATTTACTAAATAAAGTATTGACACATTTCACATTAATGTTTGTCAGTGTGTATTGTCCCTGTCAAAATATCTACTAAATAAATCAGCGCTACATGTAGTTTAGTGATTAGCAAAACAGTTCAAGATTCTTGTGTGATATAACATGCTGAAAAATATGACCGATAATTAGACACAAATTCTGAGTAAATTCTAACAGAAAAAGGATGTATTGTTATTGGAATATTCTACTTAGCAGATCAATAAAACAGGCTGAACCCCGCAAGTCTTCGGCGGATTAGCCTGTTTGGCTTTTATGAAAACGTCATGGTGACATTTGATTTGTTTATTACCTTGAGACATTTGCGTGAATGTTGTTGACCAACCGTGTACTGTATGATTATTATTTTGAGCTATTGCGAAGTAATCAATTATATTGTTCATGAACGTGTTTTCATTACAATACAATCATAGGTGGAGACAGTAAACACATAAACAAAGTTTTCTACTACCCCCGTTTTCCCCTCACAAATTAAGTAATTTACTCAAATGTCTTTCCTTCCATATATTTGAAATGACTTGCAGATTTATAACTTTATTACCTCTGAAGACATTTTAGCTGTACACCAAAGATCTGTGTGGCAGATGCTCCTTTAGTTATGAACAGCTCGTGCATGCGTGCGTGTGGTCCATGAGCGTGCACAACTCTGGTTGCAGTTTCGCTTGTCGCCAGAAGGGGCGTAGTTCTGCAAAAACTCAGAGACTTGCGTTTTGCACCTTTAAAATCAAAGTTGTATTTGTTACCATAAGTTAACACTGTGAACTAACAATGATCGACTATTTGTATTGATCACTGTTTGTTCATGTTAGCTAATAACGAATGAGACCTTATTTCTTATGTTGAAAACATTTGTAGAAAGTTTTGCTGCTGAATATTTTTGTGAAAATTGGGTTCTCTGGATTCTTTGATGAATATAAAACAATTTGAAATGAAAATCAGTTGTAACTAAATGTCTTTACTGTCACGTTTGATAAATTTAGTGTCCAAAATTTAGCGTCCTTGCAGTATTAAAGGTTTTTTTTTTGTGTGTTTTTGTTTTTTACCCCAAACTTGTGAATGGTAGCTTATCTTTACCATATAGTTTATCAGTTTTTGAAGCTGCCATTGTTGTAACTAGGGCCTGAAACTAACTTTTTTTTTCTGCACTTGTCAATGGCCGGGGACTTGTACCTGCCATAAATATTTTTTTCCGCCCATGAAACTGTTTTTGCAAAAACCGGCAGTAATGATACCAACATTTTAGATACCAGTGAAAATGTGCAATTCTGTTTTCCAATTTAAATACCACAGCTGAAACTAATAGCCTAACTAATATAAATGTAAAACATCATTAAAGACAATTAAACAGTCAGTAATAAAATAAAAACAAATAATTAAATTACAAGCTAAAGCACAAATACAATATAACAAAGATGCAAATTATTCAGGTTTTTCAGGTAGTTTTTAGGTACAGAAATGTAATAAAGCAAGCAAATCTAAAATAACACTCCATAGTCTTCACTGTAAATAATTCTTATTAAAGTTACAAAAGTTATTCAGTCAAGAGCAGTGGTGGATCTTGATGTTTGATGAATGTTAAAAACAGACAGCAGCAGGAATATTAGGCTGCTGTCACTTCAAGAGCAAATGCACACATCTAATACTGATGCGGTACACATGCATTTACTTTCTCAACTGTTCACATTCCTTTAGGACATAACCGACTGTTTACTAGGATAGTCACTATTTTTTAGATATTTTTTGTGAATTTTTCCGCTCAAGTGCAAGACGACGTGAAAGAGAGCTCCTTTTAGTATTTGGGTTCCTGGGTGTTTAACAAAATTAGCTCCCTTTCGCATCATCTTGTGCTTGAATATTTAAATTGTCAAGGCTTAAACTTTCGTGACGATGCTGCGCTGACCCATCTACTGTTCCGAGCATTTTTCCCGTTTATTCACGTTCATGCATTTGTTAGAATTCATAAAAATGTTACAGGCCAACTGGCGAGTGACCCCATTTCATATTCTCCCTAACGCTGATTTTTACTCTCATATGGCACTTGGAGAGTGTTATTTTTAGGCCCTGGTTGTACCATTGTTAAAACTGTTGCCAATATTAATGTGTGCCACTATGGGAGGGGTTCATGTCCCCCACAGCAAAACGTTTAGCAATAATCGCTGCATTGCTCACGTGGCATTGACCCTTTTGCTTGTAGCATCACGCATTGATTTTACTGTTACATTGCTGTACATGGTCATATGTCATTGCTTTTAGTAAAACATGGTTTAGATTTTCTTGAATGCTTTTTTTTATTTTTGTGTCCTATGTTGCCTATGTTGCATGACATTTAAACAATTGTGGTTTAAAGTTTAAAGCTTTGATGTCTTAATTGTGTTGTTGGATACGGCCGCCAATTGTATGTGTGTTTGTATGTGTGTATTCTTGCACACAATGGAGGGCTTGTCTTCTGGATTCATTCATGGCCTTTGCTCAGTCTTGTATTGCAGCCGTGTGGTAACTGTCACCGACTGCTAACCACAGCCAGTGGAAGACAAAAGTGCAACTTAGATTCAATTACAGATATTTTTTTAAGTTCATCAGCTGCTCGGAAATGTGTGTGGATGACACGTGTATGTTGTACCAGTGTTCTGAGACTGGTACCGGAGGAAATAGTTTCCATAGGCACCCCTCCCTGCTGGTGAATGAGTGAGGGCAGTGGCCGTGTTTTTAGTGTCCCACTGTCCCTTCCCCCATTTTCTGCTCCAGGCTCATATAGCTACTCTCTATACATACGACCCCCTCGACCCAGAGCTTTCGTCGGGTCGGGCCAGTGCCAGGGAATGTACTCATTGCCCAGTATTTTCTGTGGTCCATCGTGCATCTCTTTATAATGTATGCTTGCTTGTCTCAAATTGGTTCCACCTGCTCCTGTTTTAGAATTTTAAAGTCTTTCATATTTTACCTAGGAGTGCATGGTGTATTGGTCCTATACAAGTCATTGACTGATTTGTTTAAATATTAGTATTTACTATTTGTGTATGCTTATTTCCACCCGTTCGCATTTAAATTACATTTTTCTCCATCTAACACTTATTATTAAAACAATTATTTGATAACACTGTTAAGTGTAATCTTTATGAAAAAAGGTATATCCATTTTCAAACTGTGCATTATAATGCCTAAATTAACTTGTAGCATGTAAAACGATTGATTTTATTGTTTATTTATTTATGCAAAATTATACTATTGGCTAATATCACTTATTGGTCATAAGATGAAAATAATTATTCAGTTAAATACAATATCTGCCAGAATTACTTTAAGAGCTAAACAGTACCTTGCTGGAAGAAATCTGGTCATATTTGCTAGTCAAGGAATCTAAGCTGTTTTCTGCAACGATGTTAATTAACTTAGCCAGGTGCAGGTCTACTGGCTGATCAGCCACCAAACCCAGCTAGGACCAGGTGAAGACCAGTTTCGACTGGCTTGACGCAAATAAAACCAGCTACCATCAGAATATGGATTTTTCAACAGACTTTTTTCTCTCTCATCCTCTGAAATGTTGTCACCAACGAGTTATGATACATCAATCTTGTGTGCTTCTCAACAGCAGGGCTCATCCTGTGCTATTCTCGGCTCTGTCTCAGGCTGTTTGAATTACCGTCCACAGCCTGACTATTATTATTTACCCTCTCTGTCTCTCTAGCAATCTATCTTCACATCTCTTAGTCATTATATTGCCTGTGGAGAAAGTCAAATGCTCTTACCCCTCAGCTGGTGCACATGACACATTTATTCCTCCGCTTAGGCAGCCTGGAGCAGAGATGCTGCCTCTAACCCACAGGTCAGACAGGCCAGTACGGCTGCTGTCACTGTTCAGCCATCACATTGACATGAACACTTGCTTGTGCCCTCAATGTAAATCAGAAGTGGAGTCACGTAGCGTAACATCAAGTCCAGAGCACGACACTCTTTATCAAATCAGCTAGTTTAATACGGATCGGGTGGTAGTTGTGTTTGCTACTAAGGGTTCTTGAATGAACAGAATTCTAAAACAAAAACATTATTCTCTCTGCTTGTTTTTTATTCCCACCACAAACCATGAATGCTTGGATTCTCATCCTGCTTTGGACCGGTTAACTGTTTATTTTTAGGGCGATATTGATGTGTTGATCAGCACCATCTGGTGCTAATGGGCAAGTTATAGGAAATAGCATCTGCTTTGTTAACATTGCTATCCAGATTTATGAGACAGGAAATATTTTGTTTAATTCTGCCTTCTAGGTGACTGAGTATCTATATTTTGTGTTCCAGCAAAAAAATAATCTTTTCCAGGAGTTCATTTCCACACATGAATACTCCACCAGTTTAGCTCTTTGTTGTTTAATGCATGGATCTTTTTCCATTTCTTTCTATTTCTCTTTCTATTTCTTCAGTGTCTGATATTTGTTGGCACACACAGAGTACTCTCTTGTTTTATTTATTTCAACAGGCTTTTATGCTTGTTGGCACACCTTGCCCTATCCTGTTGAATGGTAAATTGATTGCTTGCCACATTGTGAGTACATACCAGTCTTCCAATAGTGCACTGGCGAAATAAACTTCTCAGGGTATTCAGCCATTTTAAGTGAGAATCTCTTATGGAGTAATATAGTGAAAAATTTACTATTTAAAATTACTGGTTTATATTTTAACATAATTTATTCTTGTGATAGCAAAGCTGAATTTTCTGCAGCTATTACTCGAGTCTTCAGTGTCATTCTAATCTGCTGATTCGTTGCTCAATAAGCTGTTGGAAACAGTTATGCTGCTTAATATTTTTGTGGAAATATATTTCAAGATTCTTTGATGGATAGAAAGCTAATTTATTTGGAATATTGCTTTTATTATTTAATCCTTTCTGAATAAAAGGTATTATTATTCATATTAATATTATTATTATTATCATCATCATCATCATCATCATCATCATCATCATCATTATTATTATATTTAAATCTTACTGACCCCAGTTAGTGTGTAGGTGAAACTCGAAAAATGTGAATATCGTGCAAAAGTTATAATTTAGATGGTTATGGCTTACAGCTTATGAAAACCTCAAATTCAAAATCTCAGAAAATTAGAATATTACATGAAATCAATAAAAAAAAAGGATTTTAAATACAGAAATGTCAGCCCTCTGAAAAGTATAATCATGCATATGTATATAGTTATATATAGTAAATATATTAGTTTCACCTTTTAATTTGAATTACTGAAATTCACAAAATATATATATATTATATATATTATATAATATTGCTTATGATGTATATTCATACTTTCAAGTGTTATTTGTGTGTGTGATTTTGCAAGGCACTCCAAATGTGCAGGTTTTGCCAAGTAAAGTTAACTTCTACAGATATTCCTTGCTTAAGGTCATTGCACACAGAGTCCGTAATTCTCGTCTTAAATGTTTGCACGTTCAAAAAAAAAATACAAACTTACGTTGTGTCATTCCCGTTTACACACTGCCTCCGAAACTTTCGTCCGTCATAAAAAAATTGGGATCGGTTTTGATTTTCTGTGATTTTCGCATCCGTTGCAAGCATTTTGAGAGGTGTTTTGACAATTTAGAGCCACCGTACAAGCGAACGGCAAAATCCAGAACTGTTCAGGATCAATTGGTTCCTGCACACTTTTTTAAGAAGAGAGGACAACAAAATCATCCTCACTTCTTTAATACTACATTTTGTATTGTTTTGCATCTTTTTTAATGTAGTTATTATTATTTTATTTTACCCCGCAACTGATTAATTAATATGCGTCTGACTCAGTGTGCAAGGTTTCTGTGCGTGACAAATATTTAGGATGTCGAATACGAAAAAAACGCATACAAAAATTTCGGACTCAGTGTGCAAGGACCTTTAGTGTGTAGGAAACAGTAAACTGCATAAAGACCCTGCGAAGTGGAAAGCAGCTTGTGATTTAATATTTGGCAAGCTCTCCGATGTGAGATTTTGCATTAAAATGTATTACTTTTTTTTTTTTAAGCTGGGGTTTTTAATATAACAGTTGCTAAGTCAGCATTGTGGATGCACAAACCCCAAAGAGTTGTGCACAGTCAAGGCATGGCATCCCATGTGGCCTGCCCCTCTCTCCATCAGAGCATCTCAGACTGCAGTATGTGTATGTGCCCAACGGTGTGTACATGTGTGGCCACATAAATCATGTCAGTCAGTTGACCCCATGTATGCTTGTTAATGACAAAATGCCTCAGCTGGTATTGTGGGGTTGAGATTTCAGGAGGAACTGGCCTGTGAAATAGTCCTTGGATCCTGACTGCCCTTCCAATCTCCCTCTAGCCCTGCCTTGTGCCCTCTACTCATTAACAATGCTGATTCAGGAGTCAAACTGCTCTTACAAATGCCAGCCGTCTCAGAAGAGGGCATTTTACAGATGAATATCTCTGTAAAGCACGCGACTACCCCATTCACTCCATGCAGTCCCTCTACTGCTAAATAGCTTGTTTGGGGAAAACATGCTGTAAGATCTCTTTGGGATGTTTACTAGCTGCTGAGCTGGCTTTGTTATCGATCTGTGCAGTACAATGTGTTTTCAGTGTGCAAGCACCTTTATATGTCTGAGGCTGAGCTGACAAACTAGCCTAAATCATTAACAGTGCGGGACTGAGGCTGTTTAGTACACACAGGGGCGCAACTGCACAATTACTGAGGGGTGTGCATTATTCAAGATCAGTGATGAATGTACCCTGTATATTCCATCCCCTTAAAAAATGTATTCAAACAAATTCTGTTATTTTGTATTTTCTATTCATCAAAGTATCCTGAACAAATGTGTCAGTTTCCACTATAATGTTAAGCAGCACAACGGTTTTCAACCTAAATATGAAATGTTCCTTGAGTGTGGAAGGATTCATTCATTTCATCCTTTAGCATATTAGAATGAATTAGCATATTAGAATGATTTTTGAAGGATCATGTGACATTGAAGACTGAATTAATGGCTGCTGAAAATTCAGCTTTACCACCACAGGAATAAAATACATTTTAAATTATATTAAAATAGAAACCAATTATTTAAAATGTTATTGAATTTGACTGTTTTGCAAATAAATGTAGCCTTATAAAAACGTATGACTTTTTAAACATTTAAAAACATTTAAAAAATCTTAGACTAAAATCTAGACTAAAAAAAATTGGGTTTTGAGTGGTTATCCAACAACAATTTATAGTTCTAGTTTGTTGCCTTCTTCTGTGTGTTTTACTCTTATCAACTTTAATCTTTCATCCACATTAAACCCTTTCAAAGCTACCTTGCTAAGTTATGTCATCATCAGAGGCGCTGCTTTATCTTGCTCCCTCCTCTGCAATGAAACAATGGAGCACTCCACTATTGCCCACAGGGCAACGCACTCAAAAACACAACCACTCTGCAGCCCAACAAAAATACCACTCGTTCCACCCCCCTTGGGTTGGAGAGCGAGTGGGAAGACCACTTTATACGCACAGACCTGCTCTTACCTCCAGTCTCGCCCTATCCACAGAAAATACATTTTTCAGCACAGTATTATTTTGTTTGTATTATCATTCTACAATGTGAAATGTATTCATCTGGCTGGTTACAGATTATGGTACAGTTTCTTGACCAGTCTCACCGGACGTGTTCATTTCAGTGACCTCCCATTTCCTCGAATGTCCTCTCAAAGCGTGATTTGTGGAATCATGTAAGGTATTTACCCTGGCAAAGCTGGCAGGATGCCCAGCTTCTGTTCAGGCAAATCTGGATGAACTAGGTCACTAGTGGATTTTAATTGTATAATATTTATAGCTGTTCAGAGACAGAGTGAGTCTTATTTTAATGATGATCCAGTGGATGATGCTATGTCCTTCAAGGTCATGTTGCCACTGTGGCCACAGAATCAGTTTTTTTATTATTATTATTTTTTTTTATTATTATTTCTTCCTGCTTTTTTAAGATGTAGCTTTGGAGGTAATCTATTACTCAGAGGAAATTATGTTTGATTCTTTGCAGCAAAACACTTTGTTGGGGATTTCTGTAGGGGGTTCTCAAAAGTGTGAAATTAACTTTGGACCTCTAAGTATTTTTTGTCTTCTGTCTTTCTTGAACATTTCATGGGTAAGTCGTCTTGTGTTCCCATCAGCCAATCAGCATTATGATGCCATCCTGTGACTCCAAAGTGATTAGTCACATGACGTGTAGGTGACTGACTAAAAAAGTGATAAAGAACCAGTTAGGGGTGTAACAATATATCGTGTCACAATATATCGCAATACAAAAATGCAACAATATGTATCGAGGATAGTGACAATATGTATTGTGTATAGTTCACCCAAAATCAAAATGACTGTGTGAGAAAAAGTTTAGTTACCAGTAAAAAGTGGCCTACATAATTTAAATATAATAAAAAATTATTCTGTATTATCAGCAGCACCAAGTCCAAGCCTATTCATTTACACCCACAATGTAATATCAAGTTTAGTTTAAGCAACAGTACATTTTTGGTTAACCTTTTCCCATATGTCTTGGAGTATCTCAATAATATTGTATCGTGAGTTCAGTATCGTGATATGTATCGAATTGTGACATGAGGGTAACGTTACACCCCTAGAACCAGTGTATATTTAGACTGGTTTAGGGTTATCTTTTATAGACACTAATCAGACATGTTTCTTAGCAACAAGTGTACACTAATCACACTCCTTTAATAGAATAACTGATATATTCTGATTCAACAAATACATAGACAAAATTACTATAAGGTTGAATTGCACAGAACTATTCGATTATGCATAATAGCAGGCAGTTTTGAAGTCTAATGTAAATTGCCTTGCAATTTGTTACAAAAGTGGTACTTAGATGTCAGTTCATAATGCGAATTTGAAGATATTATCTTTGAAATCTTGCAAATGTTGTATTATACATGGTCCTTTTGAGCTTTGATGAAATTCACAGATACAGAACCTGTTTTTGTGGTCCTTGCAGAAAGGGTTTTAGCATGCTGACTGTTTAATTGTGACTGAAATAGCACCCAGATTTTTTTTATATAATATATTACTGATAATTATAATATTATGAAACTGTTCTTAATTAGCTCAATTTCAACATTTATATGCTGCGATAGATGTTAAAAACAAATGTTATTGAATAAATAAACTATTCAATCTCACTAATTGACTAATCCTGTCCCATCCATAGTGAATTCCTCTGTTTAAGGAATGTATTTTCCACACTCAACCTCTGGATTTGTTTTGGACCCGGATGCTTGAGGGTGTTAAATCTTCCGCTGGAATGTGTCCACCCTTAAGAATGCTCTTTTGCACCTCATCCAGACACATTGAGTAACTGAATAATCATACGACTTGGCATTTCTTATTCAATGGAATCACAATTCTGGCCCTTTAAAGGTCATCGTTCTGTAACTTTGCAGGAGATTGATTTGTTTGTTAATTTGCATCGTATGGGTTTCTAATCTTGCTGGAACGCACTCTTATCATAGCAAATGGTATGTCATAGTTTTTTTAAGCCAAGGCATTTTAAACTCCTCACATTTCAGCTGAAGTCTCTAAGCTCTCATATTTGTTTTGGTCTGCATGACCTCTTCCACCTCCATGAAATAATCCAAACACATCTGATACCAGCCAGCCTCCCTCCTCAAACTCCCATATTCACACTGAAGCAGCCATGTGTTTCTGAGCCAGTGGGACTCCAGGGAAGGATTTCTCATTTCTGCAGGTCGAATAGCAGGACTCTTGGATCTATCTTGCGTTCTCTGCCGCATTTCACAACACTCCTCCAGGAAAATCTTTTTAATCACCCTCAGATGTGCTGTGATGGCACAAGTGATGTAATTTGGAGTGACCCTGGAGTCCCTTGGAGTGACACTGATTTATGGCTGAAAGTTGTGTAAATATGTATCCATGTGCTTGTCTTTGTACTTCTGTCACAGTCACTGCGTCAGCCCACGTCGTATCATCGTTATACCTTGAACTAGAAGTCAGGTTAAACTTTCAAAATCAACAAATAGATAATTACAATTGCATGTACTTTAAAAGTTTGATTTACCTCAGACTAAAGCAATCATTTTAAAATGTGCCTTAAAGGTGCATTGCGCAACATTTCCTGTTAAAAATACCCGTTTTTCGAACCCATACATGCTTAAACAATTGCCTGATGGGCTGAATGAGCCCTTCTCTGATCACTGCGATTGCCTCTATAATCCTGTACAGTAAAATAAATAAGAGGGATTCGGGACGGAATTTGAGACTGGGCGTGACGTCATGCGCGTTCACGCTCACCTGGCTATGTCAGGCAGGTTTGTGCATAGACATCATGATGTCTATGGGTTTGTGTATTCGCCGCCCTTCTCCGTATCAGCGAAGACAACTCGAGCACAAAACTTTAGTCAACTTTCGACAAAAGTAGAAGATGGATTAAAAGAGACCGGCTTGTAGTTCATTCCAGTTGCAGTTTCGCTTGTCGCCAGAGGGGGTATAGGTCTGCAAAAACTCAGAGACTTGAGCAATGCACCTTTAAATATAATGATACCATTTAAACATTTGTCGTAAGATAAAAAAAAAAAGAGAGAAATTCTTTTATCCATCAAGGATGTATTAAATTGATCAAAAGTGACCGTTAAGACATTTACAATGTTACAAAAGTTTTTTTTTTAATAAATGCTTTAATCAATGTAATAAATGCTGTTCATTAAACTGTCTATTCATCAAGGAATCCAATATAATTCATATAACATTATTATTATTATTATTATTAAGAAGAAATGTTACCTGAGCACCAAATCAGCATATTATTATGATTTCTGAAGGATCAAGCGACACTAAGGACTAGATGAATGATTCTGAAAATTCAGCTTTGCCATCATAGGAATAAATTACATAAATATATATATATATATATATATATATATATATAAGTTGTTATTTTCATTTGTAATATTTCACAATATTACTGTTTTTGATGTTTTTGATAAGTGTAGCCTTTTTGATAATAAATGCAGCCTTGGTGAGCATCCAAGTTTTGTTGAGACTTCTTTCCAAAACGTTTGATCTGTACTGTAGTTGACTAGTTGGTGGTAAGAAAATGTTGTATAAGCAGCCTGGGTTAAGATCAGAACCGAAAAATGTTGGGTTATGGATGCTAAGTGCAGCGTAAAAACAGTTAGCTGACAGATATTCAACAAATAGGCTAAATAGCTATACTTTTCATTACACAAAACTACCATAATTCTCATGAACAAGCATTTAAATTGTATATAAAAAAGGCAACATTGCTCACAGCAGACAGACAGTAATGTTTAATGTATTGTTGACATGTTATATTTCATTCAAAAGCAATGCTTTTATGGCTGAAGCAGCAGTGATTTAATACAAATACTAGCACGCTAAAATCAAGTTGCATGTCTAAATCCACTCCCTTTAACCACCTGTAAAATATTGTCATTAACTCACCATCATGTCTAAACCTATAGGCATTTCTTTCCTTACCTTTCTTATGTTTTTTTCTATTCTATGCTGTCTCAAATGTGTTTTTTTAGGTAAACTATCTCTTTTAAAGTTACATTAATTGGTCAACCTTACCATTCAAATAGTAATTTGTTGGATTAGTCAACTATCCTAACCTGTCCTTTATTGTCTTCATCAACGAACACGATAATTAGGTCATTAAAAATGGCCGTCAACGGAAAGCGCCCCCTGCCAAAGTACGAGACATATGGAGGCTCTTTGTTTCTTTTCTTTGTCTTTTGTGCTACTACAATAGTGTGATTATTAGACAATACAGCCTCAAGCAGCCATTGTCGTTCATGAAGGATTCTCCAGACATTCTCAATTCAGCACTAACATTTGTCTCTGTCCCTTCTGTTTCTCTTGCTCTGGACTACACTGGTCCCAGAGGATCAGGACGGAGAGTGAAGGGCACATGCTGGAGAACCGCTCTGTGCTCCTAGAAGGGCAACCCCCTCTTCACAGCTCTCTCCACTGTTTCTTTTGGCTCACCGGCCCTGTGCTTTGTCCCAGGGACTGTACCACTGAGAGCTAGCGAATGGGGGAGGCGCTGGGGGTTGGGAACGGGGGGAGACCAATAGAGTCTGGAGGAAACGAGAGCGTGTGGTGAAAGGACACCACAACAAATGCAAAGGGAGAACTGCTTTTTTCATCATACTTCCTTTTGTGTGTTCTCCAGACAACAGCAAACTAAGTGAGTGAATTTCAGATAACATGGAATAAGGACTGAAGCATCTCATTACAAATTAGGAAAACCAAACTGCAATGAAGTCCCTGAAAACTGGATTTCTGCAAAAAGTCGACCCTCAACCCTTGTGCTTCACAACAACTCAGCCGGGACGGCTCTCCGGAGGGGGTGAGAAACTCAACTGACATCTGTGTTCTGCCGAGTGGATTTGTGCCAAACAAAAAGAACCGGTTTTACTTTCACGCATGCTTGACTGATGGAAGTCGAAGGTGGGGAATCCTTGAATGTTTAGGAGTACGGCATCTGAATTGAGCTTCCACCGTGCAGACGGAATCTTGGGGTGAACAAAAGATGCTGCATTAATGAGCGCAAACGGGATGATGTGCCTCTGTAAGTCGTCTTTGCCCTTTTTGCTCACTGCTTGTTTTATTTTCCAACCCTTTTATTTTGCTCTTGGCCATACCTTCACTTTAATCTCACTTTATTCACACTTAAAGGCTGCAGATATGCTTTTAAGAGACCCCTAATGTCTTAAAGTCTCACCAGGGCCATTGACATCATGCTTTGTACTTCAGATCAGTGCTGTGTAACCATGTGCTATGGAGATTTACACCACTAAATGGATTTTCTGTAACAGCTCTTGCAGGGAGCTCAGGACCTCCTTGTCTGTGAGTGCTTGTAAATGATTAGCTGAAGAATCCCCATAAAGTGTAGATGCTTTCCTTAAGGTCTTAATCATACAATAGTTCAGTTGAACGCTCTGTCCCAACAAGGATTGCTGACCACTTCTGCGAATGCATTTGTTTGTATGTCCCATGGGACTTCATGTTAAAAACCCTTTGTGGTCACTGCTAAAGTATATTTCCCTAACTGTTTAGGTTATGGAAACCCATCTGAGTTCACTTTCCTGGCACTTGTGGTGGGGATACCTCTCTTTCTCTCAGTACTGGCAAGCTGTTCAAGAGTGTTTTAAACTGTGCTGTGAATAACTGGGTCATTACTTCTCATGTTACCCAGGGTTTTCTGACGAGCTGCACTGCTTACTGGACCTTACTGAAGCACACGGCTTCCAAATTTCACATACACCTGGTTGTGCTTCTCTCTAATCTTTTCCCACTCTTCTCAAATAGACCTTGCTGGTCAGAGGTCTGTTTCTTTGCTTGCGCCAGAGCAGCAGCGTTAGATTTCACTTTTCACTTGTAAGGATGTGGAATGAACAGAAGTCTCAGACCGTGGCTCAGTCGGGCCTTCATGTGGTATTGTTAAGATGTCTAAAGTTTCACTTGCGCGCACACACTGAGACAGATATTTAATACTTCACAGCTCTCTGTAACCCTGCCTTCTTTAAGGGCATAATCCTCTCGCTCTAAAGAGTGCAGTGCCACTGAGCTTTCACTCATCGTGACAGGAATACAACCTAACGGCTGCTTTCTGTACTAGAGTGTAATTAACACTACCACACACTCGTATAGGTGAGATTTGACTGCAGATTTCAGGGTTCACAGAATCTTTTTCTAATTTAAAGGAACATTTTGGTACTTTTTTTTTACATGCTTTCAGCCTTCAGGTACAAAACGGAGACTGTCAAAGGACATCATAGTGTTGTTTAAACAAACTAGGTGAGTGGACAGTGCTACAAGACTGCAAGTATACAGGTGTAAGATTGATCTAAAACATTTTGTGTTTTGGTCAGAAACGAATGTGACCACATTTGTAGTGTAAGTGCTAATGCCCTAATGTTTCCCGAACAATAGCACAGGATCCAATATGTAATCATTCTAACAAACCAAGGGTTTAAAATCTTGGCAGTGTCTGTTTACACTAAGTGTAAATAGCCAACCTTTTCATTGACACCGTCTTACCTAACAACTTGTGATCACATTAATATCAGTTGTAAACATAAACACAGTGGTTAGAGGGTTGTTTTTATTTTTGCTCTTCCATTTAAAACTCTTTAACTAGATGGATGGAGATAGAGAGACACTTTATTGATCTCATGGTAAATTTTGTGTAAATAATTAAATTATTTATCAGTGGATCCACCTGGATGCAACCTTTTATACACTATCAAGATTTACAGCTCAATGCTTTTGCTACCAACTGAAGTCCAAGTAGCTGCAGTCAAAGCTCTTATTGAAAAGATATTTGCCGTTATGTTCCTCTTTAAATGAGTTTATGATGTTGGTCCAGTATAGAGGCTTTTTGCATGGTGATGTTTATTTTTATGTGGGAGTGAGATGAGCTGCACTTGACAGAAATAGTCACCCTTTGTTCTTGGCAAGACAAAGATTTTTTTATTTATTCAATGTTTGTGTGTCTCTCGCTGATGTCATCACCTATCTCACAGTATGAACAAACTCAAATGAGTCACAGCTGATTTCTTTTTTCACTCGCACAGCACAACAGTCAGTGTGTGAACACCCTGAGATGATGTAATGGGTAATATTTAAGTTAATATACTTGGAGCAGGGTAAGAGGACGTTTTTTTATTTGAATGGAATATAGTTAGTCATGGTACATTTCTTCTATGTTCCCTTGCAAACATGGATCTGGGACAATTTTGAAACGCATCAAGAAAGTTATCGTTTGAGACAACAAACAGATCCATTGTGTGTATAATTACTCTTAGGCTGGGCATACACTTTGCGAGTTTAGACACTCGGGAGCTTGTGAGCCATTGCACACGTTACGAGTCAGTTAACCTGGTAATCATCTAAAAGATTTGGCGCTAAACACAGAGATTTGAGTTTTCAATGTTGATGCTGTTGCTTTGGAATAATAAAAAATAAAAATGTGACTGTACAAATGATTAGGTAAATGGCAGAAAACTGTATGGTCATTCTGTTCAACAAAAACAACAATAGTGTGTATTTGTGTGTGTCAGGTAATGTGCACACTGTAGAGTTTCTACTAACCTATATGTGATGTGATTGATGCGCTGGTCAATTTTAAATGTTTAAAAAGCTTGTAAGTAGGGCTGGGTATTGACACATTTCACAATTCGATTAGATTTCGATTCACAAGCTTGCAATTCAATTCGATATCGATTCAATTTTGATTATTTTGGATATCAGGTACAATACATGTCAAATTTTCTCAAGGAAAACAAATCTCTTAACTAATGCTGTAAACTATGGGAGTCAGTTGTAGCCTACTAGGCTTCATTAGCCTACTATAATGTTGAAGGTAAAACATTTCTGATTTGTAGCTATACAAACACTTAAATTACACTTATTTATTTTTAAAATAAAAAAGTTATATGAAATATAAACATTTAAATGGTGGCTGTCATAAAAAGTTGTCAGATTTATTCAAACATGCATTAAAGGTGCCCTAGAATGGTTTTTATTTTTATTGTATAATGTTTTGGGTTGCCCTTATAATGTTAGTATGTTTTTTAGATCAAAAATAGTCATAATTTAGAAATAAAAGGCATTTTTCCTAGCCTGATTTTAGCCTCTGATGTGAAATGCTCTGTTTGAAGGGGCGTGTCTGCTGTGTGCAACCGGCCTCTGCTGTGATTGGCTGACATGCTTGCATATGAAATAGCTACGTATTACATGTGAAACTCTCTCGAATACTTGTACTAAAGATATTATACGTTTTTACTTTTACAGCTATCGAGATGAACGAATCGTGAGATGTTTTTGAAGTATTTAGATCTATTCCCATCACATAAAATGTTGCCGTGATGAGCATTGAGCAAGCAGATGGTCTGTTGATCGCGAGAATGAAGATCTTATCATTGCAACGCAGTTTCTGCACTCTCTCTAATGCTTTCACCAATGCAAACACGATGATGTAAATACAGTATTGAACGATTTTGAGAGAAAGATTACCTGTCTGAACTTGAACAATTACACATTCAGAAAATGTTGCTTGGTAGCTCGATCGAGGCCAGCTCTGTATTGGCCCAAGTTGAGGAAACAGTCTCGTTGGTGAAATGTTTGGAAATTTCCAGAGAAAATAAATGAACCCATTGTTTCTTCAGAGGCTCGGATAAAGGAACTAAATACTTTTGTGTTCATTTGTACATCCAAACACTGAACAACTGCCATGCTTCGGCTGCGCATTTCCACCTGTCATTGAACATGGGCTGGCATATGCAGATTTTTGGAGGTGTACATATCAATGATCCCATTTTTCAGGGGTGTTTTTCAAGAACGAGATTTAAGGAGGAGAAAACAATGGTGTTTGAGACTCACTGTATGTCATGTCCATGTACTGAACTCTTGTTATTTAACTATGCCAAAATAAATTAAATTCAATTTCAAATTCTAGGGCACCTTTAAATATTGAAGAACATCAAAATTATAATGAATATGTAATATGGTGTATATATTTAGCAAAATTCTCCACTCTAGAGTTAATTTTTTTTCTAGCTGACTAACAAGTTTATGGTCACATATGGTTTTTCTGAGGTAAATGTGACGTTTTACATGACATTGTTTACAAGCTGTGTTACTGACGTCTTTCCACGGTTGAAACACTGATTGAGCGATTCCATGTGACATGATACGGATTTCAATAAGTACTCTATCTTTTAACACACTTTCAGATGCTCATTCATGTTTATTTTGCACTGTAAATGGTATTAAGGCGGAAGAGATGATCATGTGCTGCTGCTTCTCTTTAGCTGAGCTGCGCCAGAGAGAGCTCACTCCACAGTGCCAAAATGGTATTTGGTTTTGAATTTCGTAAGAAAATGGATGTAATTTTTGAGATTTTATTTCATATCAATAGTAACAAAGCACAAAGATTATTGCGATTTATTGGATGGGATACGCGCTACAATGTTCCATTCATTCATCAAATGAAAACAGGATGACAGGATGATTCTTGAGATTTAAGAATCGATTTTGGTTCGTAAAAATGAGAATCGATTAATATCGAGAAGCCTTTGTAAGTCCCCTTACTTAATGTGAGCCTCAACCATACATGCATCAATGATTGACACGATGTCGCCTGAGAGAGAAAAAAAAAAAGTTTACACACCAACACACACCATATGATGACACTTTAGGGTCCAATTCTCTCTACTAACTAGTTTATAGCATATATACTAACTTAATAGCATGCATATTACTAGGATATTGGCTGTTTATTAGTACTTATAAGTAGGGATGTCCCGATCCGATCACGCGATCGGAAATCGGGCCCGATCACGTGGTTTCAGACTCGATCGGAATCGGACGTTACCTCCTGATCAGGACTCGGATATATGTAAATTAGGGGTGTAAGTAACGGTACATGTATTTGTAATTGAACCATTTCGGTACGAGGCTTCCGGTTCGGTACGCAAACAATTTTTTTTACAGTCTATGATACAAACCGACCGATTCCTAGGACCATTTTTCCTGCCGACAAAATCCGCGCTGGCGCGATCACCACGTTGCGCAACATCAAATGGCAAACATAATGAAAGCAGAACGAAACTGCGCTACTTATTATTGTTGTGCTTAACGGACCATTTATCAGTTCGGACCAGCAACATCTGTGCAGCGCGAGATCAAGCGACACTGTGCCAAGAGATCCAGTGAAGAAAACATTTGAATTCGCCACTGAAGTAATAATATTGCGAGATCTAGTGAGAAGCATTAAAATTTCTCCGTTATTAACCTAGATCTCCATTAGATCAAACAGCGCTGACGTGGGAACCAGGAGGAACATTGTGCCGTGAATGAACATGGATTTAATGTTGCTCTTCAAAACTCAAATATTATATAGCCTAAATATATATTTTAAATGTTATTTTTAATGTGATTACCAAAACATTATTTGTTCATCCTTCAAAGATTACCCCCATTTATAAAGCTGAAAGTTTCAAGATGTAGGAAAACTCAAACTTAATTAAAAATATTTTTTCTTTTAATAAATAGGAAATGTCTCTGGCATTTCTTTCTTTTTGCTTTATCGTATCGAACTGAACCGTGAATTTTGTGAACTGTTACACCCCTAATGTATATATACATTCTCTTTTTTTTTTTTATACACTTTTAAAACACTTTTAATTTTTTTGTTTACATGCCTGCCGGGTATTTTAAGTTGAGTATTTGTTTTTATATTAGACTTTTTCTATATTTACTGTTGCACTAAAGGCCAAAAGTGAAGAATTTATGTTATTTATTACTTGATTGTTCAAGCTACCTCATAGAAGTGCTCTGTTTGTTAACAGAGTTGTTGAATGTTAAAATAAGGTGAACTAAATAAAAAATAAGGAACATCCTAGATCTGTTTTTTTTCGCTCTTCTTTATTCTTTTTTTTTTTATTAAATAAGTATCGGATCGGGACTCGGTATCGGTAGATACTCAAAATCAAATGACTCGGACTCGAGGGCAAAAAAAACTGATCGGGACAGCCCTACTTATAAGCATAATTATAAGTTTCATCAATGAATACAAGCAATGAATATGAACTCCCTTTTTATTTTATCTGCCACAAGCAATACACTTCCTGAATGTAGTAAATCAAACAAAACTTAAGTCTGAACACAGCAGACGACAGGACCATTTATAACAAACACTAGTAAATATTAAAAGTTCATGAAACTGTCAAGTGTACTTAAGTTACAATAAGACAGACACAGACACACACACACACACACACACACACACACACACTCGCATACACACACTCCAGCTCACACAATGGATCATTTTTAGATAGGGGGTGCATTTTTTATTACTCTTTTGTTTAGTTGTTTAACTCATTTTACGCTAGTGCGAGTAGCACGTATGTGACAAATGAAATCGGAAAAACGTCAGTTGGGTATAATCGATTGTAGTCTGTTTCTGCATCAATGCAGAATTATCCGCATCACAATACAACGATTAATTTCAAAACCCCTAAAGTCACTGTTAATAGTGAGAATTGGACCCTAATCTAAAGTCTAGGTCCAATTTTCACTATTAACTAACTATTAACTATGACTTTGGGGATAATGTAGAGTGCGGAGGGGTCTTGAATCAGCCTGAAGGGGTTGTATTCGCTGTAACAACCGCCTCTAATTTGACACAAAATATTCATTTAAAAACGATTGTATTGCTTCCGCTAAAGAAAATAGTCTGTTCCGTCTCTACGGTTAGAAACCTGTGTCCAGCAATGCTCTGTTTTTCATGGCAACGGTGTGTTATACTTAGCAGAGGTCTGTTATCAAGAAATAACAGACCGCATTCTACATTAGAATTCAACCAAGCCATGTAATAAATATATATAGAAAACACACCATGTTGATAAAAATAATCGAATGTAACAATTGTTGTTTTTGATGTCTGTGAATTAATCTGCATACATACTGCATACAGCATATATACTGCTTATATACTGCATTTTTATATTTATTTCACTTTTATTTCACATTTGTCACTAAAAGATACGATGGACTGAAGAAATGTAATCAGAAAATGAGTGACTTCTTGACATGCATGGCTCAGTCTGTGATCCGTCTGTCACTGGATTCACCGTTTCAGCGCTCTTGAATTTATTATTTATAATATGTGGACAATATGCTCAGCTGATGACAAATCATTTAACACATCTTCAAACCTGAGGAACAGTCTCTGCACCTTACTACACAGAGACACATTCCTGCTAGTCATTTTTTTCACCAATATCCAAAAAGCTTTTGGAAAAAGTGTTTTCAGCTGTCACTAAAACTAGAAGGTGCTCTGTTCACTCTCTTCATTCCTTCCTTCATCTTTCTTTATAGTTAACCCTCGCAGACGAACAGACTGAAGTGACACGGAATGGCCTGGAGTCAAAAGAGCCTGTGTATTTGGTTCAGATCTACTGTCAGGTAAGACAGAATATCTTGTATAATAATGCTTGTCTATGTACATACGCATGGGCATCTTTGTGAACTTCATTGCATCTTGCCTTTTTTATTTTTTTATATTTTTTTTAGCGTTTTGACCATTGAGCATTGCTTTTTGAATTTCCAGGTCCAAAAACAAGTATAGCAGAATCTAGTACCAATCTGCAAATGTAAGAGTGTGGCGATTTCTCACAGTAAAGGGAGAGATGAAATCATCAACTTGAGACACCCCAGTAAAGCCATAGATTAAACTCAACCATGTGCTGTTGCTTATAAATTTGAGATGCAGAATGTTTTCACATTAGTTTGTTGCTACAAAATTGTAACTATCCTTTTTTTTGCAAAAAAGTTAGAGTAGCTACTGAAATGGATAGTCCAATCTAACTAAATTGGACACAATTTCTATTCTTAAGTTAACTGTACCTAAATATGGTACAGAAATCAGGCAGCTGGCTGCTTGTGTGCTTGATTTGAGCACTGGCAGATGTGATTGAAAACTCAGTGGAAAAATATCTGAATTCTTGGTTTGTGTGTGGAAACCTCATTCCATCTTGGTGTGTGAGAACTCATCCAAATCCACAGCACTGCTCCTGTGTGTTTAAAATGAGAAAAAAATAAAACATTAACGACTGAGAGTGCATGTTTGGCCAGGAGCCGTCTGAATGGACGGGGATCAGACACACAGGAAAAGCATTTTAGTTCCACTCTCATTGCCGTTTTTCCAAACAAATGCTCCTCAGCCCTCTTCAGAGAGAAGTGTTTAGGGTGAATCTTAGACATTGAGGTTTTCCATTTAGTGTGGATATAGACTCTGTGGCTTGGATACTGAAGAAATTAAGGGAAAAGTGCAGATAGTCCAAAAGAGAGAGAAAAAATACTAAATGGTTTTTAAAAGTGGTGGTGTCATAAATTGACTTGAGGTTCATTAGAGCGGATAATAGGTATATACAATGTAAATTTAGCTAGAATAGAATTCAGTATGGTCTTATCACATTTAGGTACAAGGGACCAAAATTAGTTTTTGTGCCTTATCTTTACACTAATGGCAGGTGAAGTGAGAAAATATATCAAGTATTTTTACTAGCCATAAAACTATATTCAAAATTGATTTTCTGTGCAAGCAGCTATTTTTAATCCTGGATAAGGATCGTGTCAGTCTGTATATTCGCCAAAAGAAAAAAAATGTTTTGTAACTAACAAATGTACACATGCTGCTGTGTGTCGTTTTAATTAGTACATCTGATTGGTCGGTTATGGTCAACCGTGGGTCTACAGGAGTGGACGGTGTGTTCTAGTCAAGCGGCACAACACTGGCAGGATGATTTATGCTTTACACAGTGCAGCCACAAAGGCATTAGGCCAAAGGGAATCCACCATGAGAGGCAGGAAAGAGAAACTAGCATACTCAAGTCTATTCCCACTCTTCTCCCTAGAAATCCCATCAGCATATTCAGTTTTTCATGCTTATTGATATCTTCTAATTGAGAATTCTCAAGTGCTTTATACAGCTGCTGATGCCCCTATCATAACTGCATCCTTTTTTCAGATAATAATGTTGGGCAGTTTTGTATAGTTAGCTGTTTCAAGAGACACTCATGTGCAGATTTGAGTTGATTTACTTTATGATATACAGTACGTTCAAATGGGTTAGGATGATATGATATGATTTTTAAAAATGTTTTCAAAAAGAAGTCCTTTATGCCCACAGAGGCTGCATTTATTTGATCAGTAAAATAGTAATATTGTGAAATATTATTACAATATAAAAACTTTTTTGTATTTTAATATTTTCAGCTGTCATAACTCCAGTCTTCAGTGTCACATGATCCTTTAGAAATCATTCTAATAGATTTTTCTGCTCAAGAAACATTACTTATCAATGTTGAAAACGGTTGTGCTACTCAATTTTTTTTAACTTTCACCCCAAGCTTTTGTGATGTAGCTTCACTTTTATAGAACATTCCTTTATAATTTAATTCATATTAGCTGATTTTCTGAACATGAAACATATTTATCTTATGGTGCAACATTGAAAAATCCAAACTTTTAGTAAGAGTGACCCAATACCCAACACCCATCATTTTCTGGGTGTTTAAAAATACATTCTAAAATTTGAAGTGAATTGGGATTCACCTTTGTCAAAAAAATATATATAATTTTTTTTTTATTGTTATTTCAAAACATTGGATTCTATTCTTTATCTACCATAAAATTATCAGTATTTCCTTTAGGAAATGCAAATCTAGTTCTACCTGTAAAATGTTTTGTCACTGTCCCTCTCCTCATTGCTTTGAATGCTGCCATGTCCAGGATTAAACACACACACAGCTGTGATGTGGCTGCCCTGAAGTGGCTGTTTTGTGTGGTCAGCGTGGTGCTAGACTGGCCAGATGAGGTTTATCCAAAAAACAAGCCCTCATATTTACTCAGCAGACCAAACGTCAACACGCTTGAACACTTGTTTGTTTACCTTTTGAGTTACTGCCCTCTTTTACTGCCCTGCAGGGACGAAGCTGGATCGTGAGGCGGAGCTATGAAGATTTCCGAGTCCTGGATAAGCATCTCCATCTCTGCATCTATGACCGCCGCTTTTCCCAGCTCACCGAGCTTCCCCGTTTCGACAGCCTGAGGGAGAGAGCAGAGGTAAGATCCCCAAGCACTCTTCTTTTAGCACTCCCCTGCGGCCAATGAGCCATTTTAGGCTCCTTTTTTTTAGATAAATGCAGAATGGTTAGGGTTAGACCTTTTATACCCAGTGTACAAGGAGCTTATCCTGGAATATGTCCCTCTTAGAGCAGTTTTAGTCATCTGTGGTGAGAGTGCTCAGTGACTGAGGCTGGTTAACAACACCTAATGGTGTCCCTTGAGAGACCGTCATATAGATATCCCTGTAGTATATGAAAAAAAACCCTCTTCTTCCTGCTGTGTTGGGCATAACCGGCATTTGTTTTACAGAGGAGTATACTTGAACCATGGCGTATTTTCACAGCTAAATTGATCTGCTTTGAAGTTTGAGTGGCTGATAATGCCGCCCATTATGTTTTGCAGTAATGGAAGTCTCTCCAAAGCAGCTAAGTGGAAGCTCCAACTATGGTTTTTCGGCGCTTTGAGATTCTCAATACAGGAAAACAACTTTGAGGTCATATTTCACCTATTGGATTTTGCAGTTTTATTTAGAAAATCAATTTAGATTGATATAGACAATTTAGAAAATCTTGGTAAAGATGTATCTGAATCTTGAAAGGGGATCTCAATATCACAAGCCCTAAGATGATCTTAAAAGGTTAATTGGCTCTGATTTATAGGGACAAACACCTCAAAGGATGATCTCATTATGAGGCTTGCCTATGCATTAAATATGTGATATCGCACAAATGGACTTGAGTGTCCAGAAAGGCGCCTAATATATAAATAAAATGTATTATTATTACAAATAAGCCTCATTAGCACATGAGCACAACATAACATGAGCAAATAACTGAAGCAGGCAACCCTATCATTAGAGAACACTGTTCAACTTCTAGTATAGTCAACACAAGCAGAGTTGCCTTGGATTCTGGGGGTGCATGTAGCTGTATTGAAATCTTGCAGCTGTTTATACAGTCTTCGTTGACCTAATTATGCTTCCTTTGCAGCCCCATTTGGCCTTAGTTTTACATTTTGGTTAGTCTGTGCCAGCATATGTCTGGGAAAGAAATTGACAGGAGTGTGGATCCTGGGACATGTTCAGCTGGAACAGATTCCATCGGTGCTCTGTGGATCATGAATAAAATCTTATAGGCTTTCACTGGTACATTTAATCTCCTGATTTCTCTTGTAGGCTGTTCACCAGTCACCGAAACCCATGGTTTTCATATTTATTAAACTGATATATACACTATATGTCAGTGGCTCTCAAACTTTTTTTTTTCGCAAAAACAGTATGTGCCTTTTGCCATGTCTTGTACATTATGGTTTATATTTGGCCAAAATACTCTCCAATATTTTCCATATGCATATTTGCTGTGACTTGCAGAGAAATATTTGAATGAACATTTTTACCGTTCTGTAGCAAAGTGCAACAATTTAATATTTTCTAAAACCGAGACAGATACCTTGATTAGTGATTTAGATTTGATTTAGTTATTTTGTTTTGACCTTCCTTGTCAGTATTTAGTATAGCTTTTGCAATGCATTATTATAAATACACACAGGGATGCATTATGATTTTCTTTTAAAAAGTAGACCAAACTGGGATATGGAGCATCACAAAACCACACACTGAGTTTTATAGAGCAACTTAAATCAGCTTGCAGAATTAACTGAAGGTAAAGAAATGCTCTTTAATTTTCTCTGCCTAAAAAATACTATGTAAAACACACAAAGAAACACTTTCTTTAGGGCGGCTGTTGGGTTTTTTTTTGTTTGTTTGTTTTAAACGCTTGCAGGTTTTAACATTTTGCTCTTTGCTGATGAGCTGACATCTCTGTTTTCCACTAGGAAAGTCTTTTATTATAACTACTGTATTTTTAGACTAAGCTGTATGTAATGGTTTAAATAGGCTGTAAAGTTTTAGAAAGAGATGTGTGGTAGGGCACTTTTATTAGACAGATCTTTTGAGCTGTATAAATATGAGACCGCTCCACCTCTCCTCCTGCTATATTAGTTTTTATGCAAGCTGTGTGGAAGTATAATTCAGATCATTTTATATTTCAGAGTTCAACTTCATCGCTTTTAAAGTAACCACAGTCACCAAACATATACTCCGAAAAACAATGACAGACTGTTATGCCTCAAATGTATAAAAAGTGTCTTTCACTGAAGAGACTTGCATTGTTTTTGAGAATGTGTAGAAACAAGAACAGTTGTTTTCATGAGTTACTTATACATAGATTTTAATTCTACAAGTTTAATGTGAGCTATGCCTAAACTCTGCTTAGTTTTTAACCGGAAAGCGCATTCCTTATACCTACCCTACCATTTTATAATGAGAAAGTATGCAAACTCGAACCATTCGTTCTTCAAGTTGTGCGCCATCCCTGTAAAAATACTCTGTATTTATAGAATTACCCCCTTGGAAGCTGTTACACTTGCTTAACCCTCCCTCTCTTGCTCTTTTTCTCCCAACAGGCAGTTTCCCAGATGCTGATGGCTTACCTCTCCCGTCTCTCAGCGATTGCTGATAACAAGATTAACTGTGGGCCAGCCCTCACATGGATGGAGGTACAGATTTGATGCCAGCTGAGAGAGCTGATTGGCTGCTTTTTATTTACATGAATAATCAGCGATAATGAGGGATGTTCACCGAATATAATTTATCTCTTTCTCCAGGTTGATAACAAAGGGAATCATTTGCTGGTGCATGAGGAGTCATCCATAAATGTTCCAGCCATCGCAGCGGCCCACGTGATCAAGCGCTACATTGCCCAGGCTGCTGATGAGCTGTCATTTGAGGTGACTGGGCTAAAAATGAAGATATATTAATGCAGTATTGAAGATCTATGATTGCCATAGTAATAACAATTATTTTGTGAAGAATGCTGTTGATAATTTTCTCTTTCTCTGTCAGGTGGGGGATATTGTTTCCGTAATAGACATGCCACCCAAAGAGGACACCACCTGGTGGAGAGGAAAACACGGTTTCCAGGTTTGTTACATGTGATTTAGTCCTCTACTTTAAGTGTACATGGCAGCTCAGAAATTGCAGGTAGAGTCCCCCTGGAGCTACAGACGGTTAAGTGCTTTCACAGTGATCATAGCTCTTCAGTCTCTAATAAAAGTTGAAGCTGCAAACTATGGTGTTGCCAGCCCTGCTCTTTAATCACTTGGCTGCTATGGAGGGACTAGCAGTGTACCTCAAATAATAACAATGTAAATTAATTAATATAAAATAATTATATAATAAATCACACTTCCAATTGACAATAAACAGACATGAAATTACATCTTATTTAAAATGATAATTAAAGGTTATACATTTAACATTGACAGAGATCATTTAAATTGTTCAAAATTATAATTAAATGTAACCATATATTAATAGCAAATTTGCACTGTTTAAAAAGCATTATCCTATTGCTTTCTTGTTCCATTTGGCAAATACTTTTACAAATGCTGTGTCACCATCTAGTAAAGTGTCAAAAACAAGCTGTGTGATTTGTCATGCTACCACTGACAAAATGACTGTTATCAGTGTGAAATATGTTTTGTTTGTGAAATGACACTAGTTTAATAGTAGAGCTTGGCTCATCATTCACTTGTGTACATGGGTACACGAACCCACTCGTGAGTCACTTCACATTCTGCCACCTGCCAAACCATTCTCTCATGTTGCCCCACAAGCATATGTTGCCTTTATTTTGCCCTGTCAGTATGCAGTGCTTTGGCAAGTTATGCCATTTTTGCATCTCCACTGAGTCACCGCTAGGCCCTGTGCAATGAGACTGGCTCATGGTGGCAGATGTGTGCTGGATCCACCGGGGGGCAGTCTGAAGTTGAGCTCTGCCAGGTTACAGCTGGGTCAGGTAGCCAGCATCTGTTGGGATGGAGCATGAGTACACAGCAGTGCCAGCTGTCACCACCACACTCTGATGTCAGCAGGGTCTCAGGGAATGTCAGAAATGTAATCAAGCTCTGGTGTTGAAAAGACTGAGCTTTTCCAAAAAATTTCTGAGATTGTTGACGAAGTCAAGGTTATACTAATAGACATGGTTAATGTTTTCTGAAAGGTAAGCTCTTATGACACAGAAAACCAAGACTTCTGTTATGATCTTGATTCATAAGTAATCTGCAATTGGTTTGTAGATGATTAGAATGATAAAATCAAACTATGTTGTAAATCGTGGCAAGCATGTTAGTTTGTCTCTGTGTTTTTATTTTTTCATGTTTGTGTGTGTGAGAAACTGCTGAACTTTGAATCTTCATTTAGATTATTTTATCTACAGGTTTACAAGATGGGCGGCCCTTGAAATGTATAATCCTTAGTGTTTTTCAAAGATTTTGTCCCTTAATATGATACTGGAATTTTACAATGGAGTAGATTTGGATTTGTTTTTAGGCCAAAAAATATCTCAGTAACAGCACTGGACTTAAAAGTTTGTATTAGTTAGTATTTCTAAGGGAATTAAGGCTCCTTAATACCCATAAGGCAGGACAAGTTTTTTTTTTTTTTTTTTATTAAATTACATTGGCTTGACATCCGATTCATCATAATTAGCAACGTCAAGATGTAATATAACACAGGAAACCAAACTTTTAAGTTTGCAAGCGTAAAAATAATTACTTTTAAGATTTTAGACCAAAGCAAGAATGTAATCAATGCCCTAACTCTCTCAATTGTGGAGTCCTGCCACAATATTCAATCCCGTTTTCTATCCGCTTTATTTCCAACCCAAAGTTTCATACACTACAAATCAAAAGTTTGGGGTGAGTAAAAACAAATAAAAAAATTGTTCAAGCATGCATGAAAATTTTCATTTTGAACTTTCTATTCATCAAAGAATCCTGAAATAAAATGTGAAGTTTCTTAACAAAATATTAAGAACTAACGCTGATTTTAAAATTGATAATAAGAAATGTTTTTGAACACCAAATCAGCATATTAGAATGATTTCTGAAGCATCATTGGTAACACTTTATTTGAAGGGGTGTGCATAAGACTGACATGACACTGTCATAAACATGACATAACACCTGTCATGAACATGAAGGAGTCTTTATGAATGTTTATGACTGTTGTCATTAAGTGTCATTCGGTAAATTATGACACTTTTAATGCAAAGTTGACATTGTTTAAAATGTCTTTGTTATGACAACTTGACATTAACAAAGACAAAAATGTCTTTGTTATAACAACTTGACATTAACAAAGACAAAAAATGTCTTTGTTATGACAACTTGACATTACCCAAGACAAAAATGTCTTGATTATGACAACTTGGCATTAACAAAGACAGAAATGTCTTTATGACAACTTGACATTAACCAAGAAATCATAACCTATCAACCTGTCACAAATATGTCATAACAGGTCTAATTATCAAACTTACAGCATTTTACAGTGTAATAACCCTTAATGACATCTTTATAACTAGTACAATGTGTTCCACTTTACTTGAGGACAAGTCAAATATTCATGACACAGTTATAATGGTGTCATGATGGCCAAAGTTGTGACAGGTTGACAGGTTATGATTTCTTGGTTAATGTCAAGTTGTCATAACAAAGACATTTCTGTCTTTGTTAATGTCAAGTTGTCATAATCAAGACATTTTTGTCTTAGGTAATGTCAAGTTGTCATAACAAAGACATTTTAAACAATGTCAACTTTGCATTAAAAGTGTCATAATTTACCGAATGACACTTAATGACAACAGTCATGAACATTCATAAAGGCTCCTTCATGTTCATGACAGGTGTTATGTCATGTTTATGACAGTGTCATGTCAATCTTATGCACACCCCTTCAAATAAAGTGTTACCGGATCATTCAGCTTTGCTATCACAATAATTGCATTTGAAAATATATTAAAATAGAAAAAAGTAATTTTTATATTGTAATATTTCACTATATTACTGTTTAAATGTATTTTGATCACAAATTCAGCGTTGGTGTGCGTGAGACTTCTTTCAAAAACATAAATGTTTTAGTTTTAGATTAGTTAAACATCATTCTAGATGTGCCTTATGCAGAACATGAAAGCATGTCCCAACTAATAGATCCCTGTTTCCGTTATGCTGTACACTTCTTGATCATTTCAGGAGCTCAAAATATAAGCATAGTTTAAAATAGTTTGGGCTACATCTTCTACCAGAGATTGTCAAATGATTGTTCATTAAAAAGTCAAATTGTCAGAACTCACCATTCTCCTTATTTTAGCTTTGGAGTGTGTCTCAAGAATTATTATTATAACATATTGATACTGTCATATTTTGTGTTATGATGACATGCTATTTTGTGATCGTGACTAAGTGCCGGATGCAGAGAGTAGTGATGAAGCCTTGGCATGTGTCTCCAGTGAGAGAAGGAGCTTTTCAAACCTTCTCTGCTCTTCACAGGTTGGCTTCTTTCCCAGCGAGTGTGTGGAGCTGATAAACGACAAGGTCCCGCAGTCTGTCACCAACTCGGTGCCAAAACCAGGTACCACAAAACATACACGCACATATTTTCCATACACATACCTCAAATCCTGCTGGGACAGCTCATCAGTTCTTCTGCTCACGTCTGTATAAACTATCCTAAAACAGCTTACTTCCACTGCAGGGCATTATAAACTGCACTAACTGAGCAATCATCATCAGCAAACAAAACTACAAGGTCACACTTGCTGTTCATAAGCATTAAGATTCCCCCCGAGGCTGTTGGGCCTTTGTAAAGATGCAGGTTTTTAAAGGCTAGCTTGTTACTCATGTGTTGCAGTGAGATATCAATCGTGTTTGAGAGCAAGAGAGAGTGGATGGGAACAAAGTGTACAAATGACGTGTTGAATCAGCCACGGATCGAGTCTGTGTGGTGTGTGTACTTGAGTGAAATGGAACAGGTGCTGACTGGAGCCTTTGGGTCCTGTTGCATGAATCAGAAAACTTCAAACCTCCATGAAGAAAGGACTACTAGCTGTGTCCTTGGGAAGGGTGCAGCTGCTTTTTAAGGAAGTGTCACTTTAGATTTCAACACATTGGGTGTGAGACATGCAAGGTTTTCAGATCTCGAAGCACGTCATCAACACACTCCATGGGAAATTTGTGGTTCACTCCCAATCCACATTCTCTCTTTCTCCCCTCTCCTCACATAAGAACCCTTTGACCCTCTTCATTTATCAAATTCATTGTTAAATGTGTTGTGCTGTTGTTTGATTTCATTCCTAATGGTTTGTTGTGTATGTGCCTTTAATGTATATCACACACTGTGGTGCAGCATGGTACGATTTATCCCATGTCATCTCACTGGCAGAGTACTGAAATGTCAACTTGAAACAACTTGATTCATAGACCTCTCAAATGGACTGTTGCTAGCTTTCACAATCCTTACACGAGTAATACATTTAGTCATATTTGGAGTGGCTGTGGACCATGCAGACTGCTTTATGACCGGTCAATTTACATCATGACTTGGACTTACTGGCCTACCAAGCTCTCTGGAGACTTATCCATCACCTTCAGCCATTTCTGTTTGGTTTCGGCCTCCTTGTGTATCAAATCAGTGCTTATTGGCATCTGGAGAAGGGTGAATCATCATCATGACTCATCAGACCAATCAGAATGCTGGCTTGCATTAAGTAGGCGGGAGGGCTTTTTGGTACATCATTTTGTGGGAGTAATATTATCACAGAGATGCAATGACATGGCACAGCACAATCAGCCCGGAAAAGAGCACTGTGCTCTTGGGCGTAATTGCTGCAATGCTTTTTACTGTTTCATGATTAAGGGCAGCGCAACAAAAAAATGAGGTACAGAGTTTATATGATTAGCTGTCGCACTGCAGAAGCTTTTTGCTGGGGTTTAGCTCATTTTTACTGCTTGCTTGTACACCTACTTACTCTGTGGTATGTATTTGGAATGTATGTTGCATTGCTCTGCACTTATTGCATGTGTGATATGTTATTTGACCATGCTTCCTCCACTGCTCCCTCAGCGTCCCCCTGCTCTGGTCTGCGGCCGGCCTCCTGGAGTCTGTTCCCACCCTGTGCGTGCTGGTATATTCTCCCCAACGTTAAAGGGCTAGTTCACCCAACAACTAAAAACGGTCATCATGTTCTCACCTTTATGTTGTTCCAGACCTGTATGACTTTCTTTTACATGGAACTTTAGAATAATTTTATTTACCCATTTGTTTGTTTTGTTTAGTTTTTATTTTTTATGTTTTATTTTTGGAGCTGAAAAGACTTTATTTAAAAAAATAAATAAATTTATGCTAGTTAAGGTTTGTTTCAGAAAAAAAGTCATACCAGTTTGTAATGACATGAGGCCAAGTAAATGATGACCATTTCATTTTTGCTTTTAGCCTCCCTTCAAATATATACAGACAAACATGTTCTCTCTCTCTCTCTCTCTCTCTCTCTCTCTCTCTCTCACACACTTTCTTACTATCTTTTATCACACTTTCACCCTGTATGCATCAGTTGTTCTTTGGCAGAATCATAAAACAGTGTTTCTCTTGCATTGCAGCTTAGAGCACTCTCATCTATGGTAGACTAGTGTTTGTCTTCGCATTAATTTTACTGCACCAGCTTTTATCATTTATGGCACCTTCAGAACTGTTGTGAAATTTTCTTAATGGACAGGAAATGTGGAGTGAGGGGGAAAACTCTCCTAAAAGATTTCTAAGCTAATAGAGCTGCATGTGCAGCTGTTGTTCTCATGTTCTCTAACTCATGGTACCTCCCTCTCCCCTTCTCTACTCTCGGCATGCAGATTTGGAGATGGAGAGTATAAAGCAGGACAGTGCATGGGCACCCGACCCATTAAACCCCTACAGGCTGAGCTCAGGTAGACCAAACTGTTTATCCATGTACTACGTCTAACACGGACTAACCTCAAACTCTCCTGTGCATCTCCGCACAGTCGCCTGCTGCTCACGGGTGCTCTGAACACTACTAGCACTCCCTAGCATTGGTATAATGTAGTTTCACTGGTCTTTCCTAACACCATGTGTTAATTATATAGGATCTGGTGCAAGCACAACAAATATGGAGACTTGTTTTCCACTTTTCGCTTCACACTCCTCTGGTGTCTGTGACTTTGACCCATGTCTTATAGATTTACCCTGATAGCACTCTCTTTCTCTCTGTCTTGACCTGCATTTGAATGCATGTTATTGTTTATCAGTGTTTTACTGTAGTGGTGCCATACCACCAATCAGTCTCTTTTTGAAGACATGCATGATATGTAGGCTGTCGAACAATATTAGTGATTTAGTTTTAAATTGATCAGTATTAGACAATTTTGGATATTTTAATTGTGCATGCTCTTCTCCTTTTTTTAAATTTAGTATACCTTTGCAATTAAAAATTGAGCTAATAGTTTAATAACACTGTTAAATATAAGCTTCAATTTTGTATAATTTCCTTTATAATGTTGTGATGCATAATTTCACTTCAAATCCTGTAACATGGTTGATTTTAGATTGTAGGGTTTTATTTTTAATTTATTTAAATAAGAGGTTTAATGTCTGCTATTTATTGCTTGTCGGCCATTGTAATGGAAGAATATCTTTTTTCTTTTCTTTTTTTTTTGTACGCAAAATAGTGTGGAATTTGAATGTCTGCTATTTATCAGGTATCGGCCATAATATGAAAATAATTATCAGTATCAACCAGAATTTTAATGTTAGTATGTCAATTCTATTTTGACTAAGTCTACATTTTAATGTCTCTGTATTCAAAAAGAGGTTTGTGACGTCAATTTATGGCCCAGTTTGTCTGCTCTTTCAAGTGCACCACATTGTGTTTTCCAGAAAGCCCCATTCTGAAGTTAATTTGCAACACACTCGTTGGCTGATTTACATGACCCTTGTTGAAAAAGGCTATAAAATAATCCCAGCTTTGTCCACTGGCAATATGAACTACAGTCTCTCCATGGTTACTCAAGCACATTCTTGTTCAGCCTTTGTGCATGCTCAAATACAGCATACCTCTCCGCTCCCCTGCAGAGCTTCAGCCAAGCAACAAACGCCTATCACATAACACAAAACACCTTATGAATCATTCACCTCATTAAGCAAATGCCCTGTGTAAATGGTTAACCTCATAATGTCCTATCGTGCAGGTGGTGTAACAGTGATAAAGGTTGCTGGGAGTTTTATAGCATGAATAGGACATATTCTAGGTTATGGAAATGCCTCAAATATAATAATTTCTTTCTTGTACAGACTTCTTGGCTGTAGCAGGTGCTGCTCCAGATGTAGTTCCCTTAGCTCCTTCTCACTTCCTAACTTCCTTGTGGGGTAACAATGTCTTCCTCTCAGTGGAGTAAAGGGCAGCTGCCTCTGTGAACAAGCCAAGACAGCTGGAAAGAACTGTTAGAGAACGAGAGACAAACTGTGTTAGGTTTACATAGCAATATGTGTCCGTTTATCCTTCAGGGGATTGTGTACTTCTACTTCCTTACTGGCCTGTTCTGAACAGAGACTTTTATATGAACTTCTATTTGCTGTTGGGTTGGGAAACTGGTTTATTGTTGTTTGTTGTACTTGTACACATTCCTATTAACACTTTTTGATGGTTTATGAAGTTAGCAGATATTATGATTTGAATGTAGTGCGCAAGGTTTGTTTGTTTTCCAATATATGTACACACACATACATATTATTTTAATATAATATAAATTAACTTCTATTTAGAAAGGACGCATCTAACTGATCTAAAATTGAAAGTAAATTGAGAATATTGAAAAAGATTTATTTCAAATAAATACTGAAAGAAACATGCAAAAGAGTATCAGGGGTTCTACAGAAATATTAAGCAGCAATATTATTTCAGAATTGATAAGAGGAAATGTTTCTTGAGGTGTGTGTGTGCGTGCGCATTTTATCACAGTGATAACATCACTGGGTCAGCGTTACCTTGCAAAACACGTATCTCTGTTGTTTAGCCACAAACCTGTTGCTTTAGAGTTCAGAAAAGGTTGTCTTTGTCAATTCCTTATGGCTGATTTGTGTCAATCTGGGTTGTAAAAGCTGAATGGAACATGGCCTTAGCTAATATGAATGAGTTTCTTTAGAAAGAGTGAATTGTTGTTGCCCTGGTGGTGTGTAGTCAAATGATATGTATGCATCGGTGTCTGACTTGTTGTTTTATTCATAAGTTACTTATTATAAGTCTTATTTAGGCTGTAGCCTATTAGAACATCAAATGAATAAGCTGTGTTGTACTGCCATTGTTTTTTAAACTACATTCATCACTCGACATTGGATATTTGATAAATGCAACAGCCTTCAGGCTGAAACTGACATTCTCTGGGTTTCGTGGCCGCTCACGCCCCAGTCTCTGCAATAGAAGCCAACGCTGTTGAAAGCTGATATTAGGGGCTGGACAAACTCAGACAGAGGAGGGAAAAAAGCAATGAGGAAAGAATGCATGCTGACTATTAGCTTTTACCGGCTGACAGGAAAAGCAAGAGAAAAATCAGTTTGTGATGATCCTTAACCATCGTGTCTCAAGCTCTCTATAGCAGCTGCAGCCTGACAAACTTTAAAATACTCGACCACTGTTTTCTGTCTTTTTTTTTCATGGATATTTAACATTGAGGTAAGTTATGAAGTTGCCTTTTCAGTGCTAATACAGTTAGCTAAACTATTTCAGATTTGTAGATGTGGCTGAAGTGCATTTAATGGCAAATTTGTGTAGGAAATATTTCAGGTTTGTTCATTTGCTCCGCTGAAAAAGTGTTAAAAATATTTGTACACTGGTTTTAATTTGTGATACATTCATTTTGTTGACTTGAAGACTCAATATACTTTATACGCTGATGTCTGTAACAAAGTCATTTTTGTATTATAATTGAGTGATTTTATTACTAAAGCCAGAGAAATTCATGGTAAGTCATCTGAACTCTCGTTTTAAAGAGAGTTTTAAAACAAAGCTAAGCTTTGATTTGGAGGTAAAAAAGTAAAGAAATACCGTGAATGTCAGTCAATCATGTTGCGCTGTGACGTCATCAGTGTCTCCTCGGTAGAAGTAAAGTGCAGCCTGCAGGAAACACTCATTCTTCCATAACAAACAGTCTTCTTGCTGCTTCTGTGAACTTCAACACAAGCCCTGTATTTGGTTTGTTGTGGTGTTCAGAATAAGAGGATCTGTGAAATGCGTGGCAGTTACTTTATTGGCTCTTGAAAAGTAGAACAGGAAATTCCTACAACAGCTCTTTTTATTATCAACCCCGACTGGATATGAAAGGATTAATTGCCTTCAAAGCAGTTACAACTGCTTGTTGGAGAAATTTCAATATCTTTTATGGAGAAAAATACAAAGTAATGTTCCTTTTTAATAGGTAAAGACACAAAGGAACAGATGAGATCACAGCTGGCAGATGTCCCCTTGCCACGTCCACTGTGGTTTCAGCATGCAAAGGATCACACATGTGATATTTGCAATTATTTTACTAATAATTTAGACTTTCTACTGCTAAATCCACCACATGTGCCCACACAAACATAAACACAGATTAACCAGTTTATGGTTTTCTGGAATCCCAGCTGCATTTGTAATTGGCTCTGAAATTGTTTCCGGCAACAGATTGTTTGCTGATTCATACAGCTTCATTTTGCAAACAGTTCTTGGGTTTGTAATAGTTAAGCTTGCTAATATTTTATGAGAAGCAATGAAAACAACCCAAGTTTGAGCAATTGCAATACAGGTTTTTATAGCAAATCCAGTGGAATTATTTTGAAGCATTTGTGTTCCTGTTAAATCTTTGGAATGTCTCGTTTGATACTTTTCCTCTGTGGTGTCCAAGAGTTTCTCATGCAAATTCTAGGTCAGGCTGCTGATTTTTGACCACTGACAGGCAGTTACTGTCAGTGTAATGTCAACGCAAGCTGCTCTGGAGACCAAACAGCTTGAGACGTCCTTCCTGCTTCTTGGCCTCCTTCAAAAATAAAATGAAAGGAAGCATTTATTGCTTTAAGAAGGCTTTCACAGATGTTCTATGTCAGCCCCTCTTCATCAGGCTTTTTTCTTCCAAAACTGAGCTCAAGTGTCAATATCATGAATCATTCATAGTTGATTATATTATATTGTACTTTGGTTTCTATAACATGGATCTACAAAGAACGAAATTGTTTTATTTGCTCTACCAGATGTAGAACAAACACCAAGAGTGTATTTCAATTATATGTATTTAAAAAATTTTTTCTTTCAGTGTCCAAGAAGCACGGGAAACTGATCACTTTTCTGCGCACATTCATGAAGTCCAGGCCGACCAAGCAGAAACTGAAGCAAAGAGGTATCCTCAGGGAGAGGGTGTTTGGCTGTGACCTAGGAGAGCATCTTCTCAACTCTGGCCATGATGGTGAGCTTTGCCCGTTCTGGTCCTACTCAAACTCACGGGCGCGCTCCAGACGGTGCTTGACACTAGTTTCTTTGACACTGTGTGTGTGGGTGGGCTGGAAAGCATAGCTAACCCCCTCTGCTAGAGTCACCCTTGGATCTGCCTGCATGGGTTGCTATGCCAATGGATTGGCTTAAAGGGGTCTAAAGGTCAGTAGAAATGGTTAGGGGGCCGTGTCTGGAGATTTCTTCCCCATTGATTCAAAGCTCCCTGGCAGCCTTCAGCATTTGCTCCATTTGTTTGACTTCAAATCCCCCCTGAGCCATTGCCTGCCCTTACAATCTAAGCCTTGTCCTTTTCAAACGGGATCCACGCAACTTGGTTCGACTGCTCGGCCATCACATTTAGAAGGAAATCAGAAACCCATCACTTTTATTAAAATGCTTAAGAATAGACATTCCTTCCCTGAGGATGCAAGTGTCCTCAAACTGGAAATTCCAGCAATTCTTTAAAAATGGGTTCCTTACACTGCTACAAAAGGTCACCCATTGAATTGGGTTATATAGATGATAATGTTTAGGTTTACTACCTAGATCTGGACCTTTCACTGCCCTCTCCCACTCATGAGCACACACAGCTTTAATGTTTGTAAAGCAGTTAATGGCAGACTGTGTACTCTTCGTCTCAGACACTCTGATCTCAGAGGAACGTGAGACGACATGGCTAAACACTTTGTTCAAGTAGTGAGTCATTAGTATGGATCAGTCATACTAGCATAAAGCTCTGCAGACCTCCCCGCAATGCACTTAAACATAATTAATCAAATGTTTTCCCTTTCTCAATTGGTGCCATTAGGATGTTTGCCACTGATTTAACTTGCGGAATTTTTCAAAGGGCTCAAAAAACATGCTGGCCGAATCAAGCCATTAGTTTGAGTTGTTTGCAGATATTACCATTGCTTTTTGTGCTGCAAACACTAACATTCAAAAGTATGGATTAGTAAGATTTAAAAAAAATAAAAAATTCAGCAAGGACACATTAAATTGATCGAAAGTGGCAATAAATACATTTATAATGTAAGATATTTTCTTTTGAAGTTTATCAATTAGTCCTGAAAAACTGTTTTCAACTTTGATAATAAGAAATTTTCTTGAGCACCAAATCAGTGTATTAGAATGATTTCATGTGACTGAACTTTTGGAATTTATTACATTTTAAATATAATTAATTATTTACGTAGACGACTGGAAATTATACAGCTGTAATTTAACTCCATCATAGTTATAAATTCGTAAACACATGGTTGTGATTTTCAAACCATTGTGACTGATGCTTCCAAGACTATCACAAGCCATTCACAATTTTGACAATGTATCTGTATTTGCCAGCTAGACAACTTTAGCTTAGTGACGTATTTAAATCAGGAGACTAAATGTTTGTGTACAAGGCATACAAATGCATGTACATGATCAATAAACATAAAACACACTGACCATGTGTTACTGGCCTTATAGGGCAAGTGACAGCTCCATCAACTGCCCTGAAACACTCATAATGGCCCCAGGTCATCCTTATTGTGAAGCGCTGAATGATTTTTGAGATGGCTTAGAGACAGAATTTTCTTGCATTTTTAAGGATTTTGTGCTTCAGACTGCTATGTCAGGAATGAAGATGAACAGCAGCCTCTAAAAGTCTTGGAATCGCTCATCTGTCGGATAAACTTTGTCAAGACTAGAGACCAGGCAGGGTTGTCTGTGACTATGATTCCTCTGGGTGAAATATTGCAAGGTCGCTTTGGAGGTCTGGAGTTTGTCTAATGCCACTGGAGCAAATGTGAACCTATTACCTCTGCTTATATAGGAGAGCACGGATTTGTTATCTGACAATCGGACCTGTGCTACGGCTTATTTATAGTTTACAAAATAGAGGATTTGCTGCACAGAATCTAGCATTTTATTCTATTGGCATTTTGACAAGCCTCTCACATTATGTGCCAAAAAGATGCTTCAATAACATTTTGTCTAAACCTCTAGTCCCTCAGGTACTCAAGAGCTGCACTGAGTTCATTGAGAAGCATGGAGTGGTTGATGGAATGTACCGTCTCTCTGGGATTGCCTCCAACATTCAGAAGCTGCGGTGAGCATAAACATACTTCCCTAATTGCAAGTAGCAGAGATAGGGATTTATCATACTGCTTGAGAAACTCTGAATGCAATGGCTGAACATTAAGCTGTTGCTAATTACATTTTGTAATGGGAATGTTTGTATTCTCAAATACAGCAGGAAATGAGTGGACTCAGAGAGAGATTAGATGGGGTTTATTACCACGTCCAGGAAAGTTGACTTGTTCGCTCTGTGTTTCTAAATGTACTTTTTAAATTTAAAGTTAATGTTACATTACCTTTCCATGCTTGGGGTTTGGTAAGAAAGATGTTTTTGAAAGAAGTCACTTATGCTTACCAAGGCTGCAGTGCATTCATTTGATAAAAAAATAATAAAAAAAAAACGGTAAAAAGAATTAGTTTAAAATAGGCAAACTGTTTACTAGTTTTATATATTTTAACATATTTTTTTCAGGATTCTGTGATGAAAGATGTTGAAAAAGAACAGCATTAATTTGCAGTAGAAATCTTTTGTAACACTATAAATAACTTTACTGCCACTTTTGATCAATTTCTGACTCCAAACTTTGATGTATTAGTATATTTAACTATATACTAATTAGTTCATGTATTTTATTTCAGCAAGTAAATGTGCATTTAATTTGTTCTCATCAAATTTTACATACATCAAGTCTAAAATACCCCCCCTCTCTCTCTCTCTCTCTCTCTCTCTCTCTCTCTCTCTTTTTAGGCATGAATTTGACTCTGAACAGATACCAGATCTAACAAAAGATGTTTACATTCAGGACATACACTGTGTGGGCTCCCTGTGCAAGCTTTACTTTCGAGAGCTTCCCAACCCACTTCTCACCTACCAGCTGTATGAGAAATTCTCAGTAAGTGTTTATCCCAGAACGACAGGCCTTTAAAGAGCCTTTTCTCAGACATACACTCTTTGTCATACAAATAGCTACAGCTGAGATCACCTATTATACTAGAACAACCATGATATCATAACCTTTTTTAGTTCTTGGTGTGATAAACTGGCAGTGCAGTAGTCATTGAAGGCTTGATACTATTTGTTCTATTGATTGCTTTTAATGAGCATACAAAATGAATGGTAGAGCACAGAGCCCCTCACAAGAAGTTCAGCTCCATGCCAAACACAGTACTGACATTTACAGCATCTCGTGATAAGTCACTGCAAATGAAAAAAAGCACAGAGTAAAGACTGCATACATGTTTTTTGGTTTCTATGGAAGCAGTAAAACTATTATGCACAGGAAGTGGGACTGACCATGTGCTCTTCACTCTGCAGTACAGTGTGAACATGGGTTTGAAAAATATTTTTGTTGGTTTGAGCTGCTCTAGATGCAGTAACCCTGATTTACACCCGCTCTTCTCCTTTTTAGGAGGCTGTGTCAGCAGCCACTGATGAGGAGAGGCTGATCAAAATACATGATGTCATTCAGCAGCTGCCGCCCCCACATTATAGGTTTGTAAAAGACCACAGTGCCCTCTGTTGGTTGCCAAAGGATTTGCAGTTCTCTTCAAAAGCTAAATATTTCTAATGATAGAGCTTTTTTAATAATCTACTGCATTAAGCGTACTAATTATATTACTAATGCAGTTCAAGTACGTTTATGACTGAGGAAAATGTAGACTGTTATTACAACATTGTTCACGTAAATGAGTTTGCTACTGAATCGAGTGCATTATGCTAATTTTAGTTAGTGTCTGATTTTAATGCATCAGTAGGTTTAACGTTTAGTATTTATGTTTCTCTTGTAGGACCCTCGAGTTTCTTATGAGGCATCTTTCCCACTTAGCAACCTTCAGCTATGTAACAAACATGCATACAAAGAATTTGGCCATCGTTTGGGCCCCAAACTTACTGAGGTACGATACAACGGTTTTCTTACAATGAATACATTTTTTATAAATATAAAAAGCCTACTATTCATAACTAATATTTGATTTTTATTCTAAAAAAGGTCGAAGCAAATAGAATCTGCTTGCTTCAGCGGAACAGCAGCCTTCATGGAGGTCCGGATTCAGTCGGTTGTGGTTGAGTTCATCCTCAACCACGTGGATGTTCTCTTCAGCCCCAAACTGAGCTCACTCATACGAGAGGGAACAGGTATGAACACAAACAGATTTCAACAGATTATGAAGATGAAATACTCCAAGGCACTGAAGTGAAGTAAAAAAGCCTTTAATTTGCTGGGCTAAATCATTAAAAACTGTTAAAAGCGTAGATATATGTGTTTTGGCTACACAGCCTTCTTCAGGATACATATCAATTGTCCAAACAAGTATTTTGTTTAAACATTTTTGTAATTGCTACATTTTCATCACAAATGTCTTTGTCTTCTTAGGACACAATTCTTTGTCTCGGCCTAAATCTTTGCTGGTACCCTCTCCCTCCACAAAGCTGCTAACACTAGAAGAGGCACAGGCACGCACCCAGGCCCAGATCAACTCGCCCATCACTGCAGACAGCAAGTACATAGAGGTGGGAGAGGGTCCTGCAGCCTTACAGGGAAAATTCCACACAGTCATTGAATTCCCCACTGAGAGGTATAATGATTTAAGATTTAAAATCTATATCCATGTCAGTGTTTCTGATGTCATTGTGAGAATAAGAGGCACTTAGTTGATCTCTTTGAGATACATTTTGTGCCTCTTATCATTTGTTACCTAGGAAAAGGCAGCCCATAAAGTCTAAAAAGTCTCCAGTCGGCAGTTGGCGGTCTTTTTTCAACTTGGGCAAGTCTTCCGCGATGTCTAAACGCAAACTACAGCGCAATCCCAGTGAACCAAATGAACTCAAGGCCATGGCATTGGCTGGTTAGTGTTGTGCCATTTTCTCATCTTAGAATGTCAGATGGTCATTATCACAAAATAAACCCAGTGGTTAATCAGGTCTTACATCATGCCAAAGGGGTTTGTAGTAATGGCATGTAAAAACAATTTGTATAAAATACTTTGTTCCCACTTTATTTTCTCTGCTCAGGAGGAAGAGGAGACACCAGTACTCTTCGGTCTGCCAAAAGTGAGGAATCGCTCACCTCTCTGCATAACGTTGAAGGTAACAGAATTCTAAATCTCAAAAAATGCTTAGAATAATCTTGTAATCAAGCATTGTGAAATGACAACGTTCCTTCTTTTCCTTTAACACAGGAGAGTCTAAGGTTTACAGGCCACGCAGACCTCGCTCCAGCAGTGATGCTCTCTCTGCTTCTTTCAATGGTGACCTGCTGGATAGCAGGCAACACTGTAACTCGTATGACAACCTGGAACAAGGGGACAGTGATGGGGATGATGGTCCAATTTGTGTGCCTGCTCTCATCTCCCCACCCCGTTCCGCTGATGATGTGGACCTGAGCCCCCCCGACATTGGCATGGCCTCTTTAGATTTTGACCCCATGTCTTTTCAATGTAGCCTTCCTCTGGCAGAGACTTCCATTTTGTCACTTGACGTAGATGCAAACAGTCTAAAGAAGAGTCAGGGCAGTGGCAGTGGCTCAGAGCCGGTCTCGCCAGTAAGAGCTAAAGTTACAAGCTTTTTTTTGTCTCCAGTCCACAGTCCAGCCTTAAAGGATAGAAATAAACTGCCCCCTGCATCTGTCTCAGAAAAAACTCCAGTTCAGTCAATTGATAGCAGTGAGAAGTCAGCTGTTATGGCTCCTCTAAGCATCTCTGAATCAGCTGCCTCCATTCTAAGAGAAGGACCAGAGAGAACTGCGCTTCAGCCCTCTTCCCCTCCTTCTCCTCTCGACTCTGCTACAAAATTGAGCTCTCTGTCAAGAACCACTGATCTGCCCCTGAGTGAAGCCATTCAACAAGAGCTTCTTTCTAAAGCTGCTACCTTTGAGAGTAAAGAGAGTAAAGACATATCAAGCATTGAATGTTCACAGACACCACAGGTCACCTGCTCTCAAGAGCATCCAGGTAAGCTGAACTGAAACACAGGGATATGATAGCTTAAATTCATAATGTTTCTTGAGTCATTTACTTTTTTTGTCCTAAATAGCTTAAATACACCTCTATGATGAGCATGTTTTTTAAAATGTCAGGGTCATAGAGCTGTTTCGCAATCATAATTAAGAAAACTGCCTCATTTAAAAGATTGAAATTAATGAAACAATACGTTACAATATGATCACGCTCTTATTCATGCAAATGCTTATAAGCCACGCACAGAAAGCCTCTTCGGACAGCGCTTGAACGGACAAAAACACAAAATTATGCCAAAATGACTGTTTTATCAAGTATCCTCGCAAGCACAGTTAAATTAAGCCTTAAATGAACTTTTTAAGTTGTGTTGTGAGAAAATGGGATGCATCAAATCTGCGTGATGTGCAGCAGCGGCAGGTCTTAAAGTGACAGCAGCCCAAAAAAAACTGCTGCTGTGATGTCTGCCATTAATGTTAAACAAAGAACAAAGAAAAAGAGAAAACCACTCACTGCTTTTGACTGAATAACATGTGTAGCTTTGAAAAGGATTAATCTATATTTAATTTATGTAGTGAAGACGGTAACTTTATTCAGTTTCTGTATATATCCTACCTGTTAGACCTACCTAAAAATCTTAAGCACTGTTTACAAGGAAAACGAGGGAAAACAATAACTTTTTTGCATTTTGACCGGGCAAGTAAAAATCTGAACTTTATGTGGTTTATGTGAAGATTAAGTTCACTTAACAACTAAGTTGTTTTATTTTTTAAAGCCTAAAAAATGTTAAAAATGAATAGCTTTTAATTATACTGTAATTATGAATGGCTATAATGAATGGCTAAAATTGAGAAAAAAGAAATCAGTAGCGGTATCGGTGATGTCTTCTTTCATAAGATGCCATTAAACAAATATAGGCTACTGTTTTTGTTTCTACATTAATTTGGAGATTACATGTGAAATTATTACAATATAAAAATATGTTGACTTTAATGTTAGGTTTTATTAATCTTGGTTAATGACAAAAAAAAATTGTTTTTTTTATTTATTTATTTATTTTATCAATTTGACAGCACTAATATATATGAGGGCTGTGCACAGAATATCGATACAACCATACATTGTCATGAACTCCTGACGATGCGCGTATCGATACAGCAGCTGCCGTATCGATTCTGTCGTGCTTTTGAATGTAGCCAATTGTCACGTGACGTCAATTGGCGCCAATTTTAGCAATGCGAGCAGCAGCGCGAGACATTCAAAATGGATAAGAGGATTTTGTCACCGCCGACAAAAGTAAAATAAAATATATGGGAGAATTTTGGGTTTTACACTAAACCGGAGAGTCAGACATTAGACATGAGTCATCATACGATATGCAAGAACTGCAAAACAAAAGTTAAGTACTCAAGCAACACGACGAACCTCTCTGCAAGACATGGCAAAACATCATCCAGACCAGCCAGCCCTGGTCGCAGCACACACCTGTCATCTCAGAAGCAGCCAAAGTTGCCTGATGCTTTTATCTCAAAACTTTAAAGATTACGAATGCATTAATGCACTTCATATGTCAGAATTTACGGCCATACAGCGTTGTCGAGAATAACGGCTTCAGACAATTGCTTTCATGAGTGTGAGCCACGCCACACAATACCAACACGTCAGTTTTTAACAGAAGCGAGACGTTCTGCTGTCACTCTCTTCTGCACTTAGTTTAACTAAGTTAAATTTAAGTTGTTACAGTTTGGGCTTTTTTGGAATAGGTTAAGTTTTGTTTTGTCATTGAGCATTGTTGACGCTTCAGTGTCACTAATTGACACTATAATTGTAATTTCAGTTATTGAGGCAGAGACTTTAAAAGCAGAAGGAAGAGCCATACACTTTTTTGTGACAATTTTTTTTATTTCATTTAACTCCTTGTTTTAATTGACAAAAACAAAATAGTTTTTCAGTTATAACACTGGTTATTCAATAAACAGATATTAGTCTTACTAAACTGTTCAAAAGAAGTTTTTAAAGTTTTGAATATGAATTCCAAATTGATCCATATCGTGATGCATATCGTATCGTGGCTTTAGTATTGTGATGTGTATCGTATCGTGATGCGTATCGTATCGTGACATTGTTGGTGATACACAGCCCTAATATATATATATATACTAACATGTCATTGACCCTGATGCTACTGTGAAATGATCCTCTAAGGTACACTGTTTAGATTTCATAAGATAATTATTTGATTTTTCAGGTTTAGTTCACCAGGCTTTTACCAGTAACGCTTTGCATGAGTGCCCTCAATGTAGAGAAATCTGTCCACAATCAGTAGAAATTTAACAATTACCCTCTCTTACCTTTCTCGTGAATATTAGCCTGCCTGCCTTGTTTGAGTTCCCTCTGTTTTGTCCATCCATAGGAGCCGTAGTTCTGGACTCACCAAAGGGCAATGTCCCTGTCAGCTCTGTGTCCCTCATCCCTCCCCCTCCCCCACCAAAGAATGCTGCCCGCATGCTTGCACTAGCTCTAGCTGAATCTGCCCAGCAGGCCTCCATTCTGTCTCAGAGGCAATCCTCTGGACCCCCTACACCAGTGTCCCCTCTTAAGCCACAAGAGTTACTGGACACCCTGGACTGGCCTGTTCCTTCCTTATTATCACAGCCATCCCTGGAGGAAGCTGCAGTCTCAAAGATATCTGCTCTTACGTCTTCACCACCATCCACCCCACCTGAAAAACTAACTCACTCAGTCAGTCTGCACCTTAACACAGCTGATAGTGGGAAGCCATTTAGCATTTCCTGCAACAACCAGGATGTTGTCTCACCAGAGAGCCCAAGCCAGAATGCTATGCCTTCTAGTCAACCTTCTCAAGTTTCTCAGACACAAAAAAGCCCAGAGAGGCAACAGCCTGCTGTGGGCCAGACCCCTGTGAGCACCGCCAAAACCACAAGCACCACACCAACTATCAGCAGCAAGGATGCTGTCATTCAACAACACAGCTCTGAGGTAAGTAGTGGCACATGCAGGGATGTCAGTCGCACTAGTATTTGGGTACCAAGGCTAAACGTTACATTGTTATAAATATTCATTAGGGCTGCACGATATTGAAGAAAAATATGATATCCTATAACTTATTATTATTACTTATTATTTCAATATATTTAAAAACTGAAAATGATCAAACCAGCATACATGTTTCACATTCTTTTGTGAAAAGAGAGCATTCCTACAACTTCTGAAAGTGAACTGCAGTTTTTTACTTCAGCATTAGCTACATAAAAATTAGGGCTGTCTCTAATGATTATTTTGCGATTACTCGAGTAATCGGATATTTTTGTGTTGTGCGTTGTTAATGCTGTCAAGAGAGCAACTGGGTTATAGGTTGTTAGGTTGAGGTGACAAACGGGTTGAAATTGTATATGGTGTGTGGATTGTGTGAATATAATGCATTTCTGGCAACTGGTCAACATTAGACAAACATATTGGTCCGATTATTCATAAAGGAGTTTGGGCCATGCAAATTACAGGAGATTCCTGGGAGAAATAACAAACCGGGAGGGGTCCGGGAGATGGGTCTAAAAAACGTGAGAATCCTGGGAAAAACGGGAGTGTTGACGGGTATGGGATAGGACAAATATTTGGCTGAGATGTAACTATTTGACAATCTGGAATCTGAGGGTGCAAAAAAAAATCTAAATATTGAAAAAAATCGCCTTTTCGTTATTAAGAAAATCAAAGTCCTCTGTTGCTGCATCCACTCACAAAAATATTTAAGGTAGGAAATGTACAAAATATCTTCATGGAACATGATCTTTACTTAATATCCTAAGGTTTTTTTTGCATAAAATTAATTTTGACCCATACAATGAATTGTTGGCTATTGCCACAAATATACCCGTGCACCTTATGACTGGTTTTGTGGTCCAGGGTCACACACACACACACACACACACACACACACACACACACACACACACATAACCCTCAGGGCATATATTTATTTGATTGAATCGCAGCCTATGTGAATTCACAATAGCACTATGCTATACTATGGTTTTTAAATGGTTTTAATACATCGTGCAGCCTTAGAAATGGTCTAATAATGTGGTTCATGGATTCGCGTCCTTGGAATGTGCCACTTCTGGTATTTTGCCGGTTACTTGGCACGGGTAAATTGCAATCGAGAATTTTTTTAAAATTGAGTACTCGGTTTTAATTGAGGAATCGTGACAGCCCTAATAAAAAGTAAGTGTCATTTTAACGTCAGTGTAAACCAGGGGTATTTAGGATTTCAGGAAGGCCTACATTAGATTTATCTGTATATAATTGATTCTTATTAAAGCTACAAAAGTTATTCCGTCAAGAGCAGTATGTGTTTTTCTCTTTGTCTTTTATTTTATAATTATTAAGCACACAGTAATCAGCAGCCTAATAAACCCCACTAAATCAGGTTTATTAGGCTGCTGTCACTTTAAGAGCTGCACAGATCCAATATATTGTTACACAAGCGCTTTCTTTCTCAACTGTTTACTCTACTTAAGACATAGCTGACTGTGTTTACATGAATACTCACCAAGATGGGCATTTTGACATAAATGTGTGTGTATATGGCCATATACGCTGCAGAAGAGAACTGAAATCAGGATTACACAAGAGACAGCCTCCTGTGCGCGTGAGTAGGCCCTACTTCGCTTATTGCGCCTAATAACATTAAGCATATCACATGTATGTAACAGTCATGTGTCCAGTCTACTTTGTGCTGTCTGCGTTGACCTAAAACCTAGACTTTTTGTAATCTTTTGACGTATTAAAATCATTCAGTTATCGTAAGCCATTGCAATATGCATATCTCAATATGTACAATTGTGATATTGCTATCATTTCAATATATCGTGCAGCCCTTATATTGATCATCTGGGTATTTACCATTGTAAGTTTATTTTCGAAGAGCATGTTATTAACCCTCTCGGATCTGAGGCGTTTTTATGGGCCCTGGAGGTGTTTTGACATGCCCTGATATTTGTGCTTATTTCTGTTACTTGTAACATTTTCATGGCTATAGTCTGATTACAGTGTGTTCAGCACAAACTCTGTTACAATAATATGTCAGCAGCATCTGTGTCAAAGTTTGTAGTTTTGAACTTTGTAGGGGTTTGAGGGGAGAAAAATTAAGTCACTGAAATAAGGCCATAAAACCCATACTGAATATTTGTGCAGAAGACTTTTGAAAATTGTATCATGTAGCCTATCATTTTAGCTTAATTTTTTTTTTAAATAAATCCTGCCCACTCATTCACACAAAACAATATATTTATTTAAAATTTGACTGTGAAACATCATTGTTAGCACATTATAAACATTTACGTTTAAAGTAACACTATGTAGCTTTTCATCCTTCATAATATATTTCCAAGACCCTTGTGATGGTACATCGACTTACAATAGGTTGAAGACACGTCTGACGTGGTCTGTATTGCTTTTACTGGCTCTATGTAACTTCGGGTTTCGGGTAGTAACCCGAGCACAAAAAGAACTACAAAATTCGACTGCTTTACGTCAAGCGTTACAATAGTCATTTTTTTTTGTTTTTCTTCGTATCTGATGTCGCAATACATCATACTTTCATGAAATCATGCAACATACTCTACCTTGTCTGTGGACATCGTTCATTCCAAAGCCGGTGCTGGATAAACAACTAGTGTGTGTGCGACAGTAGGCTGTGGTAGGCTAAATTATTTACGACAGCGGTAATGGACAATTCCGCTTCCAACCAGTCGGGCGACCGCAGAGGAAAAGTTACTTGGTGTTGCTTTAAGCCGATATCCACGAACACAGTAACAGTATTTATTTTTTATTTAACAGTAAACACTGGTCTAAACATTCTAATATTCATCATGTTAGAGTAAACACTCATTCTAGCCTACTTTTATATCATTTTGTGTTTTATATTATAGAGCATTAAAACATCCTTGTGTCATGTATATTTATTTAGCATTGAAAGGTTGCCTACTTGTCTATAGTTCATATTTCAACATGTTTCCATCGATTTCATACATTTTAGTCTGGCAACAGTTCAACTAGTACAATGTGAAGTTTATGCAACAATAACATGCTAACTAATATAATAAAGAATACATTTTTATACCTTAAAAATCATTCTTATCTTAAAATCGGATTCTTATTCTTCTGCGGTAAATCCAAGGAAAACTCGCAGTGTCTTCCAAACTCGATGAAAAGCAGAGGAATGATGAAGTTTGATGCTTTATTTACAGGTTCACATCCCTTCACGTGGATTATTAGCATGTGAATCACTTGTGCGTGTGTGGGTGTGGTCACATCACAGATGAGAAGAGGCTTGAGAAACTGTACCTCTCGTTGGTTTCATACGGATTACTTAAATGTTGTATGACATTTCAGATTTGTCATTGTATCAAAACTGTAATCAAGAATAATTCGATCATTAATATGGTATTGGTATCAGTAACTAAATTTACAGCACATGTAAATATCAAAGGAAAATATGTAAGATATCTAATAGTGTTTGTTTGGGTTTAATCCTTAGATCCGTATGATGGAAACGCTCCTGCCACTGAAATCCACAAAGGCGGCAGATCAACTGGTCGCAATTCTTCAGCCTCAGCCTCAAATACAGATTCAACCTAATGCCTCGTTTCGGTCTCAACCTCAAGTTCAGCCTCATTCTCAGTCACAAGCACAGCCTCAATTTCAGCCCAGATCGCAGCCCAATGCTAGAGTTGCGCCAACCCCGGCAGCACCTCTTGATCCTGTGGATAAACCATGGGAAGCCATAAAGCCTGTCCATCTGAAGGGAGATAGCGCTCCTCAACATCACACTCAGGGAGTGACACCGCCAACACCCCCTGTTCGCTCGATTGAAAGTAAACTAGCAATGGCGGCTCTCTGCAACACTGAGGCAGTAAACCCCGCCAACTTTCATGCCATCTTAGAGACATCCATGAGGGGCTCAGTGGAGGAGACTCCCCCACAATCTCATCCACCTCACCGCAGGTCTTCCACTCATCAATCAGGTTATATTTACCACTCAAAAGGGGAGGCAGCCCTATTGGAGCCCACCGCAGAGGCATATTACCATCATCGGGTAACCACTTCTGGTCAGGCTACAATAGGGTACCATTACCGGCCAGAGAGTGTTCCACCTCACGTTTCTTACGTGTCGAAATCAGAGCCACAGATTTCTTATAGAGGCCACGGTGATGGGCGATACAATACGATTGGACCCAGGTCCTACCACCAGTCCATCAAATCTCGTGGCCCACCGAGAGGTGAGTACGTTTCTCCAAGTTCAGTGCACCACTCCCATGGCTACAGCCAGGTAGATGGACCTACCGTGTACCCAACAATCCGCAGGGTCCACTCCCTACATGTGCCCCCCACGGCTATCCGCTCAGTGCCAGTCACCAGAACTGAGGTTCCACCAGATGATGAGTTATTTTACTATCAGCGCCCAGTCTACCACTGCAAGTCTCACCAACCTCCCTCTCAAGCTGACTATCATGTCACACAACTGCAGCCTTACTTTGAGAATGGAAGAGTTCAGTACCGCTACAGCCCCTACTCTGGTTCTCATGTTCTGGATGCCCCTTTCTACGATGTGGACCATTACGGTACGATCCGTTTACGGCATGTCCATTCCTTCAGTGGCCGGGACAGTGCCCCTCTCCTTCGATCTGGAGCCAAATCTGGAGGCTACCACTACCTTTCACGTCACTTCATTCCTTTAAAGGAGCATAGCTTTGTAAGCAGGGACATGCCACCTTATGGTGGTTCAAAGGGAAATATTTACTTTGCGTGGGACCCAGAGGAAGCAGAGAGGCTTCGCATACACTCTATCCGCAGGGAAAGCAGAGCAAGGCAAAAGGTGAAGGGTTCTATTATGTCTCAGTATGACAATGTGGGGCCCTACATGCCAGTGGATATAGACATGTTACACTTGCGCAGCAAATCAGATCCTGGTAAAACCGCATTGATGACCACCGAAAGCAAGGAGGCGAGATACAATATTGTTCCTGGATCTCAGCATGTTCCCAGGCACTTGATCTCCGATCCAGATGTCCTGTTGTATATGGAAACAGAGAAGCACTGCCAAGGAAATGGAATGGGGGATAAAACCGCCAAACAAGGCAACTCCAGGACCTACTCGTCCATCCATTCACATCAATCGCAACTTCCACCACGAAGTCTGCAGCACTTACCAGAGGGTAGCCATCTTGACCCCAAGTTTGAGACAGGGGAAAAGCAACTGAGCAGTAAACATTGGCAGGAACACTCGGAGAGCAGGAGTGCCCAGCCTCGTTACGAAAGGTCAGATTTGGATCGCCACATATGCAGGGTTAAAGCCACAAGCAGCGCCAGTGAAGATGAACAAGCAGCTCCTGTGAAGCCAGCTCCTCCACCCAAGCCTGAGAGATCCCATAGTGTTAGAGAGCGTCAGCATTACAACCTGTCTAGTCTTCCCGCACATTTACCGGACAATTCAGATGGAGACCACAGTGGATCTTACTCCCATCAGTCACAGGGTCAAAGACAAGGCACTGTTACTTCACAGTCACACTACGACAACCTGGATGACTACCATCCGGTACCTCCGTCTCAAACCTCACTAGCTAATCGGAGTGGTTCTAGCTCCTATCATAGCCCAGGTTTCTCAACTCCCCACAGTAACCGTGCATACTCCACAGCCTTAGGACAGGGCGCCTTCATACAAGCTGAGCTTTCAGTGCAGAGGCCAGAGACGGAGATTAATGCTGAGTGAACAGGCATTTAATGACAAATGGGATTGATTTGGAACATTATTGTAGGTGTCAATAATAATTATAATAATAATTTGGCAGCCTCTGCGGGACAGTGGACTGCCTCGTGACTGTTTACATTCAGTTTATTTTTTTTTAAATGTACAAAGAAATGTTAAAGACTTTTTACTGAACTGAATGTACCATATTTTCGGTTGTTTAAACATGGAGATATAACTTGTTATATACTGTAGATACTGCGATATAGTACATAAATCATAACCAGATGTATATCTGAAATGATGTATATCTGAAAAGTACTACTGGATATAAGGGATTCTTTAGTTCTGTTTTATTTCTTTGAAAAGGTCTGGGATGAGGTATAAATGAAGTGTAAAGGTTTGCATTTTAGAAATGCATGTAATCTATCTTTTACAGAACAGTTCTGTGTACCTTATTGTGTACTTTCTGGATGTTACAGAAACAGTGGAAAGGAACCCCTGTTTAAGTCACCCTACCTTAATTTTACACTCAGTTTACACAACTAGGTGGTACATGAAATTCTTAATTTTCTGCCTTCAGGTTGGAGGCCCAAAATGTGCATTTTTCATTTTGTCCAAACTGTGCCATTACTATTACATATGAAGGGGTTTAATCACAAGCAACTGGATTTCTTTCTTCATTTAAAACCTTGACAAGGTTTGACTGAACTATGCTTGGATAGGTTGCTCTTTGTTGTTTGAGGGACCAAACAATGAATGCGGATTTGATTGCAGAAGTGTTGGAGAATGACTGAAAGTGAGAATGCCTGTGTGAAGTGACTCCCAACACATTTCTCTCCCCTTTCAGAGAAATCTGTTATTGAAAGGGAGCTTTTGATACATTAAGTGATTAAAATATGTATCTGACTGATTTAAGACCAGTGCCATACTTAAATTTTTGTAACAAACTGTATTACTAAATTTCACTTAGATCCGTAACTTTTCTTCTGTAAGGGGAACCACTTACTGTACCTGAAAACTCATTCATTTCATTCTGCTTAACTTTGTGCTTTTACAATGAGGACAATGTACATTGCTCTCAGAATTATTCTGTCAGATGGAGATAAACCTATATTTTAGTAATTTAAAAGGACAGTTTATGATCAGTGGACCCAGTTTTGTTTTATTTGCTAAGTCATTGCATGTTACCGTTCTGTCAGACAGTAATTATTATTATTATTGCGTAGCGATAACTTTAAAATTCATGTTCGAGTATTCAAGTGAGCCCAAGCTCGCAATGGCATAATTTGTATGTTTATGGTTGATTCCCTGATAACATGTTTTTGTGTTTTGCCAAGTCTTATGAAGTTCATTCTCACTTTGCCGGCATTTTTATGATTGACAGTTAATGTTTTCTCGTTTTTTTGTTATTGTTTGTTTTAGACTGTGAAAAAAATGGTTGGGTGGCTAGTGTGCAAAAAAATAAAGGCATTCATATGTAACCTCTATTTTATGGGACCAAACTGAAATTTTAATGCAGCATCTCCATGCCTGCATTCTCTTTGTGAGGACTTGACCCTATACATTAGCATTAAAGCCTCATGGCCTCACGCCTTTATTGCCCTGCAGTCTGATTTCTTTTGGCCTCGATGACATTTAGCCTTTGCACATTTTTTGGGGAAAATATTTTCTTTTCAAGTATAGTTTACAAATAAATAAACTTTTACTATTTTTCTCTGTAACAAATACTTCATAGCCTACAACATAAATCTGTAATATAATACAGCTACAGTCTTGATTTAATTTGCCTGCAAAATGGATTGTTGTATAAAAAATCTCAATCAAGATTGCATTTGATATGTTGATCTCAAGCCATTTTACTGTAAGTCTATAGCTAGTTGGTCATATTCCCCAAACCTATAGGCTACACATCTGTATGAACCCACCAAGCTGAACACATATTTCTGTAATACCAAGAAAGTATTAAAATACATGTTGGCAATGACTGAAACATAATATGCTCGCAGTTAGCCATGGTTTAAATATATTTGTGATTAACACTTGGAGAATTTCAGTGTCACCTTTAAACCCAAATAAAATTAAGCTTAGCCTGAGAAGGAATGATTTATTGATTCCATTCTTTACTGCTTATACATTTAATTCAATTATTAGCTGTTTCATGCTTGCTTGCTGTAAAACTTCAAATAATAGCCTGGGCTATATGTATTTGAGACAGGCCTTTAGTGTTGAGATGTTGTTCATTGAGTGTAGGCCTAGTGATAACGATCCAAATAGGCTGATAGACGGAAAGCATGACAGTAGGACCACATTATATTACGTTTTATTTATAATTCGAATGTGTTCAACAAATCAGTTAATGTAAGAATTAGACTATTTTACCGTATGTCTAAAGGGAGTCGCACACCGGACGAGAAGCGCAGCACCGCGTCTAGGACAACTCGAGGTATCGCACACCGGACGCAATATTGTTGTGTTACATTATGAAATTAAGATAATGTCTGCACTATGTTATGATTGTACTGTACAATGAAGTAGCCTACAATCGTTGCTAAGTCTGCAGTCTTAACTCTTTACCTCAGACCGTCCGTTAACTGAATGAATGATTTAGAATATCATTATACCTCGAGTTGTCAGACGCGGCGCTGCGCTTCTCGTCCGGTGTGTAACAGCCATGGGCTGAACAATACAAGTTACCGGTAATATCCATTGAGCCTTACTTGTTGCCCGAAACACATCAACAAGAAAGAATGAAGTCTACTGTAAAAACAACTGCAATCATGTGATAGAAAATGACCCTATTCATCACCATCATCATCACCGCGATCCTCAACTACAAGTTCATTGGCGAATTCCTCCTCCTAGTCGCTCTCCTCCACTTCTCCCTCTCCGGCCTCCTCTAACTCTGCCTGCCATCGAATCTGCACCATAGAACTTGCTTAAACAAACGATTTGACGGGTTTTTGAAGATTAAATACAACCCGAAACTAAAAAAACAGACCAGGCCTCTATTTGAGACCAGCGTTTATTTATCCAAACCTGTCGCCACACCAGGCGTGTAAAAGAGACAGGCGTCTATTTGGTACTCGGCTTTTATTTGAAGTTTTACGGTGCATTATATTTCCAGTGACTAATTGCATTTGAGTTTCATATTATATGTGTGTTTCTAATACAACTGCAGTATAAGGATGGCTGTCCCTGCAATCAGTCTAATGTACACTACCGTTCAAAAATTTGAGGTCGGTAAAATGTTTCAATGTTTGCACGCCACGTTTTCAACTAAAAACGGAAAACTTTTTTCATGCGTTTTGGCCATGCACTTTGAAACCCAATTTAAAAAGCGTGCATTTTTAAAGGACATTTTTTTTTTAAATCGATACCGTTATCGTCTCTGTGTAAACTACAAAAAGTGAATTTGTGAAAACTTATGTCACATGCATGCTTACGTGTTCAGTCTCTATAGGCGCGTAATATTCTTTACTAAGTGACATCGCCAATTACAGTTACTGGCCTGGCATGAATAATAATGTTTTTGTAGTTTTCACAGATCCTTCTAAACAGGGATCGTTTTGACAACATTGTTGTGAAAAAAAGCAAAGGAAAAACGTTTGTTTTTAGTAGCCTACATCGTTGTTGTGTAAACGTACCCTGAAACTCTCATGCTCACCACGGTTGCATTTCTTTGATAAAATACAGTAAAAACTGTAATATTGTGAGATAATACAATTTAAAATAACTTTTTATATTTTAATATATAATTTATTCATGTGGTGACAAAGCTTAATTTTCAGCAGCCATTATGGTGTCACTTGATCCTTCAGAAATCATTCTAATATCCTGATTTGGTGCTTAAAAAACATTTCTTATTGTCAGTTATTTTTGGGAAAACTTCAAAAACCCGTGTTTATTTGAAATAAGAATATTTTCTAACATAAATGTCTTTACTGTCACTGTTAATCAGTTGTATGGCAACAAAGAAAACGGAAAGTAGTAGGCTATTGTGCATGTTAGAACACTAATCTGAAACCTTGAACATTTTGTCAATTGTGAGAAATAGCCAAATGTCTGGCAGTTTAAACAACTAGTACACAACTAAAATGGATTGATACTGCACTTCAATTTTAAACATTTAATTTAGTTCTTTTGATATCAAAACAATGAAACCCTTTTAATGCAAATCACAATGGCACAGTTATTTAATGTCATATTTTCACAAACGAGTCCGAGTTCTTTCTATTATAAATCAATCTTGAATCTGATCACCCACAGAAGGATCAGTTGGAGAGGACAGAGCCTTCCCATCTAACTACCGATGTTTGGGGTGTTTTCATGCAAACTTTGCAGGGCGAGATCTGACCACTTCATCTCTTGTTCTTTGACTGACTCGGTTGACCCGCCGTTGTCTTGTTCTGCTTCTGGAAGTTCACTCTTTCAGAAAAAGAGAATAGTTAAATCATCATAAGCTTAGAGGCAATTTATTGAAAACATATAATACAAATATAAAGTGCTCAAATCGTCTAATTCAAATATTTTCACGTGTGAAATATGTGGCTGATCATGTTGTGCAAATGAGGGGGGGGAAACAGGTTTTAAAAAAATAAAAATAATTTGATGTGCACGTTCCACTGCTGATTGCAGCAGGCTACTTACAATCATTGCCATGCTAAATTTTGATGTACGTAATTCGGAAGGCATATCAAAACTGTAATGAATTCTCACCAGTGGGATCGTTACATCCTCATATGGCAGTCTGTCTTCTCTCCAGGCATCGTCTGTGAGATCAAGAACTCTTCCATCTCTCTGTACTTCACTGTCCATGATCCGACTTTGGTACACAATCAAAAGATCAAACTACGTTAAACCACAGTGCAGTACAAGTTGTGACTGTAAAAATAGAAATCCGTACAGTCTTGTGCCCAGCGCAGCTATTTGTTGCGTCGCTCTCTGATGACGACATTTCCTATCATACAACATAGATGATGGACCTGGATTAATACAGCCGAGTAATCACAGTGTTTCTTTAATTTACTCTGATTCATTTGTAACGCCATATAGGCCTATATAGCGATGTACGATTTGTGAACAGATTTTTTCAATGAATTTGTTGATCCGGTTCATAAACCCTGTTTGATTGAATCTTCCACGAATTGTTACGAACAAGACGCACTAGAAATATTTTTACGTTTGCATGACAGTTCTAGACAGAGTTGGTTTTACTAAAACGCACAACAACTTTTCAGACGATAGATGTAAATTAATTTAAGTACAATTAAATTAATTGTATATTTGGATTTAAAAATATATATATATATTATGAGCTGACGCATGGCTACAACAAAATGAACTAGGGTTGATAAAATTACAATAAATATCTTAATAATAATAAAACTTAATCGAGAACAAGGTGTGTGCCTTGAAACATTTGAACGTCAGGGACACGTGAAGACGCAAATGTCAAGACGTCAAATGGTCATTGAATCCATAGACATGATTGAATCTGTTTCAACCGGTTCTTTGATCGAACTGTTCGAAGAACCGATTCGTGGAAAGGAGTTGACTTATCACTAACGCCATGACCAGATTTCCCATCGACCAATGAGATGTCAAGAAACGGGCTCGCGCTGTGAGGAAGTGACCAGACATTGGCCGCGTCCGTTATTGTTTCTTCAGTGTAAGCAGAAGGAAGAGGAGGGCCTCTGTGAGGGTTTTAAACGAAGTTATTTTCTTCGCAGGCGTGTCTTCAAAAACACCGTTGCAGGTGAGCTGGTTGTTTCCTACAATTGCAGCATTTGCGTTTAGCTTTGGACAACTATTATCAACAACATTCATTCTGTATAATCTTTTTTCTAAATAATTTTCTCTTCGGGAAGTACAAAGTTATTGTTTACAATATTGGGGAAAGTGCACTTGAGTGTTTGTTGTTTCTTCACCCTCAGTGTTTCTTTTAATCATTCTTTTTTTTCACTTATTTTTCTTTTTCTTTTTTTCTTTATTTCTTTTTTTTTTTTTTTTGTACAATACAGCAGTGATGCTCAAAATGATTTAAGTTGAAGCTGCCTTCTTTAGATTATAGACAGTTAATCACACTTCTGGCCATCTTTTAAGGTCAAAGATGGACCTTGTGTTGAACGTTGCAGATGATTACTTCTTCACTCCATATGTGTATCCCTCATCATGGCCCGAGGACGAGCCTCTGCGACAGATCATCGGCTTGATGGTGGTCACCAACCTGGGTGCTGCAATCTTATATCTAGGCCTGGGTGCTTTGTGCTACTACTTTGTTTTTGACCACAAATTAATGCAACACCCTCAATTTCTAGAGGTTTGTTTATGCATCTAGCAACCTACAGTGTATTTTCTCATGTTTCGCATCAGAGGCAAGAATAAATATGTTTTTTTGTTTGTTTTGTCAACAGAACCAGGTGCAACGTGAAATAAAGTATGCTTTGTGGTCTTTGCCCTATATCAGCATACCCACAGTAGCGTTGTTTTTTGCTGAGGTCAGAGGATACAGCAAACTGTACGACAGAGTCGATGAATCCCCCCTCGGTAAGAGAACAGAGCTGTGTTCATAAATGCCAAAGTTTGTGCTAAACAAGTGCTACATGGACAAAGTCTTTGCTTTGTTAAGTGGGTTAAAGTTATTCATATATATAAAAAGCGGGTTATGTGGAAACCACTGACTTTCAAACTTAAAACAAAACTACACCAGACACATTAAAAATGACTGAATCTGGATCCGGCACACTGACAGACCTAATTTTAGTAAGTGCCAGTGATGCAGTTTGTCAGATATGCTTGAGATAATCATGTTGCTATGGGCATTAACTATTTCATACTATTCTTGTTTTTTCAGGTTGGTCAGGGCTTATTTTCAGCATGGTCTCTTTCCTGTTTTTCACTGACATGTGCATTTACTGGATCCACAGATTCCTTCACCACAAGTTAATATATAAGGTATTTAAGATATATGATAATGCAAGGCATAATTATAATTTGGTTTAACAGTGGGTAAAAAAAGAGGAAAGAAAGGAAATAAAAGAGTAATATAAAAAAAAAACAGATTTATATTAAGGACACAGGAAAAACATATTAGCCAATTAAAATAATATTCCCAAGAAAACATGCTTTGTAAACAACAAAGAACAAATCAATTTGTATTTTAGATAAAATTTAATCTGATATTTATATTTTATTGTGAAGTTGTTAATTTTATCCACTATATTAACATCCATATTATGGGTACATAATAAAAATGACCCACCTGTACGGGTCACAATATGACACCTTTTGTTTCTGATTTTGAATATGCTTTCTTCTACCTATAAAAGTGTTCTCCGTATAACAAATTTCTCCATATTTAAAACCATTCTGAATAATTGTGTAGATTTCCCCCTACAGAAAATATGAAAAAGGTGTATATTCCATGTCTTTGATGTATGCTATATAGCCTAATGATGTTTTTTCATCCTTTTCCCATCATATACAGTATTTCCACAAACCACATCATGTGTGGAAGATCCCCTCTCCGTTCGCCAGCCACGCTTTCCACCCCGTGGATGGATTTCTTCAGGGCCTACCGTACCACATCTACCCCTTCCTCTTCCCTCTACACAAGGTTCTGTACTTAGCGCTGTACGTGTTCGTCAACATATGGACCATCTCCATCCATGACGGGGACTACCGCGTGCCCAGCCTGATGGAACAAATCATCAACGGTTCAGCTCACCACACTGACCACCACCTCTTCTTTGACTACAACTACGGGCAGTACTTCACCCTGTGGGACCGCATCGGAGGCTCCTACCGCTATCCTTCAGCCTTGATGGGGAAGGGGCCGCACGACCACATCAAGAAATTGATGGCAGAAGGGAAGCTGAGCTCAGACAGCATAAACGTCCACACTAATAATAATAAAAATGGCATTCATGTCAAGAAAGAGTAGGTAGGCACATACAAGCTTTATGAATGGGTTTCAAGGTAAGATTTCTGCTCTTAAAATATGTCCTTATTTATGAGACTCTGAAACTCTACTTAGCACTAAAATAATCAGTTATGCATACAATTGCCTAAAGGAAGCAAAGACAAAATGATTCTATCTTTGCCAAATAGATTCACTATGGTTACCCTGTTGGTATTTTTGCCTTCTTTCCTTTGTGTTACCTAATACGAATGACTTGAATTAACAGGCTTCTGACAAGTAAGCGTCTATAATTTTGCAATCATAAACATTCAAAGAATGTATGAAGATTGACTGGACTATCCCTTCACATAAACTCGTTCACCTTTCTATTAGCGGTATGCCATTGTTAAAGTAAACAAGTCTCTTGAGTTTCTCCATAGCTCTGTTTATCTATGAACTTATCAATGGTTCAGAGACCAGGTGAAGGTTTTTACTGATCTAGTCATCTTGTTTTAAAAGAGATTCTGTGGTTTGCTTTTTTATATGAAATGCACATTCTTTACAAATAAAAAAGTAGCTGTATATTTCACTGGTGTTGTAATATTGTGCAATGTGCACTGAACGGAAATCTGAGGTCATGTCAGGTAATGTAATTAAGCCCAATTATGGATGGAGAAGAAAGCTATATTGCTCGTGTTACATGATTGTTGATAGTGAACTTTGAAATCACTGGCATTTTATCGTAGCATAGCAACAGTTTGTGTGGCGCATCAGGACACTGTAAGAAAAAATGAAGTGGTCGTTGAAGATCTCAAAACATGAAGTCTATGACGGCATAGCAGTGGCAAGAAGCACCTTGGGTTCACCGGCGTCAGAATGAACGCCGAACATTCAAATCTTAAACCTTTTATCCTGTTGCGGTTTACAACCCTTAATGTAAATGAAGTTGCCCTTGTTGTAACAGCTGTGGTCTGTATGTTAATGAAGTTGAGACACCCTGTTCTCTGTGTCCCACACCCAGTCCCATTCTACAATTGACTACCATTTGCTCTGGATGTGATCAACCCCTATGGTGAATAAAAAATATATATTCACTTCCTTCATCTCTATGATAATTAAGCCATTTTGGGGATGAGCTCATTCTAAAATATCTTTTGGAGCGGAATCTGGGTCGAGGCTGACTACAATTTCTTACTACACACACCAGAGGGTGCTGTTGAATCACACATTATTCTGGTATTCTGTGATTTAAAGTAACTAAAGGTGCAGAAGAAATGTAGTTTTATTGACAAACCAAAGCGGTGAAAAGACAATAATGCCAGAATAACTGTTTCCGTCACATTTACATCACAAAAGAACATATTTAATTTCTTGTTAACTTCATAAACGTAAAACAAACAACTCAAATTAAACATATTTGTTCTTCATTATTTAAATGAGGAGAGAAACCTCTAGGCAATGCATTGTTAGGCAAATTTTATTCGTGCTCCTGTTAAACACATCCTGGCAAGCTAATTAGTGGCTATGGCAACCATTTGTGATTTTTATGACTAATTCACCATTGACACAAAGGTTCACATTTGAACTAAAATGTAAAGGCCGTTGAATCACTTGTTGGAAATGCGCACAAACTTTGATTAAGGTGTGTTGGAGGGGGAAAAGGTGCCTTTGTGTGAGGTGCTAAACTACAGCCCAGATCATTTGATGCACATGAGCGTTTGAGTCATTTTCCTAGGAGAGAAACACGGGTAAAAGTTGAAGTTGGCAGCTTTATTATCTATTGAAGTGGGTGGGCTAGCAGGGTTCCTTCAGGTTTTTTGCTGTGAATATCAGAAGGCATTACGCTTTTAATGAATTTCCTTAATATAAAGTGAAGCACTTATGTTATAGCATAATGTGTAATTATATCTGTTATATCTTGCTAATTTATGTAGCAATTCTTTACTTGGCTTGGTGTCACAGTGTGTGTAACTAAGTTTGCCACCGTGCTCTCGTGTATATGCAAACTGTTGCGTGCGCAACCGTGCATGTGTGTTTTAGGCAGTGAGAGAGTTTATGAACCAAATAACTGAACTTGAAAATGGTCTTTTATTTCATGCTGGGTGAAATGGCTTTATTATACGGTGGATGTGCATGCAGGCGTGGGATGCTGGGTGACTCATTTGTATCCTGGCAGCTAACTGAGGTACAGGAACACATCATTTCAAAGTTCACACTGTGGGTACCACCAGGAGCACTATTGCTTTGTGCACAAACAATGGCACATTTTCTTACCCATTATTATGATCGCGCGGAACCCAAAGAGGAAATTAATCATTACATTTCTGTCTACCTGGAATAATCTCCAGCCTTTATTTGAATCGGTATCATTGCGTTGCTGTACTGCAGCTGTGGCCCCTATCTTTCAATTACAGCACAGACCAATGCTCATTCTGTTGGGCTTCTAATGATAACTCCAGGCTGTTTACAAATGCCCCTTCCACAGAATGTATTTCCACACAAATTAATAAAATGAAGTAAAACCTTTGTATGTTTGTATGAAATCATATTTTAGATGTAGTACTGTGGTTAATGCTGATTTGTTTTTGTTTTGAGCGGAACGTTTTTGTTGCAGTTAATTTATTTATTTTTGCGTGTGTTGTAGTCTACGAATATATAATTTTAATTGATGAGAAATTGAAGGTACACTATGTAACTGTAAAAAAAAAACTGCTTGCATTTTGGCGAAGAATATTGTTTGGTTGTGTTTCAGCTCTAGGTGACTTAGAATAATACACAATTGAACTCTGTTCTACATATGGCCATTTATCTGTTGAGTAAAATACCTAACTCACCTTCACGTCGCTTTTACAGCATTTCAAATCCCTCATCTCCGAAAAGCTAAACCAGTCCTGATTCTCATTCTTTTTGGTCAGCAGACTGTTAAAAAAAAAAAAAAAAAGGATGATTCCCCTGAGGTTCGAGATTTATCGTGCTCCATGTCAACCTTTCTTGCTCATTGTGACAACTAACCTATGCTACTCACACACCATACACCTATCAAACTACCTGGAGCAACTTTTCTCTATTGACGGATATGACAAGACACACACAGGTGACGTATGTATGCAATTTACAGCACATTTTTAAAGAAGAATTGATGATGTATTGACTCTATTTAAATTTTGAACAAAAAAAAAAACACTTAGGAACCATTTTAGTTTTTAGTTTTTTTTTTTTTTTTTTTTGTAACCCGGATTTTCATTGAGCCCTGAGTTTCTTTAAGTGAGAAAACATGGTGGACGCCACAGATGCTGCTTCTGTCTCGCTAAATTGTAAGTACAAAATATGAGAGTGTTGGAAATTATGTAACTATTCAGTATACAGTGCTTCATGAATTGATTAAAAACATAAAATTGCAACAAAAAAAGTGATGTACATTCTTTGTTAATCAATGTAAAAAAAAAAATGCTTTATTTATTTACTTATTTAAAAATCATCATCATCAAAAAAGAAAACATTATTAGTGTACTGTTAGAATCTTCCTGTTTCTTTTCCCCCCAGTTTCACAGACATGGCTTGAGCTTAGTACTTGCACTGACATATCTAAAAATATGTCACTGCCATTGTTTGGTCTCAAGATGCACACCAGTATTTTTTTTATTCGAAGGCACATTTATAAAAGATGCTTAAATGTCCTAATTGAAATAAGGCTTAATCTTATCCCCGTCTGTGAAACCGGGCCTTTATCGTGTTTTTTTCTCTGCATATGTTTGTTGTCAAACCGCAGAGTCGTGGACAAGACTGAGTTACTCTCTGCACACAATGTAACTGAAGCCTCTATATATGGCTCTATATTCTAAGCTTGAGCATAGAGAAAATAATAGCAGTTTTTGATACCCTTGTATTAACAAGATCTTGTCTTAAATGATCAAAATCAAAAGAATTTTTGTCGGGGTGAACATTTCTATAAATACTAGGCTAAAAGCAATCTAGTATTAATTTAACACTTCAACGACGATATGATGACAATGGTGCCTTTTAAAATAATGATTACTGTTGTCACAATGTGACAACTGCTGATGGCATTCATCCCTGAGGATTATGATCATGTTTGTGTTATTACTGTATGTAAAAGACTTGCCTTCTTCCCTAGTGGATTGTATGAAAAGCTCTTTTAGCTCTGCCTGCTTCATCAAAAATGAAAGGCCCAAAGCAAACACCTGAGGTTGTCTATCAGTTCCACTTAGATGAAGAACAATTCCTCTTCCTTTTTTAGCACCGCTTTTATAATGTGACGAAATTGGAGATGTCATTTTGAATTTATTATGAGCATCAAACTGAAACGGAATGGCCTCTTTTGGGGGTTTGTTTGTTTGTTTGCATTCACAGTTGTATACTTATATTTCTGATTCAGTCGGTGAGCATCTAATAATACTACTGATGAACTGCCACGCTTGTTTATTGCTAGCACAGGGCTGAACTACTGATAAAGAGGGCAACATTCACTATGATATCCCTGAGGGTGCATGTTGCTCATGGATTCATAATTAAAAGTGCAGATTTTCACTTTTCATAAAATGTTTAAACCATAATTCAGTTAATAGTTCAGTTAATTCCCTTCCTAAAAATCAATTCTGCGGCCCATGCTGTGTTATACTGCAGAATGGTGTTGCTAGACTGATAATTGACTGTATTCACATTAAGAACAGCATTTACATATTCTTTTTACGAAATAGCATTATTAAATCAGTACATGTTTAATTCTGTCTGTTGCAGTAAATAGCTTTAACTATTAAAATGAATTTGCTTCAAGATATAAAAAAAGTCATGAAGATAAGTCATGGTCACAGGATAAAGCTGGAATACAATATTGTGCACACACTCAATAAAAATTATCTTAAATATTGAGATTTATGTATTTAAATTGCATATAAAAATTCCATCCATTTAGATTATGCTGTTTTAACATAAACTTAATGTAGTCATGACCTATTTGTCAGTCATACATAAATGAAAGATTTGTGTAATAGTGCTAATAATCTGAACGTCTTTTAAATACACAAAAAACAAATATTTACCATCAATAATTCTAATTTTAAGTGATTGAATTTAAGTCACTTTCACGATGTTACTTTGTCAAGAAACACTACACGCCTATAGACTGAACATTTATGTATAGGCCTACGCATGATGTCACCGTTTTCACAAATTTGCGTTATTGTCGTTTATACAAAGATGATATTTGCGCCTTGCATCATTTTCAAGAACTTGCACTTTGAAACCATTTTCAAAAGTTTTCAGGCCCCCAAAACGGCAAAAAACCCCAATAATTTTTAGTCTAAAACGGTGCAGTGTAAACAGCCCCTGAATTTATGTTAAAACTGTAATCTAATTGGATGGAAATTTTATATGCAATTCAAACACATAAATCTTACATTTATGCCTAAATATTTGCAGTAAAAACATTTTTGAGTTAAATGTCGCTTAAAACAAACTATACTTACTTATGCCAATTTCCCCATTCAATTAAACCAATAATAATCAATACCTACCTTCACATTCAGTGTTCAGTCAGAGCATTTTCTGACAGGATAAAGGTGACATAAATTAGCATACAGGAGTGTGTGATCAGCCTGAGAACTCTGGCTATTTCCTCCAGTCTACACTGAAACCTGTGAGGCTCACATCATTCTTTAATATCCACTCTAAAAATGATCTCTCCACTGCGTCAGCTGCGCGCTTCCTCACAGCAGGGGTGGCCGTCTCAATCTGAGGGAATTCTGCTGCTGGCGAGATAACCTTCTTAATGAATAAGCGAAGCCTTTATGGAAGACATTAAGAAGTGACAGAACAAAGATGCCGCGCTGCTTTTATGTGGGAACACAGTTTGCATATTGTTTGTGAATCCAAAGTGGATAAAAGCTGGGCTGTTCTCTGATCAAGGGAAGCGAGTTAGGAGTTAAACGTCACTTTCAAGGCGTTGCATGTTGGTTTATTTGTCCGTAATTGGAGAGAACACTCTCCTGAGCTTGTAAATAACAGGATACAGTGTAAACACTTAAATCAGTTACATGCTGAGCATAGTGTGATGGCTTGACTGATACACTCCCTTATTGGAGGTCCTCTTTTAAGGCAAGGCCATCTTGTAAAATGTCATGGTATTTATCAGTGCAACTAAATGTCAGCTAGAGCTTCTTTGACTGACTCTCTGACCTATGCATGGCTGAGATTTTCAGATAATATTTGTTTTTATAGTGGTGAATGACATCCCTTATGGATCCGACACTAAGAAGACAACGTTTGCTTGTGATGTAAATGTCACGTTGTGTGTTTTCTCAATCGTATGACCAGATATGTAACATACAAAGAGGTCCATGTGAAAATTATCACTAGTGAAAATGATTCTGTTTTGCATTATTATAAAGTAAGTTCCTAAACGTAATTTTGGGAAGAGTGAACCCATCTCATCTTTCAATTAACTGCCGGAGCATATAAGTAGCCACTCGCCTTGCTCCGGCATCAGCTGTTTTGGCATCCCTTCACCTCCCCAACTCCTCCAAACATAATTTAGGCATCTTGCAACCATACTCATCTTCATAGCATTAGTATTCCCAGCTCGAGTTGAAGCTGCTTCCTCCTGCCCCTATGCGGACAGCAAGCCAGAGACGTTTAAACTTAATAGATTAAAGATTATATGGGCAAACTTGTGAATTTAATGCATTTTTAAAGGAGCCGTATGTAAGATTGTGGCCAAAACTGGTACTGCAATCACTTTCAAATTACTGACTCGAGGTTGCCAGATTTGCTGCAGGATCCGATTCTGACACGTTAGTATCTGCAGCTGTGGTAACTAGAGCAGAGCTGGCAACCCGAATGCCGCAACACTACTGACTTCGTGATTGGTAGATCGGTGGAGGGTGGAGCTCAGACCAAAACACAACATGACAACATCAACATCAGTTGAGGGCTGCAACTTCACTTTTTAAATGACAATATCCTGGCCGGACTACTGTTGTCAGTGATATAAGTATTTGAAATGAACATGATTTCTTAATGTCTAGTGACATATCAGGGAAAATGTTTGATTAATTGAAATAAATTTCTTACATACAGCTCCTTTAAATTGCAAATTGTAGTATCCACATAACAATTGTGCAGAGTATTAGATATTTCTGATTCATTAAATAACAACACATAGCTATTTCTTTGTTTCAAAAATCCTAAATGGTCTTTTCAGGTATAAATTAGATTTTGAATCCCACATTTTCAATGCGCACTGACTTTTGAAGCCATTTTCTACATGAATTCAGTAATATTTAATAGCACTTACAAAAAGTTGTCCTTGCTTTAAAATGGTTTCCCAGCGTTGCACCATGACTAAAATATTACCTAGCTTTGTCTGCGGGCTCAAATCTACTGTGATTGACACAATGAAATGTGTTGATGAGGATAATGATGTCCTTCTCTTCTCTCCAGCGCTAGACAGATTCTCCTTTAAAATACTAAGAATTTGTTTTGTATTTTTCAGAACAGCCTGGAGTTGAAGACATACAATGGGAATGACACCATATCAGATAATGACACCATAGTGCTCACTTGTGCAATCATACACTTTCATTGTGGAAATTACTGTCAGACTGACCGAAAGCTTGGATAGGATTGCTCTGCATGATGCAAAATTCGAAAGAGCAGTGCAAGGAATGCAACAGCTTCAATGATCTGCCTCACTATATCGATAAACAATGACTGCTGAATTGTAACTGTCATCTACATTACTTATTTGTGATTAGCTCGAAGATGTTTATGTCTCACTGGCTTTATCTTCCTAAGCGACCAATACAACAGTATTACCCTCTCTGCTGCCCCAGCAGCTTTGGAGCACTCATTGTGTTGTGACCCTGTTATTTTACTGCAGGGAAACCGGTGTACTCCGAAACAAGTTGGCAATTTGTCAGTTTGACATAAATTTGTCTGAAGTGTCCTGCCTTGTGTAGAATAAACCAGCTTTTTCTAGTGAATTCTGACATGCATGTACATCTAGATTATTTTAAGCATATTTATTAGAATGCACAAAGTAAACCTTTCACTTGGAGCACTTTACATTTATTTTTGAATTCAATGATAATTGAAGCAAATAATCAGCACACAAATAAAACCATAGCACATTTACACATTATATAAAGATTGTATTCTCCTTGGCAGCTGTTCATGACCTCTTGCTCGGAATTATGCATTTCTGTGGCAACATTATAACTTGAGTAATCAATAGACAAAACCGCAATACAATAACAGTTGTAAGTTGATTATAGTTTATTTAGCAGGACATTGCATAGTAATTCAACTCATCTTGTATTGTTTATTTTCAGAGTATTGCTGCATTGTTAAGGCATTAACATTAGTCAATTTTAGTAATTATACAGAAATATTACATATTAATATTCAGAGCTCTCAGAAAACGACAAGTTTACATGAACACTTTACAATTCAAAATCTCGTAATGACGTTAATTCTGACATGGCGTGAACTCACCTCATTTCCTCATTCATACCAACACAGTCTTCTAGAAAAAAATGCTCTGGGATTTCTCTTGTTTCCTCTCTTTGCCTCCGCCAAAAGAAGGAGCAGAACTACAAGTCTCAAGTCGTGTATCATCCTTCCACCATCTCTTTTTTTCCATAAATAGCAGCCTTCAGAGGCTTGCAGACATCCAAATGAGGGTTTGGTTTGGAAGCTAACTAAGCTCACAGATGAGAAGGTTTGCTTTGACTTGGCAAATCATCAGTCGCTCGGGGGTAGAAATCAGAGATTGTTGGCCTTGGATCTTTAGAAGTCTCATTTGATCTCTCGCTGTCTGTCTTCCTCAGCCATCCGCTTCATCGCTCTTACTCCCTGCTGTTAGTACACAATTTCATCCTAGTTCAATCTCCAATATTAGTTCTACCCATGAGTGTTATCAATCCAGTAAGGTCTTGCAGGAGAGTCTGAATGACTTAACCCGTGTGGTCAAAATACCATGACGGAATGTTTTTACGAGATGACATTTATCTCCTCGTTTATGTTACTCTCATTTGCTGGTGCTAAAGTGGAGAATTAGTGTCTCCGTCGAGACATCAGATGTGGGGCATGTAAATGGAGTTTTGTCAGGCAGGAACAGGAGGTGGTCAATCACTGCCTACTTTAACCCCAGCCACTTATAGCAGCCCTGTCGTTCGCTTCCTCAATCCATATTTAATGTAAGTGAGGACATGAAGAATTCCAATTTCCTGGTCTCTTTAGGAAGTCATCTCCCGTCAATGAATAAATATCAGAAATTACAGACATTTTCGCATCTCTGTGCTGTAATGTTCTGTGAAATAATGACTTACGGTATTCAATCTGTCACTCGATTGCTGTCCTTTTTGTTACTTTATATGGGTTTCTAATCACCTCATGCAGCAAATGACATCTTTTTTCCCACCGCTTTGAGTAGACGTGCTGCTCATCGGCACATGAAGTAGCTCTCACATATTTTAGTATTCACGTATCACTTGTTTGTCAAATCCTGTTTGTCAGTGTCGACTTGACAGCGCAGTCATAGGAGAAACATGAAGCATAGCCAGAGATGCCGGCACACGTCGTATCGCACACGGAGCTACAAGGAAAAAGGAAAAAGAAAGGAAAAAAGGTGAAGGCAGCGAGACATCAAGTCTGGCAGATCTCATGCCACCAAGTGACTGGATAGAAATGGGGCTTTGTTATTACAAGTGCACACTTCAGTAAAACTGGGAGCTTGTCAGAGCAATGCACTGCTGAAGAGAGTGAGCCAAAAAGGCTCTGTCTCTGTCTGAATTCCTATCTGAGACACCCCTCAGTTCTCATTAAAATGCACCCTGTCTCTCTCTCTGCTTTTGCTACTTATATGTGCCTTGTCCATGGTGTATCAAACGGATTCTTTAGTGTTTTGGTACCTCTATTACAAAAATCAGAAAAGAGTGATGTACAAGTCCTACCATGACTGAGAGCTCAAGGCTGAATAAAGGACAAGCAATAATCAGGGGGCCTGGAGTCCCTGTTCAAGGAATGAGAAAGAGTCAGACATGTCTTGCAATCTAATCCCCACTGATACGGAGCTCATACTTTGCCTAAGAAATAAATCCGTGAATTAGTATTTTTATTTTTTTATTTATTGCATCTGACATGTTCAGATGTACATGTTACTTACATTGTGAGCTGCAGGCAAGGGCTCAAGGCCTGAGTGGTTAGCATGGTACTGTTAGGCCTAGCCGGATGATTGCAGTAACAACACCATGCAATAAGCAGCAATAAGCAACTTTCTTCACTGGCAACCATTCAAAGGTATCCAATATGCATGTATTCTGACATCCTTCTTTTTTCTTTGTCTGCTGCCTTTGATGTAGTTTTATCATTAATAAAATAATTTTACTTGCATAACCGGGAAATACTGAAACAAAAATACTTTTTCATCACTCCAAAACGTACATAAAAAATTCAAGTTTTAGTGTCTGTTATTTTTAGTCTCATTAAGTCTCATTAAGGCTGCATTTATTTGATCGGATTATAATACTAACAGTAATATTATGAGATATTTGAAAATAACTTTGATGGTAAAGCTGAACTTTCAGGATTGTAACTCCAGTCTTTAGTGTCACATGATCATTCAGAAATCATTCTAATTTAATGATTTGGTGCTCAAGAAACATTTCTTATTATTATCAATATAGGAAAAAAAGTTAATATTTTGAGGAAACATGATACATTTTTCATGAATAGAAAGTACAAAAAAATGCATTTATTTGAAATAGAAATATTTTGCAACAGTCTTTGCGTGTTTGGTTAAAATGAAAATGATTGGCAAATACTTTTAACCCATTATTTCAAACTATCTCTACATCTCTACTAGTCTCTACATTGTTCATATATTAATAGGAATCATTAATTTTCACTGTAATAAAAAAAATATATATATTATTTAATTAGCTCATAAGTTCGATCATGTTTTCTAAATTCAGAAAATTCATTATTTAAGTTGTTTTAATTAGTGTAGTGAGAATTGGATCTAAACTAAAGTGTTACCAAATTTTGTCAAATTACAGTGCCAATGAATGAAAAGCTCACTATATGTGCCTATTAATATTTAACAATGTAGAGACTACAATATATAAACTATGAATACACTTTAATGGTTTATTAATGATTTTTAAGTGCTCATTTACTGTAAAGTGTTATAAAACTTGAAGCTATACTATGCAAATTTTACAACCTGTCTGCATTAAACATGAAAATGTAAAAACCTAAAAACATTGAAACTATAAAACCCAACTGAAGAAAAAGAAAGAAATTGAAAGTAAAATTATCACAGTGCTTTGAAGTCACAGCTCAGTCAGTGCTGTCATGATGTCATTTTCCTGTGGCTCTGGAGTCATTAGTCCCGTCTCAGCGGATTGGCCCAAACCAATCAGGCGGCAAAGATGGCAGATTTCAAATCACGTTCATCCTGGAGTCTTGCGCCAGCCGAACAACTGCTGTTGAGATGAACGGATAGCTGTCTCCAGGTATTATAGACCTCGTTGGCTGCAGTAGAGAGAGTATCTTTGATTATGCATGCGTGTAGTCCTCTGGCTCCTGAACTGCTGGCTTCTCAGACCTGGCAAACTGTGAAAAGACCTCTTTTGAACACACAAACACAAACCGATCTTGACAAGGCAGAGGAGGTGATTCTAATTAGATCCTGCACATCTGAAAGCGCACATGCTCTGTATGGAAAATGATTCAGCTTCTCTGTGGATGCAAGTCTAGCTCCAGGACATCCAGTTGCCTTGAATTCTGTGCCAGTGCTAAACACTTCCCACAACAAGAATTTTGTTGAACGATATAAAAAATAGGAAGAGCACAGCAAAGAGCAGAAGTCTTCAGCACCCCTGATCATTTCAGAGGAATACGTGCATTGCTGCTTTTTTGGTTCTCAGTCTCCAACAACTCAACAAAATATTCTGTAGTTTCAGTTTTTTTTTTTTTTTTTTTAAAGGTTGAACATGCCAGCATGGCTCTATGTGGGAGTGATGTTTCATTTTAAGGAAACAAGTGAGGTCTGGAGTGACTCTCAAATATCTTCAGTTGGAAGATGAAATGAAAATGAAGTGCCAGATTTGAACAGTTGAGAATTGATCGTGCATTGACGTAGACGTCTTCAAATCAAAGCATGACAAAAGACAACCTCAGAGATGCACAAGTAATCAAATGAAAAGTGCTGTGATTAAATAATTGTTAAAATAGTTGAATACAAAATTACATTTATGCTTTTTTTTTGGAGCTGTTGAGCATCATATTGTGTATTAGTCTGTAGGCCTATCAGTAACTACAGCTGTTGTAATGAGTTTAAAGCAAGATTTGTATTTCATGTTTTACTTCTGTTCGCAGTAGCATGTGAAAATAAATGCTGAAGAAACATCGCTCAACAATCAAAAACTAAAAGAACTAATGAACAGTTATTGTTTCTGTACACAAAATAAGCGTAAATATTAATAAAACGGAAATGTTTTTAATTGAAACGGATTATCCTGATTATAGTATCAAGGGAAATAATTGACAATTATTTGTGTCATAATGGCGCAGCTTTACTTTATAGTAGTTTAAGTCTGGTTTTCTTCATTTTGTAATTTTCCTCTCTCAACCCTGACAGAGATGTGTGATGGGATGAGATAGTCTACATGTTTTATCTATGTCTCATCTATTTGTCACTTGAAAAACACTCAGTGGCACCAATCCCTGAGAAAAATATCTTTCAAATGGAAATTTTCCCAGATATTTTCGGATGACGCAATGGGGGGGAAATATATACCCTGTTATTATTTTTATGACTTCACATGGAACTATTCATGAAAAGATAAACCGTGACGAGAAAGAAGAAGGAGTGTGTTCATTAAGCGAGAATACTCAAGTCTCTGTCATGTCTTATATCCTGATGCCTCTTTCATAGCCAGAATAATACATGCTGTCCTCTGTAAATCATTAGCAGTCAGAGAGTTGCATTGAGCGCCGTTACCAGCGCAGACAGACAGTCAGAATGAATGCTGGAGCCAAGCTAAGCTCAAGAGCTGTCAATCACACACCTCAAGAATCACATCCTGCCCACTCTACAGATTACTATACATTACGCAATACCTGCTTTGGGGGTCATCAGATTACACTGGCACTGCCATGCTGAGAATTATGGAGGGTGGCATGGAAACAGTCTCTCTCACAGCGGCAATTAAATGGAGTGATATGTGGGTATCTCTTTTGCTGAGTGCAGCTGCTAAAGTTTGATAATATTCCTCAATGGACTTCATTTTGGTTTATCTAAACTGACCAGGGTGTCAGTGGTTATATACCTGAGTGCTGTCAGTGAAGTGCACAAAAATGATAACCTGAGTGGACCTGGATTGAGACCAAATTCTTAAAATATCTTCAAGCTTGAGGAACATTTGAATAGCTCAATAATATACAACATTAAAAGGTTTACACATTTATGCAATACCACAGAGGATAAGTTAATATTGCTTTAATGCACAAAGTTAAAGGTACACTATGTAACTTTTGTTGTGTTTAAAATTTCAATACATCAATACATCATCAATCCTTCTTCCCCTTCTTACCTGTCTTACCCTGATCCCCGGTAAGCCTATAAGTGCTTATGTATTATATTTTGGCATAGGTTAATTGTCACAATGAGCGAGAAAGGTTGACATGGAGCACGATATGAGCCTCCGGAAAATCACCCGTTTAAAAAAAAGGCAGAATAGAAAAGAGTCTGCTGGCAAAAAGAGAATGTGACAGTGTTTGTAATAAAACAAGGATCAACATTGGCTTGGCTTTTTGGAGATGGCGAGAACTAAGGGAATTGAAATGTAAAAGCGTTGTAAAATTTAACAAAAACACAGAGATGGCGTAAGGTATTTCACCGAACAGATAAATCACCCTATGTAGCTCTCTAGGGGTCATTGTAAAGCATCTTTTGTGTATGAATTGTTGTAGTGCTTTGCTGGAATTATATTTTCAAGGAGGTACCATGTATATAATGGAAATAGCTACAGTAACGTCTTCAGCTAGTCAGCTTGACATAGTTATATCTCTTAAGCCTAGTAGTGAATGTTTTATGAGCAGTAGGATAATCTCTCTCTTTTTGTTTTACTGTAGTTATAAGAAAGAACCATATTCATCCACACAGTCACACAGAGCCGAAGCACAATCAAAGATATGTTCTTCTGCAAAATGCATGCAGTTTTGCAAGAGGGCCAAAAGTTACATAGTGTACCTTTAATATTAAGTATTAAACATTTTAGACACAATATTGCCTGCAACTTTGTCTATTTTTGAATAATACTTTCTGTCAAAATAGTTTCAGTCAAAACCAAAGCAGAATCAACTAGCAGGCATCTCTGAGAAAAACACACAACTCAATTTTTTTTTATGGAATAAACAAACTTGGAATGCCCCTTAGCTAATACAATTCAAGGACCGAAACTGTTGTATAAAATGCCACATTTATTAGTATACAAAGATACCATACCTGTAAAGCCCTGAATGATATTAGCCTGTTAGTATACACGTGATACTTTGTAGATTTTAGTACTTGTGTTTAACTTCTGTGAAGGGTTGTGTGGGTCATGTTGGTATTTGTTGACAATGAAGTTTTGTTTTTGAGGGAAAGGGATTCGTGTTATAGGCAGGACACTCTCAGCTGTCTTAAACACTTAATAGAAAAACAGCCCTCTGAGTGACTAAAATCACAGAGAAGGAAAGCAATCCAATATCATTGACGATCTGTGTGTATTACCAGGAAAACCTATTTTATCCCATTATATCTATCTTTTTATGAATACATTTATAAAATCAGCTTTTTTGACATAAGGGAAATATGTTAGTATTTAAGATAAACCTCTTGGTTGTGTCATTGACAAGTTTATAAAAGTAAACTGTACAACTTTAAAGATCTATATTTTTTTTCCACACTTGTGCTGCCTTAAAAAGATACAGATTTTCAATTGCATGAACTGAAAAATGTTCTGGTCATTTATCAAGTTGATCAGAGGTTATCATTTTAATAATATGGTTTAATGTTTTACGAATGCATATACTTTTATTATGAATAACAAATTAAAATAATAACCTTAAATTCATATTTTAATAGTATCCTAGAAGATAATATTAAATAATATATTATCCTTAAAAATCTAATTTAAATTTGGACACATGTTGACTTTATATTATCTCAGTGAATTTTTAAGGGTCTTTATACAAAATACAGACTGCTTTATATATATATATATATAGAGAGAGAGAGAGAGAGAGAAAGAGAGAGAGAGAGAGAGAAAATATAATGTTTTAGGAATCGGTCCCTTACAAAGGGGATATTTAGGGGTCCACAGAAGCAAAAGGTTTGAAAATCGACTTAAAGGGATAGTTCACCCAAAAATTTTAATTCTGTCATCATTTACTCACCCTCAAAGTGCCACTTCCATAGTATTTTTTTTTTGGAAACCAATGGGGTCCATCACTGTTTGGTTACAAACATTCTTCAAAATATCTTATCCCTTTAATTATCTGCATGCATATCATCCCACATGTTCCTACAAAATTCCCACATATGAAAATGTTTACATAAGTCAACTTTTTTTGTTGTTTTTTTGTCTAACGGTCATTTGAACGCATTCTCCCACATGGAATTGTCCAGACTGTCACTTGTAAATGGCTTGACCTGGCGTCCAGGTTTGGCTCTCGTCACTGTCTTCCACCTCTGTCAACTGACAGACTGAAAATAGCAGATATATCCTGCTGATATCCAAGCACCTGCTGTCATTATTTGAAATCAAGCATGACCAGATGCAGTAATGGCAGAATTCAACCATCCATACCTCTGCCTCTCCTTCAGTTGACATTAAACGAGCAGTCTCTCTCTTTCATCTTCTCCTGCGTTTACTGACCTCTTTATTACTATTCCTTTTCTGCGCGTTGTTATGCACAATCACAGTCTCGCTTCAAGACGCGAGAACGAGTGTGTTGTCATTTGTCGTCTCGCGCAAACGTGCCTGTCACGCACGCCACAAAACCCTGTTTTGATATTTGTTTGTCTTGTCAAGAGGTTCAGATCAGTTTCTCAAACAGCTGTGACAAAACACCCCCTTGCCTAAGATGTTTAGTCAGGCAAGCACTGTAATTCCCACTAAACTGATATAAAATGGAAACTCTAAATGCGCAATTGTTTTTTGAACCTTGCCAAAACAAGGAAATGCACCTTGATCTTCCTCAAAGTTGTCAGTTTGGAATTACTTTGTTCTAGCCGCTTTCCAAAATCCCCATATTTCCCCAATTACATTGTCATTCTGACTGTCTGCCTGCACTAGAGCAACAAGCTGTGCTGAATATTAATATAGTGAAAATAACAGGTAGAGACTCCTGCTCGATGTCAGAACAGCACACTCCACATCACGTTCCTGCCGCAGCGAAGACGGCGCATGTTCGTGCATTCGTTTAGCAACCAAACAACCCGGCCGGGCTAAATTTGGCAAACGCTAACAGCCTCGAACCCAAATCAAAAGGTATGGAGGCATTCGGCTACGTTAAAGTGTGGCCACTTTGAAAGCCAATCTTGGTATTTCAGTCACGTTGCCCGTGGAGCTTTCATTCGAATGATTAAATGCAAACAAATAAACACAAACTGGACTATTCATTTTATGCCAAGGGGATCCAGGTTTGTGAAGGGACTTGGCTTTCTGTTGTGATCCAATCTCTTCTCTGCTCCCTAGCCAGCCTAGCTGTATGCTATCAGGGCTAGCCATAGAAATATAACAGACAATAGTGGCTCCACTGAATCCTGCACTAACTGAGCTTCCAGATTTGTTAGCTCAACAAATATGGGCAATGAAGCTTTCCTCGAGCCACAAGACTCTTCAGCTCCTGCCAACGGGCAGATAATAAGACGGGCATACTTTTCCAGCAGACACTTCTGTCAATATTTCTCTTTGCACAGAGCAGACAGCTGGTTGCTATTAGAGATATGCTGCTGGGTGAGTGTGTTTGAGCTGGCTCTAACTGTGACACATGACCAGTCAGTCATGACACACTGGCAGGTGGAGGGACTCCACTTCATCAGTCCGTTTACAAAAGAGAAATGGATTAAAAAGAAAATCCCTCTTTTTTTTGGTCCTTCCGTTTTTTTTTTTGTACTTTGCCTTCGTGGCCATCTCAAATATGCTCTGTTGAAATGGAACATTCTGTTGCATTTTAACACCTAGAAAGTAATATTACAGTTAGTTGGAATTAGTTCTTGGAAGACTGATACATTTCATTAGATGGAAACTAGTCAAGGGTGTCTGCAGTGTTGGGAATATCTAAAAGTAGTGATTTAACTAAACTAGTTTTCATTAGCATGACAGTAGCTTAGATGCTTTAAAAAAATTCAACAGGTTTTTCAACATCGTTGCTGTCCTCACCTCACCTTTCTGTGACGTATGGCCCTGCGGTTCTGCAGTTGGTTATTATTGGCACCGCAAGCCTCCACTGACTGCCAACAGATGAGGCATTAATACTTGACACATGCGACATTGTACTATTCTTTGAAATAACAGGGGGTGACTCAGAGTAATTGTCCTCTAAACCATCAGGAAGCAGCAGTGAGACGAAGTAAGGTACTCTCAAAAAAATTTACCTTGGCAAGACTCTGGCTGTGTCCGAAAACTTAAGCAGTTGACTTGTTGCCTCACTGCCCTATCAGGCATTTGCGCACGAAGGCAACTCACAAAACTGATTTTGAACAGACTTCTGAGACAGTGTAACGGTTTAATGATCTACAGCAAAATAGAGAGAGCTTTGGTTATAACTAAGCAAATATTTAATTACTACAATAGTTATTTTCTTGCTAGAAATTACATCAGAAGTGGAAACCGTTGGTCAGAAATGTACATTTACACACAGTCTACTGACCACCAACCGCAACTTTCAGACACCATCTTTCTTTTTTAGCTCAACTTTCATAGATTGGAAAGCACAGGATTGTGGGATATCAAAGGCAGCAAAGGATACATCTATGCTACCTTCAAAAATCGATCAGATGAAGGTATCTCAGGAGACAGGAAGCTAACACTGGATTCAGACGTGCCTTGATGCCTTCCTACCTGGGAATGCATCCTCTGAAGACAGCATTTTTAAGATTTCGGACACAGCCTCTGTCATCAGAAGGTTTGAATAGTGTGGTTGTTTTCATGCGTGTCTATTTTTTGTGCTTTAAAATATTTTTTTATTGATGTAAAAGTCAGTATAACAACATTTGTAATAAAACAAAGCTTATGTTTGAAGAAATGTGAATGTTTACTTGTATATGTCTGTTTTATAATGTAGGCCTTAGAAAAGCCCAACCAGGAACAGGAGTTGAAAATTAGCATTAGCTATACTATATATGCTGAGCATCAGTTGCAGGATTTGTATTGTAACTTGACTACATTGTCCCTGTTAAATAAATAAACAAATCAAATAAAATAAACCTAGTTTTCTATTTACTCTTGTTATATACAAGGTACCAAAATGCTCATAGAACAACATGTTCATTTTATTGTTCTGTTTGAGCTGTTCATCTCTGTCCGGGACGCTAACATTTCTTTACGTTTAAACTGATAGGTTGTCGGTCAATTTGGAGGACACATATGACGATGTTTGTTTTTAGTACAGTCCTCCAAACCCACACTGCAAAAGAATCAAAGAATCATGCAAAACTCATCCAACATTTTCATTTCACTTCATGAACATTTTTATTATTCGTGGATCTTTAAACATGGACGTACCTGTAATGCCAGAGTCGCCTCGAAGACGTGCATTTTCGGAAGTGGAGCCACGCACAAAGTTGTAAAAAATGTCATGCACATCGCCACTTGAAAATGGGTCTCACTCCCACACCTCGATGACTAATGATGTAGCAAGTCAGTCCTGAGCCCATATGCAAAACATTTTTTTAAGGAGCCCCAAACAACAAGTGCGACGAATAGGCATTTATGCAGCATATCAGGAAAATGCCATACCAAAAACATTGCTTTGCGAAGGGCGTTTCTATCTGATTGATTTGATTTTTAAATCTTTTGAAACAATATAAAAGTCTTTACTGTCACTTTTGATCTATTTAATGTGTCCTTGAATAATCAAAGTATTCAATTCTGCTGACCTCAGACTTTTGAACAGTGGTCTATGTTTGTATAAAACCTAGTTATGTATATAAAAGATAATGCCCCCTTAAGTCAATGTGGTTATCAAAAGAGTACTGGTACTTTAAAATATGATTGGCATGTAGCTTGGAAACATAACTTCCACGTGGCATGTGTGAGAAAACTGAAGGATATTTGCTCACTTGTATTATTTAAATGGACTCGGTAGTGAATACATTTGTACTGGGGCGAAATAAAAATAACTGGGGCAGGTAAATGAGAAGAAAGCTGTTGAAACCAAATGCAAGATTCTTAACTAAGAGCCATGCATTCAGAACATCCAGAAACTGTCGAGTAACAAATCCCTGCCTAGTGGAAAAGATGCTCTTTTTTTAACAACTAAACTAATTCTCCAATGATGAGGATTAAGGGTTTATGTAGTGAGATAATACAACAGTCAAGGTTCTTTTTGCTGCTCATATTTGAGATGGTAATTCAGTCTTTAGAGAACAGAGAGTGTTGGACAGTTCCAGAGAAGAGTTTGTTCTTTTCCAAAACAATATTATACATGTTTCCCTGCCAACAGAATACACTGCAACCAGTATGCAGTTTAACTTCTGCAGTTAATTACATGCCGTCGCTTTCATCTGATGGATTGGTAATGTTTTAATTTATGTCTGTTTAATTAATCATGTCACTTCTAATAACCAGCTCTGTTCATTTAACAACGGAGATCGGTGCAGGTTTATTGACGGTGGAGGTAGTAGTTTACCTCTGTGGCAACTGCACAGTTCCACAAACACTAAACGCTCATTGAATAAGAGCTCTTATTGTGTGAGTTATCAAATTAATGTGGATACTTGCTATTATCTCTGTTCACAGAAGTCAAACAAAAGCAGCTATTTTTCAATTGTGGGCTTACAGACTGAAAAGGTGTTCTGTTTCTTGTGATTTAACAACTTTTTTGTTATAAGCAAGGTAAAATCAGATGAAAATGACAGCTCTGACCAAGCCGGTGAAGTATTTGCTCCACTGTCCACTTTGAAGTGCCTATTTCATATGGATGCTCAACAATAATACTTCAGCACCTTGGCTACAATACCCAAGTTATCAGCCGAGACTTCAAACCTCTTGCTTTGAATGACCTAGTAACAGGAGGTTGTTTGAGGATCCTTAAAGTAATGATCCCTGGCATCTTGGGGAGTTCAAAGTAAATTGGCAAGGGTTATAAAGCACACGTCTCTTGATTTGCACTGATCAAAATAGAGAAATCAGCCAACTATGTTAAATAGAATTTTCATCACTGCTCAACCAGTGCCACAAATAGGTTATCTTGGATAATTAACGTGAGGCTTCATTACCTCCTTATCAAATTAGATTTCTTTTTCTCTTCAAGCTAGATTTGAGGCTGATTACGAATTTCACCATAAGCTCCTCAAAACTCACTAAAATGGAAAGCGCTTTTTGAAGCGGTGTGGTTATTACCTTTCATTTCGTACCACTGTTTGGCTTCAACTTTGCATGAGGCTCAGAACTGCTTGAGATGAACAACACAAAGCCGAATCAATCCTCAGCTTATGGCGAGGCAGGCTTGTTTCCCTCCAATTTCACAAAAATTTCCATAACCACATAAGGCTGTTTTTCTTTGCTCCGCCGAGCAGAGAGTGTCTAATATTGTTGAATTTTAACAGGGCACGACTTCCTCCATTGGTTCCTCGTTGTGCATTCATTCAATCGTGTTTCAAAGATGCCAATTTTCACCATTCTATAAACCTCGACAGTGACTGACGGCGCCAGAGTTTGCCGTCCCATATCATATTTAGTTTTTTTTTTGCCCGGTTGTCTTGGTGACAGCACATTGCGGCTTTAAATTATCAGCGGCTGCCTCTGGTTGGCTGGTGACTCGCAATGAATGGAGGTTAGACTGACAGGAATGTCACACATGGAGCCACTGAGGGCTGCCCAGGTCCACTGCAGCAGAGCTGGCTGATGAAACAAGAGGTAAGAAGGGACCACTGATGCTCAGAGAGGGAAATGGCCTAAACTAGCTCTGCATCGTGTCATCTTCTTTGTGAGATAGTCACAAGTTGGTAACCTCAGAGCATGGAAAGCACTCATCCAATTATTCTGCGCAGGTCGTGAGAGCCGCGCTCTCTTTATTTAATTAAATCTGGCGAGTGATAAACACTTCACTGCCAACCGGTTGCTTAAGCTTCGGCTGCTAATACTCACTGTGGCGTAGTGAGTTTAATCTCTACGCACCCTAGATGCTCAGTCAATGAAGATTTACAACAACAACAGAAGAAAAAAAAACTGTACTGGGAGCTTATCGCAAACTTTTTTGTTCTGCCTGAGCTAATTGTGCTTTATCATAATGCTCCATATGAGGTGGCAAATTTGTGCTGCTTGTGATTTTCAAGTTTCACTTTGACAGACAAAGTTTAAGTGACTATGAATGCTTATTGTATAACTAGGCCTGTATGTCCAATAATCGGTTTTGTATCCATATGTACGTGTCTCTCAGAATCAGATGTCAGGACCCTTATAGAATCTCTCTTACATTTTGTTGAAAACAGCAGCTGAAGTTAGCTATCTGAGGTTACTTCACTCTGAAGTTTCTCTTTAATAGTTAGATGTTACAAGTGCAGTAACTATTGTCTATCCCTCTAATCTGTTGTTATATTCAAGTATTATTAAAATTGATTCATATTTGTAGTATTGTATATTGACCTTAACTTTTTTTGTTGTTGTTGCCATCGAACCAATCGATAGAAAAACTCTACTGCTGGCCCACAATACCGCAACACAATATGAATGCAGCAAATGTTTTGATAATTAGCTGCTAAGTTAAAGAGTACATGCACACATAATTGCATAGTCACTATGATCACAGCCAATTAAAATGAATACAGCCTGTTTAAAGTGCTTTGTTTAACTTTGAAGCCAATATAAAATGTCAAATTTGTCTCACTTAATGTCAGTTCAAACTTTTGATAAGTGATCGCCCATAAAGCCGCACACTGTTCCAGCATTAGACAACTAAGAGTGTAATTGGCTTTACAAACTCCATGCTTTTGATAGAGGAGTTTGAGAGCAGAGATCTTTAAACGCTGCCGGGGCAAATTGTGAAGCCGGTGAATTGTGAGAACAAACACACACACCGAACATTTAACTTTTATGACGCTGGGTAGAAATGAGGACAGAGGTACATCAGAGGTCTGGCTGTCCTTTTACTCACTCATATTAGTTTTGCGACACAATGTAGGCAATTATTGAATTATTAGAAACGTTGTTCAAAAATGGGTGTATGAGACAACACATTTTTGGACAACGTTTCAAATAATTCAATAATTCAGTAACTATATTTTTTGTAGCTTTTGTTTTTTAATACATATTTCAGGCATTATAATTAATAGTCACCTTTTCAGATCAATAGTCAAATATAAACGGATCTGCATCTTTAACCACTTGAAGTGATTTCTAAAAATCTTCTCACCCACCGATTATCACTTGGATTCAGACATGACCCGAAGTGATTTGTAATAAAGTTGTTCCAAAATAAGTCTTCCATTTCCACCAGTTTGATTCAGGGCCAGTTTGGAAAGTGGCTGCGGACATGATAGGCTGGTATTTTCACATTGCACATTTTACATTTTCACATTTCACCATTCCCCATTCACATTTATGATTGTGCAATAAGACCTGAACGAGAACAAGCGGGTCTCATAGCATTCCCTCTGAATCCATAGTGTTGCTGTTGGCACCTTAGAAAAATATGTAGTGTAACTGTATAGATGCTTTTCAACAAGAGATAGAAAAAGAAACAATGTGTAAATAACATTTTGACATTTCTTACTCTAGCACAAAATGCCACAGCAATAAATGCATTTGCAACAATATACGTAAAATACGCTAAAATACATAGACTGAAAAAATAAATAAAATAAAAAGTTAAGTGTTCACATAATTTGATCTTGTATTTCATAATATTTGTTTGATTGATTGATTGATTGATAGATAGTGACTGTGTGTAAAAAAAAAAAAAAATGTCCAAACCATGGCTAAGGCAAGTGTAGTTTACTGGAGCATTTCTTTTTCTGTCCTCAACGACAGCTACTACTGACATTTAAGTCTCATTCAACACTTCCGTTGTGGACAGGCCATCAAACAAAAAGGATTTGACCCAAAAATGAGGACCACAAAGTGTCCTGACCTTCTGCTGAACTACCCCATCAGAAGGAAAGCCCCTTGTTCACCTGTCTCATCAGAAACGCTCGGCATACTATTGCCGTCATTTGCAGGGGAAACAAAACAATCGACAGTTTTATTACGCGTCTCAATCTAGAGATTAAACTTTGGCCTGTGAAAGGGAATCACTCTGTCCGGATTCCTCTGTCGCAGTCTGAGTATGATGCAGTGTCCATTTTAGCTGAGAAGCTCAGAGATTGAAGTCATTGTGTGGGCTAAATACTGTCCCCCCGTAGACACAACGCAATTACTCCTCTCTCCCCTCACTGTTTCATGTGTTCCCTCATACATCAAAGCAATAACTTCTTCAAAAGGCAAGCCTGGGCAAAGCTCTCTGCAGGACTGCATTATGGATCAGCTTTGGGAGGCTCTGTCAAGACATATTATGAAGGAGAATTAATAAGGGAAAAATACTTTGCCTTTCACAAGCAACCATTGCACTGTTCTGCCCTTAAACATTGCCTGCTTTCCCCACTGGTGCCAGTGTGACATAACGTTGGTCTGCAGGAAGCATCATTAAGAGTCCTTTGTGTTCCTAATAGATGTTTAATGGATACATTTATGAGCAACATAATGTCAACTAGCCTACAGAAATGTCAAAAATGAAATAACATGGTGTATCGCTGCCTTTTTAACCCCTTAACTGTCACCCCCTTTTTTGAGAAATGCACTATTCAAACGTAAATGGTTGTAATTCAAGAATGCTTATGTTATGCTTATAAAAAGTTATGGAAGTTTAAATTTACAGTAAATCAAATATACTGTACTTAATATTTTTTATTTTATGTAAAATATATATTTTACCAATTTTTTTTACTCTAAAATTACTCTAAAATCAAAGCCATATATCTAACCAAGTTGTATTCCAAATTTGAAGTTGATATCACAAAAATGTTAGTTCCCAAGAGATTTTGTTTAGGCGTAATACCAAAAATAGCCACCGGGTGACATACATTCCATTGAATTTAATTGTATGCATTCTGTGTAACAAATGAATACATTTCTGTCCAAATATCACTTCTGTCACAAAATTTTGAACCTTGAGACTCAGTCCTTTCCTACAATATTTCCTACAATATTTCCTACAATAATGTTTTGTCAAGATTAGAAAAGATTTTGATCATAAATTATGAAACATGATGACGCCCAAAAGGGAAGGAGCCTGATAAAATAATTTAGTGTACTGTTTCTATGGTAACGCAATGTCCAATTTCAAAACGGTTTCACAGGATGAATTCTGAGTTCGTAAGCTTTCAAATGTTACCTAATTTATGATAACTACTAAAATTTGTGATGTAATAAAAAAGTCGATAAAAAGATATTGTATTTTAGAGGATAATATATATATATTACACTTTTTAAAGGATAATATTATTTTATATTTTTTTATTGACAAATAATTATGAACTTTTAGCATGAAAACCAAAGTTTCAACTATTAAAAGTGTGTGTCCACTTTTTGTGACAAAGGTCAGAACTTCTGTTGTGATGTAGATTTTTTGAGGTGCACTCTTGTCATAAATTCATCTATTACTGATCCTACATAATTTGTAACAAAAAACAGGGCTAAAATATCTATTTAGGAGTCTTAGACCTTTCCAACGCACGCACGCACGCACGCACGCGCACACACACACACACACTAGATGGATCTGTGTAATTAATGGCCAAATAATGTGCCATTTCAATTATTTGTTATAAAGCTGCAGATGGCAGATTATGATATTACAGCTTAAACTAGAATGTACATTTCCTGAAGAAAATGTGAAGTGGTGCTTGCAGTGGCAAAATTCGCTGCTCGGTTGAGTGTTGGACAGGGTTGCATACGAGCCAACAACCATTTCTCTACGATATTCTGGTGCAAAGATATGGCTTATTCATGTTGTTCAGGTGGTTGCTAGGGTGTTGCTAGGGTGTTCTAAGGTATTTTGGGTGGTTGCTAGGGTGTTTTAAGGTATTTTGGGTGGTTGCTATGGTGTTGCTAGGGTGTTCTACGGTATTTTGGGTGGTTGCTAGGGTGTTCTACGGTATTTTTGGGTGGTTGCTAGGGTGTTCTAAGGTATTTTGGGAGGTTGCCTTGACTTTGGCAAGCACCACTAATTATTGACAGTATTAAATCACATGTTTAATTCAAATTCAGAGTACTTCTTATTTATTCTTATGGAGCATGATTGACTTAGTTAATGCCTTAATGAACATTTAGGGGTAAACTATCAAACTATCAAACACTTACTAGCATGTATTTAAAGCTGCTGTTATTCATGCATGAATCCTCATGACTCCTGGCATAGTTAAGGATAGCTCTTCATTGATTCATGATTAGTTAATGTCTTCACTAATCATGAGTTCATGTTGAAGTAACTATTACCTCAGGTATTGATACATGATTATTCATGTACTGTTATTATAAAATGTTACGCTTTCACTGAGCTCATTTTGACTTGAATGCACTGACACTATTGGATGAGAACTGAACTGAGCTGGATGATATCACAGTTTTCTCCAGAGCTGCTTTATAGACAAATTGAAGTCGTTCCATATGATGATCTTTACACAGTTATTGAACCAAACTGAATCAACACTGAGCTGATTTCAACTGAATAATGACTTGATAAACAAGGTTAAGCTTGTATTTTGGTACATAATTTGTTAATACATTGCAATACACTTTTACATGATCATTTTCATTGTATGTGCATATGATTTTTTCCCCCATGAAAAGTAACATCACAGAAAGGAAATAGTCTAACATTAATTCATATCAAGGACATTGGGATTATAAAATTGGAATTGAAAGCAGACTAAAGGGGTCTTCAGACAAAGAGACAGAGGTAGTATTCTCTGAGGAAGATTACAAATTACCGCCACTGCCTTCCTGTCCTTTTCCCAGCTGAGGTCCAGTGACTGTCTGGCTGTCCCGCACGTCTGGAGGACCTTGCTGTTTGTGGTGATTGGTGACGCGGGTACTGACAGCTCCCCATTTTGTCAAAGTGCTCTTGTCACAGCCCGTGTTAATGCCTGGTAAAAATAATTCCCCTTGTGCCACTTCTGAAGGTTTCCAATAAATACAGGTTTTTTGGTACATGCAATTGCTCTCCACTCCTTGGGCATTCAGAGGGGAAAGGGGTTTGTGGGGAAGCAGTGACACATAAATAGCAGTTGGTGAATGTTGGCATTTAAGGAGGAGAAAAGAACACAGATAGTGACAAAGCTTATCTGTGGGTGTAGGAGGCAGGCCAGTTAAATCCTTAGATAAAGTAATCTTGTGGAAGGAGTAAGTCACCGTTGACCAAAACTCAATTAATATATTGTATCTGTGCATGTGTGTGTATAAAAACCCTCCACGCTAACCTACAATTATGATGACACCCTGTACACACAATTGATGGCTTCGCTTATCTGCCATATGAATACCCAGGTCTCTTTAACAGGTGGAATTGGAGTAATTCTTTACCATTATTGATTTTTTACTGTCGCACCAGCTTGACTAATGAAGGCAATTAAGAAACCTATTTTCTTGATGATACAGACATTAAGGGTACCAGTGGGAAGTGGTTTCAAACAACAGATGTGTTTAGTGCATCTTTTCTGCAGAAACCCCTTCTCTCTCTCTCTCTCTCTCTCTCTCTCTCTCTCTCTCTCTCTCTCTCTCTCTCTCTCTCTCTCTCTCTCTCTCTCTCTCTCTCTCTCTCTCTCTCTCTCTCTCTCTCTCTCTCTCTCTCTCTCTCTCTCTCTTTCTCTCAATATCCACCTTCTTGGCCAGCAGGCATGTGGCTCTATCACTTGTCAAGGCTTTAATCTGACAAGGTCTTGGACCGAACCTTTGAGAAGCTTAAATGGAAGGAAATGCAACAATATGTCTTCCTCTTCTCACAAAAAAAAGTTCAATTTTGGAATCTTTCCCGGAACACTGTCACTCTCACTAGACAGTTTTACAAAATGGATCTTCTAATTACCCTAAATACATTTCAAGAGTAAATCTCTCTTGTAGTCTATTAAAACGTCCCCTGCTTGGTCATTTCTGAGCATTAAATACACAGGGAAGCAAGTAAATGCTATTACACATGCTCTCAAAGTCTGAGCATCTGAAGAGCTCTGGTTTAATTATCCATGCTCAGATATATCTCTTGACCGTTTGAACACAACAACTTCATAATTACATGTTTGCAAATGCATCATCAACAGTTCCACTTCTCAAATTTGATTGTCATTTGCATTCCAAGAGCACTGATGTAACAGTCCAATAGCACTGGGACATTTCACTGTTAATATCACTCTGCTTGTCTATGTTTGTGCTTTCCAGACAGACTGTCAGAATGTGTATTAATGGGGAGGATTTTAAGTAGGTTCGATGAACACATCACCAGTAGGTGGGGACCAGTGACTGTCTTTATGTGTGAGTCAGTGATTCATTCAACCGAATCATTCAAAAACGCTGGGTCATAAATGAGTCAATGATGAATGTACTTAACTGATTTTTTCCAAAACATAGATTTCTTTAGGAGTGAAACACCACTAAAGTGTGTGTCTGTGTGTGTGTGTGTCTGTGTGTGTGTGTGTGTGCGTGTGTGTGTGTGTGTGTGCGTGCGTGCGTGCGTGCGTGCATGCGTGTGCGTGGGTGGGTATTACCTGGATCAGTTGAGTCTGCTTTGGCTTCATATGGAACAAGCGTAGTTGGTTTAGCTAAATCTAAACCTATTAAAAACATTGTTGTTAAGTGAAACGAATTTGAAATAAAAATTTTTGACAAAAAAATAGAAATGTTGTCTTGGCAACTAACTGAAATAAGTTTAAGTTGAAGCACTAAAAGGATTAACTGGAAATAAATAAAAGCTGAAACTGAAATAAAAAACATTACACTTAAATAATAAAAATGACAACAAAATTACTAAACGTTAAACTAAAACTAAAATGAAAATAAAATTATACAATAAAAGCTAATTCAGTAATAAAATCTATAATAGCATCTGAATAATACCATAATAATATAATACTATTCTGTCTAAAATATTGGTTATTATTTACTAGCACAAACAAGTCTGAAAACATAAACAGAGACAAGGAAAGCTGTAAACAAGGATCAAGACAAAACTTCTTTTTTTTTTAAAGATAAAATATTCATTTCTGCAACATGCTCTGGAAGACTATACTGGGCAAATGAAAAAAGATGTGGACAACTGCGGCCTTAAAAGAGATTGGTTTATCATTTGTGAAGCAGCACTAAGGATGCAATAATAAGAAAAGATCCTTCAGATTTCACCAGTCGGCAGGAGCCCATGCAGGGACTCTATTAATTTAAGTTGGAAATGTTAAGTGCAGATTTAGCATTTCAGTGCACTGACCATCAGAATTCTGCATCCTCTCGTACGCCCCGGAAAATGTCAAGATGTGGTTTATGGAGTTCAAGGTTATATCATCATCATATTATCACCATGCTGGAATTCCACATGAATAACGGCTCTCAGATCCTCTTCAGATGCAAGAGTTGTCTGGGCAGACATGAAGGCCATATGTGGATGAAGGGGTTTGGCGTTAACTGGGCTGCCTCAGCCTAGGCGGTGGGGGTCATTGTCGAAACAACGGAGGGCGCAAATTACCAATGCAAGTCATTTTAAATGCAAAAGATGCAGAGAATTTGGAGAGTTAAGTCAGAACCTGGATGCGATTCAACACTTCCTCTTTTTCATCTCGGTGCCAGCCACTTAACCAGATGTCCAGCAACATGCCGCCTTTTGCCTGATGCCTTTGTGGAGCTTGCCAACGGCTGCTGGAATAATTGAAAAATAGAGCTCATCTCGCTTAGCGGGGACGCTCTGGTCCCCTGTGAGTATGTGAAAACTGCAGGAGCCAGAGGGACCGGGAGGTGATAGATGAAGTGGAGCGGTCAACATCGAGAACCAACACTCTCTCCGCAATGCAGACATGCCCCTAAGACCAGCAGAGCCAAAACAAAAAGAGCTTGAAGCCTCTTTTACCTTTTCGGTCTCCCAACCAGATCAGTGAAAGGTCAGAAAAAGGCTTGTAAATCCCATCATCCTTCTATGCTTCGTGAAGAGACACGGGCAGCTTATTCAATAAAAGATGAGAAATACCACATGCTAATTGTACCATGCACTGTCTGTTTGTAGGGCTTTAAAGAGAAGGAGCTAAATCGGGATGGATGGATCATGCCCTTCTTTATCTAAGGGACTATTTTTCTTAGTCCGGTGTTGTTGTGCTGGGTGCCGGGCTCGACATTAATCAAAGCACAAAAAGAATGTCAGCAGCCTCACTCGGGCTGAAGCAAAAGAGAGAAGCAGTCAACTCAGATTCATTTCATTCCCGAGGATGTGCTTAATTGCGAGATCTATCAAGTTGTTATATAGGTCCATGTTCGACTGTCAACAGAGAGATGCCACCAAACCCCAAACTAAAAAAAAGAACTGCATGTTTACTGTAGGCGAACCATCATATGTCTGAAAACTAATGATCCCAACATCTCTGACCTGGATAAATAGCATGAAGTAAACTAGATATCGAACTATCTATTCAATTTACAGTAATGCATATAGCAAAACAAAACTGCAACATTATGCAACACCATATCTGGTCCGGTCTTTTACTAAAATGAATGCTCTTTCATCTTGGGATCAAAGCCAGGTGTTGTGTCTTTTGAAGTTCGAAAAAGAGAGCGAGAGGAGAGTTAGAGAGAAAGGAAATGTACTTTTATTGACTTTTCATCATCTGCTCATTCATGTGACCTGTCCTAACCCCGCTCCCTAATATTTAGTATGAAGGAAACCACCCCCAAAACCCTCATTTGTAATTTTATGGTGTCAAGCCATTCTCTGAGTTTTTTCTGCATGGGTAATTAAGATAGCGTAGGCATTAAGGCAGCGTGTGTAATTCAAGTACTGCAGATACTGAGGGTAAAATGTGTTTGTATTCAAGGCCTCCACTAGGAGCTGCTCCAATGCTTGTGTGATTTCAGGTCCTGTAGTGCACACGCCACATTGAGGGGAGGAGGGAGAAGACACGCTGAATGACAACCACATAACAGACCCTAAAATACATCTACGCTAAATGAATGAGTCAGTCCCTCGGAGATTAGAGAAGAGCACAACTGTATTTGCTTGTGTCTACCGTTCCTTCACAGATCTCTTTCCTGCATATTGTTTGATGGCTAATTATACTCGGCTGCACGCTGACATTTTGACAATATAGACAGATAAAGGTGACAATAGAGCAAAGTATGACTACTGTAGACAGCACAAATACAGCTGAATACTTTACAACTGTAAATGCCATCTTCTTAATGATACCATTATGATGACATGCTGTCATGAATGTTTATGCTGTTCAGAGAGGTTACTGTACTAAAGGTCATTTTAACCCCTAATTATGGAAAAATTCTACAAAACAGTCTCTTTACGTTGCACAGACTGAACAGATGTAATCCAGAACACAACATATTTAATGCGCCATCTTTAGAATATTGTCTTTAAAATTCCGTTTCTGCGGCCGCTCTGTGTATCTCTATGGCATCGCTGTCGAGGAGCATTAGCTGGTGAAGTGGATTTGCTTATTGTAGAGTTAACGAAAGTTCTCATGCGGATTGTAATATTTAAAGCTGATGTCTTGACAAATTTAAGTAGACCAGGAAGATTTTAAAACAAGCCGTTCATTCATAAATATGCAAGATCGCTATGAAAATACAGACTGGAAGACAAAAGACAACGAGCGCAGCGCTGAAAAGGGGCGGGGCTACATAAGGTCCAGAGATATAACAATAATGATAATAATAATAATAATAATTGTTGTTACTATTATTTTATATGATACTATTTTATTATATTTTCATCATAATATAATGAAATATTTTATTGTTGTTATTATTATTAATATTAATTTAGCCTATATTTGTCAATAAATATATATAAAATAAATATAATACGGATAATATAATATAATACATTTAGTACAGGAAAATATGTTGTAGTCAATGTATGCTTTTTACTGTGAGCTTTTTACTATGCATTTTTTTAGCATACTGTAGTTGTAGTTTGCCTCTTTTTTTTGCCAAATAATTGTGTCAAATAAATATCTTAACCAAGTTTAATGTTTTGTTCTCTCCTCATTAAAAATAACCAAATAAATACATATTTTCCAATTTTTTTTATCAAATTTATAGGGTAATTAAAAACAAATGTTCCCTTCTGGACATCACTTTTGTTTAAATTTTAAATGTATTCTTTTTTTATTCTCAATAAATCAAGAAAGAAAACTTACAGTAGTGAACATTTTATAAAAAAGAGCCATTTTGAGTTTGCAGTGACATGAGGCTGACAGAAGATGACAGCACTTTAAGCAAATGATCTGTAGAAGGCGCATCTGGATTGTAACATAATTTCCACATGACCAGATTTTTTTACTGTGAATGTGTGACAGCTTTTTAGACAAGCGTTTTTTTTGTCACCGATCGACGCCGCATTAAAAATCTCCTTGGCTCTCTAATCTGAGGGTGCACGTGTAGGTTGGCTGCACACACTCCTTTAGTGCAGTAAAGTGCAGCATATGAACTAAAGCAGCTGTAACAGCTTCACCCAGCAGCACCTTCACAATGAGTCAGTCTCTCATGGCTGCACGGAGCATCTGCATACGGTCTGGCTGTGCTCAGCATTCTCCCCATACTTCACAGACGTCTGCTGCTAGGCCATGGGGTGTGCGTGGAGACACTCTGCTTTGTGAGGCACAGAGATAAGTTTCAGCCAGTGGCGCGCATGACCCCCACCCCACCGCGTCATTCCGGCATTTCAGCTCATTACCTTTATCAGGCCTGTGAGTGCTCAGAAAAATCCTTCTCTCAGCTCCTGTGGGTGAGCAGCGCAGGATTCTTGGAGGCATTAACTGCCTCGGCTGCTAATTCCACCGGCCTGCCACTTATCATCCGCGGCCAGAAGATTGAGAGATGCCGATTTGCCATTCTGATTAGATAAGAAGAGGTGCTGGGTGACCTTTGATGTGATTTGACTTGGTAATACGGGCTGGGTAGTAACCAGCTAAAACTAGAAAGCTATGGTTTTGAGCAGCATGACAGTAACTAACAAAACCTGACATTGCTTTTCTTTTTTTGATTTTAGATTTTTTTGGCTTTGCAGCTAAAAAAAAAAAATGCTTTCCTGAACTATGCTCCAACTATGCTTTTGTGTGTTCTTGTTTGTAAATTGTTTAGATGCTGCTGTTCGTCACAATGCTTTTGACTTAAACCGTAATTTTTTTTTATCTGTGTAAAACATTTAAATATAATTTTAAAACACAAATGTTGCACACCTGTTGCCGATTGCAAGAATGTACAAAGTATATGAGATTGTTGCTCCTGATGTCTGATGAAGGCCTTGATGGTGGCCGAAATGTCACATTTTTAACTTTTAAAGTGCTGCACCTTTTTCTAACTTTCATGAAAACATAAATCTTAAAAATATTGCCCCTTGTTCAATACAGCTGATTTTTCATCGGTAGTTTGTAGTGTAGTTAGCTAGTTTATTTTTGATGGTCTACTTTAGACATTCTAACAAGTAACTTTGCAACATGTCAACTAACTCTCATTTGAAGACTGTCTGCCTAATATCTGTTAACTCTTTATTTTGATGGTCCCACAACAGACATTCTACTGACTATAAGACTATAACTTTGCAACCACATTTCAACTTGTTCAACCCTAACCTAACAGTCTGCTACATTCTAGTAATACAGAGTTACATGGAGTTGACAAGTTACTTATAGTTAGTGGAATGTCTAAAGTGGACCACTAAAGTTTGCCAATTTTAAAATATGAGTAGCTTAAATCTTGGGAAGCTTCTGTTTCAAAGAAGTTTCACTGGGCAAAAGACAAATGCATCACAGGTGGTCTGTGAAAATGCAGTTTACTCCAGATCCTCCATGCGGGTTTATGGAGTTTCTGCGTTGAGTAAATTAGACTCTGAATGTTTCACAGACTGTTTGGATGAGGCACCAAAATGGTGGAGATTGTCCTCTTCTTTATAATTATGTTTTTAGAAAGCACACAGAACCTTGCTGTAGGGAAAAGAGTATCTCTGAATGAACTGCTTACATGAAACATGGCTTGAATTTCAACCAGTGGAAACTTGCATATTGAAATTGAATTTGTAATATGTAAAACGAAAATATTCCAAGGGAATGTAGAGGAAACTCAGTTCCAAAATAATTTAAAAAACGATTTTAGTCATATTTAAATGGAATATTCATCAGAAAACTTTGCAAAGGTGGCAAAACAAAGCATCTGTTTTTCTCAAAGTGAGCTCAAATAAAAACTTTGCAGGAAATTTGCCACGTATTTGATGCCCTTTTTGTTAGTTTACGTCGATTTTCCATTTAATACGCCCCTGTCTATCGAAACAGTAACAAATAAAATATAAATCATCAATATTTCACTCTGTTGAGCAGAAATAGTTTTGACAAAGCCATGGCTGCTAGCATTCAACAGCCTGATTGCTAATCATGGATGAATGAGCACAAGATCACTGCAATAAAAGTATGAAACACTTTCATCAAGTCTTCATATTTTTAACAAGAGATTACATAAATAAATAATATATAAATAAATACACATTTGTCCTTGAGGTTTTGACATCATACTATACGAATATCCTGTAAAAAAAAACTACTTTTATTGAAACCAAGCCCAGTGAACGACTAATTTTGGAATGTGCCGATTTATGACATCATAGATATTTGAAAGACCACCTCTGCAGAATTCATCATCGCAAATGGTGTGTTAGTGAGATAAAGAGGAGAGAAGAGAGATATAGGATCACTGGACTAAAAATAATACCTTCCAAAGGATCCTAATGCTAGGAATGTGTTTTTTTGTCAACAATGTGATTGCCTTATTTATTTGTATTCGGTGCATTTCACTTTGGATTCTCTGGTAAATCAGTCACAATTTCAACGCAGGCTTTGCAATCAGACTTTTACCAAATTAACTTGAAAATAATGTCAGAACATTTAAGTAACCGTGTTAATTCTAATGGCTAATCTGTGATCAGTGATCAGATATACATTATGTAATGATCCATGTACTCTATTGCTGTTTATGAATGAGTAAATGAAAATTATATGTTATTTAAACTATGATTAAATTATATATAGATAGCGATCAAAGAACGCAACTTTTATAATAGCTGGACTCTCGCCAAAACTCCTGTTATAATCATTGAATCTCTTATTTACATTGTGTTTGCACTGTTAGTTATGATGAAAGCATTCGTTAGTGTGCAGAAATCGAGTTGCAATGACAAGATCAATGCATTCATGCGCTCAACATGTCTGTGATCGACTACATGCTCATCGCTGCAACCTTTCATGCCACGATCTAAATATAATACTAAATATTATCTGTACTAAATAATAATAAATAATAGGATCTAAATATTATGTTATAATCAACACTTTTCACAATAAGTTAACCTTTAACTATTTAGTTAACCTTGTTCCACATGTAATACTATCTTTTTAAAAACAAAGATGTTAGCCAATCACAGCAGTGGGTGCTTACACTGAAGTCTCACAGCAGACACGCCCCTTCAAACAGAGCGTTCAAATCAGAGAACATCAGGGTAGCAAAAATGGATTTTATAGAAATATTGTGTCATAATTTTTGTCATAAAAAAGTGCACCCCAGTAAATATTACAAAAGAATAAAACAATGTAATTCATGACTTTAACATATGGGGAGAGAGGGGTAAGCTGTAGGAATTCAGAGTGATTGGGACACATTTAGTCATTGAGATAACTTGGAAAAAGTGTCCCAATCAACCTGAATTCACCTTCATTTTTTACTGAAGTTGTACTTTAGTACTATAAAAGTTTCATAATCAGTAAAATTGAAATTTCAACATTTTATGCATGCAAAGTTTGACATTCAAGTTTGTAGCATTACAAATGCTCATAACATTCTTCATGAAAATCTCTCATGATCAAATAGCAAAAATCCTGCACAGTTTTGCTAGACTAAAGAAATCTTACAATTACAACAATTAGTAGGGCATAACGTCTGAAAGAAATGAAGACAGTTCAACGCTGCTCTTGGAATGAAATGCAGTGCATCATATTGAGCAGAATCAATCTCTGCTCTCCCACAGAGACACACACTTTTCACTCTAGAATAATTGGGAAAGTTGTGTCTCAATGGAGAACAAAATTCTTTTTTTTCCAAATTAAATCTATTCTTGAAAAACATTCAGTGGATAAAGATCACTTTAGAAATAACGAATTTTATGGTAAAATACCATTTCTGTTCTTTGTGACTTGACCGCCGTGAGTTGTGACCGCTGTGAAGACAGGCAATTAAAGATGTGAATGTGTGCACGCATTCCAAACCCGGGTGAGGCTTTATTACAAAGTGCAAATCACGTAAATTAAAGTAGATTTCCTGACAAAACATAATAGAAAGCAATGCAGTCCCGCAGATAGAACGGCAGCAGTGTCATCACGACAGACCATTTACATCCGACCCTTCTGAGCCGGAGGAGAGATTAATGCTCCTCCACGTGAACAGATTAATTGATTCTGTAGCACTTCCCTTCACCAAACCCTTTTCAATGGGTGACATTTATACAAACAACAAAATACAAAAATGTTGTTGCAAGAACATGAGTGTGATCTGACCTTATAAAACCCAGGGAGAGGCAAAAAAAATCTAAAAAAGCATCGCAGTTGTGGTTGTTGTGAAAGTGATGTGTACTCAGGGTTGACAGAGGGGCATCTGCTATTACACACCACAATTACTGATATCCCGGAGCTCCAATGAGAACCTCCATAAATGGACTGTGTGTGTGTGTGTGTGTGTGTGTGTGGAGAAAGACACGCAGAGAGGGACCCCTGAGATTGCAAATGCTCCAATACTGCGGCTCAGCCAATTATGAGCTCTCAATGGCTTAGGTCTGCTATCAATGGCCAGTCATATGCAGTTACTTCTGCCAGTAACCAGCGTGAAGTGCATCAACGGCACCGCCATACTGTGTAAAACTGACAAACAATATTTACTCACAGTGCGTTACTTAATAAAACGCTGTATAACAAAGTAAGAGTGTAATTCTTCAAAGCACCTCGACAAATAATCAATTGTGCTCCAGTCAACTCAATGCGGTTCAACGCAATTTGAGTTGTTATAACAGGATCCAGCCGATAACTTTCACCGTCCCCGCGGCATTGGAGAACGCCAATTCCAATCATCACTGAGATGCTGTGGTGGAATCTCCTAATAATGCTGCTCTATTGAAACTGGCAGGGCAAACCAAAACTCAGTGCAAGCTGTATTTGCAAACTTATCAGCGACTAAAAGCTATATTTCTGTGGAGGTGGATAAACATAAATCCTAGGATGACACCAGTGAGCTGTTAAGGACAAAACAAACTGCATCACTGCAGCATTTTTTAATATCAATATTATGTTTTTTTTTTCTTTTCTATTGATGCAAATGCTATCTCTTTTTCCAGTGAGAGCTTTCCAACAACAGATTTCTGATTTTGCAAAACCTATAATGAATCTTTTTGGTTTTTAGCGAGGCTGATGCTTGAAGTAAATATTCAGTGACAAGCATGCCAAGCACTTTCCATGAATAGAGTACGAAACAGGCCTTGAAACTCTTTAAAAAATATGCAGTTGTCATTTTTTCCTTCACTAAATGTTCAATGAAAGATTTTAAGCTTGCAGAAAATGTCCATGCAAATGGTTCATTTATATGAGCAGTTCCATTTTTCAGGTCATTGTAACCTTGTTACCAAAAGAGGACGCGTCTAAAAGCGCCAATTTTCTATCAATAAACATTAAATAGAAAAATAAGCAATTTGTTTTATAAACACTTTTTGTTATACTGGTTGAAACTCTCTTCACATCCTGAGAGCAAATTATGTTTTATTAACAAAGTTCAGGAGAAACACCTATGTGCCAGGGATACGGAGGGAAGCGCAAGGAAAAGAAAAGGAGCTGACTTTATTGGGAAGCATTTACATCTGGATATCCTGAAAGTTTGATAGAGAGGATGCCTGCCTGCAATGCAAATGCAAACACTCCTCTTTATCATATTTCAGCTTGAATGGATGATTACTGAAAAGTATTACACTTGCTGCTTTACAGCTGTAGGTGTACTATAGGTGTATTATATAACAGACACTGTTACCTTCATCAAAGTCTCATTAACACCCTCTCGCTTCGGCTAAAATCAAAGCAAATGTTTGCCATCTGGGAAACTGCAGTTTGCAAGCAGGTTGGTGCAGTTAGAGAACAACACAGAACTAATAAGAAGAATATGGGAGTTGTTTCACAGATCCTAGATCATTAAGAAGTCGTAGAAAAGAGCTGTTGTTCCTCAGACCCCCCGAGAGGCTGTCGCCATGGCAGAAATCTCTGCATCCCGCTAACAAGGGATGAGAAGAAAGTCAGCCAAAAAGACTTCAAAGACATAAATAAGGTTCACAGTGACTTACATGCTGTTAGCTGCCTTATTACTCATTGTGACACAACTAGTGAGATGTTTTAGGTGACACCAGCTGGGTTTGTTTGTCTTTTATTAAATAGAAATAATGGATGCTGTACACAAACTCTGCTTTAGACTTCACACAAGTCTGCTGTACTTTTCTAACAGTGTGCATTTTCTTGACATGTTGTTGACTGGCTTGATCAGCAATTGAATTAAAATCCATTCCAATCAGCAAGAAGAGGAACGAAACGAAATATGTAAATCACATTGAGGGCAAGTGTTTTTCATCCTTACCTCATAAGCCCTGTTTACACCTGGTATTAAGATGCGTTTTGATCGATCGGATCACAAGTAGACGAAGGAGACACATATCCGTTTACGCCTGGTGTTTTAATCCATCTCATTTGTCTAATTTGAACTACTTCTGTCCTGATTTCTTCAAGGGGAGGGTCTATGGGTGGGTAAGTGTTGGCCTATGTGTTTTTGTTTGTTTGTTAGATATTTCAATCTAATTGACAAAATAAGAAATTTCTGAATCATTCATCATTCATGTGACAAGATGAACGCACCGAAGATGGTAGAAAAACATACGGAGAGCAGCAGCTTTCATTTCTGCTCTGATAGCCGCAAGACAATGCCAAACGCTGTGAGTGTGTGTTAGAAATCAGCAATGGTGAGAACATTGTGCTTGATACTTTTTCGTCTTCAAACCAAACTTGGGTCTTCAGCTGACAACATGTTTAATTCATTCTAAATGTCATAGTAAGTGTCATTATTATTGCATACATATACCAGTTGTTACAGTAAGTCTCACTTAAAAATGCCTGAAAGTCTTTGCATTGAACTGATTTTTTTCAATTACTTCTGAATATTTTGAGTGGATGTATGAAATAATTTCTCCTCATGTTCATACAGTTGTCCTATCAGAGTAACCATATGTGTAATTCATCGTATTAACCAAGAACAAGCAGAAAGTGCCCACTTCATTTTAAACAGAAACCCCTGGTTTCACAGACAAGTCTTAAGACTAATCCCAGACTAAAACGCATGTTTAGGCTGTTGTAACTGAAAGTAACTTGCACTGACATATCTTAAAATATGTCACTGCCATTGTTTTGTCTCAAGATACTACACATTAGTAATGTTTTTTCTAAGGCACGTTTATAAAAGCTACTTAAATTTACTAATTGAACTAAACCCTACTCCTGGCTTGACTTAAGCCCTGTCTGTGAAACCAGGCCTAAATCTATTGTTTTATATTAATAATTAAATCCTATAATGACCTCTTTTAGTGAGAGCTTAAGTGTGCTTGTGCAATTTTTCTTTGAAATAAACACCAATTGCTTCAATATTTTATCTAATTAAATCTTTAAATGTGACAAGTGTCCAAGTACTTTTTGAGTCAAATATGATGTCAATAAATGCCTGTATAGAGACAAAACCCATATTGGCTTTAATGGATTATTTTTCCATCTCTATCCTTATAAATCTCTTGCAATTTCAGGAATCAGTCCCCTTCTCACCTGTGGACCCAGACTGCAGTGAGTGGAGGGCCAATGCTATTAAGACACACTATTGATGCTGTGAATGACTTTCCCCTTTCCAACTACCTTCAATGGATCCATTTAGAGTCTGTAAAGGTAAGCTCTCCCTCTATATGAGATCACAGTAGACCTGATGTCCTGTAGTCCGGGAAAATTACAATTCTGATATTATTTACTCACCCTCATGTCATTCCAGACCTGTACGCTGTTGCTTCAGTGTCAATTTCTGAAGAATCTGCATGCAGTTCTTTCCATATACTTGTGTCATATAATGAAGTTACCATAGGAGGAAATGAAGAGAAACTTCCAATAGATAAAAAAAAAATAATAATAATGTAAGAAAGAAAACATGTAGAAGTTTTTTATTAAAACAATTAAATTGGTTCTAAGATTGCAATGGACATCAGCAAGTTAGGTTACACTTTATTTTAATGTATCCTTGTTACAGTGTAATTAAACATTTATAAAATTATACAAGTACTGAGTAATATTAAGTAACCACATGTACTATACAAGTAACTACAGTATAGTAACTATAGTAACTACTTACTTGCACTTTATATGGGGATACTCAAATTAATTAACCAATCATTAATACCATTGATCAGCCCTACCAAACGTGGATGCTTTTTCCACTAAGAAACGAACATTGGTATGTTGTTTTGATTAATACTGTGAAGCTGCTTTGATACAATCTGTATTGTGAAAAGCGCTATATAAATATATTTGACTTGACTTGCATATAAGTATAGTAACTACATGCAACGTGTGTAACAAGGACATTGCAAAATAAAGTGTTACCGGAATTTATATATAAAATCTCATCATCAGTAATCTGTTCTTAAACATATAATCAAATATGATATTGATAATAAAACACTCAATGACAATAAATGAAAATTGAATTTTGATCAATGTTCACTGTGTGAACAAATGTTATTGTTTTAGATGTGCACGAGGGGTAACTCGAACTTTACATTTTTTGTAGTATAATACTTATAAAACATCAGGTTGTAAATATGACATCATTGTGAAGAAGATAAAAAAAAAAAAACTTTGTTTTTGTAATAACCATGACCTATTTGCTTCCAAAGTATCAAAATTCTCTTTTTGTCTTCAGTGGAAGTGAACAGCATCAGCGTTTGGAATGACATGAGGGTGAGTAAATAATGACAGAATTGTGTAAAATATCATTTTAAATTGCAACAATGTGCTCAAGAAAATGTCACAAAGTACTAAAATGTGATTTTAAATCCAGATATAGTGTAACTTTACAGAGTCTGCTGTAATCTAGCAAAGCTACAGGACATGATGAAATCCTGTCATCGCCTTGAGCCACGAGGCGCTCTCTTCTCCCTCAGACCTGGTTCTGTCTCTCTCTGGAACAGAGATGATTCCACGTGACATCTGTGCTTCTCTCTGCCTCTACCTTGAGATCCATCCTATCTGAGCAGAGGGTGACTTTGAGCCTTGGCAGTGTGACAACCCTGGTGCTGAGCGCCTGCTCAGGCAATCAAAAACCAGGCATCGTATAGCGGGAGGAAAAAAAGAAGAAAAGCTACAACTCAAGGTCAGCATCTGCAGAGTGTGTCGCTGAGATTGCCACTGGGCGGCGAGGTCAGGGTGTGGGCATGAGACAGCTTGAGAAAGAAGCGGCGGGGAGCGCGCTATACCTCGGAGATATGTTCTTTCTGTAGGCTGCCTCGGTCAAAGTTCAGGAATAAAAGCACAATGCAAAAGGGTGACAGAGCTGGAGAATGCCAAGGATAATAAGGAGATGGGGAAGCGTAAGCCCCGACTGGATTTCTTGAACTCGCTCTAAAGCAAAAGTAAACTTTAAAGGCCGGTAAATTATCCTGGGGTGTTTTAGCAGGCATCTCAATGCATTTAGAAATCTGTGGGAGCAAATTCAACACTCTTTGCGTATGTGATCACATGATAAATTAAAAATATTTGAATATTTCTTATGTAGGTGTTATGCACTGGCCTAAAGAACATGCACAAGGACCTTGAGAATAGCTGAATTGTTAAAGATATTTTAGGAATATTTACTGTAACCTTAAATATCTTTATAATAAATGTAAATAAATGTAATGTTTTGTGAAAATAAGATGGAAGATGGTGAATCTCACATATGAATGCCACAAGCATCCTGGAAGATGAACGTACCACATTCTGTCAGTTTTCAGATGGATTCTGTTCCCAGTGCTGTGTAGATCATTGATGACAGCAAAATATATGTCTTTTCAGTCATGCTTTTTGAAGTTTGACTTTACCTTCAAAAGATTCATGTCACACAGAAAAAAATAACACCGCCCAAACCAACCATTACTTTGAACATTAATATCTTTTCTTTTTTATTAAGACAAGAACTCTCCATTTTTTTTTTGTAAAAATGTCTAATATGAACAAATACAAAATGTGTATGGGAATGTGGATATCATTTTTCTTCATTAATACACAGTAACATTGCCCAAGTACAGCAGAAAGACAAAAAATAACCAACCTAAAAACAATGAATGAAAAACTTTCAACACTGTCCAACCTATCTGGAACCAGAACAAGAAACATGTCAACTTCGAATTTTCCCCAACACACTCTCATGGCAATTCGTAACTATTTTACGCTTTGATGAATTGGGGTGAATTTGTATAATCTCATTTGTATGTTTTAGTACAATTTGCTTCCGTCCCACTGAGGGGTAGGTTTAGGGGTAAACTCTCATGCTTATTTTTTTTCTCTAAAACTTGTGAAATAATTACGTTTTCTCATGAGATCGGGTTGGTCCTTTACTGTCCTCTCTGTGTGAAGTAGGTCAGAAAAAAAGATAATACTCAACATTGCGTGTACATTACGTACACGTTTTACAGTGCACCAAATAAGCAAGAACAACAAAAATATTAAACAAAACATGTCAAATTCACCATTCGATTTGAGATCCAGCTTGATTTTTTTTTTCACTTTCTTAATCGGGGGCTGTAACTTTGCATTCTACCTGAGATGCAAACATACTGTTTATTGTACGTGAACCTGAGACGGGACTTAAATTAAACTGTCAAGTTCAGAAAAAAATTAAATAAAAGCAAGTTCCATCAGTAACACTGTTGCACTATCAAACAGGGGGCACTAATAAATCAATGAAAACAAACACAACAACAAACTACAAACCTGAAACCGAACCCAGTTCACATCTCAAAACAAGTTGTTATATTTGGACATTTTCAATTAAACCTTTTTCGACTTGCTGTACAAGAAACGGATGATAAAATAGATCACTGGCGTAACCGCGTCTTCTCATCGACGTCTATCTGAAGTCCTCAAACGCCTAGTAGAGTGGAGTAAACCACATTAATCACATTTAAAACAGGTCTAACATAACAAGTTGAACAAAATGTACATCGTCCCAGGCTAAATACCACAAATTAGTATACTGATATCATGTCTCTCACATTCGCAAAAGAGGAGAAGGGATGTCTGAAATCCTGTTCAGAAGCTGCCAGACCAAAGCTAAATGATGCTCACTAGTTAAGCACAAGCCACACAACTGTATATCTCAACTGCAACGGTAACCATCAAGCTGCAAGACATTCCCTCGGATTTGTATTCTATGTAAAAACAAAAGCGTCCAAAGTGTTTCTCATGGTTAATGCACATACTCTAAAATGTCTCAGTGGATGCTTGTTTTTTTTTGTTGTTTTTTTGAATAAGAAAAATAAAGCAAACAAGAGTGTGTTTTCCCCCCTCAACCTTGCCGTTTTATTTACACACTGAGGTTGGTTTCAGCAGGGTCTAAACTATGGCATCTAACTTCACTTACACTACAGCGAGGAGTCATACGGAAGTGAGAAGAAATACTTCTCTTTAGGGAAAAGTACTTTAGACGTCTTATCCACCTTATATTATGTACCCTCAACGGGTGCTAGGTTTGTAGCTAGGCTTCAGTGAAATGTCTAATGTGTTCACAGGAGCAAAGAGAGCTCCTTTTTGTTTAGCGTCACGTGTTGACAACGACTGTAAATATAGGGGGAAATCCACATTAGCGGGTAATTACATCACAGACTGTTTTCCTAAAATATTTGGAATGTTATTAAAAGCGTTTTCAATTTTTTTTTCTTATAAAGACTGTTTATTTCACTTTCCATTCAAACTAATTTCATTTCAAGCCCAGGACTGCTGTGCATAAGCAGGAACCCAGAGGAGCAACTCACAGCAATTATAAACAATAAAACACACATTGTTTACAAGAGGAAATTATTTTGCTGAGGTGCTTTTTTTTTCCGCACCATGTAGTCTATGATATTTGGGCAGTTTATATTCATATACTAGTCTCACTAGGATAAGCTAGCTGCAATCGCCACTATTTCCTCTGAGGAAGAACAAACAGGCAATTCACTTGACAGGCAATCATATACCCTTACACACTTGTTGGACTGCTTAACATCAATGTCACATCCTTACTGAATCGCCTACAAACCAGATACACAAATGCAGATGTTTTTTGGCTGTTAAAATGCATTTTAAGGTAGTAAAGTTATAGTAATCAAATCATTTCCACATCTTCCGTCTCTGTACATCTACAAACATGATAGTTGTGGCGCTTCCTCCCTTGAGTCTAACAAAACACTCTAAAACCAGAAAACGTCTCGCTTTGACACAATTTTAGGTAGTTATTAACGTGTGCTAGAGGGTCAGCTTCAGCAGCCCTGCATGGAAAATTACAGCATAAGACAAGAAAACAAAATGTAAGCCACAGCATTTAGACCTTTTTCAGTGACGGTGACTCTTTTGTCATTATGGCATATGCATTTATGAATGAAAATGCAGACAAAACCTAAGACATCATTCTATTGAAACAATAAATAACTGAAAGGGCTTTCTGCTTTGTCTAACTGAGCAGAACGAGACGATAAGCCTCCATAGGTGCAGAGTAGCAGGAACTGTTCGTCTGCGCCTCTGCCCATTCCAAACTTCAAATGTACTGGCACATACAGTATAATTAGGAAAAAGAGTAAAAAAAACTAAAAGTAAAAAGAGGAGAAGTCTGCAGGAATGGAGACGCACCCTGTCAAAATAAAACGGGTGCAACGTCCAGGATCACTTCTCCACCGGTCTCATCAAATTGTTGGGGGACAGGAAGGAAGGAAGCTGCTTGCACTTCCCTTCATGATGCTGATGACCTGGGATTGAGTAAATCAAAACGCTGTCATGTGACTAGGCCTGCTCTTAGTACAGAGGATATGGTGTTTTGAAGGATATGCCCACAGTGTAGGGGAATGCATTGAGGTGTGCACTCATGTACCTTCATAGGAAAGCAGACAGCACGTCGATAATCAGAGAATGGTGGAGGTGTGTGTGTGTGTGTGTGTGTGTGTGAGTGAGTGAGTGTGTGTGTTCGGGAAGGGGGGTTTAGAGGTGTGACATGATCAATGGCATTTAAAGCATGACTAAGAAAAGAAATTCAGAACAAGGCACAGAATTTTCTGCAAATGGTCGAGAAAGAACGAAAAATACCAGCATTTGGGGAGGTGCTGTGTGGTGACGCTTTCTACACTCTTATCTGGCAACGTCTGGTATCCCGCTGACCCCTAAACCCCACCCCTGACCCCAATCCCGCTGTATAACACAAATACCTACATCCTCTCAGCTGCCCGTGTAGCATTCTACGTCATTCAATCCCAAGGAAAGAAAATCAAACAAACTGACAAATAAACAAAAACTCAGTAATCTCAGTTCCCCCATGCCCCACCCCCTCCCGCCAAAAACAAAACAAAAGAAAATATTAAGAACAACAGAGGCCTCGGGACTCAGATATAGTATTCCTTCTTCTCGTCCGAGTTGTTGTGGCCCCCTTCGGCGTTGATGATGGCCGTGTCGGCGTCCGCCGCGTCATCTGCCCCCTTGGCTTCGTGTGTGAAGTAGGTGCCTGTGTGGGTTTCAAAGAAAAGCGTGTTGATAAAAGCAATATCTTCAGCCCCCCAGGGTCTCTGATTGATGCAATTGCAGGGTTTTAAAAGAGATTAAAGACCATCTGGAGCAGCTTCTCTAATTTAGAGTGAGGGTCGATTCATGGGACTTTACTTGCCCATAAATAAGCCATTCATTTCACCACGCTGCACTTGGTTGCGTTATAATGTCTTTTATGTAAGAAAACAAAAGATAATACGTTCCAAAACTAATACCCCATGATGAGACACTTTGATTACAGCACGGCAAACGAAACCTGACCCTCTAGATTGAGCGCTATTAGATAAAACAAACAAGAAATAAACTAAAACTGAGTCTGACACATACTCAGAAGAATAAACGTGTTATTTGTGGCAAATAATTCAGGAAATTTCCATAACATCCTCTCCAGGTTTGGGTTTGGTTTGACTTTGCACTTTAGAATCAACCTTGGGAAGTGTTACAAGGAGGTGGGAATAAGCGATCCACTTCAAACTTCATTTCCGAGTGGGATTATTCCCATCCTCTCAGTCTGTGGCGTGATAATGAAGGCAGTAGCCCTGATGAAATGCGGAGATGCTGCACCCCACTTTATATTACAGAACACAACAGCGCGATGCACTCAGAGGGATGCTGGCCTTAATGTGGTCGTAGCCACGGGCCAATTCAAAGCACCTGCAGAGCTTCGACAGTAGAATGACTTCTTTCCCTGTTCAGAATCTTATCCAAAATAATTAGAAAGTCTATTGACCTTAGAAATGTGCTAAAAGACAGTCTGGGGGCTGAATTACCTTTGTGTCTTGCAAAGTATCGTCCCAAAACGATGAGAAGACACAACATGGCGAAGACCACGACGGCCACCACGCCTCCAATAACCGCATGGTCCAACGATCTCTGTGCTTCTGTTCCTGCTTGTGAATCTGAGAGAAAGAGCCAAGAGATGATGTGTTACTTGCAACAGTTTCAACAAACAGAAAATGTGAAGTAACACGGCATATGAAGCTTGTTATGAAGTATATAATGTATAATGCATTATAATACGCTCTTAAATGGTAAAATGGTAAATGGACTGCATTTATATAGCGCTTTCACAGGCCCAATGGCCACCAAAGCACTTTACATATTGCCTCACATTCACCCATTCACACACCGACGGCGGTGTCAGCCGTGTAAGGCTCCATCCAGCTCGTCGGGAGCAGCGGGGGTTAGGTGTCTTGCTCATGTACACCTCAACACCTGGTCAGGTGGAACCGGGGATAGAACCACCAACCTTCTGGTTTGTAGACAACCTACACGAACACCTACAGCCACTGCCGCTGTATACTATCGTTCAAGATGTTAAGATGTTTTCATGTTCATGTTCTCAAGGCTGCATTTATTTGATTAAAAATGCAGTAAAAACAGTACTATTGTAAAGTATTAGGTAATGGTGAAGCTGAATTGTCACATGATCCTTCAAAAATCATTCTAATATGCTGATTTGGTGCTAAAGATTTTTTATATTTTTTATATCATGATCAATGTTGAAAAGCGTTTTGAAGCATAATCTGTTTGTGGAAACCTTGATTTTTCCCCCCTCACGATTCTTTGGTGAAAAGAAAGTAAAAAAATACAGCATTTTTTAAACGTTTTCAAATGTCTTTACTGTCACTTTCAGTCAATTTAATACATCTGTGGAATAAATGTGTTCATTTCTTTCAAAAAGCTTGAACAATGTATTTGACACTATTGTTGCACTATTGTTGTATTTGAACAATAGTGTATCATATTAATAATTTGTATTATAACTATGGTTAAATAACATGCAGCTAATTATGAGGTGAATTATAAGGTACATATTTTAATGCATTATTTATAAGAATAGGCTCTAGTGCAACCAAATGGCATTTTTTTTAGACAAGATACACAACACATATTAATTTTACGATTCTATAATGGACAAAGACATTAGTACTAATCTTATTCAGAATCATTTTGGAAATATTACTGGAAATAAGTAAATCATATGAAGAGAAAGAACAGAATTTAGCTATTAAATGAGGAACATTTAATCATAGAGTAAAGCATAAGCAGCATGCATGTTTAAATTACCTGCATGTAGATTTAAAAAAATAAAATAAAAATTGTGATGCGTGTCTAAGATTTGTTAAATACAGCCTGCAATAGGGATTCAAAATATATTTGAAATCCACCTCTCTGGAATAAGACCTCCAAAGTATAGACAGGCACCAACAAGCAGAACTGATGCAAACAGAAAGTGTGAGAGTGAAAATAGCTTAAACATTTACGAGTGTGACAGTGGAGCTCTGAAGACACAGGCCTTGTTGTTTATATTCTTCTGTCAACTACAGTCCTGACTATAACTCAAACGAATCTGGCACAAACTGTGAGCTGGAGCCAGAGCTAAAGAAATACACTTTGCCCTCAAGACTAAAAGTGCGAATCACAAGCAATTTTTAACAAAGATTCATTCCATTTGACCCTGAGAACAAGGCAGGCCTCTGAGGCTGCGCGGCGTAATGATATGTGAAGTTTATTGATCAAGTGTAGGGATCCATGACAACCCAAAGTTAATGCTGGTTTGTGGACTTGATTGGTTCTTCACAGAGCAAAGGAGGAGCAAAATTTTTCATCAATATCTCACACCCGGCTCGGAAATTAAAGAGTTTGAAGAGAAGTACTGAGAGAAAATAGACAGGAGACATTGCTCTAGAGTCGGCCAACGAAAGACATTGAAAGACCTCCATGTCACTAAACCTGTTAATTATCAACACCTGAGATTTGTGCCACAGCAAATTTAAAAAAGTTCCATTATAATAGTTTTAAACATAATAAAATATAATTCAAAAATATATATTTTAATTAAATAATTTATATTTTAATATTGAAGGTCTGGAACGAGAGTAAAACAACAAAATCTATACATAAAAGGCATATGAAAAGTAGCAAACATAAATAATGGAGGAATGATAATGAGTTTTCCGAGACGGGTTTAATGTGACCTTTACATACCATAACAGAAAAACCTGAAATCTCTTAGTTTGAAGAAAAATCAAGCCCTGGGATCACCCAACAGGGAGTAGAGCATGTGAACTCTCTGCTACATCTCATGGTCCATGTCCTGTTTTATCAGTCCACGGGCTCATCCCCACTCCAAACATCTCACTCGATAAAAAAACACGATGAGAAGGGAAAGGAAGCGAGGGGAAGGATGTCTCGACTGAGCAATCTGACGCTTGGTAATCCAGTCACGAGGAGTTGATCAGCCTTCCCGTGTTTACCCACGGCAATCTCCCGCTCTCATCTGTGGCCTGAGCCCGAGAGCTGAGGGGATTTCCTGGGGGAGTTCAAAAAACAAAAACGGCAGGCCACAACTTATTAGAGGATAACGAAAAGCGAGAAAGCACAGAGCGGTGTGCTTGTACAACATCCCACCCAATCTCACCTCATAAACAACTCCTGTGTGAGAGGGGGGGGGGGGGGGGGGGGGATGTAGGGATGATGCTGCCAAACCCAACAAAACATGACTTGATCAACCTAATAGGCTAGTTTGACTTCAGATTTCCCTTTTTCGGAGGGAAGGCAGATTCAATTAAAGTCAGTGGGAATCTGCTTGACACCTAATTCTCGCTTGTCAAGAGGAAGGGAGGGTCTAAAGACGTGATTTAACTCACATTCCTATTAAGATGTTAATATGTACTGGATGGAGAGATAAACAGAGATCGCTCTTTCTCTTAAACCACTTTCCCATCCACTTTGCTGCAAGACACCATTGCAGGTTTGTCCACAAACGCAGATGGGCTTGATGCCTGCTTGGGTCATTCTCTCACTGAATGGATTTGATAGGAATTAACATAACTTAACAAATGGAGTGAAGACCGGGACAGGACTGTCTGTTCCCATTCAGCTTCAAGTGATTTTAATGCCATGTTTCTCCTTTCCACCCTCAACAGCCTGAAGATAAATGAAGGGGTGTGCGGAGCTCAGGCACAGCGATGAGAAAGAAGATTGAGGTCCGCGATCATGCCACGTTCGGAGGTGCGCTGGTGTGTTGGGCCGCCCTTAACACAATGACTGAACCGTAATTCAATAAGAGTCCACTGTGAACCAACAGTTTGGCTAATGTGTAATTCAAGAAGCAGATGGTTTAGAAATGAGTAATTCTCAAGCAACCTCCTCTAATCTCAGCAGCCATTTTGCCTCCAGAATTTTCAGTAATTCCAAGAAATTGCCATCTTAATGAAACCCTAGAAATTTGCTCTCATCTCAATTTGACTAGACGGAGTCACATAATTACACGCATTGCGTGGTGCTTATGGAAGAATCATTACCATAAACAGTATTCCTGTTTAACATTTACGACTGCAGAATAAGAGACTGGAATACCCAATTACCCAGTTAGATAAGTGAAGGAATGAAGCTAGATGGAAAGCATTTACTCATTCTCCAGAAAGTGGCAAAAGTGAGCGCCATCGGGCATTGATAAAAGCAGACTTTGATCTGATCCAAACGAACTAAATCTGAGATGGGGTCCAATTTTTGTGCATTGGCATTTGTGGGAAGCTCATCCAAGGTCAGGACTAAAGGATAACTTCAATTTGGAGTGTGCCGTTACACTGCACCTCCAGCTACAATGAATCGCTAGTCAGGTCTGACACTCATCCAAGAGTCCACAGTCTCCAGTTTCTAAAATATCTGTCCTGTGGTGAAGGAGGATTGCTGTGAGCTCTCAGGGTTCACACCTCAGGCTGCTGGAGGTGGTGTTGAGGAATATGAGATGGGAGAGAGAGAAAGAGAGAAAGGGAAAGAGCTTCATCAGTCTCAAGATGATACACTAAGCATGTTTTTTATTTGCCTGAAATACGGTATATCACCTGGCTGGAGTGGACACCTGCTGAACTACAGTGAGAAAACATGATGAAAGATCCTATCAGTTTGGCTGTTCCGCTGAACAGTTTCTCCAACAGAAATGCTGCAGTAGTTCTTCAGCACCTTATATACAGAAAAGCTGAATATTTTCTCATTTTGCTTGGGCGCACTCTAATCCAGTTACGTTGAGATGAAGTTATCACACTCAAACACGCAGACCATTATGTAACTTTTCATTAGATTCCCTGTTTCTTGCCTCAATGTAGTATACAGCTTTGGCTTACAAATTGAAAAGAATTTCTAATCTACCGCCTCAGCCTTCATGGTTGGGGAGTAACTAACTAAAAGTAGCGACACTACTAACCTTACTACATTTTTCAGCAGCTGATCTGCTTAAAATATACTGTTGCTTTTCTGGTTACATGCTATTTCTGCAATAAGTTGAAAAAATAAAACACTCTCCTATTTATCATTATATAACTAAAACGTCCTTATAATTCCAAAATTATATAAATTATAAGTTATACAAATATTTATAGGTACTGTATATACACAAACAAAGTACTGTTCATTTTCTGTCTAGAAATTATCTGTTAAGTGTATGGCCATTTCTTTTAACCCTAAAACACAACACAACAATGCATAATTTAAAATGTGTGTGAAGCACCAGTTAAAAATTCTTATTCCTATTTTTGGACTGTTCTGTTTAAAAAATACATTTTAATGCTGTCAGCAGCTACTACTTTTTTTAAAAAATAAATAAATCAAAATAAAAAAATATATATTTATAATTATATGTAAACATATTTTTTGCACCTTAAACGGCTTCATTGGAGTTAGCTACCATCCTTTTTTAATTATATTAAAGCTAATGGAGTTATGATTAATAATAGACACAATTATATAGTGTTAATAAAAATAATGTATAATATTATTCACAATGACATGCAAAAAAATGTTGCCTGCCTTAAATACCTACAACACAGTTAGCTTCTTGTTAATATAATTAAGTTATTCATAAATTATTATATAACATAAATAAAATGTTATTTATAAATATAAATTTATAATGATATATGTAAAAATATGTTGCCAAACTTAAATACATGCAGTTAGCTACTTGTTGTAACTGGCTAAAATGGTTGCAACTTTTTTAAAAGAGCAGCTTTTTTATAGTTTATCCTACATCCTCTAATTCATCTTTAAATAATTTAAAAAAATCACAATTGTGGGATTGCAAACAGTTGCAGAGTTTCAAAGTAAAGTCACTGGGCGGAAAACACAAATCAAAGAAAACTGATGTAACAGGTATGCCTACATCCTTCCATCACTGCTTAGCCCTATTTCACACAGCTGAACCAAAACCCAAAGCTGACATTTAATTTTGGTGTTCAAAGTCTAAATGAAGACAAAAGGTGGAGGAAAGAGAATGAGAGCAAATAATGCTCTGCATGATGCCATGACCTTGAGTTATGAGCAAAATACCACAGCAAAAGCAATCTGGACTGAAGGAGGACAGGACGTGTCTCTGAGGGGTTTGAGGTGAGGACCCTAAGGGCCGAAGCACAGCAACACATCTCTACCTCTATAAGTCATGCTTACTGATTTGAAGAAATCTCCCAAGACAATAAAGTGTGATAGCTGGATTGACTTCAGAGGGTCATCTGTTCCATCAACACCACTGTGGAAGACAGTCTCTGTTTCTCAGTCAAAAACAATGGTAAAGATGAGTCTGTGGCCCCTATAGGGCACAAGTAACGTCATCTCTTGTGTGGACACCCAGATACTATACCAGCAGTTATTGATTCCACTCCTTTTGTCTCCATCAGTGTTGACATTTTCAAGAGTGGAAGAATTTTTAAAGAATGACTTAAAATAAGCCTCTTCACGCTATCGTTTTATCACATCTTCCTTTTCAAACCAGTACAACTACATCTTTTGAGAGAAGACAGGAATAACAACAATCGTTGATAAGAAAAAGACAGTAGACCTGGGGTTTCGATCATGTTGGTCATGACAAAAGGTTAGAAGTACAGCACATATTCAGAATGTTCAAAGGCGGCTGGAGAACGCAGAACGCTGTCGGTTTACGCCTCACTGTTCTTAGCACAGGTGCGAGGAGGAGATATGCTGCAGTTTTCTTCATGAGTTGAGCCGGTGGCTACACTTGATCTTGCACTCATAGTCAATTACCTCACTTCCTCAGGAAAAAGCTTCTGTTGTTTTATCGTCCTGGACTCAGGCGGTCATTGCCCACTTCTAATAACTTTCTCAAAAGAAGCCCAAGCCGCAACAGATACTGTGCTCCAGTGGAGATTTGAAATTAACTTTGCTGTGGCTCACTGGGTATCCACATGTCAATGTTTATTTATTTATTCACATTTTTCCTAATTTAATCCTTTTTCGTTTTCTTAATTCTTTTCCAGATTTGTCCATATACGTATGTGCAATTATTCAACAAGGAAAAATATATGAAAAAATGGGGAAAAAAAACAGTAAAAACCTGTATGATGTTACAAAATATTTATATTTCAAAATAAATGTGCTGCAGCACAACTAGTTTCAACGCTGATAATAATAATATTGATACTGAAATGATCTCCGCAAATACCCATTTCATTGAGTTTTAGCATGCATTCAGCCTTTCTTTTGAATGATCATACTGAACCGTACATCACCGGCATAATTAAAGCCTCGTGATTGGACCAGTAATCCAAATAACATAAAAAAGAAGCACTTCATAATCAAATATTTGCAATGAAAGACCTGCAAGGTGATATGTGATGTAGCTGCAGATCAAATCACCAATGGCCATGTAAAAGGCCAATTGTTGCTCTGTGTGTTGTCCATGTTTTAATAAAGTTTAATAAAGCCCTCTATTCAGAAATCTCATTAAATTCAACCAGATTTTACTCACAAAACGTCCACATTGAAATTTCTCTTTTGGGAGAAACACAAGAAGTGAGGCTATATTAAATAAGCTTCAATCACTGACACGTACTGACAGACAGAAACCGAACACCCAAAATCTTGCCTCAAATCAAATGGAAGCATTATAAAAAAGACAGTTACTCTGCATCAGACTTATTTGTAAAAGGAAGGAACGTCGGTGGCAATTTTCTTAATTCTTTTCTCTCCATATTCCATTTCCATGATGGATGGAAATGTTCCCTCTCTCTACATGGAGAGATAAAATACTGCACTTCACTGCATTTTACTTTTACTTTCAAGTATTGCTCTTAGACTAAGTGATGGGCAAAGTAAAATATGTGCCAGACTGAATGCTGGCTTTCAAATTAATAATAATAATAATAATAATAATGTGACAAAAGCAATCGGTGTGCAAGGTGGTTGTTGACAGACTTCCCAAGATGCCTTGTATTAATGTGTTTACTCTATGTATTGAGACAATGAAATCTCCTTTAAAAAAAGGCAGGGTCACCCCATCCACAAGCAAACAGAACCCATCGCACTCACTCAAGCGCAATCGATTTGACAAGGAGGAAAAAAGTCCACCCTCTGGGCAACAAAAGTGTCTCATTTCAAAGGATGTGTTGATTTCAAAGACAGCAGATCTTCTAATTAGATCCTCTAATCTTGTAATTAAGCAAAAGTGATTGCCATGGTGAAAGTGTGAGCAGATTGCAATGAAATGACTCTGCTCTTGGGCCTGTGGTCAGATGGATCACAGATGTGTTATTGCAAACCCTGTCTATATTTACCTGTTCCTTCAGCCCAGCAGCAGCAGTCCTGTGCTGTAATGGAAATGTAATTAAAAATCTCATTGAGCCCCTGTGTTGCGGTCACCTCGATACAGGCTTATGTATAATGCTCAATTTTGCTATAGTCACTTTGAGGTAATGCATATGCAGTGGTCTTTCACGTCAAAATTGGATTTTAATGTATTTCACTTGGAGGTATTTTAGTGTTTCTGGAAACAAAAAGTTATTTCATGCTTTAAGGCCAATGGATATCGGCATATCAAAGATGATACTTTCTATTTGGTAAACAAAAGTCTCTAGTCATAGTCCAGCCGAATTTCCACAGCCATGCTTGAATGAAAAAAATCAATCATGTTGCCAGAGACAAAATGAAGTCCAAGTCATGAACAGAAAGATTTAATCTCTCTCTCATAAACTTTTTGTTTCCTTCTGCATGGCCTGTATGAAGAAGCTTGAGATAAAGGGTGTCTCGGGTTCCTTTAAACAAATCTTTATGATTAGTGGTTACATTCAAGCGTGGCCTATTGTTGATAACAAACACCGGCTATATTCAATTCAATTTCCACTCAATTTCCCCAACTAAAATCTCCGGGGCCATTCCGAAAGGTTTCCACTTAAAACATATTAATGTAATTATTTCAAAATGAACTTCATGATGGCAACAGACTAGAGAGTCAAAAGCAACATCCCACGAAGGAGCTGAGGAGCGTCTCCAGGTCACCCTCTCCTTCTCCATGTCTCTGTTTATCAACCCCGCAACTACGGACACTCCTCTTTGTCAGTTTCCGCCTCAAGCTCTGGCAGCACTGACACATACGGCAGCCTCCACAGATTTATAGTTACAGCACACAGAGGTGGACAGAATTGGGCCACACGGGGTGTTTGGAGGCAGGACATGGAATGAGGGCAACCTTTACAAGGTGCTTAGATGCCACAGATCTTAAACTTGACAGGTGTGCCCGAGGCATACTGGTGGATGACGAACCAGATCCTCTGGTTAAGAGATGCTTGATCATTTGTACTTTTAGTACGGCCATGTTTTTGCCTAGGCTTCTCCTCGTCTGCCCTTCAAACATCAATAAATCCTCGGGCTGCTTCGGCTGCTTTTGTGGACTAACTCGCATTCACAACAATCCAGCATTATGCAAATCTGGGAACAACACATTCGACACAAGGGACTCGCGTTGTTCCATTCTGTGAGAAGCAGGGGAAGTGAAGTTTGTCAGAGCTAATCCAGGATAAGATGTCCCTTTCAGGGAACCGTACAAAGCCACGGGCGAGATGGGTGTATTCCTCAGATGCCGCTTCCCTCATTTCCCTCGAGCTTAGGGATCAGTGTTAATTCTTCCCCCTCAGTCGCCAGGAAACCGACAGAGCCAGACAGCATCCGTTCGCCTCGGGCGGAGCGCAGGCGCAAACTCGGCTCAACAGGCCAGGGTCATCCACAGAGTAGAGATCTGCCTCCTGTCCTCTCACTGACTTTATTAAAGCCACCGAATAAATGTCTTTGAATTCCACAATGAGCCTTGCGACGGTAGGGAGAAAGCGTTGAATAAAATGCCATACGATGTCTTATAAGGGGGATGTATCTGGCAGAGCCCCCTGGAACCTAATTTTGTCTGGCTTCTAGAGAATTTCTGTAGCTTTGAGGGCTAATGGAGCAGTGCTGTATCTCCAACGCAGCAGGTAAACCACTTTCTGATGGTGTAAATGAAAACCTTTGGCTGGTTGACAAGAGGAAGCCTGCACAGGTGTCCATCTAATACAGTTCTCACATGAAAAAGGAAGTTTGCTCTAGCTTCAATGCATGGGCTAGAGAGAGAAAAGTTTCCCTGCTATCAGCGTGAGATTTCTGGCTGGCTATAGTTATATAGACAGTGGGGAGGAGATTATAGATGTTCACAAATTTTTTCCTCAGCCAGCTGGACTACTAGAGCAATATTTTGTTTGAGATTAATTGATGCTCAAGGACACTTAATTGGTAGATAAAAGAGGCAGGATGGACAACAGTTTCACTTAATAATAGTGGTAATGCACCTTTAAATGATGAGCAAATGTGTTAGGGTCATAGCTTAGTGGTTAGGGCACACACTATTTTCCAGTCTCCTCTCTTGCTTACTTCCTTCTCTGGTGTGTAGAGTCAGCACGTGGCACAAAGTTTACTGTATATTTTACATTTAGTATTTTAAAATGATTAAAAAAGTATTAATTACAATTAAAGTATAAGGTAAATATTAAAACTAGTAAAACTACAGACAATGTTTATTATATAAATATATAAATGCAAATATAATGTAATGATTTTGAAGGATCATGTGACACTGAAGACTGGAGTAATGGCTGATGAAAATTCAGCTTTGCATCACATCAATTATATTTTAAAGTATATTAAAATAGAAAACCATAATTTTAAATTATAATAATATTTCACATTACAGTTTTTTATGTATTTTTTATCAAATTAATTCAGACTTGATGAGCATAAGAGACTTGAAAAACATGACAAATAGCAATGTTTCCAAACCTTTTACTGTATGTATGTCCAGGCATGTATGTATGTATATATATATAATTTTGTGTTTTGCCAGTGAAAATGTTAGCATGGTCAAGTAGAAAAAAGCATTATTGTTGAGCCCTACTGCATAAATGGAGAATGTTTTTTCCAATTAGCCTGGAGAGTACTCTGTGTGTCTGTCTGTGTCTGCTGGGAAATCGAAGCCACCTCAGACCCACGTTATTTCTTCCATCCAGATCGGCCCATTTGAGCTGTCCCTATGTTCCTACTTACTGGTAAGCAGAGGAGAGTGCCGAGTGGAGAAAGGTGTGCATTTGCTATCCCAAATCCTTCGCTTTTGTTAATGCTGTGCAACTCTCAGTCTAATTACTGCAGCATATGCGCGTCACCTGCGAGGCCCCTGCAGGCAGTCCTGAAGGCACCTCCGAGCCCTGCCTCAGCCATTCACTCGCCAGCATTACTCCAAACCCTGCTCATCAGAAACACTACACACCGCTGCAAAGTCCCACTGACAGCCATACATCACTCGCTCAAACCAAGCAAGTGTGGCTGCGAGAGGAAAGATATGAGAGAAAAGGGGAGTAAAGACAGGCTCAGAGAAAGTCTGCAAAGGAGGCGACCCTTGAAGCTGCAGAAGAACTCGTTCCTGTTGATTGATGAAAGCCCTGGCCGTGATGGCATCCAAATGTGACAATTCTGGGACATTAAAGGCGCCAACTCTTCTGCTTCACCTGCTTCAGTCCAGCTGGGAACAAAGTGGTCATTATCCCACTGTATTCTGCTACGCCGCTCCCTGCGGTTCAGAATCTGCTCAATTATCTTCTCCTCCTGGGCTAAGGCTGACAGGCATGTTGGCAGGTGTGTCCTTTCCATCCCGTTCACCCCTTGACTACTGAAGGATTAGAGAGTGAGGAGGGCATCGACTAAAGCTACGACTCCAGAGCTGTTAACGGCCCTGCCCTTTTTCTTGCTCTGCGAACAGATGAGCGAAGAAAGAGCAAATGCTTGTCTTAGGAGATGGAGCAAGGAGACCAGGCCTTAGTTTATCACTACATAAAACCATCTGTCAATGAGTATAATCAGGGCAAAGATGCACAGGGGGATGAAAATAGACACTCAAATCTCTGAAGGTTTAAATACAATATTTTGTATAAATATCAACAATATTTAAGAACTGAACTGAATAACAGCATGACTATGATTCATAGGTTAAAGATGTTCAAATGATAGCAGGTGTGATCTTTTTCTCATTCTCAAGTCGTTCCAAATGTACTTGGTTCTGTAGAACATAAAAGAATATCTTAAGAAGTTGAGATGTTTAAATTTTTTGTCCACACAGTGAAAGCTAATTGAGTCAAAAACAACATTGGACCTCATTGACTTTCATCATGTGGACAAAAATATTATTTCAAACTCTCTTTATGTTTTACAAGGGAAATAAAGTCATATGATTGGAAGACATGAGAATGAGTAAATGATGACAGAATTTTCATTTTTATGTGAACTATCCCTTTAATATTGAGTACACAGCATTTTAGAAATATGGGTATTTAGTCTATTAATCCATTTTTGATCCGCTAATGAAAATAGTCAAAGCCGAAGTGGGATTAACAACTACTTGTTGCTCAACATCACAGACAAGAAAGAGCAGAGTGATACAAAGTGAAACGTTCTAGTGCATTCATCAGAAAACCTTTCGCCCAATCAATTTAGAGGACAAGTACTGAAGAGAATTATTTGCAAAGGCAATCGGTAGATGCATATTCTCATTTCCATGTACATCCTCTCAGATTCAAACATTTTCTTGTGTGCTGTCTTTTCTTATGCATGAAGGGAATTCAGATCAGAGTGTTTGAAAACAAGACATTAAGTAACACAGGCTTTACTATGCCACAACGGGCAGGGGAATCGTCATGGCGACTGCTTTGAGAGGATGAGGGAGAGGCAGTTAACATTGGCATATAAAACAGCTTCACATCAGAGGTGGCTAAGTTCATGTCAAACAGCGGCTTAGATTTACCGGTGAGGGAGCGAGGGAGAGATAGGCTTAAATAAGCCCTTGCTTAATTTTGGCACCATGTGTGACACTCACAGATTTTCATTCATCCTTTTCTAAAGCCTGCTATTTATTTTAGAGGTTTTGTTTCACAAAAGACATTCTCTTTAGCATTCCTAGGACAAAAAATTATATAGATTTATTTCATTTCTGTCATTAAGAAAAGTGTGACAGAGGTGTGGCCAAAGCAACAGAAAAATTAACGACATTATTACATCCCTACTGAAAAGACCCGCTGCTTTATGAAAAGGCAGACTCAGTCGTATTGAGAACGAGGATTGAAAAGTTTTACTTTTATAATTGCGGGCAAATAGTCCTTCAAAACTGGTTGGCCAAAATGGAGTGATTTTCCATTTGTCGCAATCACGGGCAAACAAAGCGGTTATTTTACACCTGGTTTCTTACAGGCTCTTTGTCGCATTGTTACTTAGAGCACATCATCAAAAGATGCCATCGTCATGTTTACCGAGCCCAGCCTCAAACATGTTGTGTGGTGCCACACTGAACAAAGGATGATGAAATGACAAGAAGAAGTGAAGTGTGTTCAATCATCCTCTTTGGAAATGAACAGGAATGAGGAGTACGCCTGGATGGAGCGATACAGAGAGGGAGAAGAGAAAGAGAGAGCCAGATGGAGGATCTACTGAATGGGCTTCTCACTATCTGAATTCACTGCAGATCCTGAATGCAAAGGGGATCTACATATATTGCTTTGAAAACAGAGACATGATGGCAATAAATCAGCTTGAGGAGAGGCAGGCGGAAGTGAGCGTGACCGTAGATGCAATGGGTCAGGTGAAGTGAGGTGTGATTAATACCGAGGGTGCCAGTGTGTGATGATACAGTAAGAGTTTGACAGGGTTACTGACACGCTGATAAGAATTTGATCTATCTGACCCTGCCAACCATGTTTCTTTTAGTCTGCAGTGTAATTCATATTCAACCACACCACATCCCGTTAAAGACAACATGAAATAGTGGTCATAACACATCTAGCTTCTATATTGTGACACATTTCAAAGAAAAAGGATTACAGCGTATTTTATTTTTATGTTATCAATATGTATTTATTTGGATTGTGAAAATCCAGCTATGATTTTGTTGGTTAATATTATTGAGGGGTCACGGCTTGGATTGTTAGCATTGGCATTTTGCCCCTGCAGATGGATAGATGGATATTAAACAGAATACATTTAGGATTTATGTTGTCTTTAATATAAGCCACAATAAAATATATTCAAACATATTTTGCAAAATTATTGGCTTATGTCAAATTACACTGATCATTTTTCACAATAGTTTACAGACAAAGAGACAGAGATAATAAAAGAGGGAATATAAATACATTAGAAATGCACAAATAAGACAGAAGTTTTCTGTGGTATTGCTGTAGCTTTCTGTTCTATACAGAATCTTGCCCACTATGCTAGCCTCCTACCTCAACCTCTGCTGAAAACCCCACTTATTGCTTGAACAGCTTGTTGCTAGGCTACACCAGAGAGGGTAAAAAAGACTGTTATCAGAGAGAAGAGAAATCTCCTGAACAGTGAGTGTAGCACACCCAGGAAAATAAGATGGTAAACAGAGTATGTGCATCAGCTACAAAAGTGAACCAAATAAAACACACAAGGTGTGACAAGATGCAAATGAGCGGATCTTCTGAGGAACAACATAGATGCTTCGACTTTGCTATCATGAGCTGCTCTCTGCGTCAGACTAGACTAGACTAGACTAGACGTCTTTATTCTGGAAACAATGGAACTTCATTTTTCTGCATTTCTTGTTTTATACAACATGGTGCGAAATGCTGTTTGCAACACAAACAAGCATTTTAACATTAGCAGAAACACATTTGCAACAGGTCAGGACATCAATTCCACAGTCGGATTAAAGAATGAAGGAGCATGCTTGGCATTTTACAAACAAGGCATTTCCTGTCCATTTCGAAAATGAGTGAGCGGACAGGAAGCATTAAGATGACCAACTCTTTTCACTGTACCGCAACAACATAAAAGCTAGACTAAAAAAGCTCAATGTCATACCTACAAAGATAAGAAGCACTACATTTAAAACCAATTTGTTTGATGAGACAAAGCCCCCTGGGTTCACCTTGTGTTCTCTTACCTTTTGTAGGATCAAAACCTGGATTATTGGAAAGCGTACAGTGATTCAGTTATACATCACTGCCAGGCTGATATAACTGTACAAGGTTAACACTGGCCTTGTGACATGGTATTTAGAAATGCAGTGAACTGTACAAAAGCTCTATTATAGCTCTGCTACACAGTCAAGCCTGACCACGTTCTGTAGACACGTCCAAATTATGCACATGCAAAAAAATAGCCCTGACCTTTAGATGTTCTGCCGCTTGTATTTGCTTTAACCTTTTCTATATAGAAAGTTGCAGATAGATGTAAACAAACGGCGACACCCCAACTCGATCCATTCGCAAGTTGGCCGGGGGTGCAGAAAAGTGTCGATTTTGAGGTGTGATCCGGTGCGACACACAACATGACGGCTAATTAAATCATTAGAGGGTGTTTCACGAGGCACAGGTGACATAATTACACAGTATCACGAAAAGCCTTTATACTAAATCTATCACATTTACACAAGCATCTGCCACTGCAAACTGAGAGCGGGGATAAAGGGCTTAATGAATTGAGAAAGCGCTTTCGTGGTATATTGTAAAACAGAATAAAGCCCGTGAGCTATGCAAATGGTCCCCGTTCTGTGATTTGTGTGCCGAGCTGGCACACCAAGGTGGAGTACTATGCCATCTGCGTCATGTAGAGAAAAGGCTCTCCCGTTCATTTCTCAGAAATCAAAAACAGCCATTTGGACGTCATTTAAATTCATGAAAAATGATTGCGGGCGGATTTCGGGCGTCTGTGAGGACTCGAAAAGGTGAGAAGTCAAAAATGGCAACAAGGACTTGAGAAGGGCTCATGCAGGAGGGATGGATTGGTGACATGGCCAGGAATCACACTGCAAATGCTCTGATTAAAACTCCCAGAGGAGCGCCGTGGCGGACAGGTGGGTCTTCACGGGCGAATGGCAATAGGGATAAAGGATGTGACATACGGACGGACAGACAGACGGACAGACACATACAACAAATCCACATTAGATTCATTCCCAAATCCCGTGCATGTCTCCGTTACGTGCTGTACTGTACTCAGCTGGCATGCAGAGAATGCCATGCTGTGCTGGCAGAAGAAGGAGGGAGAGGTACCAACCGTGAGCTGCGGCTTCAGTGCTGGGCGCAGCGTCTGAGCACACGAGGAGAGGAGGTGCGGTGGAGGAAGGAGGAGGGAAACAGGAGGAACAGCATGCATAAAAAGGAGAAATGGGGAAAAAACAAATGGAACTGATAAGCAAGCATTTACACAATTACAACAATGACCAACACTTTGAAACAAGCTCACAAGAGAATGGACGAAATCAAATGCACATCAAAACAAATAGGGCATTTTCACTCAGCTAAAACGAGGGGTGTCAAAAATAGTGGTACTTTGGTTAAAAAAAAAACATCTGACAGAATCCAATCCACCTTCCTCAACATAGCCATTTTGTCAGATTTCTATGGCTACTCTATACGGTGCCTGATTAGATATGGTACATATTTTGAATCCAAAAATGGTAATTAAATGTATAGTTGAAAATGTATTCACCCTCATGTCATTCCTGTTCATGTAAACTCGTACGGCGTACTTTCTAATGCAACACACACACTAAAGATATTTTAAATGTCCTTACAATGAAAATCAATGGGGCCAAAACAACATTGGACCCCAGTGAGCACCATTGTATGGACCAAAAAAAAAAAAATATATATACTGAGACATTCCAAAGTAAAAAGATAGCTTCAATATTTTATCATATTTTCCCCTTTAAGTACCATATTTTCATGATAAAAAATACATAGTGTACCATTTATAATCAAACTAATACATTACGGCAACATTTTTGGTCTTTAACATATATTATATTACCAAATCTAACTGGTCATATTATTCAAATTTCCCTTACTATTTGATTAGCAATAACAGCATAATTTTTGGCAATGAAGAGAGGAAATATGATTCTGCTAGGAGATCTGATATGTGTAGAAATATCAGCTCTCAAAAATCATAAAATGTCTAAACTGGACACACTTGATTCAGTGGCGTGAGCAGCATTGTTAACATAGATCATTTTCAAATGGTGCAGACAATCACTGCAACACCGTAAATCAATATAGCAGGACCGCAGAACTCTCAATAAATAATAACTACATAAAATGACCTTTTCATATGCTTGCCTTTCCTGCAGACCCAGTTGTTGAATCAAAAATTAAAATCACATGCCACAATCACTATTATTAGTGACATATGAATATGATGCAGAATAATATATGAACGCCTTTACAACTATGGAACGTAATTAGTCTTTAAATCGCACCAGAAGACCACAAACTTTTTGAAATGTTGATAACTCTGCTAACCTGCATTACTGCTCCAGGTAATTCCTCTGATATAACAGAGGAATTCAGCCTGCCTTTCTGCTTTGAGCTGATGAAATGCCTCGACTGAAATATGGAAGCGAGCGCATAACATGAGGAATGTGAGCCCTTATCCTGGTGCATTACCTTAGGGCAGAGAGCACTTCAAACACACCAGGAGAGCCGTGATGCAGAGCTGCTCGTTATGGGAAGAAACATTAGAGATGTCAATCATTGTTATGGCAACACAAACTTTGCGCTTAAAGCATAACTTGGTGTTTCTCGGCTCGATTAGATAGGATCTAGTCCTAATCCAGTTGTTGGCTTTGAGGATTAAGGTTCATTTGAGTATTCCTCAATATTTATCAGAGATTGATGGATAGAAGTGGTGCAAAGGGTGCCCAGAATACCAAGCAATTCCTTTGCAAAGGTAGATGAGTGAGGCGCGTTCGCTGGATCAGATGGTGGAGATCAAGAGCACTACAAAGAATATGGGTGCTTTTAGATGGAGAGGTTCTTAGATAAAAATATGAATTACTGTATGAATGCTGAATTAACATTTTAGTTTTTACTTACTTAGTCTACTATTTAGAAAACTATTTTTGTCCAATGCGACTTGCAGTTCACTTTTGACAGGGGACGTTGCCTTGGACTTTTTGAAGGTGCCCTTTCCAGTGTTTGAACCTGTGACCTTTGGTTTTGAAGATGAGATCTTTAACTAATGTAGGTGAGAGTAGTGAACCAGAATTGACCCGTCACTAAGATCCGCCCCTCTTGGTTACTGTTGCTAACTCAGAGAAGTTTTACAGAATGTCCTATAGGAATGATTCTGTGATTTTTAGTAAAAAGTGCTCATAGAGTGGTACACATTTCCTGATTATTATTCTTATGTAAGATGGAATGAATGGGGTCATTGCAAAGCATTTTCATGTGCCATATTTCCTGACTAAAAACTGCAAATCAGAAACAAAGCAAATGCTTCTAACTGAAAATCTGTAAGTGATTATGAGTGATACAATTAGTATTTACAGTATATTAGTAAGTAATTTAGCATCTTTTAATATCCATAAAATAAAATCAATTGCTGAAATTAACACCAACTAAGCTAAATTCTAAAGTTTCAGTTAAAAAGTGTATAAAAAAAAGAAAATCCAAAATGATTAGCACTTGCAGAACCAACACTTAAAACAACACCTATAATTTTATATAATTATTATTTATTCAATTAGTATCTTATATCAATTTCTTATATCAGTCAACTGAAAAGAGAAAAGACACATTTGAAACGGTTAACATTCATGTACATGAACACACCTGGCCAATTCTATTCAAACTCCAACTCATGATTTTAAAAATAAGCCAATTTTTCTATTCTTAAATTTGCTACATTCATTTTGAGGAGGTTCAGAGAAAAGTTAACATGTAGCCAAGAATGAGAGAGAGAAGGCTTTTCTTACAATCCCTGCTGTTAGGCCTTTACGTAAAGAACCTTCAGGTGGTCAGGGACCCATATTAGCGCACTGTGTTAGACTGCTTTTTAGGTCTCAAAATTAAAAAATATATATCTCCATCCTTAAAAGTGTTCATTTGGCACAAAAGCACAGCAAGGCCTTTAAAAATCTCTGAAAGAACTTCTCAGCATATCGCTGCAATTAGGCCCTTCTAAAGGGCTTCCATAGACATAAAATACAATAAATACATAGACGCCCTATTGGCTGCTTTGGAATGTTGCTGCTATACGTCAACGCGTCGGCCATTTTGCTGAGGGCAAGACTGCGCTGTAAACAAATGCAAGTAAATGGGTGAGCTGCGGTTTTCCTGGATAAAAACAATAATGACGTTTACATTTATCAACCGATTTCAGTGGTTTGTACGTGGTGTACGTTACTATTACTAATTATATAATGACCAAATACAACCAGAAAAAAATGTTCAGTCTTGTTTGTGAAATTCCCAGAGACCTGTTTTCATTTCAATTGTGCGGCGATTTGTACAGCCCCAAGCAGCACACGAAACAGGCATTTTTCTCAATTCCCGTAATGAGAGGTATGGGAAAGTTGCCCTCCGCAAAATGGCGGTGCCGTTGACGTACGCTCCAGCGGCTAAAAATTAAAGACTTGAATAACACTGCACTTCCTGCTGCACAGCAAACATTATCAAACATTAACTGTCAGCTCCTCTGAAAGTAGGCACTGAGTACTTGAGGCGAACAGTTCAAGGAGAGAGTCCTGAGATGAAGCATGGGCCTACAAATAAAACAATCAAAATGAGCAATAATATCTTCAGGTTATTATTTGACATTAAGAGGGAAGTGGAGGGTTTCCATCACTCCTTGCATGCTGCGATTCCCATCAGGCAGATGGTTTGGAGCGTGTTCTCGCTGAGAAGGGAGGAGACAGAGAATGCAGGAGGGACGTTAGGGAGCTGTACTCGTTATTTACTAGTATCCAGGGACAGAAAAAAAAATGGGGGATCTGATCCAAAATGAGTATTAGAATCTTCAACTCTCAATCATCAGAGGGCCTCTGGAAGCCTGCTAAGCCCATTACTGGTTCAGGCAGAAGTCCGTCAATAAGTGGTGCTGATGAGCAATGGCCTCCCCCCCCTGTGCCTGGCCCTTTGTTTCAGTGTGGGTCACCTGAGGCAGTGTCCTTGCTTACATCAGCAGCTGATATCAGCAGAGATGACAATAGGCACACAGCTTCGTGGCTAATTGCGACAGCTTTGTGTGGCACAGGAGACGACAGCGAAACATGCGCCCGGTGCCCAGGGGAAGGGCACAACTGCTGAATCTCAGCAGCACACTGCTCTTCATGGAAAATGTGAAAAAATATACTAGAGTAACATATTGTGATGAATCTATTGTGCATGGAAGACTTAATTAAAGCTGTTTATGGAAACCCTTTAAGGGCACAGAAAAAGGTGTTTCCCTGAAAGTTGTCAGCTATTACACTAATAATATTAAACTGAACCAAAATGCAAAATAAATCTGAAAATACCACTAAAATTGAACAATACAAATGCAAAATATAATTAAAATTAATAATTATAAATAAATATGTATGTACAATTATCTATCTATCGATAATAGGATGGTTTGGGACGACATGTGAAGAAAATGATGACAATTTTCATTTTGGTGGGAACTACCGCTTACATATCATAAGCAATTCTTCAAAACGTACAAGTAAGAGACAGAAGGTAAAGTAGAGGCTGTTTTCTTCATCCCGCTCCCGCCCGCGGCCGCCGAATTTCTGACCATTACCGTCCGCTCCCACAACGTATGTGTTACACTCCCGCTCGCTTCCGCAATATGCATGTCCACTCCCGCCCGCACCCGCAAAACTCTGAGAATTTATTCCCGCATAATAATAGAGATGCATTGATTTTGTGTCTTCTCCCGTCCCGCAGGAAAAAACACTGTATTGCTATTATTAAAGAGATTCATGGGGTTGTTTGTTTCGTTTCCCTGGCCTGCATCTATTCTGACGCACTGATCAGGAAGATGAATTGTAGCCTGGCTAGGCTATCGGGACATCTAAAACGCTTATGGTGTGTTCACACCGAACACGAATAGAGCGTAAAATACGCGTGTATCGTGTCTAGTTAGACGCTTTAACATTTTGAACCCATCGTGCTTCCGTGTCACTCGCGAATAAAAAACAACACAATTTCTTTCTGGCATACGTTTCTGTCATGTCTGAAATAAAAGATATTGCTGCTCTGTACTTGTTGTGGAAGTCCCAAATATGGAGGAAAGACAAACGCCAATGTGTCTGGGTTCACAGCACCATCCAGAGGCGCACTCAACTCTGAGAATTTCACCGTCTTCTCCAGGAACAACAGTGATAGACCGGACGTACCAACTAGCTCTTCGTTGATTGGCTAGCGCAACAAAGCGTCATGCGAATCTTCAGCTCGAGTTCAAATTTTTCAACTTGCGCGGAATGATGCGTCTATTCACGTCTTTGCATTGACTTTGTATGTAATCTACTCACGCAAATAATTAAATTCGCTTTCGGTGTGAACACACCATTAGGCTACCGCGCGTTTCTTTAGACTTCAAGTACTCCCGATCCCGCAATTGTTTTTTTTAGCTGCCCATTCCCGCCCGCAGCAAAGTTCAAACCGCCCGCTCCCGCGAGATTTGCGTTGGGTCCCGCGGGACCCGACGGGACTCAATCCCAATGCAGCCCTCTAAGGTGAGGTTTGTATGCTCAAATCATCTAATGTCCATCCATATATATTAGTGCTGGGCAAAGATTACATTTTTTAAACCGCATGATTTTCTGCGATTAATCGCATGTTTAATGCGCAAAATTCAATAATGAATTCAAAAGTAGTGTATTGTGCACTTTTATTTTATAAGTACTGCTATATAAACAAAGGTGCTATAAAACCTGGCTTGCAAACACTTTAATCAAATAAGGTAACATTTATAAATCGGTTTTCTGATAGAATGTGCGCTGTAGCACGATACTACATTATTTCTTCAAAAGCAGATCGTGGAGAAAATCGTGATATCGTATAAGTACAAGTATAAAACGACTGTTATCATGTCTGAAAACAAACACAAGTAACGAAGTTTACAAAACTGTATCGCACGCATGCTACAGTGGTACATTTATTTATCGCACAGACCAATCATTTCGTAGATAGGCCTATATTTCGCACTGTACAGGACCCTTTTTAATGAACGTTTGATAGAGATATCTGAAAATCTTTGTCAAGCGCAAACCAGTACAGAAGTAATCAATAAATTATCATGCCTTGCCAACAAAGGATCATGCCTTTTTCCACAATCATTTTGGAGGGTTATAGAAAAATTTATTGCTGGCGAAGGGAGGGTTAAGTCTATTTTGACTATAGATCTCAGAACTCCTCCGTTAGCCCCTTAAATAAAAAACAGTCCCTAAGGTCGTCGCACACCGGACGAGAAGCGCAGCACTGCACCACGTCTTTAAAATTCTAGCACATTATTTTCATTCAGTGTACAACCAGGCATTCGACAACTGTCTGAAGCGCCCAGCAACTCTGTTAAAAATCCTGCTGCGCCATTTATACATAGTTTTAAATTAAATTTACATTATATTTTTCTTATGTCGTCGTTAATGTAGCTTACTGACTTTGTTTTGATGTGCATCTTGGAGCACCAACCTGTGCTCCAAGATACATTTAGTTTTACATTAATTTACATAAATCAGCTGTGTGGATGAAAATTGCTAATGTTATCAGATGTTCAGGTGAGATTCTCAATTCATTCAGTTAACGGACGCTCTGAGGTAGGCTAAAGTATTTTGACTTTAGACTCGGAAACGATTGTATTTAATTGTACAGTACAATCATAACATAGTGCAGACATTACCTTAATTTCATAATGTCCTTAAACATAACAATATTGCTGGCCATATACTTAGAATGTGCCCGTCCGGTGTGCGATACCTTGAGTTGTCCAAGACGCGACGCTACGCTTCTCATTCGGTGTGTGACCTCCTTTAGACCCAAATGCTCTAATGTTTTGAGACGCGTGAGGACGCCCATCCTAAGCCTGAGACCCATCACTCTTAGAAGAAAAGGTTCTATATAGAACCTTAAAAGGTTCTATCGGTGCTACGTATTTGGAACCCCTAAAAGGTTCTACACTCTTAGAAAAAAAGGGTTCATTGGGGTTCTATATAGAACCATAGGGTTCTTTACTCAACTCCAAAGAACCTTTTATGCTAAAAAGGTTCTATAATGATTTCTTTTGGCACAAAGGATCTTTATAGGCTATTATTCATTCATTTGTAGTTGTGATTAAATTATTGTTTTATTAAACTGTAGTAACTTAATCACATTTTAATCATGCTGATATTTGGAGGAGAAAAACTGAAATGGCACTCTTCGTGTGATATTGATTAACTACATAAAATTATATAAATATATACATTTTCAATATAATAATAATAATAATAAAAATAATAACGCGATAACGCGTTAACTATTCAGTTTAATTTGTCATCTGCTTTCCATTGGCAATTGGCAATTGTTTCCATTGGCAATTGCGTCCAATGAAACCTACTGTATCATGATTTCTCAGCACACTCTGTATATTTACATTATATATCCCATTTAACCAATGGAGAACGAATGTGTTCTTGGTATAATCTGCTGCTAAATACATTAAGGACCTGTTTGAGTATGTGACTGACTGGGACAATAATGAGCAAATGCATAAGGTTTATTATTTTTTTTTCATTGACTGTGAATTATTAGTATGTGTGTTTAGGCAGCCTGTGATGTCAGGCAGGTTCAGGCTTGGATCGCTGAATATTCTCTGCCGTTCCACCAGCCTATCTCCAGTTAGCCATCATAGAATGTAATCATAGCTCCCATAACAATATACCTCTACATAAAAAAGACTTATTGGGAGCATTTCTGTGTTTGCTTGATGCTAAGTGCAATACATTCTAGGGGATGGTCTCTCTGGGTTGTGTATCAAAGCACTGCAGTGGTTGTTTTCCCTGTGGTAATGCAATTGACCTTTAGTGAATTAGCCTTTTCTCTGCCAGTGAGCCATCTCTCTTTGTCTGGCTTGTATTCTGCTGCGGGAATCAGACAGGGAGAAAAATGGACTTCTATCTTATGTGCAAGTGCTTTTGCTAGGCAATTCATTTGTTCAATTCCAAAATCAGTTTACCAGATGGTGTTTATGCAATTTAAGCCCTGACAAAAGCACTATTTTCTCCTCCCTCTCCCCTCCCTTGTTTTTTTTTGTTGTTGTTACTTGCTAAAATGAATCAGACACCGACTTCATTTATGCTCTTTCATCAATTACCAAAAAAAAAAAGGCAAGAAAAATCTATTCACCAGAGTTTTATTAGCAAGGCCAAGGATGTCATTAATGAGGCAACAATTGTTTTGGCTATGCATTTTGTTATGCCCATTTATCCAGAATATGGCATTTGCTTTATATTGGTATGCAAAGAAATATACATTATTTTACATTAAAAGTCTTACTTGTTTTAAAAAACTACTTTTAATTGCATATTGCAATGCTTTGCTGTGCTTGCTAGGGCAATTATCACTAATTCAGTGTTTATTCAGAGTTTATTGAGGCAAAAGGCATAGTTAACAGTAAAAATGTGTTCCCCAAACTATAATGTGACTGACTGAAGATATTGAAGATAAGACTGAGCCACATCTATGGATCAGAATATCATATCTTTTAACTTGGACCAGTAAGCAATCACCTAGCAACCACACATAGCACCCTAGCAGCCAGCCTAGGTATCAATTTTTACATAGGCAGGATGACTCTGATTTTCTTCTAAAAATGTAAATCTAGTTGCTAATTCTATAATAATTAACTGAAGTATCACTAACTGTGACACATTAGTACAATTGCATTATCACTCTTTACATTTAATTGAAATTGAAATTGCTAATGTCAATTTCTGTGCTCAATATAAAATATAAAAAGAGGAAGAGATAGATTATAAAAGAAAAAAGTGAGGGAGAAAGTAGTCTGAAATGAAGCTTCTCACTCTTCCTGAGCTCTGAATTACAGATTGTGGGGTTTGGCTTCAAAAATAAACACAATAGTCGGGGGAAAATGGGGACATGTGAGGACTAAACAACACCTTTAGAGTCTTCATTTAGTCTTCCCTTTTCACTGCGGCTCAAACTCACAGGTAGATAAATGGACAGAAAGAGATGGAGAAAATGACGAGAAGAGAGAAACGAGAGAGATGGAGGACAGATTGTGTTGTCAGCCAGAGAGAAAGCGGCAGAGGAAGAAGTGCCTCATCTTTGATCAAATTTGCAAAAGCTTTGTGGGAAATAAAAGAGCTCTCAGAAATATCGATAAACATCCATTTCTGAGCTGTGTTTAGCAGAGGAAAAAAAGGCAATACAAATAGAAATTAATGACATCTGTCCCCATTGCGTATGGTGGCAAGCAAGGCCCTTCCATTTAGCCATTTATTTTTCAGTGTAAATGGCAATTTAGTCATCTCTAAATGTCACCTCCTGAAGCTGTGGAGCACTTTAGCCTTGCGTTAGGGCTTTAATAGATTTTTTAAAAGTGCAGTATAGCTCATTCCATTTCTCTTATAGCTTTAGCTGTATATAGTTTATCAAAAATGTATTAAATTTCTAAGTGGCCTCCTCCTCTGCGGACTGATAAATTCATGTGGTGTTCCTGAACTATACACATCCAGCCAAAGGATAAATGAAATCAGCAGAAGGAGGGAGCAGTGTGGCTGCTTAGGACCCACTCTTCCTATTGAAGTACATGGGCATAATAGGATATGCTTTAAGGGAAAAGCGATAAAAATGCAGCCTGATATATCACAGCTATAGGTCTGCGCGGCTCGGCATTTGGAAAGCGCATCGGAGCCGAGGCTGTGCTGGAATCATTTCACACAAACAACGCAATATAACTGTAATTGAATAATATTTTCCTTATCAGGGCCGTTTATCCACAGCGATGCCTGCGGGTTGGACCTCTGGAGGATTTCAATGTGTGCAGCAGGCAGCGATGTTAACGAGATTCATTCACCTCGTTAATGAGGAAAGAGGGTGTGTCTCATTAGTATGCGTCATCGCTTCTTTCATTAAACACAATCATGTAGCCTAATCACAGCCGATTCATTTCTCAGCCCTTTATAGATTCTCTCAAATCATCCGCACAAGTCAGTCCAAGATTTTGATTGCTCGCATAACCGACGGCCGCTCCCACTCGGTTTCGTGAGTACACAACAAAGCGCGGAGCCCCATCTCTAGCAATCTGCACGGTTTTCACTGTAATATAAAGAATTGCCTTGAGGAAGGAGAAAAACAGAGAGCAAAACGATCTCAATCGGTTGCTTCAATATCACAATCATTACAGGCAGCAAATTACATCAGGTTCTCTTTTAGAGATTGAAACCAGCAGCAACATTGATTTAGCTTTCCATCATCTGGGGCCGTATTAGCTTTTGTGTGCTTTTTATGTTGAGTAGAGTGGATTAGAGTAGCTAATGAGCTTGCGGTGGTCAGTATCGCAGGGGCATTGGTATCGTTCAGCAATAGAGCCGGCCCTACAATTGGAGTTTACTCAATTATAAAACAAGCAGGTTCAGTCGAAAAAAAAAGTAGGTACAACGTCGTGGCCGTACACCCGGTTTACACCCGGTCTGTGGCCTGGCCAAATGCATAGATTTGACCCCCCAGTCATGCATCTGTCTTTTTTTAATCAACACATTTTTTAATGTTTGCTATGGGTTAACAGTGGCCACTTTATCATAGCACGTAAACAAACTGACTGAATATTACCATATAACCATCAGCTTGGTATACAACCATTCAAATGTTTGGGGTTATGTTACATTTTAAAATTATTAAAATGTTTGGGATTTTTATTTTCAATTCAAACGATTTTTTACTTTCTGTTCAAAGAATCCTGAAATAAATAAAAAATCACGGTTTCCATAAAAATATTATAATATTATATATCATTTATCAACATTTGAAGTGGATCAAAACCTTTCATCGAAGTTATACATACATTTTTAACAATACTTTTTTTAACAATACATTTTTAACATGTTCTAGCAATAGAGCAAAGTAAAACTGACTTGCAAATGAATGGCTCGTAATCAGCTGTCTCCTCAAAACAGTTTGTTTGCAAGCAGCAGAAAGATGCGTTCATTTTACGCACATACAGTAGACTGAAGTGTCGTTGCGTCACTGTTCTGTGCATAATGGCACACAAATAATAAAAAACACAATATATTGACCAGAGTTTTGTTTTATCCCATGCGGCGTGCATATTTGTGATACTGTAAGATGAATGCAAACGCACCAGTATTTGATAGAATCAAGCGAGTGTGATCCCAGGTCCACGTTGCAGGGAGGTAGCGATTCGGACAGAATCGGAGTGCGATTGTGCGAAGCATAAACTGCTTAGACTATAGTCTTGCAAGCAAGTCATCTCATTTTTTCTTCATAACTTTTTAAGTCAGTTACATAAAAAGATATATGGGTCTAATTTGAATCTGAAAAGTAAGACAGAATGTTGTCTGTCTAGTTGGACAGAATAGTTCTAAAAACGCAGTCTTAACATAGAAGTTGTAGTACTCGACCAATCTTGGTCTCAAGAAATTTATTCAAAGGTCTTGATCTTGTTTTGACCGTATTTGTACTCGGTCTTGTCTCGATCTCAGACTAAGAGTATTTTATCTCAAGACCACAAATGCAGGATTTCACTAAAATGCCGGTGCTTTTTCTGATTTATTTGTGAACATCATTAATGTAATTAAATGTAACACCTCCTGCTTCTAAAGCAATCAATTTTTATAGCTAATAAAATTTTATAGCAAACTTATTGTGCCGGGTCAGAAATCAATGAGGGATTGTCAAATTAAATACAAACGCCCACAAAATGAGAAACATTTCTGCATTGAATCTTGTTTAATATTATGAAATTATATAATGAAGCAATATCACAAGAACAAGAGAGTTCTCACAAATATGAGCACGATTGCAAACGTAATATTTGATTTTGTACAAATGTTCATTAATTTTTATTTTTTTGTAAAACAACGCAGTTGTAATTGTACCAATTCAGATGCTGTTTCTATGCCACCTCTGCAGTGCAAAGATGAATTTTGTTGTTAGTGATTTAATTCGATTGGTAACAGCTCTATAGTGTCTTGTTCTTCTAACTGTATTAAATATAAGACAGTAAATGTGGATCTTTTAGATTAATTCAAGGAGTGCTGGTCTGGTCTTGGCCTTTGTCTTTGTCTTGTCTTCGGTTTAGGTGGTCTTGACTAGAACACTAAGAGTAGCAATGCAACTGGACCCAGAAGTTTGTGATTATTAGAGAATGAGGGACTACTTGTACCTGTACCATGTTTTACACCAAAAACATGACACTTAGGAGACAATCAACTCGTGTAGCGTGGCACTACCAACACCAAGGTTCCCAAAGAAAACATACTGATAAAAGACACCCTGAAAGCACCTTAAGTTGCTTTGGATACACAAAAACCAAAATGTGATAATACACTACTGGATACCAGATTGAATAATAAAAAGAGTAGCATGGACAATGATTTGATATAATTAAACAAGCCCGAAAAAACACGATTTCTGTATCATTATCCCTGTGCAGTCGGATGTAGTTGGCTCGGAAAATGAGAAATCCAAACATGTACATGCTTGATCCTGGTTCCTCTTGGCCACAAAGACTCTGCCGTCATTGTCAGCCCACAGGAAACATAAAGGGGGTTCTGTAATCCCTGCACCAGACAGGCCTGGATACAGCGCCAGATCCTGATAAGATTAGGCCGCTAAAGGAGCGAACCGGGCTAAAATTTTAGAGAATTGTGAAGAGAGCCAGCTCTGACATGTGGCACCGACAGAGCCGCGAGTCGGCCCAGCCCTGGCCTGGTCTCATATGGGACATGGTCCTGTCATAATCAGTGAGAGAATCTTATCAGGCCTGGCTAGCTGCTGGCGGTCTATCCGTCTCTCTCTTTTTCTCTGTCATCCACACGCACACACAAACACACTCAGGTTGAGCAGGTGGATGGAGGTCATACCATACCTTGTATGATGTCTGGAGGGGAGGTTGTGGCGGAGATGGTGGTGGTGGTGGTTGTGGTTGTGGGTTTAGGGGTTGTGGTAAGGGCATCTAAATGGAAAAACACAACAAAAAAACATGACATACGGGGAAAATCAGGAAAAAACGAAACCAAACATGATCAAATCAACAACAATGAGAGACTGATTTGTGTTTATGTGTATTATGTGTAGCTTTACTCCACAGATGGCAAATTAGTCCATAAACTACTAGTGAATTATCAAGCATAAATACTGTACAAAATGAAATATTACTCTCTGGTAAAGAAGTCATTACACAAGGTAACTGTGGGAATAGTACTGTGGTGACATATTCTTGTGTGTGTGTGAACATTTACTGCTGATTTAATGTTTGGGATATAGAATAAAACAGCATTTAACAACAATTAAAAGAAACTGAAAAAAAATTAAATGATGACATGAGGGAATGATTAGAAATGAAGGAAAACATAAAATGCAGATGGTTATGCATTTAAAAATGTCCATGCTAACAAATGACCATAGCGATGACACACAGAAGGGGTCCTGGCATACATTCTCCTGTTTGTTTTTTGCATTTTCACACTTCATTAGCCGCTTTCCCCCTTTTTATCCACTAATGTTGCTTCTGATTTAGCAATTTGTAGTGTGGAGTGCTGGACGCAATATTGATAGAACCCAGAGACAGCAGCGGCAGTCGTGACAGGCTTAGCATGTTTGATGTCGGCGAGTTAACCCAGCGGGAGCGTTAGCCAGTCCGTCGCGTGGGGTGATCAGGATTTTGCACGGAGAGACAAACAGGCAAACATTAATGAAATGAGGAATGTGAAAGGAGGGCGTGCGGGCATGGGAGATAACAGGCGTGAAAAGTGACGCGGCCGCGCCACTGTTTACCCAGCGCGTCCAGACAGATACCACTGTGTTAACATCTGTGGTAGGGGAGATTGGTCGGCTGTCTCCCCTCCCCACTTTGTTGTCTGTGCTCCATCAAAAGAGCTCGGTGGGAGCCCAGAAACGCTTCCACTCTCTAATGATAAACATCCAACAAGATGAAGCACGGGGAGAGAGAAACTCTGCCTCCATCTCCTCTGCTGATACACGGATCACTCAGAAAATGGCAGCTATGTATTGAGTGTCATGCCACACTACTGGCCTTTTAACTCTGCGCTAAACACTTGCTAAGGCCATATTTACCCCTGTTAAATTAACTGTCGATGGATATGCAGTTGTAATACCGTTTCACGGTCTGTCCAAATATACAGTCACAAAGTTTAATCGTCTCACATCGGACTAATGTGTTCGCATTACGTTTTAAAAAGATTACTTTTTTTTTTTGTCAGACTGAAATTAAATGTATTAGTAGACGTGCATGGGAACGTATTTGGTGTGATTAATATGAGTAATATAACTCAGGATTACATTTACCTTTGTCCAAAAGAAATGTGATAATTTCAGTTCATGAGAAATAAAAATAAATAAAATAAAGATAGGCCTACATACACACACACACACACACACTAATTAAATGAAATATTAAGATCCAGTCTTTCACAAATATAAATATTATAGCACTATTTGAACAGGGGCATACTCTCTTATGCTACACACTCTCTTACACTAAGGCTATTTTTATTTGATCAAAAATTAAGTAAACAATTGTGAAATACTATTACAATCGTAAAATAACTGTTCCTCCAGTCTTCAGTCACATGATCCTTCAGAAATCTTTCTGATATGATGATTTGTTGCTCAAGAAACATTTATTATGTTGAGAGCAGTTGTGCATTTTTTTTTTCAGGATTCTTTGAGGAATAAAAAAAAGTTCAAAAGAACAGCATTTATTTGAAATACAGAAATTTTGCAACATTGTAAATGCCTTTACTGTCACTTTTGATCATCCTTGCTGAAAGTATTATTCATTTCTTAAAAATAAGAAAAGAAAAATCTTACTGAGCCCAAAGGTTTGAAAGCTAGTGTCATTTAAATTGTATTTACTAAAAGTATGCCATTTATATAAGAGAAATATAAATAATGAACTATAAAATGATTAAACAAAAAGCAGGCACATTTATTGTTCATAAAAATAAAAAAAAACTACAGCATACCCCATTGCACTCTGTCCATCTCTTTAAGAGACAGGAGCGGATGTGACTGCTTTATTGCACTTTCTGACGGAAAAAGTACTTTCAAAGATTTGTGTTTGGCATGCCAGTAAAAAACCATAATGGATCACAGGATGTCAGCTGTAAGTTGTTACCTGTCTCAAACTACACTGATTCACAAGGCAATCGTAGCTAGGTGAAAATTTCTCTCCCAGACATCTTCCAGAAGTGCAGAGCCATGTTGATTTCTCCTGCAGCTGATGAAGAATTTGCACCCGTATACCAGCGAACACAGTGAACCTGCTAAATTGTGCGGGATTTAAACACAATCATGCATCTCTCTAAAAGTACATGGGCTAAAATGTTTAATATTTTGACACACTTGGTCATCCTTAATATCCTAAGGCAAAAAGGGGAAAGGAAACAGCTGACCAAGGAAACTCAGAGAGCAGTCAAGCATGGAAAATACAGTCTAACGAAGAGCAATACAGCTCACTTTACAAGCAGCAGCACATTTGATCAATAGCCACTATAGACTACATTTGCATTAAATAATGTGTGCTGAGTCTGGGAAGCTTTATGCTGTATGAACTAGCAGATACATAAATGTTTTAATAAAGAAAGACGGGACAAAGTGAAACTCCTGCTTAACACATGTTCGGTTAAACTCTGCACAATATCTGACTCAGCGGCGTGGAAACTTTATTGGTGCCACACCGTTATGAACTGTGAATGCCCAACAGATGTTTGAGATCACAGATGTCAATAGCTCATTAAAAACTTGGCAGGCCGATTGGATCTATAACTCACCGCGTTTAGAAACAGCCCATTTTTGTACATTTTTCCGAGGATGTCTTTTTAGAAGGCAAACCGATGCCTCGGTGTATCAAGGCTTATTGACTTTCACAGCACATACCTGCCATGTCATCCCAGCGTGTGTTTATCACGGCACATTATGAATCATAGCGACGGGCTGGGGCTTGTGTTTGTGTGTAGCAGGCTCATTAAACCCGGGACACTGCAAAATACTGCCGGTTACACTGATTCCCCAGATACGCAAAGGCTAACGCTAGAACGAGAACTCATATTTTACTCTCTCCCTCGCTGAGCCACTCGCTAAAACGCTGCATCTCCCAAATGAGATGCGGACCAACGCATGAGTGGCTCGCAGAGACATGGAAGGGTATCAGGAGAGTGAGGTACATACGAGGAGCTGACTAGATGAGCACTTTAATCGGCATGGCATTTCCTGGCATGTCCTGGGACTCCTAACGGATAACAGTCATTCAGGAACGACACGGAGAGGGAAAAACACACATGAGTAATAGTGTGATTAGCAATGGGCGCTCAGGGCTGTTGATTTGCCCATCAGCAACCTTCTGTCATCAGGCAGCTTTGCGTGTTTGTTCAAGGAGATTTTCGCTTGCTGTAGCAAAACTAGCAAGAGGAGGGGAGGGAGCTTAACCCAAATATTTTAATGCGTATGATAATTTGGGGCTATATGGCAGCTTGAGGTTTGGAACACAAGTATAAACACACACAAAAACACACTAACAACTAAAACAGTGGTTCTTTAACTGTACACTGTATTTCCTCTAGATTGTTCTTGAAACAAAAATGACTGAAAAAAAAAAAAAAAGGATAATTACTTAAAAATAATTTAAAAAAATAATTTTAACATTCTAAAATTGCACTGGCTGCACTGATTAGAGTGGTCATAATTGTAACTATGATCAAAGAAATTTATTTTTTTGAATATTTTCGGAAATAGCAATCAAATGCTATTTCTAGAGGGGGGGGGGAAATCTGCAAAAGCAAATGCTTGGAATTCCTTCCAACCGTTTAATATTACTGTTTAATTACATCAATAAATGGCAAAAGTGCCATTTCCTTGCTATAGCATCAATTCAATCAGAGTGCATTCCTCCTCCATAGACTACACATTCCTCCTCTCTGTAGAATCAATGGACCAGAGGTGAGTGAACAGCATAAAATGACAAGTACCTGCAAATCTGACACTGAAACGATCGACTCCAATGAAAGGCTAATGAAGGGAGGGCTTAGGAGACGGTCCTTGTTAATGACTCTGGCAGACGGGATGAAATGGGTGTGGATGGGAGAGGCTCCTCTGCCTTTGAGCCATGAGACATGAAAGCACTTAACAACAGCACCCATCCAATCTGCCAGCTGAACCATGTTATGAGAGATTTATGTTTCTCAATAATTACAAAGCAACCCAACAGTATGAAAACTCCTACAAAACATGGAACGAGCATCTATTCCATAAAAGACAGAGACAGTGCATCCATGTTTATGAATGAAGTCAACTGTGTCCTACTGTGAATAATGTATTATGATGTAGTAAATATACTACAGTATATTCAATTTTTAATTCTTCTAATGTGGATAACACACAAATTGGAATCAACTGAATGACCATAATAATAATAATAATAATAATTATTATTATTATTATACTGTATAGTATATTAAAACAATTTGAAAAAAATCCAATTTAATTTTCGGAAGTTAACCAAAACCAAAAAACTTTTTAACTAAAAAACAAGACTGAAGTCAATTCTATGAATGCAACTTGAATAATAATAATAATAATAATAATAATAATAATAATAATAAATTAATTAATAATAAGGGGAACAGATAATTTTATATTGAAATTAAAAGTTGCTTAATAAATAATATAATTTAATATAATAATACAAACACACACGCTAATGGTACACTCAGTTCATGTTGCTTGTTAACTGTTGCATAGTTATTTCTTTCACAAAGTTCAGACAAATTACCCATGCTTATGAAACTTCGTACTTTTACATCAATGTGCATGACAGTTCAGATGTTCTAGTTTGAGCTTAGATACGAAAGCATGCACGTCATTTGCAATGCATACTTTCATCTTCACACATCCAGTAGGACAGTTTTACATTGCCAACTCTAATACGGCATATTTGCATGTCTGAATTCACAGATGACTAGATTTTTGAACGGCCGGCTGCCGAGGCCGTGTTTGACAGCAGCAAAATTTATCAGAGCAATCTGACTTTTAAATGTGCACGTCACCAATACGTTGAATTGTGAGGGAAACACTGATGTGACAAATTGAATAAAAGCGAGCGAGCTTTAAGAATTGAGGGAAAGTATGAAAGAAGTGATTTACGGCTCCATTATTACAGCGCAGGGATGGGATTGGACCCACAGTGACAGCAGTGCATTGTATTTTTTTTATTTCCCTACATATGTTGAGCTCGCTGGACCGAGGCTGGATCTTCTCGAGTTACATGCACTGGTAGAAAGACTGCTGTTCCTCCAGCTGTTCTTTCTCGGTACTCGTCTTCTGCTACACGTTGTTGGATATAAGGGACAATTAGGTGACTCAAACAAGTCTGAGGATTGTCACAAAATCAGGCTGTTTATCAATCTCCATGCAATGTGTTTTTTCAGCAAGCTGTGTTGAATCTACATTGTGTGAAGGTTGAGGATTTAGGTTTACACAAAAACAAATATCTGTTTATGCTTGCTATTTGCACAACCACACAGGGGATTCCCTCAGAGAAAGCACAGTCCAATGCTTTACTTTGGCCTGTGATCAGATGTACATTTCCATAACCACAAGCACTCTGTGGCCACAACACATTATTCAGGGGTCCCACACTTTCTGACCTCTTTTTCAAGACCTTTTTGGTCATTTGAGAATATTGGATTCTACATATCAGCTACTTATCAGACTGACTCGCTAAAAAGTTTTACTCTATCCAAGAGCAATATTTAGCAAAATAAATGTTTTAGGTCAGAACATAATTATTAGAAAAAAAAAAAAAAAAAAAAACCTTTTCCAGGCCTGGCAAACACTTTATTGTGGGAACCCTGATTCTTGACCCAGCAAGAGAACAAAATCATGTTTGTGTTTGGGTTCAGTATGGCACTCTAAGCGCAGTTAAGGAAGTGAATTGCCGTGATCGATTTTTACTGGGCGGCTGTGAGATACCAAAGGAAAGCCCTCTAAGCATGGAGGAATTGTTACGAAGAGGAAACGTGAGCGAGGGTGACAGGCAGAGGACGAGTGCGCAATATTAAAGGCCAGGGCTGTGAAGGCAAAGGTAGTCTTTATTAGGTTAGAGGCGCTCTGTAAACTTGTTACAGGCCGGTGTTCTAGATCTCATTCCCCCGCAGGGGCATGCTGGGATGGGGGCCTTGGAAAAGTGTCTCAGGGAATGTATTTTTTCCCCATAACCAGTTTAGTGCCAGCCACCCTCCAAGTGTTCTCCATCACTTAGCTTCACAACAGTTGGGGAACAAACGCATTAGAGAAAAATTGCCTCAGCAGTACATCTGTTCTGGCTGTCTATTGAGGGCCCAGGAAGCTCTGCTACCAGAAATCAAGAATCTGATATCAACTCTAATGCGCTGACTGCTTTCTAGCTCATTCACAAGCGGACACTGTGGAACAGAAGAGTCATGAGGTGGCACAGATTATAAACACTCAATTAAATAAATAAAGATAAAAAATAAAAAGTACATTTTAAAGCTGCATGATTACGATGTTGAATGAACTGCTGCATGAAACTTGAATGTATAAACAAAAAGTTTAAATAAAGTGTCATTTTCCAAAGTCTTTGAACAACTTTCAACTGAAAGTTGAAAATGTATAAAAAGGTGGAAAAAATATTTAAAGTTGATTTTGATAAATAAATAAACAAACTATTTGTAGACAAAGAATTGTGTAGATAATAAATTGCTTGTCTAAAACTTTGGGCCAGATTTAATAAACAGCAAATTAACATGAGAGCGCACTTCCAAAAAAGTCTGTGATCTACTGAAGACGTGCAAATTAAAGAACACAGATGCAGTCGGATCATTTCCATAAAGACCAACGCAATCTACCAAGAGCAGTGCAAATTAGCATCTGGTTAAAGACATGCTTTTCTGGTGGTTAAATAATGGCGCAAATACCAGTAAATTGACTAGCGCAAACCTTAGTAAATCACCTTGCATGATTCATTTAAATACTCTCCTCCCATATATTTTGCATCTGAAAGAGAAACTCCTATAAATGCATATGCAATAAGGTTAGCCGCAAAAATAGCTCAGTCCACACCTTTTCAGCACTAATTGTTCACTCCGTGTCTTTAGTAAATCCTGACATTAGTTTAACACCAAAAGAGGGTTTGTGCTGGAGCAAGCTGTTATTAAATCTGCCCATTTGTAGCATAAATCATGCATACACATGCCTAAATTTGGTCAGTCCAACGGAATCTTTTCTCTTGGAAGCTGCTCTTGAAACATCTAAAAACAAATATGTGCATGGTGATCACTGGTTGTAAAAAAAAAAAAAATACACATGCATGCGCATGTGCACATGTGACCTCCTGGAACTAGTCATGCACGTGAATGGCTGGAACTATGTTGATGTGTATGATGGAATGGTGCCCCTTGATACTTGAATTGCATCTAAATCTGCAGATTTATTATTATATAGGAGTGCTGAAAGTGTTAACAACCCTTTTAGGCCATGCATGAATAGCTTCACAAATACCCTTCCAATATGCCATGCATTACATATGCCGACTGTATGAAAAAGTATCCTTACTGAGACAGCTTGCTAAATGCTCATTTTGCCTTCCCTTTAACATCTCTTTAAAGTACAGCATTTAATTGAACAGTGCCTCGACAGAACGGCGTAATATGCCAAGTATGCGAGGATCGCTGTGGGTCTTGCTGAATGTGTCAGGGCCACTGTGTTTGTAATACGCAGATGTCATCCTATTAATTTGTGGGAGAATAATTATAAGACTATAGAGTACCCAGATGTCACCAGCGCCTGTCTTTATGAATGCACATATATGTGTTCGTCGAATATATTTTAGTGTCACTCTGTAAACACAATGGAGACGCATGATGCTAGATTAAATGGTGACAGCCCTGTCGCGCAGTCCTGTTTCTGTATAAGCAATTCTAATGTCAGATGTGTGGTTGAATTGTGTAGATATTAAAAGCAGCATCAAGTCATAAAACATCCTGATAGAGTGTTATTTTCAATGCTGTTTTTAATAGGGGAGGGATTTGAGCTATTGCAGCACCATACGTGGCTATGTCACTCTCTCTTCTATTCTGTTGGTTCAACTGTCATGAATTTCTCGTGGAATGACTGCCAAGTTGCTCATGGGAGAAACGTGTGAAAAGCCTGTCGCAATTACTGGCGCATTTGCACTTCGTGCTGGGGCAAGTTTTTGGAACACGCACAACCCGGGAGAAGCCAAGTTTCTGTGGCGACTCACCGACAACATGCAATGTTCCCACACACACAGACACACATAAACATAAAAAGTGTGGCTTCTTTAAAGCTTATTCAGAGTATCATTTGATAAAATGACTTGAAATGAATCTGAATTAGCTGGGCTTTGCCTCCCTCGCTACTGACATAAACTGTATATCTGTTCACTTAAAGATCCTCATTGCAGCACAGATCCTTTTTAAAATAGCTCTGAGTCCATTGTTGCACTCTGAAAATGGACGACAGCAATTTCACCACAGGCTTAGTGCAGCAAAAGATATCAGAAGTAAATTCCAAGAGGAAAATGGTCAGATTAGAACATGTCCTAGAGGAAAGGAAATGTCATTGAGATCAATGTTATTGACCCATGACTCAGATGGAGCGGTGAAGTGAGTGAAAGAGCAAGAGGTCGAAGAGACAAAACTAGTCGGTCACTTTGGACTTACCGCGCACAAAAAGGATGTAGTCATCATAGGCTTCACCCACAGAGTTGGACGCCACACATCTGTAAGTGCCGTTGTAGGATTTGTTCAGGTTCTCGATGAAGAGATCTGAGCCGGTAATAACTGCGTGAGATGGCACGTCATCCTCCACCCTCACCCAATTCACCTGTTGAGGCCTGGATGGAGAAACCGAGCAGAAATGACTTTGGCCTAGTGTTGTGTAGCCTGACCATCAAGCCTGGTTAACATCACAGCCTTTTCTGGACAAGGGACCGGTCACTTAGGCAAAGAGGTTGTCTAACCAACAAGTAATGTTTTATAGGACATTTTAAGGCAGGTAACAATACAGATCACAAACAGAAGTTGAGTCTATTTCAAAGATTCAATGCCATGAACCAGTCTAGTCAGGATGGCCATGGGAAATCTGGAAATAAGAGGGAATTTTAAATGTGTAATTTCCAGAAAATTTGTTTAAAAAAAACCATGAAGACGGTTTAATGTTTTTTTCTTTCTTTTTAAAATAGCATGGAAATGTATTGTACAGAAGATGCGGGGAACCCTGCTAGTAATTCCTTGGAATCAACAATTGTAGCAGTTTGGGAACTGCTATAGTATAGAGTATAGATTATTTTATTTTCCAGCAGACTAAATATCGGTGCACTGTGACTGAATCCAGCAAATCCGACTTTTGGTTTTTGTGTGCAATTTGTTATCATGTTAATATATTAAATGTGTGTTGTTTGAGGCTGAAACAGCTACGAGGCCCAACCCTCAGAAAAAATGATCAGTTGTGGTCAGTAACACAGATTGTGGGATTCGACCAATGTCGCAGCCTACGGCATTGGCAAATGAACAACATTTTGGCAAAGTAACAAAAGCGAAAGGCTGTGATTTTCTCTTGTCTGCCTCAATTAACTGCCACTGCGAGCTATCTCCTTTTGTTCTCTAAACACCTGAGCCGAGCACACAACAGCCTATTCTACTTTCACAGTGATGAGCAGAATGAGCTAAACCTACTGTGGAGAAATAAAAGAGGCTCTAAACTCTGCTCGGCTCTCACAAGTTTCAATGGCACTGCTGCAGTGTAGTTATTTCCCAAGAGCATCTGAGGAGGCTTTCCCTTGTTGTTCTGGTTTTTGTCTGTGTTTGAACGTACCATCCTCTGTTTAAAAGGGGAGAGAGGAAAAAATAAAAAAAAACAAAACAAAACCTTCACAGCTTCGAAACGATTGGTTCGCGTTCAATAGCAGTTGATCCGCGGCCACTGAGGACGGCAAAACAACATTTGATGGTGAGCAGCGAGTGGGGAATCTCAAAGAGTCTCAATCTGAGGTTAAATATACATGCGTAGCATAAAGATGCAGACGTTCCTGATATGGAAAGGGAGAAATGACCTAGAAAAAGTGCCTTATTGGGAGGAAGCCATGGGGAAAAACACACAGTGGAGGGGCTGCCGAGAAACTGGCGTGAGGCGGAGAATACAAATGGGATGGCAAGCCAAGCCCTACACTGTCTGACAGTAATGACTGCAGCCCCTCTCCAAGCTTTAATGAAAATGACTTCCAATTTTCTGCTCACTGTATTGATTGTATTTTCATCTTTATTAAATGAATTCGGGTGGTGCCTTGTCTGCCCGCAGCATTTCAGTTTGGGTATGTTATGGGGCTTGTTGAATGTAAAAACACCTGAATGGCTTTCATTACATGTGCTCTCATTGAACTAACATTGATAACTTACTTTAGGCTCATGTGCAGTGGCCCCCAGAAATATTTGGATACTTTTGTACAAGTAAAATGTGTGATTATCTCTATGCTTTTCTAAGAACTTTAATTTTCAACCATATATCTATTGTGAAATATTTTCCTTGGAAAGTGTTTGTTCAATTTATTTACAACAAATGCCACTTGGTTTGATTTTCTGATATTTGTAATGACATTCATAGAGTTTAATTTGGCTTAACTGCCCACATTTTTTGGCCACTGTATATATTTTTCTTTGCAGTAAGGGCATATGCAAAATTATTGTCATGACTCAAATAAATGATTAATAGTAAAAATATGGCAATCAAACTCAATCAAATGAATTTCAGTCTTTTTACACTCAAAACATTAATTTAAATAATTAAAATGGATAATTGCAACAATTCTTGCAAACTTTCAAATTCCATCATTTTTCAAATTGCTTCACTTTTATTATTTGTTGTGTTGAGACTACATGACTTATTTATTTTGGTCTAAATCGGTTGTAGAGAAATCCAAATGAAAATACATTGGAAACACTTTTTAATCTAATATTACCTATCCATGTAGATTACTAAGTACTCAACTAAATTAAAATATCATTATTAATTTCATTTTATATGGTAGATAAAGTAATTAATAGTCAATATTTGGTAAAAATCCCCAAAATTTGTGGCACATATGCAACATTTTTATTGTGTAGAAAAACAAAATGATTTTTATTAAATGGCTCAAACTATCTAAGAACAAAATATCTTGGAATGTAGCTTGTTTCATCAGATCAGGACCAGTCTATTGATACATGTTTTGCAATGGGTTTTGTTAGAGGACTGTTCTCCTCAGGGATGAGAGCTCACGACACAAACTGATCCAGATAAGAACAAACCATTGCAATGTTGCCAACATAGTCAGTGATAGAACATACAGCAGAGAGATGCATCTTACTCTGGTTTGCCTTTAGCCTGGCACGTCAGTTCCAGATTTTCACCCTCTCTAATCAGGCCCGAAGGAAACTCCACCACGATCTTTACCTCAGGTTTATCTGTGGGGGAGAAAAGTAAAGCACATCAGCGCCTCGTGCCCCCGGGCTGCATGAAACTTTAAACAGCCTTGGCTTTGTTCAACGCTTATTGGATTGTTCTCAGCCATTTGAGTCGATTCTTCAGCATTACCATTGTTTGATGCAAAATGTGTGAATGCTTTTTTTTTCTATTAACCTTTAGAGTCATTTAAACATAATCAATACACCCTGATGTTTGCCATGTATACAGTCAGAAGTCATGACATCACGAAAGTCCATATTCAAACTCATTCCTCTTGCGCTCTCAGCATTGACCTTTCTGCTCTGTAAGTACTGCCCTTTCTCATTTCTATTAAAACAACTGTCCGCTCAAATGGTCCTATTCTCCAGTGACTGGAAGCAGGTATACTGCTGGCTTTTTGCACCTTGCGTCAGCCTTGCCTCTCAGCCGTAGCCGCTACATTTAGCATGAAATGTGCACTTCTCCTTGGCAAGTCTCAGTTCTTTTCCAATTCAGCTGGGATTAGACTTCCTGCTGTGTTTGTACAGTGCAGCAGGAGGGGTGACATTCAAACTGACGTCGGACACATAACTAACGCTCTCTCACGTAGAAATACCCAGCGCTGCGTGTCTCAAATAACATCAGAGGGGATCTGACATTAGGGGTTGCACAAACTAGTTGACGCTTTAAGCTTGAAATCTTTGCAGCTCACTTTTTCACTCCGTTTCCAACAGTTAAAATGACAAATAAATGCATACTCAGAACGATTCAGAAGATATGTTTGATTATACCTTCTGGATGCTCAAAATTGATTGAGTGAATGCACGTTTTAAACAGCTATTGTACATGTAAGTTTCTAAATGAGCTGCTACATTGTAACGCACACACATGACAGTAGCTTGCACATCATGTGCAGATCGCGCGCACACTAAAAAACCTTCAGTAGCACAGAAATGTAGTCATCACTGTTCGTTCTAGCATATATTTCTAAGTAAAAAAATCCCACAGCTTCACTATTAGTAGAGAGATGCAGCCAGTTAGAATTAATTCACACGCAAACGCTCTCTATAATGCATTAAAATGTATGTAATCTTTCCTGCGCTACTTCATTTGTATTTGATTTAGAACGAGCAAAGATCTGTTAGAAACATAACTACCTAAAGACAAAAGAACTCAGATAAGCAGTTATGTATGTAGCAATAGCCTTGTGGGCCTGTGTCATACGCCATAGCTGTGCGCAAGGGGTCTCAGCTCGAGGTTAAGGCTTATTTGTTCATTAATGACGTCATCAGCGACTAGTCGACGTCAACAAGACTTTAATCACGTAAATGTCGACTTCTGAAGTTGTTCAACCCCTATCTGACATACACATCTATGCGGGCCGGTTATTCACTCTACATATGTGTAAGCCCCTTGCATAACAGTTTTACACCTGTATGCCAATTTCTGATATCTAATAAGATTTTGCGGTCTGTCTGGCGGTCTAATGACATGATGAAACTTAATGGCAAACAACTTATATAAGAAAATCATAGAGACATTTAGCACCCTTGGCATTTAATGGACTACACAAGGCTGTTGCTCTACTGCTTTTGTAGAATGTGTCTAATATCAGGCAAATACTAAATAGGTTCCTGTTTGCCAGAGAGTGTTTCTACATATAAGGACATGACAGGCAAAAGGCAAAAACAGGAAACGGCAACCTTTGTGTTATACTCACTGTTAAGTGCAACAAGAAAATAAAGCATAAAAGACAAAAATAGCAAAAATAGTGCATACAAAATACTGAGAGGCAAGAGAGTGTTACTGGCCTTTCATTAGGCATAATGGATCCAAGGAACAACAGGTAGAATAATATTAGTGACTGTACCAGAACCATTTTGAAGTTGAAATCAAAATTGACCCTATTTACTTTCTCAATGCATGTTCTTGGTTTTATTGTCAATGATTCATCTCATGTTGCAAAGTCAAACTTGTATGATTTACTTTCTTGTGTGGAACACCAAAAAATATATTTTGAAAAACAGTTTTTGTCCATACAATGAAAGTCAGTGGGGTCCAAAACAACAGTCAATTGTATGGACAAAAACAAACAAAGAAACAATGTTCAAAATGTATAAAATAAAGAAAGTCCTACAGGTTTGGAATGACATGAGAGTGAGTAAATAATGACAGATTGTTTATTTTTGAGTGAACTATCCCTTTAAAAGTTCCCAAGATTCACAGGAGGCCGTGGTGTGCATACCAAGTTCACAACACTTATGTAAGTGGGCTCCACAGGAGATGCGTGCTCTGAGGTTCCTGATGCTTCCTTGGAGGTATTCATCCTCTTAAACTGACAGGTTGTAATGGCTGAGCTATGCCTTTCCAGTACTATGCTCCATTGCAGGGTTGGCCGGCATCCAGTCTTCTAGTTTCTCAAAGGAACCCAAATCTAATATTCTCCCAGTAATGGAGCTTGAAGTGGCATTCCAAAGATGCTTATGTGACAGCGTTATGTGTATGTTCAACAGAGGTCCGGGAGATATTAGAGCTGCTCCCACGTGCAACTTTAATGACATCACTCCACTCACTTTGGCAAGCAATGTGGGTTAAACAGTAGACATGCATTAATGTAAAACAGTGAGTTTGTTATGTAAATAGTCCAGAGTCATTAGTATGCGTAAAACACGATAAGCAGCAGAACTTGCGTTGGAGGCAGGTCATGCATAAGGGCCAAGGAATTTACAAAAAAATCCACACAGAGAAATGCTAAGTGTCCCTGTGGAATCAAAGGGTAAAAGATTATTTTACTGAAACCATGTCAAAGTTGCCCACAATAACCCCCCAGATCCCACTCTTTCAATTTTACCAGCTCTTACGGGCACTTTGAATGGACTGGATTCTGAGTGAACGGTGACTTCACTTTGACCCACAGATTTCACACATTCTTGGATTTTTTAAAGTGCACGCATCAATGTCCTGACAAGATTTATCACATTATTTCGGGACTGATGTTTCAACTGGCTTTTTGGCAATCGCTAAATTTGTTGAGTGCTTTGCCCACTTGTTGCTTGTTTGACCTCTTCTATCAACAAAAAGTGATCTGTTGGCCTTCTATCTTTCCAAATTACACCCTGTCAGAGCTAACATTTCTGTGTCCATGATAGACAGTCTGGTCTGAAGTGAGAGAGAAAGAAAAGAGCGCCCCGCTCAGAAGTTCTGTAAGAGGAATATCCACCTGTTTGTCTCAGCTCTATGGAGACTCCTTCCATTTCTCCCCTTGTCATCTTCAAACTCTTCGCATGAAAGGCTCTGAGTGAAAGTTTCTTGCTTTGAAGCTTCCTCTGCATTAGTTCCTTTCCAAAGCTCTCTCTCTCTCTCCTGGCCACGCAAGCATTAAATCCACGGAAAGCAGTGCCACCGGCCTCCGGTTTCTCACTAGCTGGTGCGCCGGACAGAAAAGGTCACTCTAATTCTAATAACACAATTATTGACACAAGATATTGTTGTCATTCCTTACCACCGCCATCACGAAGCATTTAATTTCCCTCAAGCTGCTGAACTGCACAAACTGTTTGCATTGTGTTGCTATCAATATTTCTGGCTTATTTAATATCCACAGCAATGTTTTTCTATTTTCTATTGCAAAAATGTATTCCATTAAGTCTGCCTTCACTCAATGATTTTTAACATTGATTGTTTTCCCAGTTTCAGAAGAACAATTTGAAAGAAGAGTGAGCCAGACAATGACTCTTACACCAGCTCTCCCCACCAGAGCATGACAAAGGCTGCCCGTGAGCACGAAATACAGTTAAATAGCATAGACAAAATGTTTTTACATTTTTCTGCTGTAAGTGCCCAAAGCCAGGGGCCAAATATCATGCAGTTTTTGGAGATGTGTTGTCTTTGGCAAAATAAGGTCAGGTAAAGCAGTCTTTCCAGTGATCTTCTAAACCCTGTGGCAGGCAAGAATAACCAAGAAAAACATGCTTGATGAGGACCCAAACAAAATATCTTAAAAAATCGTATCTGTATCTTCAGATGAAGACAGTGCCCAAGGCTCTCATCCAATCAGAGGCAGAATCTCTGTCACGACTGAATCACCAAAGCGCAAAAACACACGTAATCTTTCATTACAGCCCAAGTGACATGGCTGGACTAATGTCTGCTCTCACAAGGGAACGGATAGACCTGACTGATTTAACACAAGGACAAAGATAAAAAAAAAAACACACAAAAACTCCTAAGAGAAAGAGAGAGTGAGAGAGAGAGTGAGTGAGTGAGTGAGTGAGAGAGAGAGAGAGAGAGAGAGAGAGAGAGAGACCTTTATCTAGTCAAAACTATGACATTAAGCACATTTAAATGAATAATAATGTTACCACAATATAACATTAATTCAACAATACTCATTTTATATCAATAAACTTCAAGTGCTGTCACACTGTCTTCTGCTCGCTCACATTGTACATAAAATAAAACAAACAAACACCATTATCTACTCAAATATACAAAGATGAGCCAAAACATTATGAACACATGCCTAATATGCTGTTGGTCATTCACATGCTGCCAAAACAGCTCCGACCCACAGAAACATGGACTCTACAAGACCCCTGAAGGTGTCCTGTGGGATTTAGCACCAAGACATTAGCAGCAGATCCTTCAAGTCCTGTAGGTTGCGAGTTGGAGCCACCGTGGATCGAGTTTTCTGGTCCAGCACATCCCATACATTCTCAATTGGATTGAGATTTGGGGAATTTGGAGGCCAGACCATCACCTTGAACTCTTCATCATGTTCCTCAAACCATGTGTGCAATTTGGCAGGGTGCATTATCCTACAACAATGTTTAGGAAATTTAGGCACATGTCAAATATATGTCAAACATAAATGGCCGGACCCAGGGTTTCCCAGCAGAACATTGCCCAGAGCATCACATTCCTACAGTGCATCCTGGTGCCATCACTTTCCCAGGTAAACGGTGCACACGTACCGTTCATGGCCATCCACGTGATGTAAAAGAAAACCGGACTCATCGGACAAGGCGACCTTCTTCCACTGCTAGAACAAGGTCAAGTTGCGCCCCTCACGTGCCCGATTGTAGGTGCTTTAGATGGTGGATAGAGTCAGCATAGGCACTCTGATTGGTCTGCAGCTACGCACCTCCATTAAAGCAGAGTGTGATGCACTGTGTGTTGTGACATATTCTGCCCATCATTAAAGTTTTGTCACTTGTGCCCCAGTAGACCTTCAGTTGGTTCAGACTTAACCGGGAAAGCCCTCATGCATCGATGAGTCTTAGGTGCTCTGCACCCTGTCGCCGGTCTGTGGTTTGTTGTTCCTCAGAATACTGTTGGTAAATTTTCACCACTGCTGACTTGGAGCAATCCACAAGCCTTGTCGTTTCTGATGTACTCTGACCCAGGCAACTAGCCATAACAATTTGTCCCTTGTCAAAGTCACTCAGATCTTTATTTCTGCCTATTTCTCCTCCATCCAACATATTGATTATAAGAACTGATTGTTTGCTTACTATCTAATAGTGTTGTCAAAGTACCGGAACTTCTGTACCAAGTCGGTACTGAAAATGTGACGATACCAGCATTTCTGTGGTCCCGAGTATATTTGGTACCCACTAATAGGAGCTGCTTTCAGTCGCTTCTGTGTTTATCTAAGCGCGAACTTGCGAAGCTCCAGACTATCTTTTTTACTAGGAGCACTGTAGCCAATATATACCACGATATATTGTCTCTGTATATTAAACTGCAAAAAATACTATTTAAATATTAACCCTGCATGTTCTGCTTGTCTCTGTGTGAATGAATGGCGCAGACACGCGGTTTCATTTAAAGTTACCTCACACACACACACACACACACACACAGACACACACACACACAGAAACACGAGTGACGCTTGCGCTGTTTTCAGTCTCTGCTGCCTCACGATATGATGACATGATTCATGATTCAATTCATTTCCAGAGCCACTCTGAGAGTCACTTCATGAGCATTTTACCGTTTCATTTGAGAAAAAATATTGTCATATCATACACACACAGAAACTCAAAGGTCTTCACGGCAACCCATCAAAATAAAAGTTCGGTTTAACTTAAAGAAATTGACAGAAATAATTATTTTAGGCTACTGTACAATAGATTTAGCTATGTCTCCATTCATTAGAAATACTACTTCTACTAATAATAATGTGTGCATAGAAGGTAGCTTATTTTTCACTTGATTTTTTTACAAGCAATATTTCTCAACGTGATCAATATTTTCGTTTAAACAGCATGTAGCCTTCAATGCTTTCATAAATTTATCGTCATCAATAATAAAGTCATTGAACTGAATTGGAAAAATAGCTCAAACAGATTTTGCTGTGGTACTGAAATAGGTACAGAGAACCAAAACATTTTAATGGTATCGGTACCGACTACTGGAATTTTGGTACCATGACATCCCTACTATCTAATGTACCCAGACCTTAAAATGTAGCCTTGTTAGGAAATGATCAACAATATTTGCTTCACCTGTGACTGGTCATAATGTTTTGGCTCATCAGTGTTTAACTTTAAATATATTTAAATTACTATTTAATATTCACATAATAAAATAAAATAAACAATATATCCAAAGATATCACTTATATCACAAATATATATATATATACTAGGGTTGCCAATTGTCCCGAATTTGCCGGGAAGTCCCGATTATTGGGCCTAATTTATTTGTCCCGTACGTACGGGACCTCACTTGTCCCGTTTATTGACTGGTACGCTGTTCTAACCACTGACTGATACAACAGCAACACGACACTAGAGAATGATCACGACACCGGTCATCATCCAATCACAGCCCACACTCACGTGCATCAGACCGTACGAATAACAAACTCTAAATTGAGGATTAATTATTCTTTTGGGACAAATCATTGTTTGATTTGCGAACAGAATCCTCTGCTGTCTGCACTGTAAAAAATCCAACTTACATTTCGTTTGACCAATTCTGTTTTTATAGTTTATTCAACTATTTAACATGAAAAAGTTTGTACAACTAATGACCCTAAGTTGAGAAAACTCAAAAATGTCCTGCAGCTGGTTGCCTTAAACTTTTAGGTTTTCTCAACTTTTTTTTTTTGACAGTGTGGTCTAATATTAATTAACTTTTTCATTAGATAATAGTAAATCTATATTTAAAATCCTGTCCCCTGCTCACTCACATTGCATTTAAAAAAATAATAAAACAAGATAAAACATAAAAAAACACTTATCTATCCAAAGATGTCATTTCAAATTCTTTTCACATAATATAATATAAATATTTAAATCTATATCTATATTTAAAATGCTGTCGCTGTATTCCGCTCACTCACATTGTAGTTAAAAAAATAAAAAAATAAATGAAAAACACCATTGTCTACCCGGAGAGATCTTTTAAATATATATTACTAATACTTAATATTCATATAATATAATATATAATTCAAGAATATTATACTAAAGATTTAATTCAATAATAGTAAGTCTATATCACATTGTCCTATATAACATTTTGGGTAACACTTTATTTGAAGGGGTGTGAATAAGACTGACATGACACTGTCATAAACATGACATAACACCAGTCATGAACATGAAGGAGTCTTTATGAATGTTTATGACTGTTGTCATTAAGTGTCATTCGGTAAATTATGACATTTTTAATGCAAAGTTGACATTGTTTAAAATGTCTTTGTTATGACAACTTGACATTACCCAAGACAAAAATGTCTTGATTATGACAACTTGACATTAACAAAGACAGAAATGTCTTTGTTATGACAACTTGACATTAACCAAGAAATCATAACCTGTCAACCTGTCACAAATATGTCATAACAGGTCTAATTATCAAACTTAAAGCATTTGACAGTGTAATATGACATCTTAATGACATCTTTATAACTAGTACAATGTGTTCCACTTTACTTGAGGACAAGTAAAATATTCATGACACAGTTATGATGGTGTCATGACGGCCAAAGTTGTGACAGGTTGACAGGTTATGATTTCTTGGTTAATGTCAAGTTGTCATAACAAAGACATTTCTGTCTTTGTTAATGTCAAGTTGTCATAACAAAGACATTTTAAACAATGTCAACTTTGCATTAAAAGTGTCATAATTTACCGAATGACACTTAATGACAACAGTCATAAACATTCATAAAGACTCCTTCATGTTCATGACAGGTGTTATGTCATGTTTATGACAGTGTCATGTCAGTCTTATGCACACCCCTTCAAATAAAGTGTTACCACATTTTGTACTGCCAAAAACACCTTTATCTTTTCAAAGATATCACTTTGAATTAACAAAATATAATAATAATATAATTTTAATGAAATAGCAGTAATATTATATTACATTCAAAGTGTGGGCTCACTCACATTGTACTTCAAGGTACTTCTGCGCCTGGAAGTCCTTGACCGCTGGATGGTCGACAATGCAAACCACAGGAACCCCATCATCCTCTCTTGTGACCGTAAACCTCAGCCAGCTCGTCACAGTGAACATCCTGTCATACGTGGTCTCCACTTTAGACTTGCCTGTGAGAAACAGAAACCAATGAGAGACAAAGAATTCAAAATTAACAGCTTTCATTATCATCTCTATCAAGAAACCACGGGTGGCTAAGTGTATTGAAGGCCACAGTATATGTTACACATCCTGTGAGCCGCAAAACAAAGCAGATCCCCTAACATCTTGCACATATGTGACATATGGCGGCTCACTGTAGCTTTTCAATGACATGTGTACAGTAAACGGCCCCCTGCAGCAGCACCTGAAATGTGACCATATGGGAGGGGCCATGTGGCTGAAAAACAGCCCTAAACCGCTTCCTGTCGAGGCTTGTTATGCAGCTGTCACTCATTGGCAACTGTGTGGGCTGTGATGGTGTGTTTGTGCTTTATGAAGTGAGATATAATGGCTGTAGTGGACGCGTCTGACCCGTAGCCCTCCTTCAGCAGCATCAAGTGGGCATGAAGAACACAAAAGACTCGAAGTCATTGTGCGGCTCCAGACAATAGCCTCGCAGCACCGCATAGACCTCCATCACTCAATTACTGCTCTGGCCTTGTGGAGAGAAACAGGCATGGGTGGAAAGAGAGAAAGGAGAGGAGAAGAGGTGAGCGAGAGAGCAAGAGAGAGAGAGGGACCTATTGTCCTGTTTGTGTTTTTGTAAAGAAAAAAATTCCACTTGACCATTAAAAAATTAATTCGATGTGGGAGTGACAGAACTCTTTCACGCTTCACTTTTCACTTACTAAAAGAAAAAGAAAAGAAATTTCACTAAAAGAAATATAAAAAGTTGAGTCTGACAGAGGGAAAAAAATTCACCTTTATTATAGGTGAAGTGTATCTTTTATGAGTAAATATTATGAACCTTTTCAAACCGGTTTCCTTAAACACTCCCCCACCTTCCGCAGATAGACTTGTGTATGTACATTCAATGTTGGACCCCACTGACTTTCATTATATGGATAAAAACACTTCATTCTTAAAACTATCTTCTTTTGCTTGTGAGGTTTTGGAACAACGTGAAATAGTACAAATGTTTTATCATTTCATTTCTTTCCTTCCTTCTAGGATTGGAAAAAGTACACTACTGCTCAAACGTTTTTGTGTGTGAAATAATATGCTCTCCAAGGCTGCATTTCTTTGATCAAAATACAGTAAAACACATTGATATTGTGAAATATTATTAACAATTTAAATAACCAAATAATCTATTTGAATATATTGTAAAAGGTAATTTATTCCTGTGATGCAAAGCTTAATTTTCAGCATCCTTACAGTCTTCAGTGTCACATGACCCTTCAGAAATCATTGTAATATGCTGATTTGGTCTTTAAGAAACAGTTCTTATTATCAATGCTGAAAACAGTTGTGCTGCTTAATACTTTTGTGGAAACAGTGATGCATATTTTTCAGGATTCTTTGATGAATAGAAAGTAAAAAAAACAAAAAAACAACATGCATTTGAAGTCATTTTTTCAACACAAATTTTGTTACTGCCACTTTTGACTGAATTAATGTTGTCCTTGCTGAACTTATTCATTTCTTTCAGAAAAAAGAAAATAAAACAAAAATCTTTACACTTGCTTACAGCAAATGAGCAGTAAAGACTTGTTTGGTCCGTGATTGTCATTTATGTGTGGTTTGGTTTCTATCTTTATTTTGCCGTTTATATGTAGATTACATCTATCGTTTGACTGTTATAATGTTATCAATAATCCACAATGCCAATTTTACCGAAAATCATAAAAAAAAACCCCAGGAAATGGCACTGCTGTGTGGAAATCTGGACATCTCAATACTCCAGATGTTTTTTCCCCCTGACAATCCCTTGTCTGAGGATTCATTCTCCCTGCATTCAGCATTATCAGCAATGAATGAATAGTCAGACAATCATATCTCAAATAAGAGAAGACACAGAGCTCATTGAGAGCCCAGAAGCACATCTATATTCTCCCTCACAATGCCACAGTCACTACTGATAAAGAGATAATCACAGGTCAATCACTGTCATTCAGGCATTTCTTCATTTGAATAACATCTCCCTTTTTGAAATGCAAAGGAGCTCTGATTAGTCCCGATCTGCAGTGATACAGTGGGCTGAATATCAAAAAAGATCCTGTTCCCTATTGAATTCACCATTTCTTCAAATTTTTTTTGCCCTATAATTTGCCCTCCCCCTCCCCCCATTATTCTACACCTTACAATGGAAAGTCACTCCCTCGAAGAGGGCAGTCTAGAGATCTGGGGCCAATCGTGTATTTAGCAAACTTCCTTAAAGCCATTACAAATTCTGAATCAAGCCATTGTGTTTCAGCGGAGCTTAGTTGGCTAATTAAAATGAGATTATATTTTAAAGCAATGACACAATAAGCAGGCCGTCGTCGTCTGACAGGAAGAAATGAACAACTTATTGTTTCTCGATGTTCATTCAGCTTGTCTCATGAGACAGGTGTGTATCAACAATGGAGCAGGATGTAAAACAGAAGTACTAAATGCGGCACAGAACATGAATAAGACTGGGAAGGTTGTGTTTGCGCGAGCGAGAGGGAGAATGAGGCAGTACATCATGGGGGCGGCTGAGTTTACATTCTGGGGCTGTATGGGTGTAACCTTTAAATGATATTTAAAAAAGCCTGATTATCCTAGAGGTAATTAGGCTGAATGATAAGGACATTTAATTAAAAATAAATCCGAAAAGGCGCAGGGGCCAAAAGCAATTTCCAGCCAGTGAGTGCCAGCGTTGCACTGCTTGTGTCAGGAGAGGAGTCCCTCGGTTTCTTCGATCGCTTTCACCTCCTCCATTCAAAACATTTCGCTATACAAGAACAGAATATTCATGTCCTTCTGTCCATCTCACAGAGGCGAACTCATTCTTCTTTAGCGCTGCATTTTTCCCACTGTCCAATAATATATTGATGTTACACAAAAACAAAACACCCACTGACAAATGAACAGAACAATGCTTTGTAATAGCTGTTAAACTCCCAGTGGAGAGAAACGGAGACCCCTGACTGAGCTTATCGCTAATTACCAAATGAAAACATCCGTCCAGGACTCCAATTTAGCCGTCTCATTTTGGGTAGCTGTTATTAGGACAGCTTATATGCAGTAATTTGTACATAATACGCAAATTGCCTGTGTCTAGACGACTGCGGGTCAAAGGTACGGCCTCTCACTCACCCTAACGGAGCGATATGGAAAATGAGCCGAACCCCTGTGAGGAGCGTTCAGGTAAACAGATGTTGAAAAGGAGTTTCTGAGTTTATAATTAGTACTGTTATGAAAATTTCACAAGACATCCAAAGATCAATAAACTTTGGACTAAAGTTTGTGGAGAAGGGGTATGTCAAATGATACATGTACACACTACCGGTCAAACGATTGGACACACTTGAACTTGTGTTTCTCATGATCTTAAAAACTATTTGATCAAAAGGCTTTGCTTTTATACTTGATATGAGTTTTGTAGACACATATTTTGTGCCTATGTAATAATTGAGTAAATAACTCAATGTATAAATGTATAAATGAACACACACACACACACACACACACACACACACACACACACACACACACACACGCACACACGCACACACGCACACACGCACACACGCACACACACAGACCCACACACCAATTTAACAATTTTGATTGCTATTTTCAGTCATTTCATAGTCTTGATGACGTTACTCTTATTCTAAAAATAAATAAAATAAAATAAAAATAAAATAGGGGGGACCAGACTTTTAGAATATAAGATAATAATTGTTTTCTATTTTAATATATTTTAAAATGTAATTTATTCTTATTCTTGCTGAATTTTCAGCAGCCATTACTCCAGTGTTTAGTGTTACATGATCAATGTTGGGGAAAGTTACTTTTAAAATGAATACATTACAATATTGTGTTACTCCCTAAAAAGTAACAAACTGGATTACTTAGTTACATTTTATGGAATGTAATGCTACATTATTTTTGCGTTACTTTTTCTCACCTGGGCTGTTTGTTTGTTTTTTAACAACAAAAGAATTATTTATAAGTAAAGGCCCTTTCACGCCAAAAGTGAAATGAATAAGCCTAAAGTTGAAATGAAATGCAAATTCACGCCTGTACAGTAGAAGGCGCAGCTCAAACAAACCTTTCAGTTCTGCTGCCATTCTGGATTGCAGAAGAATAGGACGCAGAAGAAGAAAGTTTAACACTCTTATTTCAGCAAAAAAAAAAAAAAAAAATTAAACACATGATGTTTATCTAAAGTCAGTTTTGCTTTGTATGTTTGAATTGGATCGTCAAAGATCAGCAGCAAAGACACATAATAAAGTGAGATTAAATACATAAAGTATATGTGTGTAATTTAACATGGAATTATTGAAGGTTTGTGTTATATTATAATTTTGTATTTCACTGTTTTTATTCATTTTGAGGAATACTGAATCTTTTTGTGCAAGTGAGATGAGTAAATGCATGCTCACATTAAGTCTAGAACTACAATAACCATCATATTCACACAGCGCACCCTTACACTCCCCATTTCTCATGAACATCGGGACGAGAGAGGTGTAAAGTCTATTAATGGGAAAAAGTAACTTGCAATACTTATTTTAAAAATTAATTAGGATATTTTGTTGTAAATTACATAACTTGTGTTACTTGTAATTCATTACCCCCAACACTGCACATAATCCTTCAGAAATCATTCAAATATGCTGATAATATTATCAATGCTGAAAAAGGAACTGTGATTGTTAGGATTCTTTGATGAATAGAAAGTACAAAACAGCATTTATTTATAACTTTTGTAATATTATAAATGTCTTTACTGTCACTTTTGAACAATTTAATGTGTCCTTGCTGAATAAAATCAATTTCTTCCAAACTCCAAACAAACTTCTTCCAAACTTTCAATTCAATAGAAACTTTTGAACAGTGGTGTACATTAATGATCGGCTAAGCATTGTATAAATGTAACAGTTTGTACTGCTAGTATTAATAAATGTTGTTATCTAGTGTTTTAAAGTATCACTTTTCAAAATATAAATTATCAGAGGAAAGTGCACCAGGGAAAAACTCCAGCTATGGTTTGCAAGGCAGAGAGAAAACCTGGTAAACACCTGGTTTGATTGTGTAACACAATGTGACTTTACTCACCCTGTAGCTCTTTGTCTCCTTTCATCCATCTGATCGTTGCGGCGGGTTTGCTGCCCATGGAGGTGCAGGTTATCTCCGTCTCGTTGCCCTCGCTGACGATGTCCTCACGGGACTCTATGATTGGGTTTCCTGGTGGGACTGAGAGAGGACAGACAGATTTTACAAGGCGGTCTGTAAATCAAGCACAACTATAGTCACATTCATCCCAGGGTGCATTGATAGCTAACACAGACACTAACACTGAGGGATGGACACATCATAGAATATGAAGGGGTGAGTGTATTTATTCTCGTTTACAAATGACATAAAGGAGGGTACCCAGACAAAGTGCATACTGTGATGAATCAGAGGTGACTACAACACGATTAGTAATGGAACATTTTGTGCAACAAAGCAACACTGCCAGTTGACTAGGCTTAAACTACTAGAACATTCAACACTGACCTGGATAATTGAGAATGTTTACAGGTAATATGTAACAAGGATAACATCCTTCTTCAAGCACTGTAACACAGTGATCTAACCAGACATGACGTGACAACGCTGCGACGTGATAAAAGTGTCTTTTCCATGTTAATCAGAGTTTTTGTTCTAACCAGCCGTGACAGCGAGTGACAGGGGATTCTATTTTAGAAAAGGTTTTTGCAGCATTGTTGTTGGAACAACAACATACACATTATTACAATGATAATCTCAGGTAATGATTATGTGCTTTATTTCATCTTAATGTGAATTTGAATATCATTTTGTATAACCTTACTGCCAAATTAAATAATTCACCTTAGATCCTGAAAATAAAAGAATGCTCAAACTGTGAACAAACAAGTGTATTCTATGACAAAGATTGTTTCAGTAATTATTTTATTAATGTTAAAATGATTTGATATTTATTAAGTAGATAATGTATTTATTCATTTCATTGAATAAGAGACTCTGCCCACACTCTCTTTTGATTGGCTGTGATATTTGATTGATTTCGTTGCGTCATGTAGCCATGTCACGTCTGGTCTGGACAGAGATATTTCTTGTCACTGGAATCTTATCATATTGCGTCTGGTTAATACACTGTATAAAACTTCTCTAAAGGCTTCCGATTCATATAGGCGCTCAGTTGGATATGCAGTGATAACATCTTTTCCAAAAAGACCTTACTTTCCAAGATAGTCACTATGTCTAAAATGCTTACCTGAAAAGGTCACATTAATCCTAAAACCTTCTAGCTCTCTGGTGTAAATGTGAGACATTATTTGGACAGGGTAATTCAGTAGTAGAGATTTCTTGTTCCCCCTGAGCAGCAGGGTTCCATTCAAGCATTCAGCTTGGGCGTCTGAAGCTCTGGAACCAGCCACTCGATTGCATTCAGCGAGCTCTCTACAATCCCGCTCCCACAAAATCCACCCCGCACAAAACTCTGCTCTCAAAACGGAATAATCACTTTTAAGTGCGAGTGATTTTTCCATGCAGTTATGTCAAGACGCTGAAAGCAGCAAAGCGTTCACATGTACACAAAGACACACACACACACAAACACATAAACAATAAGTCCTCAAAGGAAGTAGCTGGTGAAGTGTTTGTTGAGTTTTTAGAGCGATTTCAGGAGCCCCTCCAAACAGCAGTGAAAGTGTGTGTGTGTGTGTGCGCGCATGTGTCGAGCACTGGCTCCATTCTGAAATATGAATGACTCGACGTTCAGGATCTGGCTTGGCCGCGTCTCAGGCCTTCTGTTCGGTGAAGATGAATGGCTATATCTTGATTCTACACTGCTGCAGCATCTCATAAAAGCTGCTCCACTCTAGTGATTGATCATAAAAGGATTCCTCAGGAAACAAAGAAGCCCTGCATGTGTGTATCTGTGGGTGTTTGTTGTTGCGGCAAGTGCCTTATGGGAAATCTGACGGTCAAAACAAAAGGTTCAGTTTGTCTAGTCCAGTGGACCTCAACCATGGAGGTCATTCCTCTATGTGGGGTCACCAGAGATGCAGGTGCTGTATATATAGATGTGTGCATTAGTGTTCATACTTAGCACAGTGATGTCGGCGTAGGCTTCCTGTGGGGGGTCTGTATAGAGCTGGCACACGTATCTTCCCTCGTCTGAGAGAGACACATTGGATAACGACACACGCAGCTCGTTGTCTGAGAAATTGACCAGCTGGAATCGAGCATCTTTCAGGGCTGGAGGGTCGATAAAGAAAGACAGCAGATGTTAGAATGAAAAGTCACATCTTCACACTTCACTTCCATTACAAGCAACAATAGAAACATGTAGGAGATAATTAGCAGTATTTTTCCGATTTGAAGTCTAGATTGTTTTTCCACTAAGGCAAATAAAGGCAACCATATGCTTCTTTTAAGCTATTGCTTATAACTGACAACAGGGGAATTTAGCAAACGTGCAGGCTACAATATATTCTTCAGATTAGTTCATAGGTGCTCCATGGGAATAACCAAAGTGATTGAGATTGCTTCACATTGAGAAACACGGGCGCATCTATTTCTAGCATCATCTGACCTGAGCATTGTATCACTGGGGTTTGAAACAGGGACAGTATCCATGGGACATGCCATGCTAGACCACTGTGACATCTAAGTGCCATTTCATTTTAACACCTAAGAGAAAAAAGTGTATATACATTACGCAAGTGTTTCATGAGCACTTTTGTCTCTGTGGACTTTTAGCCAGTATGTTCCAACAAAATACGCTCATTTTCTCAACCAGCAAAGTCCAACAGTGGATACATGCAAATTAAAGTGGATGCAGATTAAAATGGATGTCATTTGACAGTAACTTCAATATTTTCACACTTTTTGCACAATGAAATATTCTGTTTACACTTGATATTTATCTTGATCTCTTTGTTTTTCTAAACACATCTCATATTTCATCTGAAGCATGATTTTAATTGGCACTATAAACCTTACCTTAATAACCAAGTAAACAAACTAGGAACTTGCAGCATTATGTGCACTATGACCAGTTGACTCTTTTCTATCATGGTAGCATTTCATTTGAGCTATATTAGCTCTTCTGTGTGATCAGACCAGTAGGATAAACCTTCTCTCCCCACATTCATTAATGTGCCATGACCCTGATGCCAGTTCACCAGTTGTCTTTACTTGCACCACTTTTGTTATTACTAAATGATACTGGGAAAACCCCACATGACTTTCCATTTTGGAGATGTTCTGACAGTTTTCATGCCATCAATATTTGGCCCAGGTCAAAGACATGCAACCGTTTTCGCTTGCCCATATGCCCACTTTTGATCCCACCCAATCAAAAGTTGGTAATTTTCCAATTAGTTTCCAATCATTTAAGAAACAATAATACTTAATAAATTAATAGTGTGATAAGACATTTATTATATTTAGTTAATAGAATGATTAAATGCAAGTTTTCATGGTCATTTGCAGACGGTTTCTTAGTATTTCCTCTACCTATAGGTGCAGATCACACACTTGCCAAAATGAAAGGTTAAATATGGTTCGTCAGTTTCTGTTAGTCTTGTTCAGAATCGTATCTTTACAATTCAAAGTTGTACAATTTGTAATAATAAGAGTTGCACATTTCTGGAGTTGGATTTGGAAATAGCGAAGCAAATATCAATCAGTTAATACTTTAAAAAGCCTAAATTGTATATCCAAATTGTACTGCTGCAAGAAACCAAGTCTAGCAATGAATCCGGGCAGTTGTTTTAACGTGAACTGAGAAAGACTCTTGATTATGATGAGTTAATCACCGTATTTAATCAGAAGTTCCGTTGTCTTAGGCTAATATTGCAGTGGCCTGTATTTTCAGTGACCATTATATATAATAATATAATCAGGATAATTCAATGTGACTTTCACACAATTATATGTCTATCATGACAACTCTCAGAAGATTTTTAGCATGGTAATGGATATGACAATGTTAACTGCTACGCTGCTGTTGTAGATTATTGCTGCTGCAGCAAAGCAAGTACAGGAACTTGCTGCTGCCAATTACATATGCCAATATTCTGCAATGAGTATGCAATGAGTATATAAGACATACTGCTACTGCACAAATAGCATATATCAATTACCCATAGAAGATTTATACAGGTGGACCCAGGGAAGTTGGAGGGTTTTAAAACTATAGACCTTATGTAGCCCCGCCCCTTTTCAGCGCTGCGCTCGTTGTCTTTTGACTTCCGGTCTGTATTTTCACAACGATCTTGCATAGATGAATGAACGGCTCGTTTAAAAAAGTTCCCGGTCGACATTTGTTAAGACATCTGCTTTACAATGCTTATGATAAACATTACAATTCTCGTGATAACTTTTGTTAACTCTACAATAAGTAAATCCACTTCACCAGCTGATTACTCCTCGACAGCGATGCCATAGAAATATACACAGCGACCGCAAAAACGGAAGTTCAAAAGATGTTCAAAAGTTTTCTAAAGATGGCTCCCTTTGGCGACATGGCGACATAAGGTCTATAGTGAATGGTAACCAGCCATTTAAATGTTGAGCAGCAAGCTCATTGGTTGCAGATATAAAAAAAACAATGCTTGTATTGAATATGGCAGGCACTTCCTCAGATTGCTGTAGATCAAGTTTCAACGCGACTGTGAGAATCTCACGCTGATCCTGACTTACGTTTCTTTCTCCCAATTATGAGGAAGAACAAATTTTTTTTGTCGCAGAATAATGAGGAGTCCATTAGGGCTCGCTTTGCCTGTGTGGGAGGCTGAGCGTGAAAAGTAAATGGTGGTGAGAGAGAGAGAGAGAGAAAGAGAGAGAGAGACAGAGATGAAAGGATACCGACAACCCCCACCCGCCCCCCACTCGCCGATAAATTCCAGGCTGATCGACAGACCATTTACGACACAGAGAGCACTCGCGCATGCGTTTGTTCTTGTCCGCAACAGCCGAGTTCAAAGGAGCACAAAAAGAGGACCATGAATAAATAAATAAATAAATAAATAAATAAAAGGCGAAATAAATAAAGAAATAATCGGGCATGATTAGAGATTTTTGAGGCGATGGGATCATGAAAGCAGGCCCTGATGGTGTTCAGGGTGTTGATTGTTCTTGGATCCAGCTGGTTAGCCATGCTCTTTTGCTTTCATTCAAAAGAAAAAAATATCCAGAGAGATACAAAGAGAAAGAGAGAGAGAGAGAGAGAGAGAGAGAGAGAGAGAGAGAAAGATAAAAAAAAAAAAATGTAAAAGATCTTCACCGTTCTCTATTACGAGTGGCTTCTTATACTTGCATTTCCCCATGCAAGCCCCCTGTCCGAACGTGCCGTTGTCAACCACAGCGTGGGAGATGCCGAGCTCAGTCTCTCAGTCCATTTCTCTCACAGATCACTGCGCACGCACACACTGGAAGACCCTGCTGCCAAGGCAACACATTTCTCACCTTTGATCATGATGTCAGGGCGGCGTAGGCTCAGAGCGAAAATACAAATAAATAAAACATTACGCACATGTAGTTTTTACATCTATATTCCACTGAACGAAAGTGTGTGCACAGTTTATTTAGGTACATGTCTGAGCTTGGGAGTAATAAAGCGACACACTTCCAAAATGAAATGTGCGGACCATCAGCAGCGCTATGATCTAGCAGCCATTGTGGTGGTCTTTGTTTTGAAACACCAAGCACCGCGCCTTTCATTTAGCAGCCGCATAATGTGCGACTAATTAGAGCAGCCAGAAAGCGGGAATGTGGCTGTCAAGGGGAGGGCAGGCAGAAGCCAATGATTTAATTCAATTTATTGATTGGGGAAATGTGAGGATTAAAATAAACCGATAAGGTACAAGAAGCCAAACCGGTTAATAATCTATTGTGACTGTGCGTCAGGTGGAGAGACAGCAATAATTAGAGCATTATGAAAACATGAATAAGTGTGGTGTCAGCTCTAATTGGGAAATGAGAGGGCAAGAAACTAGGGAGCCCATTTCAGTGAGGCAAATAAAACCGGGTAAGCTTTGGAGGTAAAGTAACACGCCTTCATTCTGGAGAAGAATTGAGAAAAGATATACAGGTAACAGACTGATCACAGCCTATTTCACTGGTATGTGGGTCAATGAAAAGTAAGAGTGCCCATGACAAAGAAAAAAAAAACCTTTAAAAACAGTTTAAAACACATGCAATCACATATATATATATATATATATATATATATATATATATATATATATATATATATATATATACACACACATTTATTCATTTAGCAGACACTTTTATCCAAAGCGACTTGCAAGTGCTATGACCCTTCCCAGTTTAATCTAACGCAGTTTGTGTACTAGATAATAGATATAGAATAGAAGATAAAATGTTAGTATTAATGGATCAAGTGTTGCCAAAAAAGATGCGTCTTCCACCGTTTCTTGAAAATGGTCATGGACTTGTGTTGGGCAGATCATTCCACCAGCATGGAACAGACCAGAAAAAGGTCTGAGAAAGTTTTTGTGCTTCTTTGAGATGGCACCACAAGACGGCGTTCACTTGCAGAGCGCAAGTTTCTGGATGGCACGTAAGTCTGAAGTAATGAGTTTAGGTAAAAGGGAACAGAGCCAGTGGTTGTTGTGTAGGCAAAAGTCAGTGACTTGAATTTGATGCGAGCGGCAACTGACAACTGGCAACTGCAATTTTGTGAGGAGAGGAATGACGTGTGCTCTCTTCGGCTCGTTAAAGACCACTCTAGCTTCAAGCTGCAGCATTTTGGATATATTTGAATATTTAACTTTTTATACCATTTTCAAGAAAAATGTAATGCCACATGGTATAACCAAGTATGTATCCCACAAAGAAATGTACATGCGTTTTCTATTTTTACACAGTTTTTCAATTAGTATTCAATAAGGAAAAATAGAAGTCCCAATTAGGGAAGTAAAAAGTGGCCGTCATGACAGGAGGCTGAAGGGGAGAGATCAGTGACAGCAGTCGAAAAAGGAAGTTGCAGGTGTTTGGATAATATGCAAACAATTATTCATTCCCAATCAGATCAGGAAAAAGGTAAATGGGGTCAATTTTGATTTCATGTTAACTTTAAATGAGAAAAGTATGCCAAGTGCACAAACAGGCAGTGGTAAAAATAATATGCCTTCAGGACATTCAGACAAAATTTACATACTCACTCTAGTTTATTTTTTGAAAAATAGGAAGATGAACAAAGTCGAAACCTTGAGGAAAAAAATCTGCGCTTTGTGACCCAAATAATAACAGCATGTCTGACTGCATACATGCCCTCTGCTACTTGCTGTAGCTTTTTCGGACACAGCGCCGGACAGGATGACAGCAAGAGCTTGCAGGGCCCCAGGAGGTTGTCCCACCGCCATGAGAGGGAACGTTTCTGTCGGCCAGCTACATCCAGCGCGCTGTTGGAACGGTGGAGAATGAAGCTCAGCGTGGTATCCAGTCCCTTCTGACGGCATGCTGACCAGTAAACCAGCTTCTCTGCCTGACAAAACCCTTTAAAGCTTATCACCCTGAAAAAAAAGCATGGACAAATGCTTTTGCACTCCGTGTTCCTTTTTTGCTTTTTGAAACGGTCTTTCATTTGCTGGGGATTTTTACAAGGCTTTAACCTGTATTATGTACTCAGACTTTCATTTGGGCAGAGGACATTGGGGAACGGTGATGCTGGTGTTCGTTGTTTTAATTCTCATCACAATAAGTGTCGTAACATATGCGGACAGGCATATATAAATCGGGCAGCATATGTCATACAGGAATCTGAAAGGCTCAGGAAGTAAAAAAAAAAAAAAGAGAAACGATTTCATGCACCAAGGACAAAAAGACAATGCTAAATAACACTGTCACACCTTTGTGTCCTCTCAGCATGGCATATTTCAGAGTCAATAGAAGACTTGAAATATCATGGTAGCCCACATGCACTGCTACGTAGCGATTTCAGCGAATAAACCTGAAATTTGTCTGACCTTATCTCAAAAGATGACATAAAGAGACATACTCGTCATTAGAAAACACTTAAGGCCCTTTACATGGGTCTTGTGGCAATGTTCTTCAACGCATCAAACTCAAAGCATAGTCCGATATAGTTGTAATGCCACATTTAAAGATCAAACTACTGGAAGTTTGACCCCATTTCCCACTGACCTCCTAGCGCATGGCCAATGAATTCCAGACAATTTGTATGACGCATAGAACGTCCGTCTGCGCAATAACGGGTCCAACAATTTCACCTCACTAATGATGTTTTAGAGTACAAAGCAACAGGAAATTACTCATCACACCGACTTGCACACAGTAACCTGTAAATCGCCCTTCTTTGACATTATCTGAAACATCAGGAGGTCAAAGCAGTGCCCTGATGTGAGTCATGTGAAATGGACTTCGCTGAATTATTATAAATTAATAATGTTGCTTTCTGCTCGCACTAGGAGGGGGGTGTAAGAGGTGTGTAAAGAGGAGGAGGTGCTTTAGAAAATCCACAGTGGTTAATACCTCCTTGCTGAACTAGTGCTGAAGACTGCCAAAGATTCTTACAGTTTCCTTTTTTATCTTCACATTTTCTTCACCTACTGAGAAGCCAAAAGCTCCAAAGAGCCTTTCCATTCCAACTTTCTACCACCTTAGGAATAATGTCTAAATTTAGTCTAAATTTGAATGTCCACTTTCTAAACCCCATTTTAGGAAGAGTTCTAAGTTTTGTGGTTAAAA